>OZ024902.1:105590559-106284408 GCA_964017125.1 Flabesymbios commensalis
ACCACGCACTCACTCAGAGTTATATCACTTGTGTCAATCAATTGCGTCAACAATATCGAGTGTTATTGGAGTCGATCACATAGCCTGAGTGCTACTCATTGTCTTCCTCGGGTGCTGTCGGATTGGGGCAGTGTCATCATCTTCCTCCGTTGTTGCCGCTAGGCCTACACCTATTCACCTTAAACCGCGACTGTAGTCGCTTTAATCCGTTTTATTAGCCATTTAAACATCAAGATTTGTAAATTGCTTAATCTTAAATTAAAAGTTAATCAAATACGAGTTGTTTTCTCTCACTTAAAGTTGTGAGTCAAGGTAGTGAGACACAACTCCAAGTGTGTGAAAATTTAAATTATTTAATTCAGCGGTTTAAGGGTTAATATGTTACTAATATTAGTAACTAATTAGTAACTAGTAATTAGTAACTAATATTATTATTCGTTATATATTGGTCCATTTTTTTAGATTTTTTTTTGCTTTTGATTTGAAGGGCACATATACGGTAGTCTAAGTCTATATAGACATCTACACCACGTTCAAGGTAGAGATTTCCCTTTGAAAATACATTAATAAATGCGGATACAACAGGTGTGGCGAAAGTGTGGTGAGGTTACTTAGCTCCATGTGGCTAGGTTACCAAAGCTGTGGCGAGGTTACTCAGCCTTCTGTGGCGAGGTTACCAAATCTGTGGTGAGATTACCTGTGGCGAGGTTACCTTGTGGCGAGGTTACAGTCAGGTTACAAGTGACAGTCCAATATTTCGTTGGAATCAGCAACATTTCAACTACATTTTGATTTCAGTAGCTCGTTTTCTGCCATACTTCATTTAAATTGTATTGGTAAGCATATAGGCCTCTGTTTTGGATCATGGGATGCCGAACCTTGACTCTGTTCTAACAACGCTGAATACTAATACTGAAACTAATACAGCGATATACAGCTCACAATTTGACAGTGTGGGCCGTAATGGGCATTTATTGGCGGCACTACCATGTCAAAAATAAAAAATACGGGAATTTCGTCTCTATATCTAGCCTAACTGGTAGAAAACAATCAATGAATGGGAAAGCGTGAATTCAACTATGATGTTGTGTCATTAAAAAAAACACTATTGGCCCAGCTGCTTTCTAGACACTTTATAGCCCTAGCCTACATATGCACAAAAATTAAAAAAACTTTTGCAGTTCTATTCTATGGACATGTTTACATTATATGGTCATATTAATAAGCCAAAATAGAATCACTGATTTTTTAATGATTTTAGCCTGAGCCAGTCCCTTTAATTCAGCAGGCAGGGCCTTATCTTCAAAAATCCTATGGCCCACTAAAATTAACTTGTTGCGTCAAAAACAAAGTTATTGCTCAAAGTGTGGCGCAGCGATAGAATGATGTTGGGCAAGTTTTATTTTTTGTGGGAATCCCACAATTAGGCCCACTCTTTATAAGTCAGGCACTGGGTATTCTTTACATCAGGCGCCAGAAACACCAGATAACACGATACATTGGCCCAATACTGATGTAATGCTGGGCCACTGTCTGCAACGCTTGGCCAATATTATTCCAATCAAAACCCTTTACTATATTTAATCATGAACATATATTTTATCTGAACACTTCTTAAAGACGAAAGTAGGCCCACCTAACCTAGGGACCCCAAACGTTATATTGGACATATTCACAAGGACTGGTGTACAGAAATGTCAACCGTTTCTCACACACAGCACCCCTATTTCCCCTAAATAGGACACAAACTCAGGCAAAATAAACTTAATAAAAAAAAATGTATAGTTCACCATACTTTGTCCCCTTTTCATGTCAGATGGTCGTAATGAAAGGGTTAACTTACAACATGATCGGGCATTGCAATAAATTACATTATTCGGTCATTTTTCACACCAGAAGTGTATAAATTATATCAATGTTCAATGCCTTTTACTGCCGAGTCCAAAAATCTAATTTTAATAATACAAAATTTGCAATTTTTGGAGATAAATATCTTAGCCAAGACCTAATTGTTATATTGCGTAACATAACACTGTTGTGTCAAGTGAGGCAGAGAGGGGTGGGAGAAAGTGGCTAGCCCTCCCGCGACAGACTGCTGGCATTCATGAACACCTACCCAGCTATCACGAGGCAATGACCCAATGTTGTTTTGATGTTGTGCCGACGTCGAAGACGGCGGGCCAGCATTAGAACAACATTGGGTCAATGCCTCGTGTCTGCTGGGTTGTGGTCAAAGCTGATCAGCAAACTCAGTCAATGACACAATGTTAGCCTGATAGTGGCCCACCGTTCACAACACAAGTGAACAAATACGGCCTTTTGGCAGCGCTATGGCAGGAAGAGACGGGACGCCAGTTAAAAAGCAGTAAATGCCTTGTATACCAGGGAGCAGATGTTGCCTTCTGACATTGCACAGACAGAACAGATAGTAACGGAAGTTAACGACAGACGTTTGTGTGGAAAACCAGCTTAAAAGTTTGTCGAGTCGACAAACCAAAAAGATTATTACATTATTGGTTAAATTTATTACATTACCGGGAAGTATTACATTATTGGTTGATTTTATTACATTATCGGGAAGTATTACATTATCGGGAGTTTATTACATTATTGGAGCAAAATGTTATAATTGATATATTTCAAGATATTCCTCTAGTTTTATGGCAGCCATATTGAAAACAGGCATCTGAATCCCAATGGGCATATTAAAAAAAAAAGTTTATTACATTTTTGGTTAAATTTATTACATTATCAGACAGTATTACATTATTGGTTGATTTTATTACATTATCGGGAAGTATTACATTATCGGGAGTTTATTACATTATTGGAGCAAAATGTTATAATTGATATATTTCAAGATATTTTTCTAGTTTTTCTGGCGGCCATTATGAAAACAGGTATCCGCATCCCAATGGGCATATCAAAAGGATTTAGCAAGATAGAATGACTTTAAAAAAAAAAGTTTATTACATTATTGGTTAAATTTATTACATTATCGGGAAGTATTACATTATTGGTTGATTTTTATTACATTATCGGGAAGTATTACATTATCGAGAGTTTATTACATTATTGGAGCAAATTGTTATAAATGATATATTTCAAGAAATTCCTCTAGTTTTTATGGTGGCCATATTGAAAACAGGTATCCGAATTCCACTGGGCATATTAAATGGATTTTAGCAAGATAAAATGACTTGAAAAAAAAGTTTATTACATTATTGGTTGATTTTTAATACATTATCAGGAAGTATTACATTATCGGGCGTTTATTACATTATTGGAGCAAAATATTATAATCGACATATTTCAAGGTATTCCTCTAATTTTTTTGGCGGCCATTTTGAAAATAGGTATCCGAATCCAACTGGGTATATTAAGTGGATTTTAGCAAGATAGAATGACTTAAAAAAAAGATTATTACATTATTTGTTAAATTTATTACATTATTGGTTGATTTTATTACATTATCGGGAAGTATTACATTATCGGGAGTTTATTACATTATTGGAGAAAAATGTTATAATTGATATATTTCAAGATATTCCTCTAATTTGTATGGCGGCCATTTTGAAAATAGGTGGCCGAATTCCACTGGCTACTGAAATGGATTTGAGCAAAATAGAATGACTCAAGAGGTTGATTATTACAGGCTCTGGGCTTTTTCATTAGGAAGAATAGAATAGTAATATGCTTTGTATTGACCTACACGTATCAAGGGCGGGGTCCTGGTGTAGTAGTTAAAGCTGCCTGCCTGAAAAGTCTGAGATCGCAGCTTCGTTCCCTGCTCTGTCACTAATAAGGTTTACAAGAAAGAAAAGTTTCTTCCTCGCTCACTAATAAAGATTCAGTATAGTGGGGAACTTTCGTGACGGAGAGGTAGCGTACTCGACCTCAGGCCCCCAGGGACCGAATTCTGTATCTGATGAGCAGTGTCATTGCATTCATCTCAACATCCTCTGGAGGTTGGCCCAGTTTAGCCTATATTTGCACACCGGTCGTATACAACTCCATTAATTCATACAGGTATTAATCTGAAAATAAAATTGTCTACAACGTCTTGGAATAACTAAAGTTAAATGATTTGATTGACTTTGACACTTTATTACATTATTGATTAGTTTTATTACATTATCGGGAAGTTCGTTTATTACATTATCAGCTAAAAATTTATCACATTATCGGGGAGGTTGCTTATTACATCATCGGTTAAATTTATTACATTATCGGGAAGTATTACATTATTGGTTAATTTTTATTACATTATCGGGAAGTATTACATTATCGGGAGTTCATTACATTATTGGTTGCAACAGTTGCGTTAGCGTGTACTTTGCCATACAAACCCGCAAAATGATCAATATATTTTTTTCTAAATACAAATATAACCCACAAGTTCCTTCTCCTTAAGCTACTGCTGTAAATTACACCTTGAAAATGGTTAAATTCACCACAATAACATTTAAGTATGCCTTATGTCCAAAATGTCCTCTCCAGAACAAAAATACAGATTTTGTTGTCTTCATTTTAAATGACAACTGTTGCTACAGTGATCAATTTAAATACAAACGGTTTTCAGGGAATTACATAGAACAGCACAGACCTTACCAAGCTAAAAAATAGTGAATACAGAGCTAAAAGAGTATTTATTATATTTACTGCTATTAATAACAACCATTAAAAAGCATATTATTTTTTCAATGAAATAATCTTTTTTTTATTAAACGCAATACAAGCTGTTATTTTCGGGTTGCAAAAGATGCTAGTGCTATTCTTCTACTAAACCAATGCAATTACAGCATAACCTCGGTTCCGGACCACCTCAATAAGCGGACCACCTCACGTCTCGGACCACTTTTGTCCAGTCCCAGAGTTTTTCCCATTGACGTAATGCTTAAGGATTAACCCTTAGCAGACCACCCCCGCTATTCGGGACTCGGACCACTTTTTTTGCACAAAACCAGTCACGAACCTCGCTAAGCAGACCACCTGGGACATCAAGGGTCAAGTTTTTTAGCCTTTTGGATCACTGACAGAGCATTCACACCTTCGGTGAAAGTCGCGCCTCCGCGCTTGGATGCCCACAAACGACATATAATGATTATCTGGATACAACCTTGTAACCTCTATGGTCCTTGTGAGCTGACGCCCTGCACCGTGATACTTATCTGGCAGTCTTGGTGAGGCATTAAAATTGCCGTGGGCCCTATATGGTGGACGTCGCACCTTCACGCTTGCTTGAACACAAGCGAAAACCGTCTGAGTGCTCAAAATGAATCTTATTTCATGTTAATTTTAATCTATTGGTAGCTTTTAATAAAGTAAGGCTGATAACGATACTGCATTCAGTATCTTTGTAAGATAATCTATTGTATACCGTTCTTCTTGTAACTATTTTAGAAAACTGAATCACAATTAGCTACTAAGTAAAATTATAATATGATTATCGTGATTAATCGGAAGTAGCAAACACTATTCCGCCGGGAATTTGACCCTCAGAGCTCAACATATCAAGGTTATATTTTTTGTGCACTCGATAGACCCACATGTAATTATAATTCTGTATTAGTTATTAAGTCTCGGGGCTGCAATGATCATTTTATATTAATTGTAGTACTGATCTGTACATGAACTATAACAAATAAACTGATTTCTATTCGTAACATCGTAGAAGGCAATTACTCGTGTAATACACAACAATAACAAGGCCATAGCGTTCGCAGGGTCCGCTCTGATTAATTAAAGGGATAACCTGGCAAACAGCAGACATTGAACCAGTATTGGTTTAAGGTTGGGCCGGCATATAAAACTGTTAGCCAACATTGAACCAACATTGGGTCAACATCACACGTCAGTCACATTTAGCTTCAAGAATCACCGTTTACCAGCAGAAATGTCGGCCTTCATTTAATGATCGCCTCTGGAATAGTATTTTAATCTTCTTTTCTGCTCGATGTCTAACAGAATAAACAGAACAACAGTTCACAAGATATAAAAAAGGGACCTGAAGTTAGTAAGTCAACGTTGTGCATCAATATGGCAAAAGCTACACGCAAGAAGCTCAGGCTCAAAGAAAAAATAAATCTCATAGATGCAAGTCGCACTCACAGATGAAGAATATGATGACCAACGAGGTCTGTCTTCTACCCCTTAACCATTTTTAGATGCTCAAGAATGGATAGATTCTATTCCAGAGTTCTGTTGTGAAGATCTGATACCGTTGAAAAGTTGATGACTGCTCAAGATAGTTTGCGTGTTGT
This sequence comes from Flabesymbios commensalis, assembly GCA_964017125.1. Lineage (NCBI taxonomy): Eukaryota > Metazoa > Annelida > Polychaeta > Terebellida > Flabelligeridae > Flabesymbios > Flabesymbios commensalis. Next base: position 105,596,823 of record OZ024902.1, read on the forward strand.
TGCTGTAAGAGGCAGCATACAAACTGCGGTAAACTTCAATGAACAAACTTCAATGAACGTAAAATGAATGTTTTTATTTTTCTAATTATTTAATTGCTAAATGAATAAAGAAATGTATTATTGTATATGTTTGTTTTGTGTTTGTTTTATCTCTTATACACGTAGGTAATGGTACACATACTATACTTAGGGCATGGAAATTTTCATATATTACAAGGTATAATGTACAATTTCAGTTAGGGGACCATCTCGCTAATGGGACCACTTTTGCTAAATCCCTTGGGTGGTCCGTTTAGCGAGGTTCTACTGTAATCTTATTTAACTTATATAGAAACAGTCATAACTTGTAGAGTTAATATACTCTCACCAAAAAAAAAGTCTATATGCATATTATTGAAAAAAACAGCTGATATTTCCAACATGTATAGTCACACGGCCATTTTAAAATTATTTTACAATACAGTAGAGGTATTGGCTTTATGTGGCACACTATGAAGACAAAACACTATTGTTTATTTTTGGGTGATCATGAGACTTTTTACTCAACCTATGCTATGAAACAGCCCTAATGATGGCCCACCATCTAAAACGCTCGGCCAGCATTGGTCCACCAGTATATAGGTCTGAACATGACAAATGTTATACCGATGCTGGACCATCGTCTACAACCCTGGCTTAGCAGTAATACAGCATTGGCTGAAGGTCGTTTTTTGTCGGGAGTCACCGGCAGCACGATACACTGACACAATGTTAGATCAATGTTGGGGCAGTGTCATAGATGATGGCACAACATTTAGCGAACATTGGGTCAGTGCATCATGTTGACTTACTACAAACAGCAGGGTATCCCAGTAAACACAAAACATTTGTATAACATTTATACAACATCGGCCCAACGTCTTTGACGTTGGCCTAACATAGTATAAATGTTATCAAAATGTTTTGTGCTTACTGGGATAGAAGGCTTCTGCGCACAGCCAAAATCAAGTATCTGGTAATTTTACAAGTGTTCAGATATTGTCTATTGAAAGTGCTGTTACAAGCAAGAAAAAGGCAGTGACATCAGCGTAAAGGAAGTATATACTTGATTCACAAGTGATCAAATACGGCCTTTCGGCAGCGCTATGGCAGGAAGAGCCAGTTAAAAAGAAGTATATGCCTAGTTTACCAGGGAGCCAATAATGCCTTTTGACTTTGCACAGGCAGAACAGATGTTAAACGGATGTTAATGACAAGTTAATAGCAGGCGTTCGCTTTGAAAGTCAGCCTAAAAATTTGGTAACTCTGTCTCCAAGCTAAAAAGCTGCTTAGAAGCTCCAGGTAGGCCTCTGCACACCATATCGCACTACAAAATATTTACACAGGAACAGGCGCCTTTGAAAATCTAGAAGTGGTAATGTGTACACTGTCATATATGTTTTGCCAAAAAAGTTACGATATATAATCTTATCATTGCATTATGTGCCAACTGTATATATATATAGCCTAGGCCTAATATGAAAGCCTACCGAGAATCACGGAGCGGAACGAAATATCACAAGCGCAGAATGGCAATGTAATGTTAGTCAATTGTAGGTAAATTAATTTTGCAATGGCTTAAAAACAAAGTCAAATCAAACTAGAATGTTGTCACATTTAGGCGGCAGCAGATGAGGTATCAGATCAAGTGATCTTATAACTGTGCTAACTGTGATAACTGTTATAGTGGGCTAACTAGTGGCGGGGTATGCGTGGAGCATATCATACAAGCAGGATTACACGTCAAGCGCGTCTGTTTTGTTTGGTCAAAGTGAATAGATGAATAAAGACAAAGTAGTTTTATACCATTGTCTGCAACCCAGTGAATAGCCTGAATTTGAATTTATATATTTTTATTTTAGACTCTACATAATCTAAAGATTGTCAAGTAGTGATAAAATAAAACAATAATAAGCTATTAACCCTTAATGCGCTGTGGTAGTAGGTAGGCTTATTAGTAACAAATCACATATAACCTACTGGTTGTTATAATTGTAGGCATATACAACATAAATATAATAATATATTAATTGAATATAGTAGAAATGTTATGATATAAATAAAATAGTGGGCCTACATTAAACTTAATAGAAAGATAATATATTTTTTTAGTACACCATCATGAATATTGACATTAATTTGATGTAATGACAGATGGGTTATGAAGGGAGTTGATCCTTTTCCCGCTAAGTTATCTGTTTTAAATTTTCACCTACTTAAATTAGTGGTGTTTCCGAGATACACAAATTCTAGTGGGCTGGAATTAATCACAGTTGTTTAATTTAACACCAAGCATGAGCAAATCGTCATGGTTAAATACCCGTTTAATTCACAATTTAAAGCATTGGTTTAATCGGTAAGTAAAGATAATACGATGATAGTCAATAATGTGAGGGTTACACGTTGGAGCAGGTGAGTAGATCTGACACAATCTGAGTTGTAAAGGGGGTCACAGCTCGGAGAAGGTGAGCAACTCCGGAGCAGATGACACAAGTTGAGTTGTGAACGATCGCAGTCACACATCGATCAGAGAAGATGACCAGAACTCCGGAGCAGTAGGAGTAGGGGGATTACTACGAGCATATATCGAGCAATGAAGTGAAGAGTTAAACAATAGGTAGGTAAGCTGTGAAGTCTCGACAAACTGGGTATAAGACTAGGGTTATTATCTGGATAATCTTATTCTGATCTATGCTGCTAGAAATCAGAGCTTTCTATTCCCAAGAAAACTAATATGCATTTCTGTGCCTTATGTGTTGGGGATTTCCAAACTAATTACATTTCAAGTGTATTAGAAGACAATGGTGTTGCTGCTTATTCAAATAAGGACTTCGGATTGAAGATAACTGCTGTGATCTCCAAGATATTCTGCCATAATTCGAGATAAGTCAAACGATTCTACCACCATTTAGTCTACTTCCTTACTCATTCTTCCACAACTCAGCTAGTGTCAACTGCCCTGGACTAACGCCGCCTACTGTTCAGCTTCTCCGAGGTGTGTCTTGTAAGTTCTTCTCACCTGTCAATAAACAATTACAATTATGTATACCAATGTTCCGTAACGTTATTGTCAACAATGTTCAAATTGTTATGTATTGCTATTCCAATGCACCGTAACGTTATTGATGTTATTTTTATGTAGGCCTGTTATTGTTATTCACTATGTTCATCATTTATTCCATCGCAATGTATTATAATGCATTTTTTGTTCTGGTCAATAAAACTATTATTGTTGTTATTATAAGTTGTCTTTCGTATCTTCCGTACTTTTATTCCACAATAAAAAAATATTTGTACAGTAATTTAATATATTGCAGTCTATAATAACACATGTTACTGAGCTACATAAGCTTATATACTACTGACAACTATTAGATTAGTCGGGTGCTAATAAGTTATATTTAGCACTGTAAATAAATACATATATTTGAATAATTTATAATATCGTACATTATTGTGCTGCTATATACTTTGGATTTGTTTCTTGTATTGGTGGTTTCTAAGTAATTGCTGTATTCCGTTCCGTGATTCTGATATTTTGTCCCGTGATTCTCTGGTGCTAATAAAGTGATTTTAACACTAGAAATATATATTTAATTAATTTATTATATCGCACATTATTGTGTATTTCATATCATACTTTGAATTTGTTTCCTGGTGGTTTCAAAGTAATTGCTGTAGGCCTATCATTCCGTTCCGTGATTCTGATATTTCGTTCCGTTCCGTGATTCTCGGCGTTGCGTTGCGTTCCGTGATTCAGTATACGCCCAATAAGACGGCGAACATCTTTAATTTAGGCAAATTAGACATTACACGGTTATTGAAATGTCAATCCTGATTATTTTGACATACTATACATGTTTCTATCTTCATTTGTTCCAAAGTTACGGCGCATAATGTGATAATCGTCAAATCACATGGCGTCCATCTTGGATTTATGCAAATGAGGCTTTGTTATCATTACAAAAGTGATTGCATGGTGTTGTCAATGCAATTCTGATTATTTTGATACCTTATACATTTTTCTATTTTTCTTTTTCCAAAGTTACGAGGAAGAATATGATAATTGGCAAATCATATGGCGGCCATCTTGGATTTATGCAAATTAGGCGTTTTATGAAACACTACTACAATTACCATCTAATATGGTATGGGACTGCATAATTGAATACATTAAAATATAACGGCGGCCATGTTGATTTTTGATCACCCAAATCTTAAAAATTCAGCTTGGAAAGGACTTTTTTCAAATTCAGCACACCCGAAATAGGTTAAAAAATATGCTTTCCAACTTGTCCTCAAAACCGCCAGCAGCATTTTTAATACAAACATTAATCCCATTTTGTGCCTATAGGGGATTTACCCCCAGACATGTCTAAAAAACCAGAGACTTTGGTTTCGCTATGCAAGACTTTCAGCAAAGACACATGCTGGGGTATAATACTCGGTCGAAATACAAGTGTCTAGTTTTGAAAGCCAAGTATCCGCATGTTTATTTGAATACATAAGCATGTCAAGTATCCGCATGTTTATTTGAATACATAAGCATGTCAAGTATCCACATGTTTATTTAAATATATATAAGCATTTGTTATTTTTCAGAGCAGGGCCGTGTTCTGACATTATCTTTCAAGTTAAGTCTATCTTAACCAGTAAGCATACATTCATGTATGAAGTGGATTGAGAGCTTAGCTCATAACTTAAGTTTTAAGATGGCCTTAAAACACGCGCCAAGGATCTTTCGTTAGTTATTTCAGTTTTGATAAATAAAATCAATTATAAATAAACTCGTCAACATCACAAGCAAATAAATATGGCAAATTAAAATAAAGATTTCGTCATGTAGGGTCCTTCTAATTCATATCCTATTTTGCGATAGTAATTTCTTGTGCCAACACCTGTAAAGAAAAAAAACCCATCTGAATATAAATTTCCAACATATTTTGTTTACAGGTGGATACATCACATATGACAATAACTATAATTTGACTATTGTACCATTCTTGGGTGAACTTCAATAAGATATCATACCAGAGATTACTGCAATTTTACTGGAACCATGTTCTTCTTTAGAAATTCTTTCTGCTTCTTCCATTAATAGCATTCCAAATCCCTGAAAGAGATGCATTTTGACTTAAGATAATGTGGAATTTGTTTTCACTTCTATAAAACTCTAACTAAATGTGCGTGTTTCCTACATCACCATTTTCTAAACAGCCTTGGACATTTGAGACCTATAGTCTAAACCAGAGATATAAGTCGAACGTCATAACCCCCAAAAAATACATCTGTGGGAACCCGCGTCTCACCGTTCGAGCTGGTTCGGGCGTTTCCGACCTTTGACGAAAGGCGGTAGCCAGCCTAGCCTCAATTTCGAATCGCGCTGCATAAAGCGATGCGCGTCACATACTCTCAGGCTGCAGAGTCGTGCAGCCGTCTCGCTAGACTCAAGCGCCGAGCTGCTGGCTAGGTTGTCGCGTTCTGCGTGGAAATGTGTGCACTAAAGTTGTTACAACGTCTAGACTAAATAAACAAGAATGAACTGAAAAATGAATTAACCAAGTTATTTGTGTTCCGTCGTCCCGACGGGAATGAAGACTGAAGTGAAGTGGGTTGGGGCTTGTCCCACTAATCCCCTATTAGTGAGAAGCCCTACACTTACATTGGTGACCCCAGACGTTTGATACTACTCGCAACAGTGTTTTCACCGAGCAACACTCGACACAAAATCACTGGTTTCGAGGATATTTTTTTATAAAATGTAGGGGATTTTTCGGAAAAATGACACATCATTTTTCCCAAGGTACGTGAAAATTGTAGGTCATATTCAAATATGCCAGTAAGGATTAGCTAGGAAGGTTATCCGAAGAGAGGCACGCGCGTTTCCGCTGGAAAACAGCGAAAATTTTAATAATTTTGGATGATAACCACCTGCGATCCATTTTTCAAGATGGCTGACACGTCGTTTCTTGCTCGACACCAAATTAGAATCTTCTCGATTCATCCCTACTGAGTCAGAATTTTTGAATATTTCTCTCCTATTTTTGCCACTGTAGGCGATTGGGAGGTGAATATTTTTAAAATTCATTTTAAATCGATGTAGATTACACCATAATTGGGTGATTCGAATTTTCACGGCCCGTTCAAGAAATGCCACTAGGTTTCTTGTCTGAAAAATTAGAAAAATTATATTTTCAAACAAAATATCGCCTCGCTCAGAGAACTTTTGATAGACCTGGGTCCACTTAAAATTGTTCGCCTGAAATGTATGTGAATAAAAGGTCCTATTTGGTCTATTAAAACATCATTGTTAGGACCGTAGGTCAATATTTTGTCATTTACAATCATATTTTGTTTTCAGCGGCAGGAGAAATATTTTACTATGTATTGGTGAGGCAGCCATTTTGCTGCGGGTATCCCTAACCTTAGCTCCATTGGCTACCGATAGCCGCGCTCAAACCCGCCATACCTGCATTCATTGCGAGGATCACCCCATGTTCTCAACTCGACATAATTAGCATAAATTATGCCGCCATCTTAAATCGGTGGCGTGATTGACAAACCCCGCCTACATATCTAGGCCACACGTTGTCTGGAAAATTATCTAGACATTTTAAAATTTTCTTTTTAAATATATCTTTTTCTCAAAGTGAGACCGAACCCATTTTAACATCAAATTGACGTCTAAAATTATATTACACATTGTGTGATAGTTTTGATTATTAAATTTTATATTCTACTTTTACATATTTTCGCGCTGACCTGCCCTCTGGCGGTCAGTATCTGCTAGACTACGTCACGCGTCTAGTTTATGAATATGCTAATGAGTTGAAGCAGGCGGCCCTACCGCACATGGCACTCGATTATCAGCGACCCGCTATCACATACTGACACACAGGCCTACATGATATAGATCACGTACGCCACTCACCGCCTGCTGCTGTGATCGGTGCGTACACCACTCACTCGGTGCGATCAGCATGGCGCCATACATACATAGCACACAACACCATCACCCCCGACCAACCTATACCGACGGGCACAGCTCCACGTGCGATACTACGAACCGAAGCGAGCGATCGATTTCGACGTCACTGTGAATGATTTTCATGATGGACATTTTATATATATATATATATATATATAAAAAAAAATTAGATGTTCATTATGGGAAATATTAATTGGCGAAATTACACTATATAGTCTTTATAGACTACTGTCAGTCAAGAATTGACTAAAATAATTTCAAAATCAAGTCGAACTGTAGCCTAGATAAATAATACAGTAGCATTAGACCTATCGTCAAAAGAACGAAATTTCTTATGATGGGCCAGTTCTAATCGTTATTTAATTCACCGGATTATGACTTGACAGTTGTGCTATTGCGATCATGTTAATGTTTCTATGTGTTTTCCGACTTGCGTGGAAAGCATTTCCACACAGGTCGATTTACCCAATACTATAGTATCATAGCAATATAGCATTTATTCTGGCATTCTATATACATTTTGTGACCTACAGTTTTCACAATTTATATGTTAAAATGAAATAGAAAGCAATCTAAACGCAATTTTTGAAACAGTGATTTTGCGATATTTCAGCAACCCCCGTATTCTGCAACATGTGACATAGCATGGACACTTCTTAAAAAATACAGATTCAGCATGTATTAAGACTTATTCATTGCTCTAGATAACTTTGCACACGGTTCTCAACGCAGGACGTGACAACCAAAATAGTTGGTATATTTTAAATGCATACCATGTTAATAACCGTTTGAGTACTGCCCAGTAGCTAATAGGCCTGCAACTCAAACGTTTCACTTTTTAAATAATTTCAATTTAGAAACATTTCAAGATGGCTACCAAATATGATAGCGAAGGTTTCGTGTCTTCACCCCTCGAAGGACAAGGGGTTCGTCGTAAAAAATCTTATTTTCTGGCAAGTGAAGCAGACGAAGATCAGTTTCAAGCAGCTGACAGCGAATACAGAAAGCTAAAAGCAGATTTTAAACGAATTGCACGCAGTAGACAACAGCACAGTCATTCAAAGAGCGAATCTTCCAGAAGCCCTTCGCCAGTCAGACGACAAAGCTTGCGGCGATCAACTAATCTGCCGAAGTTCAAGATAGCCACCTTCTATGCTACAGACGTAAAATTATGGTTCAATCAGATTGAGACTCAGTTCGATTTACACCATATAACAGATGATGACGATCGATATAGTCTCACCTGTGCGGCACTCTCCGGAGAGGTAGCGTCCGATGTCAGAGATGTGCTTCTGCAACCTTTCCGCACAAATAAGTATGAGAGTCTTAAAGGCATCCTAATAGAGTGACGAGGTCTTCTACACCCGAGAGAGTGAATAAAGTCATTTCTGGGGAGAAGATTGGCACCGACATACCATCCAGATTCCTTCGAAGATTACAGAAGACGGCCGGCTTCGGGACGAAAGCTGTAGTGGGTAGAGCTGTGATACGGCAGGCTTTCATCCGACAGATGCCCGCATCGATACGTGCCCACTTGGCCACACAGCCAGATAGGGCCTCGTTGGAGAGTTTGGCCATGTTGGCCAACCGGGCACTTGCTTCTGAGAACGACGTGGACGAAAGTAAACCGGGGGTTGCTGAAATCAAAGTAAGCGAGACCGGCAAGTTAGTAGGACTTTTAGAAGACCTGTCTCGTCGAATAAAAAAACTAGAGACAGCAACATCCACCATGGCCGCAGAGAAGAGGAGGAATACCGGACGTGCTAGGACAAATGACAATCGCACCCCTAGGGCTCAATATGTACCCAACGTGCAAGCACAACCATTTATACCAAATAGACAAGGTTCTTTAAATAACCATAATAAAGATAGCCGTCAGAACTTACCGCCGCCGAACGCATCGCAAAATTATGCACATGCCGAGACCCTTGCGCGTTCTCTTTAAACTGTTAAGCCAGAGCAAGGTTGCGACTCTCGCACCTGGCGAAATAACCGAGACGCGACATGACTTCGCGGAAGTTACACTTCCCAAGTTATTTCCCTTTAAGAAATTGTACGTCGCAGACAAACGCAATAAATGCAAATATTTAATAGACACGGGTGCAGCAGTAAGCGTCTTACCCAAGTCTTGCGCTAACAGGATTTCAGAAGCTGACTGTCTTCCCCTAGTTGCAGCTAACAATACTACTACTAATACCTACGGTACTAGCAAACGCGTCGTCGACGTCGGCCTTAAACGTGACTACACGTGGAATTTTATAGTAGCAGACGTGCAACAGCCCATTATAGGGGCAGATTTCCTAATACATTATAGTTTACTGGTGGACTTGAGAAGTCGGTGTCTAAGAGACATGAGAACCGGTCTAGCTATACCTGCTTCACTATCGTCAATTACACCATTGTCACTCAATAGAGTGGACGCACTACATAATGACTACACAAAACTATTAGGTCAGTTCCCGGAACTGACTCGCCCTACGACGAAGGGAGAGACTGTTAAACACGGCATTACACACAAAATAGTGACCAAAGTTAGGAGTTATCGAACCCAGCGACAGTGAATGGTCCTCAGCGCTTCATATGGTCCCCAAGAAAAATGGCGACTGGAGACCATGTGGTGATTATCGAAGCTTGAACGCTCCGACCGTACCAGATCGATATCCAATCCCTCACATTCAAGACTTTACGCAGCGTTTGGCTGGTTCGAAAATTTTCTCTAAAATTGATTTAGTAAGAGCGTATTATCAAATACCAGTTGATGTGCTGATGTGCATAAGACAGCAGTTACCAAATCTTTTGGTCTTTTCAATTTTACTAGGACACTGTTTGGTCTACGAAATTCCGGTCAAACTTTCCAACGTTTCATCGATCCCGTTACCCACGGTTAAGATTTCGTATTCGTATATTTGGACGATTTATTAGTCACCAGCCCCAATCATAGTACCCATAAAAAGCATTTGAAAATACTTTTCGCCCGACTAGCCAAATACGGAAATATAATCGGTCCGGAGAAATGTCAGTTCGGTACAACTGAGTTAAGCTTTTAGGCCACCACGTTTGTTCAGAAGGAATTTCGCCGTTGCCCAGCGCAGTTGACGCTATAGTTTATTTCACTAAACTCTAAAAGCAACGGGCGTTACGAAGATACTTAGGAATGGTAAATTATTACCATCGATTTATACCACAATGCGCGGCGAAGTTGACGCCGTTAAACAATTTGCTGACTGCAGCCAATGACGGTCATTCGAGGCTGTCACCGAAGTCTAATTTTGATTTAAAGTGGAATGAAAGTGCAGAATCGGCATTTTCAGAGTCTAAACAAATACTAGCAAATGCAACACTCCTGGTACATCCAGACCCTTCGGCCCGGTTGAATATCACGTGTGACGCTAGTGATTTCGCCGTAGATGGCGTTTTGCAACAGTATATAGACAATGTTTGGCAGCCACTCTCATTTTTCAGTAAAAAATTGAATCCTGTGGAGACACGTTACAGCGCGTTTGACCGCGAGCTTTAGGCAGTGTATGCCACTATCAGACATTTTAGACATAATCTAGAAGGCCGTAACTTTTTCGTAAATACTGACCACAAACCTTTAACTTTTGTAATGTCATCAGTTACCGACCGTCCATCACTGCGACAGTTGGCTTTCATAGCCGAGTTTACTACGGATATAAGATACGTGAAAGGCGAGACAAATTTCGTCGCTGACGCGCTGTCACGACTATCAGTGTCAGTCATAGACAATACATCAGCAATCAATTACAAAGAATTAAGCGCAGATCAAACTTTAGATGCGGAATTCACGCGATTGCGACATTCAACTTCGTCTACTATAAACTTTCAACTGCTCAAGTCATTTGATAACCATTTGATTTGGTGTGACGTGTCAACAGGACACAATCGACCGTATCTGACAGAAAGATTTCGAAAAACTATTTTCTTAAATCTACATGGATTAGGTCATCTATCGCATAGAGCTACCAAGCCTTTGATAAATACGAGATTTGTATGGCATGGAATGGACATAGATATCGCCAAATGGTGCCGTTCCTGCAAAGGCTGTCAGACTGCCAAAATTTCTCGCCACAATCAGCCAGTTTGTGGCAAATTCATTGAACCTTCCGAGAGATTTGACCACGTACACATCGATATTGTCGGACCTCTGCCGTACGCTGACGGTTTTAGATATTTACTGACTTGCGTCGATCGTTTCACACGTTGGCCGGAAGCCATTCCTATTTTGGATATTCGAGCCGAAACTGTCGCTGATGCCTTCATCAGTGGGTGGATAGCACGTTTCAGGACTGCCGCCACTATCACCACAGATAGGGGTTCCCAGTTCGAATAAAAATTATGGGATGGTTTATGCAACCAGTTTGTGATAGTACAAAATTGCACAACGAGCTACCACCCCCAGTCGAATGGCATGGTCGAACGTTCTCACCGTCAGTTAAAAGCAGCCATTATGGCACACGAATCACCGAATCCATGGACAATTACACTACCTTCCGTTTTACTTGGCGTTCGTTCCGCTGTTAAAGAGTTATCGGGCAGGTCGGCTGCGGAAATGATTTATGGTATGACACTTAGACTACCAGGAGAATTTACACAGAAGTATACCGTCGACGCACATAGAAACTTGGACAATTACTCAGATAAGCTACGCGTAGCCATGTCGCGTCTCCGTTTGTGCCCACCGCGCGACACACACCAGAAAAACATTTTCTAGTATAAGTAAAGTGAGTAAGTAAAATATTTGCTTTACTTCACTTTTCGACCAGTATGGCCATTTAAGTGAGAATTCCAGGTATTACAATATCCCATATTGTATAGTTAAAGTAGTAAAGAAAAGACAAAGCCAATAAAAGCATGATCGTACTAAAATATTCAGTTTAAAGTGTTTGATATGATAAGATGACGATGCTCCTGGCACCTATATGTAACGAGTCTGATGACATGTTGTAGCGCCTGCACTATAACACAATTTAATGAGTATAAAAATATCAGTATAAATAATGTAAAATATGAAGTGATTATAAAATGAACGACTTATCAAGTCACTATATCTCCATGAAATTGGAGTGATTGTGTAAAAACTACAAGTCTAAGTCAAAACAGTGTCATTGTCAAAACAAATATATAATATATACTATAATACTATATACTATAATAAAAAAAGTAAACCCATTTAGACATAAATATGAATGACATAAACAATGAACAGAGAAACCATTACGTAAGTAAGTAAATGTCTTCTTTACGTCACTTTTCGGCCGGTACGGCCGGAGACATCATGAAACCACAAAAAATTCTCAAAAATTAAAGACTTACAGTGCCCCCACAGTTGGTAATAAGGTCTGTGATATTGGAGGACATCACAGAGCGATCACAAACCGTGAGGACACCGTAAGTCAGCACAGGCTAATTGTACGGCAATGGCTTCTCTATGACATGCTGCATTATCCGAAACAATAAAGTGAAAAAATAATTATATGGCACTGGTTTCTTTCGGACATCCCGTCCATCGCCAGGATGCCAAAGAGAAACCACTGCAAACACAAAAAAAACAAATCATAGAGGAACTATGAGTAGACCTACAATGCCCCCACAGCTGGGGATCGGGTCTGTCATCGAGAACTAGCACGACTGAGCGAACACAATCCGTGAGAGCACTGTAAGGCACCACAAGTACAATGAAAAAATATATAAAATATATAAATATGAATATATAAAGAATTTAAACTGAAAACTATTCGAAAATAAACATTACAACCTCAGTGAAAAACCACCGGAAAGCAAACACAAAAAAATTCACGTCAAAAAAAACAAGACTACATAAGTCCAGGAGCTCCCGCGACGAATTAGAATTTGATTTAAGCAATTTTGTGTAGGGTTTTTAATGTAGTTCTAGGCTAGGTCAACAAGACGCAAGACAACTAGGTCTAAGAAGCCCAGTCTAAGAGTGGGATAAGAGCTAGACAGTCTGTCAGAGATTGCAAACCTCCATTGAAATTATTGATCCTAATCAGTATCCCAGTAATGGTCTACCTATCTGGCACGGTTTACCCTATATCAGGCCAATCGAGGTAACTAATAGCTGATTTACGGTCATTTTGAATTCGATATAAATTAGTCAAAAACTTAGGGTGCATCCTCCCCCGAAACCTCAAATTTTGTTTTATAGTAATGGACTAACATCTAACACAGTTTGCAAAATATTGGGCATGTGCAAGTAAATAATGGCCGATAGGGGGCCATTTTGAATTTGAACGAGTCAGAATTTTTCAAGATGCATCCTCAGCTGAAATCTCACATTTCATTCTAGAGTAATCGTCTAGCTATCTAGCACGGTTTACCAAATATCGGCCATGTGAAAGTGAATAATGGCCTAAAGGCGGCCATTTTGAATTTGATCATATCAAAATTTTCCAAGATGCATCCTCAGCTGAAATCTCACATTTCATTCTATAGTAATGGTCTAGCCATCTAGCACGGTTTACCAAATATCGCCCATGTGAAAGTGAATAATGGCCGATAGGAGGCCATTTTGAATTTGATCAAGTCAAAATTTTTCAAGATGCATCCTCTCCTGAAATGTCACATTTTGTTTTATAGTAATGGTCTAGCCATCTAGTACGGTTACTAAAAACCGGCTATGTGAAAGTGAATAATGGGCGATAGGCGGCCATTTTGAATTTGATCGAGTCAATTTTTTTCAAGATGCATCCTCTCTTGTAATCTCACATTTTGTTTTATAGTAATGGTCCAGCTATCTAACACGGTTTACCAAATATCAGCAATGTGCAAGTAAATAGTGGCCGATAGGCGGCCATTTTGAATTCGATTGAGTCGAAAGTTTTTAAAAGGCATCCTCTCTCGAAACGTCACATTTTGTTTTATAGTAATGGTCTAGCTATCTAGCACGGTTTACCTGATATCAGGCCTATCGAGGTAAATAATGCTGATTGTCGGCCATTTTGAATTCGTAAGTTTAAAATTTTCAGGGTGCATCCTCCTCCGAAAACTCACACTTTGTTTTATAGTAATCAGGTAATGGTCTAGCCATCTAGCACGGTTTACCAAATATCAGCCATGTGAAAATGAATAATGGCCGAAAAGGCGGCCATTTTATATTTGATCAAGTCAATTTTTTTCAAGATGCATCCTCATCTGAAATCTCACATTTCGTTTTACAGTAATGGTCTAGCCATCTAGCACGGTTGACCAAATAACGGCCATGTGAAAGTGAATAATGGCCGATAAGCGGCCATTTTGAATTTTATCGAGTCAAATTTTTCCAAGATGCATCCTCTCCTGAAATCACACATTTTGTTTTATAGTAATGGTCTAGCCATCTAGCACGGTTTACCAAATAACGGCCATGTGAAAGTGAATAATGGCTGATTGGCGGCCATTTTGAACTTTGACAAAATGATTTTTTTCAAAATACATCCTCTCCTGAAGCCTTACAATTTGTTTTATAGTAATGGTGTAGATATCTTGAGCGGTTTTCATGATATTCCACAATATCAGGCCTGTCGAGGTGAATAATGGCCGATAGGCGGCCATTTTTAATTTCATTGACTTGAAATTTTTCAAGATGCATCCTCTCCTGAAACCTCACAATTTGTTTTATAGTAATGGTGTAGCTATCTTGAGCGGTTTTCATGATATTCCGCAAAATCTTTCAGTCGGATATACCGATGTTATAAATTAGGTCAAAGTGCTGGGTCAACTTCAAGGTCAAAGTCCAAAAACCTGAAAAGCCACAACTAGGGACCTTAGAGAACATGTATGTGCAATATGACTGTCATCGGCCCAGTACTTTTCGAGATCTGCTCCGGAAACGAAGTGCGCGTCAAAACGTCTAAATAGGTCATAGTTCTGAACCAGAAGTAGGTCAAAGTTCAAATACCCCAAAAGGCACAACTAGACCCCCTAGGGGTGTTGTGTGTAAAATTTGAAGACAATCGGACAAGTACTTTCAGAGATATGCTCCGGAAACGAATTGTTTACGGACGGCCCAACGGCCCAACGCCGTCACATCATCATTTTCTCCTCTGCAACCTTGCGTATTGAATTCAGATTAAAAATATTTTAACCCGTCCATTAGCCACCTGGAAGTAACCCACATACCAAAAATTGTTATCCTAGCTTATTTTCTCACAAAGTTATAGGCAAAAGAAGAGGCCAAAAAAAAAACGGAGGTAGAATCCATAGCTCCCTTCGCTCACCTACGGTGACGGCGGGAGCTAATAACAAAACCTGGTTCGATGAAAGGTTTGGGTGTGCTTGGCCTTCTAAGAAGTTGCCCAGGGGGGACCACGCGGAGGTGACACCCTTCCCCCCCTTTCTAGTATAAGGAAATTGACACATGGACACATGTATTTTTGCGAAGAATCGCAATTGCGCCGCCTCTGACCGCCCCTTACAATGGCCCATATAAGGTCATCATGAGGAGCGGCAGAGTTATGAAAATCCTGATAAAAGGCAAGGTGAAAACAGTCTCATTGGACCAAGTTAAACCTGCACATTTTGAGTGCGAGCCTGCAACAGGTACAACAACACAGCGTACTACATCATTGAAACGAACGAGCTCGAAGACTACAGGGATCGTTAGAAGGAATTCACAGGATCCACTAGCACCCAGTAGTACGCACACTCAGAGGTCCAACAGGACGAGTGTTAAACCGACAACGACAAAGTCTAAAGCGACTAAACATGGTACAAATTTGGCTACTGCTCCACAGCAAAAAGCTATAAGAGTAAAATTGCCTAACAAATTTAAACCTCATGTAGCACCACATTCGCGAACCCCCGCCGTTTCCCGCGCTAACGGGAGCGACGGCGGTTTGCAAACGTATTCAGGTGTACCTTTGCATTTAAGGGGTAAAACCCCTCCTACAAGCGATACGCGCAAACAATCGAATGTTCAGAACGATTCAACCATCGCCGATAGCGATAAAGCTATAGCGGACGTACCCGCGCGGACGACTAGAGTTGGACGAACAATCCAAACTCCCGCCCGGTTAGTGCAGATGGTCCATGCCATAGTGGCGACTAACGACATCTACGGCGGGACAAACCGCACGTACCCAAGTAGTAATACTCATAATTTGTAAATATAAATTCGCCTGGCCTGGCAAAATTAAGTTGAATAAGTCAAATACAATTGAACTGAATCACCTTAGCAAATACTTTTGCTACTCAGTGTTATATGTATTAATTAAAATCATATCAGTTGGTCGTTACACATAGCGCAGCAGCATTATTAATTATTCAAAGAACATTGGTGTTAAGAGGATTGGAACTTTGGTGTTAAGAGGATTTGAACTTTGGTGTTGAGAGGGTAGGATCGTTAATTTTACTTCGTAGCGCTGCGACTATGCGGAACCGGAACCGATGCAGTCTCCACAAGTTAGTTTGGTTCATACGTTTGCACTAAACCCGGGGGTAATGTGGGAACCCGAGTCTCACCGTTCGGGCTGGTTCGGGCGTTTCCGACCTTTGACGAAAGGCAGTAGCCCGCCTAGCCTTAATTTCGAATCGCGCTGCATCAAGCAATGCGCGTCGCTTACTCCCAGGCTGCCGTGTCGAGTGGAAATGTGTGCACTAAAGTTGTTACAACGTCTAAACTAAATAAACAAGAATGAAATGAAAAATGAATTAACCAAGTTATTTGTGTTCCGTCGTCCCGACGGGAATGAAGACTGAAGTGAAGTGAGTTGGGGCTTGTCCCACTAATCCCCTATTAGTGAGAAGCCCTACACTTACACATATACACCTCCTAAGGGATATGTGTATGCAAATATGCTCTGGAAACGAAAATGCGGACAGATGAAAGGAGGGACGGACGTCCGGAGTGACACAAATTATGTTGTGGATGATAAAAAAGTCCATTGATGAACTCCAGTAATGCAACATGTACTCTCCAACAGACCAATATACATGTACAATGGCTATGAAAATCCAGTTGGTGGATCAATAAAATATTGCACATTACGAAAGTTTACCTGGTGCTGAAATTTAGTTGGGTCTCTTCCACTAACAGGTACAACGCTACCATACACATGAAGTTCTCGTACAATTGAGCATCCTCCCTTCATTTCTGGTCTGTAAGTGTCATCTGAACATTTCCTTAATCTTAATAGTCCAATTAGTATATCTTGATTGGGATCCTCATAAGAAAGAAACGTTTCCCATCCACCATTTGCACAATAATCTCGCCGAATTAACTCTACCTACAAATAAGTAAATGTTAAATAATAAAAATCAGGTTTCCGATTGTTAATATGAAATCAAGTTCCGTGATAATCTCTGAAGCAAAACAAACAGACGATAAATAAATGATAAATCTACTTGTTAATGACAGTGCTTGTTAAACTTGATAATAAATTTATGGGGAGTTAATAACATGATGTAGCACGCTCAACCTTAAGACCACCAGGGTTCGAATTTTGAATTTGGAGGGCAGTGTCATCTGATTCATTTCACCATCTTCAAGAGGTTATCTTGGCCCAGTTCAGCTTACATATAAACAAAAGTGAACTAAAGTCCTATTTAATTGTGGGCAATTGCATGTAGTTAATATAGGATTATCAACATTATGTGTGAAAAGATCACGGTGTGCAGCATACCAAAAAATATTCCTTGTTTATATTCAGAATGATTATATTTGTCCCATTGATAGATATTATATGGGCAAGCTGATAATAAGGATGCAGATGCTTTCCTGGCACGCTGGATGCCAGAATTTCCACATATTACTTGTCTGACTTGGATCTGAACTACTTGTGTCAACTGCTGTCTCACATATTTTACTAATTGAAAACATCGGCTTTTCGCATTCCCTGTAAGGACAAAGTAGATATTTTAAAAAGACAACTTCCTGTTCGCATAAAAAATTTAGTGGCCACAAAAAAAAATAATAATGAAAGTGTGTGGTTTAAAACCTGAGTTATTGAATAAAATAATTATTAATTGTGGCATGAATAGAGAATAAATATCTTCATTTGATCTTACACTTTGAAATTATATTGATCGAAATAGGTTGTCCAGTTGTCCAGTGTTAGAAGTTTCAGGATTGGTGACAAACATCTGAAATTTAACCACTAGCTAGGAACTGACGACGCTGAATTAGGGCTTTATCAGAATACATTAGAAATAATATGTTATAAGAATCTGTTTCGCACACCAAATTGCTCAAAATTAAAAATATATTAGAATATTTTTTTTTATTCCATCTTACGAAAGCATGTCTATAATGGTTGGAGAGAAGCATGGAAAGATGAACAGACATGGTAGGAGAAGAAAAAGATTTATAATAATGATTGCATTATAAGGATAACTCAGTGTACAAGTATAGGACCAATTTTAGAAACAAGCTGGATAATTATATATAAATATATAATATTAAAATAAAAAATTATAAAACCGTTCAAACCATTTTGATTTTGTTTCAATTCAGTGTTAATAATTCTCACTTCATAAGGTTGTACTTTGTGATGTATTTCCTGTATCCCCACTTCCCTGGTACGTACATCTCTACATTGAGTGCCCAAGTCTTTCATTCTGGCCAATGCTAACTCACGTAAATTACCATGTTCAACACCAGAAGTAACAAGTGGCATAGGAATATCCCTGGATATCAGAAAGTAAAAATCAACATAGAAATTCACAGTATAAATAAAATAATATACCGGTAAGTATTGATTATAACCTAATAACTTATAAAAAGGAAGCATGAAGAAAATGGGAGTGAAACAGAACGTTCAACATATCTTACCTTTGGACACGATATACTCTGGTCCATGGTGGAACAAGTGCTAATATTCGTGCCACCAGGTCAACCAGTATGCTTGGGGGATAACTTTTGTAACGACCTGTCTTCCATAGCTCATAGAGTCCTAAAATGTGTTTAAAAAAAGAATTACCAGGAATTTTTTTGACGTCTCTGCTGATACTAGGCCTGCATCTTTTTCATTACAGCAATTGTACCTAATTTTTAGCAGCGACGATGTTCCAGTAAATAGCAAGGTGTTGTTATATTTACTGATATATAAAGGTTACTGATATAATGGTAATCACTTAGAATATAGTACCATTTTTTCCGCACTAGAGTATAAGGCTCAACAGCAAGCTCAAAACATAGATAAGTCACACCGGGAGATATGACGCAATAGGCTTGAAGACCAGACTGGCAATTATGTTTAGTGACGCTGACAGTACTGTGTTAGACCCAACACTAACCGGACTACGGCGCTCAGCTCAATACAGCAGTTGTCTGGCTATTATAGCAATGGCAACGTTCCCCAGCAAACACAAGACGTTGAGCCAATGTTGGTTTAATGTTGGGCCAACGTCAGCGATTACACAGCGTTTCGCCACCACGTTGTGCGTTAGAAGGGCGACAAAGTTAACAAATACACCGCGCATCGCCAGCGCGAGGCACGAATTGGGTAGAAAGGATTTAGCTCGCCGCATATACGTTATATGTTCGCTGGAGATGCGTTAGGAACACGTTGGATGGGCGCCATATGCGCGCACAGTGTCGGCATTTTTGTGTTATTTTCTGACCGTATAGCTCAGTCACACATAGTCGAAGCACGACCCACGCACTGGGAATTGCTTATTTTTTGCCAGAGCGTCTTTCGTGCGCCATCAACACGTAGGGTACGCTAGAACAGCGCTATGTCAAGGCCAAATACAGTTGCTTTGTATCACATGGCTGCCCGTTGAGGGCGCCAGGCAATTGCGGGCAACGCGCCTGCCCTGCGCTGCATGAGCGCTCGAAGCAAACGCTGGGCACATGCAGGCGGTGCGCCCAGCGCTCGAGCAACAGGCTCTGACTATGTTATTTCTGCAGCTTAACCCTTGCAGCTCTGAGGAACGTCATTTTATCAACTTGGAGAGTCTCCAAGTTTTTAGTTTGACTTTCACGACAAATGTCTGTCGTTAACTTCCGCTTTACATCTGTTCTGCCTGTGCAAAGTCAAATGGCATTATCTGCTCCCTGGTAAACTAGGCATTTACTGCTTCTTAACTGGCTCCTCTTGCCATGGCGCTACCAAAAGGTCGTATTTGCTAACTTGTAAATCAAGTATATACTTCCTTTACGCTGATGTCACTGCCTCCTTCTTGTTAGTAACAGCATGTTCAATAGACAGTATTTGCACACTTGTGAAACAAGCAGATACTTGGTTTTGCTGTGAGCAGAAGCGTTCTATGTCATGCTTGTTCAAGGCGGTCAACATAATGCACTGAACCAATGTTGGTTAAATGTTGTGTCATCATTTATAACACTGTTCTAACATTAAAGTAACATTGTGTCAGTGTATCAAGTTGCCTGTGCCTCCGGCGAAAATGAGATGTTTAGCCAATGCTATTTTACTGTTGAGCCAGGGTTGTAGATGAAGGGCCAGCATTAAACTAGCATTGTGTGAACATATATCGTGCTAAGGCCATTCTACTGGTAGGCCAATGCTGTGTGGCTGTGACCAGGTGACACCAGAGGGGCTGATTCAGGTGGCCGGCAGTCTGTAGTGGAAGGGTAGCCCCCACCCACCCTCTCTCCCACAACTGACATCTAGAGGAGTGTTATGCAATATAGAAGTTAGGTCTTGGCTAAGATATCTATCTTCAATAATATCACATTTTGTATTATTAAAAGTAGATTTTTGGCCTTGGCAGTTAAAGGCATTGTAAATTCATATAATTTATACATTTCTAGTGTGTAATACGACTGAATAACGTCTTTTTTGCACTAGTGTGTAATACGACTGAATAACGTATTTTTTTGCAATGCCCGTTCATACATCATTTAGTTATAGTATCAGCGCCAATACGCTGTCGTGCAACAGCAAACGGCAGTAACTGCGTACTACGAAAGTATACTGTTACTGCTGTTTGCCGAATTGTAATTGCAGTAAGTGCTCTGATCAAGACCATGATCTGCTTCTCCAGCGAGAGAAGTCGTTCAGCCAATGTTGGTTTAATGTTGGGCCAATGTAATAGACGTCAGGACAATAATAAATATACATTGTCGAGTGCCTGGCGTTTTTGCGAGTGGTGACGACGCACTCAGTCCTGTTGATGTCATCACAGGATGTGATGATGTTCTCGTTAGTAACCGCTGTTTCACACTGGAAATATGTTTGGTAAAATAGCTAAAAAATCGACAGGTGCCGTTTAAAACCAGACATTCTGTGTGAGCCATGACGATTTCCGGTGAAAATAAGAGTGTTTGCAGGGTCTGGCAACCAACTGACAGAGAGGGTAGGCCTATCGTCACCTGCGTTGGTGTGAGCTTTGACGCTTGACTATGAAGTCAATAAACCATCTGCGTCCCAATGTGAATAATAATAATATGGACTATATGCAAGCAAATTTAACTAATGTAAATCATGTAAATTGAAACATACTTGTAGGCTGAAAGCAGAAATAATTAGTTCTAAATGTTAATGAAATTTCACGATGGTAGATGATTTTAAACGTCACATATAATAGAAATATCACGGTATTGTTATTGTCCATAGGGCTGAGATCGTCGTCATAACAGTCTAATTGGAGCTGTAGAAGTACAAAGCAAAGGGCGGCGATGGTGCCGGGGAAAGCTAATAGGCATTAACTGTTCACTTGTGATCACTTGTAGTTACTGCCTTTAAGCTTTGTAATACGTTATACTACTACCCCAGCGTCTAAGACGTTGGGTCGACGTTGTTTAAGTATTATACAAATGTTTTGTGTTTACTGGGACAGTTGTCCACCAGGTGCTGTTCTCTTGGTAGACACAGCCGGCCGATATTGGGTTTAACCTTCATAACCCCCTCGATCCCCTCGAACCATCACCCACAACCCTCGACCAACAAGTCCCTCGACCCACAACCCCTCGACCCACAACCCCCTCCACCCACAACATATTTTTTATCCCATTAGATGGTAACGAAATAGCTGGCAAGGTCGCCAGTCACAGCCCGAAAATGGAAACGAAGTGTCACACAGGCTAGTAACCAAATATTTATACTTCAAGTAGGCCTAATAGGCCCTATAGGGCCTATATCGAGAAGTTCCCACGTTCAAAAATTCCCACGTTCCGAGAACTTCAAGTCACCATGCATATGAGTACCCGGTATGACTGGGCCGCCTAATTTATTTACTGCGCGAGGCCCAGTCACACTGACCGCCATTTTGTTTACACAGCCAGCTGTGTAAAAACGACACTCGCGCTGCCCAACAAAAAACTCCGATGCCAAGAAATTGAGACGAATATTTCAAGTGCCTATAAAAACAAGGCCATTTTCAGCAGGCGTAAACTTTTGATCGTATTAGAACTGATACATTTAAAAATGGAGGTCACTGTGTCAGAGCCTTGCGATGTCATCAGGGTAGCATATGAGACCCACTGCAGGCAGTTGAATCAATTATATAATTGTTGTCAACAAAACTGTTAGGGGGGCACTATTCAATCACCGGGGAGGGGTGAAGAGGGGGGCTGGATTATTTATCCCCCATAATTTCAACACGTAAGGCTCGGTGACGCGTGGAGAGAAATGATTAGGCCAGCTAGTCCAGGTCTTGAAATATATTATTTATTTCATTAAGAGCCTGTCCGGGGTTTGATTTTAAAATTCCCCCCCCCCCGCCGATTGAATGGTGCATGACCCTCTAGAAATGTAGGTCTACCTTTAGGCCTAGTCTGTGAAACACAGTGACGTCACCGGAATTCCTTTTAAATGGCTACTCGGTGAAAAAAATGCTACACAAGACCTCCCTCCCCCATACTTCATTGTATCAGCTACATGTAGCTCCGTGAGTGTGTGCTTTATATATTATGACCCCAGTGTCGGGAACATGGGCGCTGTGGCTGGCATCAAAGCCAAAAACACGTATAAATAAAAAGGGTCCACCAATAGGCCTTACACGATTATAAACTAAACCTAAATCACCCATTTTCAACTTTGGGTCGAGGGGGTAATTCGGAATGGTTGTGGGTCGAGGGGGTTGTGGGTCGAGGAGTTGTGGGTTGAGGGTCGAGGGGGTTATAAAGGTAACCCCGATATTGACTTGATGCTAGATTAATACAGTTGGGCTAGCGTCGTTTATGCGCATCTAACATTTATGCGATGACGTTGAGCCGAACTTGTATGAAATTATACAAATTATGTTTTGTGTTAGCTGGGAAACTGATTTTTCGGCTATATAGACAATCAACAAAAGAATTAAAATATCTATGAAAGCCAAAATCAAATATAATAACAATACATTTGTGACCCGCCACGCGAGAAGATACCTCCCCGCGGCTTTATTCAAATTATTTATGACGTCATTTAAAATGTAATTTTAATTATTACACTACTAAATTTAAAATGTTAAAAATCAAATGAAAAAAAAACAGATAAAGATTTTCCAAAATTCTTTCAATATTGAGACAGGAACCATACGGCTATCGAATCAATTGAAAAAAATCAATTTTGACAAAATTGAGCTTATGGCCCTTTTCGCTAACGGGCCTTCTGACTAATGGGCTTTATGACTAACGGGCCTTCTGACTAAAAGGCGGACACCGGGTGGACGGATGGAAGGGTGAAACTATTTCCACTATCTCGGTATGTGCCCTATAGGCCTAGTGGACGTACAACACATCAAAAACAATGTATTATATATGTGAAACATTTAGTCAGAAATAAACACATATCATTCGGTTTTATCTCATTCCAAAACATAACATGGGTATCTTATAAGCTTAAATTAAAGTTCTTTGGACGTTATCTTGTGCCAAAGCATAAAGTATCGAATATGTCAGCTATAAATAATATTCAGTTTAAGACAATCATTAAAGTTAAATCATATTTTGATGTTTTAAATTAGTCAAATAATAAATTATCGTCACTTGAACTGTTTGTCTCGTCACTTGATGATATAATATTGTCATCCCCTAACAAACTAGAACATCTGTATTATATGCACGAATGACCAAATCATTATATAGTCCTACATTGTCAATTGCTTCTGTGCTACATAAGTGAGTTATGACACATAGGGAAAAATATATATATATTTAAACCAATATAGTACATCATCAATGTCATGAAAATCAGTAGTTGGAACCGTTTTGCTAATCAGCTTATAGATACCAACAAGAATACATAGCACGTCATCTTGATATCAGTAATCAGGTAATGTGTTTGTATATATAATGTAGCAACAATACCAAAGGGCGGCGGCCTGGTGCCTGCTTGGAAAGTCAGAGATCGCAGATTCGTCTCCTGCTTTGGATTCCAAGTTTCAAAGAACAAAATGTTTCCTCCCTGCGCAGTCGTAAAGATTGAATATTGTGGGCAGCCTACATGACCGAGAGATAACGTGCTTGGCCGCAGACCAACAGGGCTCAATTTCAAATCATGTGTCTGGAGGGCAGTGTCACCTCATTCATATCACCATCCCCAGGAGGTTCTTCTGGCCCAGTTTAGCCTATATGTGAACAAATGTGGCGTAAAACCCCATTCATTTTATTTCATTACATTTTATAAAGCCAACTAACACCTGACTCGACGTTTGCCTGATAACATTACAGTAACATTGCAGCAAAGATCGTGTGAGTCGAGAAAGCCTTCATGGTCTTTATCCTTGGGTCGATCTACTGTTAGTATTGTGATTTTCGTAATTTGCATTACGTAAGAGGGTGTAGTAAAAGTGCATTACGGTTACATGTGATAATGATGGATTAGGGCCGGCCTATACATATTTTATTTTCATGATAATGCAATTTAGAGCATAGATATACATTCTCTGACACACCTGTAGCTGATATTTTGCAATGCTGTTGACTAGTTTCAAGGCCCCTGGGCCTCTTGTTTTTAATCATTTGAGGTGGTTTTGCACACGATACACTGCTTTAAGTACAGAATTTGTTGTTAATTTGTCGAAATTACGTCCAAACATATAATGTTATCATAAAATAATTTAGGACACATTTTTTCTTTTAAAAATGGTTATATGTGTTCAAAACAAACTGATAAAATTTACTATAATCGTCAACATTAGCATTCTACGGATTAAAGCGCACTGAATGCGTCCAACGCGTTAGCTAAGCGCTGTTTATTCGCCATTTACGTTGAAAACACGCTGTGCATTCGCTACCAGCTTGCGACGTTTTTCACAATCCGGACTCAAATTGTTATTTTTTCATGCGTGGACTGTGCGTCGTTTATGTCTGACGGGACAAACCTCGGGCGACGGAAACACAACAAATTTATAGCGTGTGCTCTACTTGTGCCTAGCGTTAGACTGGCGCTGGTCTGACGTCCTTCTGGCGTAGACATTCACACGTGGAAAAACGCTCACATTTTTGAACATGCAAAAAATGTGAGCAGAGGTTGACGCACACAATAAATGAAACGTTCATCCTGCGTTCTCGTCAAATCATCAACGAATTCTGACGCACGCCCAGCAAATCACAACGCACTGACCAAAATTCTTCATTTTTTTGTTCGATGGACGTGCGTGATGATATGTGTGACTGGGCCTTTATAAACGCGTTCACTATCTTTTTTGCCGCATATTTGGAAATTTTTTTGATCGTTTGAAAAGAAGCTTCGTTTATATTTCCCTTTTTTGCATGACACCAGCCATAGGCCATCGCGCATTTGCCTCATTTGTTTTCATGTTGAGGGGCCCACCATTTAATCTTCAGGGGGGGGGGCTGGAGTTTTTTTAAATAAATAATTTCGGGCGGACTCTGCGTGAAATAAATAATTTACTTCAAGAACTGTTCTATATAAATTTGTAAAAAAAATTCACATTTTCAGCGCGCCGCCGAGCTGGGTTGAAATAAATCATTTGTCTGCGACAAAAACTGCAGGTCCCCCCCCCTGGAGATTGAATAGTGGCCCCCTTATCAACAAGCTCTCTGAAAAAATCCGGACAACACAGTGCACGCTTACACAGTTCTGTGCAACAGCAGTGGCTGATATGGCCCGGATGTCAATAATTAACATAGATGACATAGTCCAGGCCGTAATGTTAGATATTGATACTATAGATGTTCATTGGGATTGGCATTTTTGGTACCAATATTTTTCTGTCTCTACTATAGGTCTACTGATTCAGAAAAGTTTTGGTGCCATTTTTTTGTTCTGGGGTTAAAGGTCATTTTAAGGTCATTCAAAGTTGACGATCTTTAATAATACGAAAATTACATACAGCGTCTTCATACTTGGCATAAAGTATATCATATGACCGGTCAAAATCAGCATGAAATGCAGAATGTGAATATCAATAAATGAGTCGGATCAGTGTGGAATGAAATCGGCAACATTATATGCATACACATTACGAAATACGCTAATAGTCGTCTATGTACCATTTTGCAGATAATCATATAGACCTATGTCTATGACGCATATGTCATAAGCTAATAGTTAATTATAACATTTTTTTCCAACTCAGTTAGAACATAGATTTGTGAATTTAACAATAACTACATCGTCTTTATTAAATGTCATAAAATAGTGTTTTTTTCCTTATTTTGTGGGCTGATGTTGGCATAGATAGCTAATAAAATTGGTGATTTGTTGAAGCATACCTCTGGTCATAGCAATTTTTTAAAATTTGTCCAGAGCCATGCACTGTCTGGATCTGAAGGATACCATGGTATCAGCAAACGGCTTTGGAACATATGAGCTAATAGCAGAGGAGGATGCAACATGGCACATATTTTGTTCAAAAGACACAATACATGCCAATAACCTCCAAAGAGAAAAGATCACGTATGAGAAAGCGGCAGTCAAAGCAATTCACATGAACTTGCTCACGCAGCATTGCTCACTGGGAAAGCGCCATTTCAATCTTCAGAAAGATTCGGTTCTTTACAAGATGTTTTTCTGCAATTGTGCTAAGAAGTCACCTTCCCATTTCCTTTACAGGAGACGACTCATTATTATTTCAACTTGCGCCATTTAAAGCAATACGCATGGGCTTCTTCACACACAATAGACTGACATATAATTATGCATACCATAGTATAGCATATTGCATCTAGGCCCTAAGTTGAAGATACAGGAAAGTGATCCAGAAATTTGGGAGCTCATTGTGAGGGAAGAGTAGGATTCCCTTCACAGGCAGCGGCATTTACCATGCATTTGAGCAATAAATTGAAAACTGAAAGTATTTGCTGGTGCAAGGGACATAGCCATAACAGCTGCCACCATAATGAGATTCTGCCTGGTGTCACCAGAACTTACAAGTATTTCAAGCTGTGAGATATCATTTGTTTGTGAAGCACATGCAAGGAGGTCTAGCATCATAAGTTGTCTCTTGTATCTCTAAAACGACGAGAGGATAATATATCTCAGCTACGACAGGTGAAAATTCATTCTAATCAGAATGCAACAAATCAGTTATGTTCTACAATGATGCAATGAAGACATCTGCAACAGGACTGGACCAGGAAGCATATAAGACCTTTGTTGCAGAGCGTATCATTGCCATTGGAAGTATCTGCACAAAGATGACAAAACACAGCTTCTAATGTGTAGATCAATAGGAAATAACATCGAAGTAAATAACGTCGAAGTAAAGATGCCAACCAAGTGTAGATCAAAATGTTATTATAAAAATTGCCCTGACAGCTCATGTGCACGAGTTTCCATGCATCACTCGATTCTTTTTTGCTTCTGATGGATCTATGATACCTTCTCAGGATGGAAACAAACTATTTTATGTTCTGTCTTGTTTGAAAAGCACGAAAAACAATATCCACAAGTGCCAAGATAGGGTGACATTATTGTAATCATTAGTTTTAGTTTAGTTTTTATTGTGCAGTAATTAATACAATGGTCCTTGTCCCAGATCTTTTTTGCAAGAATTACAAACAGAAATTGATACAATGCTCCTTGTCCAAAATCTAGCAATCATGCACGAAAGTATCAAGCAGTGAGTGTGAACAAAGAGGAATGTTATATGTCAACAGTAGGACTACTTACTTAGGGCAGTCCTAAATACCGAAAACAACTTGATATACCGAAAACCACTTTTTAAAAACCGAAAACCACCTTGTATCTAACGAAAACCACACAAATATATGTAGTACTACATCCTAGGAGTATTTTCCACAAATTATAGAAAGATCGGACGCATATTGGCGAAGATATCGTAATATTTAATATTCTATGCGGAGTACCTATTGTAATACATCGGCCATATTGATACCATTGTAGTACAAACTTAGTCACCAGGGCATGCAACTGAGATTCTGGTACCAAGCAGAGTACAAACAGCTTCTAGTTCTCATACCCCGTTAATAGCTGCTCTACCCCACCACATACTTCATGACAATGACCAAGTACGAAAATGTAATTAGCCCTTACAGCGCAGGGATCGACTTTAGTCGAAAGAATCTGACGTCTGTAGACGTCAGATTCTGTCGAATAAAGTCGATCCCCGCCGCTCTGTGAGAATCAACATATTTCTAATGAACGGAAACCCATAGCATAGGTATTCAAATGAATCAGAAAGAGCTAACTAAGACATTTATGATGATTTCAAATTAAAAAAACCCCTTTGGTTGCGATGTTTTTTTACAAATTAATACAGTGCTTTAAGGGTGTAGCCTTTATATTGCAAATATGGGATATAAAGTGTCAAAAAACACTTTGTCCATGCACAATCTGTGAACTTGGCTGAGGTTTTGTAACTGGAAGTTGGTGAATGTGATAATGCTGAGTACACTGCAGTTCAGGCTGATGATGACTAGGACAATAATTAATTACTACGCATGGGTAAAAGCTAGTTTGGATGGATGTCCTTACAGACGGTGAGCCAACATTAAACCAGCATTGGCTCAAGATCTCGTGTTGGATGGGTATATCATGTGTATGTGTAGAGACACTACTAAGGCGTAGCCCTATGCACGCTTGTGACAGATACACTGTATGGCACTGCCGCAGCTGCTGTTCTTCACTCCGCTTAGCACAATGGCGGCCGAGCCTGACATCACTTGCTGACAATTTTAGGTTGAAGACGAAGGAGTTAAAATGTGGATTTGTTACCAGAATATGATATCATATACCATCTTCCCAAGTGTGAAAAAGGTGAACGCTACATGAATTCAGATCTTGTGCGACGAAAGTTCCGGCCTCTCACTGTTAATATATGGATGTTTGTCTGCCATATAGCTTAAGAGACCATATTTATGAAACCACCGACCTTGTGTATGGGGGGTTTTAAATTCAGTGGTCTTGAATTTGTATACATAAAATATGGATATGTAAGATGACAAGCATTATGATACAAATCACAACTTAAACGACTTTCCGAATTATTTTTTTAACCCAGTGTACATTTATATCTATAGTGCTATATAATCGTATTCTCCTCACAATTCTGCGAATTTTAAGGCGTCACATGGTATACGGTAATAACTGTAAAACGATATCACGATTTATGTGAAATATACGGTGCCTGCACTAAATGACCTGGAAAAGACCCTTAATGGCAACAGAAAAAATGGCACCATAACTATTCTGAATCATAAGACCCAGTAGATTAATATTAACATTGGTGCCAAAAATTTACATTCCGATCCAAGTGAAAAACACAACCTCCTGCACTAACAACAAACAACACATTCAACCACGATCTTGACATTAACATTATATTTTTTCATAATTAATAATAAACTAAAGATACATTTTGTATGCATTATGCTAAATAATCAATAATAAACTAAATAACATTCTCAAATGGTATAACACTGACGAACAATGGCCACACACAATCAAACGATATGATGTTACCGGTTCATGAATGTAACTTGCGTCATTTTATATCTGACTAGACTACTCTCTAGAGTTTTTTCTCACCTAAGTGGAAAAAACATAAATAAGTCTATTGGAGTATAAGTCGTTTAATAAAATAGCCATCAATTGATGGCAGGACCCCCTCAGCCGTAGGCTCTGTCCATCAATATCAAGAAATAATGAGAAAGAAATGACCCCCACTACCACCATGTCAATTTTTTTTAAATGGCTGCAGCAGCCATTTTGTTTTATGAATTCATTCCAAAAGTTAATCAGATCATCAGAAATACATAGAACATACATAGAACAACCATACCACATTTGAATGCAATCCAACCAACAGTTCATAAGTTATCGTGCCCACAAGCTTCTTAGGGGGCCATCTTGGAAAATGGCCGCTTATGGTTTGGTGGCAAAAAAAAATATATGGGATGTATTGCCCAGGCACATAGGTCATGTCTGTAAAAAATCAACAAAATTCAGCTCTTACTAAAAAGTAAGAGCTGAATTTCTGACTGCCCGCCCGCCTGATCGCCCGACCGCCAGACCCCCCTCTGGTGATCACTATACCCCACAGCCTGAGGGTAGTGGCTAATCGTACATGATTCTTCATAATGTAACTCTATGGGAAGCCTCGTTTGCGAAATGATGGGCTCCTATTGACTCCACTATAACTTTCCCGTTCTAATAGCCACCCCGTTATATAAAAGTTGCATTCTAGGCCTATACGCCGGAAAATATGGTATACACATATCATAAAATGGCGCCAGGTAAAACATGTATACCAATATGTAAACTAATGTGTTTGTATAAATTTATCAGATTTAGTACCTGTCCCACGGATCACAAGTGTTGGATAAATTTTTAAACCATCAGCACGAAAAGCCGGATTCTCGAAGAATTCCTAAAAAAAATCATCATGTTTATAAATATAACAGTTTTAGTAATACAGAATATAAACATATTTATTTCAAATGGATTGCTCAAATAGTGAATTAAGCGCTGACGAGGGGTTCTCCACATATACATAACATTTATATACAATACGAACAGTACAAATACAATACAATACAATACAATACAATACAATACAATACAATACAATACAATACAATACAATACAATACAAGTCATTAACATTAATTTGATATACAGCAAATATTACGTGAGTTTTATATAAAACAGAAAAAAAAGCAAAAAAACATCTGAGCTCCATGTTATATTACAAATTACATGTATATTTGATTATCGATAAGGTTAATGTATATTATAATACATAATATATATGTATATTATTTTTCCGAGAAAATGAGGAAAAATGATAAAAAATGACCTTCAGTCAGCCATTTTGGATTTTATTTCTGAGGAATTTGTCATGGGTTATCCTTGTGCAGGACCATACATTTTCTTTTATGTTCATGGTCCGCTATTTTGCTTTTTTTTTTGAGTTACTTAAATTCCAGAAAATTACTAAACATATTCGTCAAATTAAAAAAAATATGATGGAAACGTTTTCCTGAAAAACGCGCTAACAAACATTTCTTTGTTAGTGGTCGTAGTAATTAAAGAGATGATGATATGGGAATCTAAATATCACAAAAAAAAACCCAGTGTTATGTGATGGCTAGGTGGAGTATGAGGAAGCAGTAGTAGTAGTAGTAAATCATTGCTTTACGTCACTTTTCGGCACAAAAGGTCTTTTAAGTGACATTATAATACGATAAAAACGTTGTAGTCAATTGATGAGATGAATGATGTACAGATGATGATGTGAGGGTGGGGGTGATAGGGCATGGTGGGTTATTGGGAGCGTTTTCCTTCGCTCGCCCGATAAGGGGTTCTGGGCATGTCTAGGGGATATACCCCCAGACATGCCCAGACGGCCGGAGACTTGAGTTTCGCTGTACAATTTAATGATGAAACTCTGTGGCATAATCTAATCTCACGCAGTGTGTTTATGTTCATAGATTGATAAAAATAATATGGATATTAATAATAGCTGCTTAATTTATCTAAGTATCTAATAATATTATTAGTAATCGAATTATAAATAAACAAGCTATTCGTGATATACTTGGCATTTAAAGACTCAAAACAAATTCTCTATTATCACAAAATGTGCTCGGGATAGGCCTACTCTTTGATCAGTTGGATATAAAGGCCATGATAGCAGAAGAGGCATTCATTTTTAAATGCAGAGCATAACGGTACACTCAAAATATTATTTATAACTTGTATACCAAGTACATGATTAATTGACATAGATGCCCGCATAGTCAAAGTGAAGAAAGGTGGCAATTTAGTGATTGGCAGCTATAGATTCAAAAAAGATTGCAAATATGGCGAGAAACAGCACTGGCGTTGTGTTGACGTGGTCAAAGGCTGCAAAGCACATATGCATACTGTGGGTGAGGGTGATGACCTTACTATAGTTCATCAGGTTGATCACAACCACATCCCTGGTGAAGAGAAAACAGCCAACATCATCACCAAAGCTGAACTCTCTAAGAATGATGATATCCTGCCACCTGGATACCATGGATGTCGTTCCAGATGCTAAGAGCACGTCGTCAACATCAGCCTGCACTACCAAAGGATCGTCACAGTGTGGACCTAAGTGGAGCATGGTCCCTGACTAACGCTAACCAGAGCTTCCTCCTACACCAGGACAATGATATGCTCATCTTCACCACAGACGAGAACCTAAAGATTCTGGCAGCTTCAGATACTATGTACATATGTATATGCATGGGACATTTAAATCCTCTTCACACTTGTATCAACAGATATACTCTCTTCACAGCAGCTACAAAGACATAGTTGTCCCCCTGGTCTACACTCTACTGAGCACCAAGTCTCGACAATCTTACCACGACATGTTATCCAAGGTTCATGATCGCATGGCAGAGCTGGATTTAGTGTTCAATCCGACCACAATCATCAGTGACTTTGAGAGTGTCATTATCCCAGCCATGCGCCATCTGTTCCCTGCCTCTCAACATCGTGGCTGCTACTGTCACCACACTGCCACCACACACAGGCTGTGTGGCGACAGGTACAAACAATTGGACTCCAAACAGCCCACGAGATCAAACATGAGATCCGGAGATCAGTGCGCAGCTTGATGCCATTGGCTTTCCTCTCCATCATAGCTGTCAGACCAGCATTTTATGCTCTGCGACAGGAGCCTGCTGTTCAGAGCAACACCACACTGGCTGCTTTGCTCACATATTTCGAGACGACGTGGCTGAATGGGACCTTTCGTCTCTCCATGTGGAATATTCGCTATCCCCATCTCCCCACTTACTTACTATGGGGCACGTCTGATCGGGTTCACACCTGATCGGGACGACCACGTCTAATCGGGAAACGCCTGATGAGGATGACACCCAGGGTTCTGGGGGGCAAAAAGGCACTATTTTCAAAATATTTCCTTGGAATTGCTGGTTACCCATAATTAAACATAAAACCAAAAATGTTTTCTAGCTAATTATTTGAAATGGCAAATTTTATTACTGCCAGAACTTTACAAATAATGCTTACTTTGCTTAACTTGAATCATTAGCCAACTCGACGATCACTTTGGAAAATAGATCTTTTAGTAGACTGGTCGGACAGATATAAACAAAATGGCAGACATTTTGATTCTGATCACAGATCAAGATACAAACTGGCAATATTTATTTATGAAATACAGAGAGAAAAATAATGCTCAGCAACGTAAATAGCATTATACATGAAATATGTGCTTCAAAATATAGAATATTACTATAAAACTTACAATAAAATAAAATATTGTTATAACACTTACCACAAATTGATCAATATCTCTCTCTAGATCAACATTTGGTAGATCAGGCATCATATGAGCCACAACTTTAAATCCTGCATCTTTAGCCATTTGAAAAGATTCTGTGACAGCCCTTACCGTATGACCTCTACAAAAAAGTTCAGCTATAAAAGGCAATTTAAACAGGGTAATCAGTCTGAGAGTAGTCTTAGAAAGCTTAGCCATGATCAGATAAATATTGGCGGTTGTCAAATTGTAAGGAGGTGTCCTGATGGCCAACTCTAATTATAATATGCAAATTATCCAATTCCCGGGCAATCAGTCACAGACTGGTTTCATACAATTTCGCAAAGCTTGGAGAAATTTTGGCAATTGTACTGTTTACATAAAACTGTAAGAAAGTGTTGTGGCGGCCATCTTAAATATGTTAATTCAATTATATCTTAATACAGACACACCAAGAGATAAGATACACAAATAAAGGATAATACACAGACGAAGGGCAAGTCCCTTGACTTTCTCCGAAAAGGTGGGGCGCAATATTCAATAGGGTTCCCATATCATTTTATATTAACAAATTACAAAAGAAAACTACGATTCAGAACATTATTGTGTGTTTTGCCAGGTGAGTCCACCCTGACAGAAGCAGACTCAGATGTTTCCACCTAAACTCTGCCAGTGATGATCCTGTATCGACGTATTTGGGACCCCACTCCAGGAGGACACACGTGCCTCCCGCGCGACACACCCCTAAGACCAGACATCAAAGCTAACAGTTGATTGCCGGCAAAATCTGTGGTGAGAACAGCAAATCATGTGACCAAACTTGCCAAGCGACATTCCAATGTTGTGACAACGTCATTGATAATGGCCCAACGTTGAGGCCAGAGTTGGGGTAAATTCCGGAATTGAATGGGAATTGAGCTCAATTCATGACTCAATTCCAGGAATTAGACTAGGAAATGGAGTTGAAAAAAATAGAATTGGAATTGAATTGGAATTGACAAAAAATGCACGGAGTTGATAAAGGAATTTACTTTTTTATCCATATTTATTTTTTAAGCGCTATTAAACGCATGAGTGATCATCACTTTTGTCACTGCAATAGAATTTTACCTGATCTATGTTGATTGATATGTGTATAATAATAATAATAATAATAATAATAATAATAATAATAATAATAATAATAATAATAATAATAATAATAATAATAATAATAATAATAATAATAATAATAATAATAATAATAATAATAATGCTAAAGTTTGGGTAAATTCCGGAATTGAATGGGAATTGAGCTCAATTCATGACTCAATTGATAATGGCCCAACGTTGAGGCCAGAGTTGGGGTAAATTCCGGAATTGAATGGGAATTGAGCTCAATTCATGACTCAATTCCAGGAATTAGACTAGGAATTGGAGTTGAAAAAAATAGAATTGGAATTGAATTGGAATTGACAAAAAATGCACGGAGTTGATAAAGGAATTTACTTTTTTATCCATATTTATTTTTTAACCGCTAATAAACGCATGAGTGATCATCACTTTTGTCATTGCAATAGAATTTTTAATAATAATAATAATAATAATAATAATAATAATAATAATAATAATAATAATAATAATAATAATAATAATAATAATAATAATAATAATAATAATAATAATAATAATAATAATAATAATAATAATAATAATAATATTACTACTACTACTACTACTACTACTACTACTACTACTACTACTACTACTACTACTACTACTACTACTACTACTACTACTACCACTACTACTACTACTACTAATAATAATAATAATATATATAGTGCCTAAATTATATTACAAGGTTTTATTTAAGTTATGTAAAAATATTAATTTAAATGACTTATGACCATCAAGATTAAATAAGACTAATGTGTAATCTAAATAATCTGTATCTGTATATATTACACAAAAATCCCATTCGGGTATCACGCTGTAGTAAAGAGGTGTGCAGGCTAGTAGCGACATTTAGTCGCGCCTAAACCTGGGGCCTGGCTGATCCGGTATGGAATTTAAATTTATCTTGAAAGAATCTAATTTAGTTTTCTCCCTGATGTTGTTTGGGAGTGAATTCCAGTCTCTGATAGTTCTTGGAAAAAATGAATTTTGTCTTTGTTCTTATTTGGCCGAGATATATTTAAAATTTGATTTGCGTCCCCGGGTCCTTGGGTCTGCAGGAGTAGTCTGGCTCTCCTTCTCCTCTCTTCAAGGGTTCTTCACTCAAGCCTTGACAAGAGGCCGGCCACACTGGTGTTTCTGTGATAGTCCCTTGTGACAAACCTAGCCGCTTTCCTTTGGATGGTCTCAAGCTTACGCTTTTCAGCAGCTAGGTAAGGGTCCCATATGGAGTCACAATTGTCAAGCGTGGAGCGAACCAGTAAAGAGTAGGCCAACTCTTTGAATCTCTGAGGGCAGTGTTTTAAGTTTCGTTGGCAAAGACAAAGAACCTTACTGGCTTTGATGACAATTTAGTGACATGCTCCCCATACTTGAGGTCATGCTGAATGGTGACTCCCAAGTATGGGTAACTCTGGACGTATTTCAAAATGGTGTTGTTCAGTTCAGTTGAAAAATGGCTGTAGGGTAGTCGAAGATTTATTGATGGGTAATATGTAGCACTTGTTTGCATTGAAACTCATGCCCCATGTTTTTGTCCAGAGTGTCAAAGCGTCGAGATCCTTCTGCAGCAGAAGGTGGTCTCTGTGGTTCCTAATTGTTCGGTACAGCAGACAGTCGTCGGCAAATAAGCGGATATGACTGTCTACATGCAGGGGAAGGTCATTTATATAGCACAGGAAGAGAAGTGCACCCGCTCCGAGCTCTCCCCATCTACTACTACTCTCTGGGTTCTGTCCTGGAGAAACTGGGTGATCCAGCTGTGAACGTCCCCCCTTATGCCAAGGTGATTGTCAAGCGTGGAACAATAGTTGCAACAAGATTGCTCCTGTGTAGGTGGAGCAATTCAATCTAACTATCACAGCTTGGTGTGTTCGTAGATACTTGTTACTTGTTGTTACTTGTATACACCCTTGATTTACTCCCGCGGGCTGGTGTTACCAGCTGGTAACAGTTTTACCGAGAAGTGCGACTCATGACAACTCAACTAGTGTCAACACCTACTGTGTATATAGTGAGAATTTGCATGAGTGGCTGAATTATCAGACACCGAGCCGGCTTTGGTTTAATGTTGGGCCGTCATCGCAAATGACGGGCCAACATTATATCGACATTGGGTCAATGTTTCATGTTTGCTAGCTTAAAGTTCTGGAAATAATTGTTATATTATTTTATTAATGTTTTCCTTCTATATTTGCGCAAGCATGATCACACTGTTTAACTATCACTTTTGTGTCACTTTATAGCATTTTTACCATTTGTATTTAAAAATGTAATGCTTGTCTCATGGGCATAATTTTACTACTCGTATTTGTTATATTTTTGTCATTTGGACGTCTATAGTTTATAAAACAATCGTCATAATTATACTTGGGCATAAACGACATACCAATAAAACAACCAAAGCCAGTATATGTTATTCTGTGTGGCAATTCGTCAAGATAAATTGAAAATAGAACAGGTGCTTGACACCATTTGTAACTCTGAACATCTTGCTGGTTGATTGACGCCACATCTGTGTCTGCTGTTTATTATACATAACTGCTAATAATCTAGCCACGAGTGGACATATTCCTTTCTTAATAAGCAAATTAGATAATTTAATGTAATTAACCTTGTCAAAGGCTTCACGCGCGTTAAGTAGTAATAATAAAGGAGAACTACCACGGGTTATGTAATACTGTAAAGTCTCTTTAACCACAAAGGTACATTGCACAGTAGAATGTTTAGCCTTGAAACCGAATTGACGCTCGGATGTTTGAAATACATTTTTATAGTTGTATTGGTTAATAAGATATGATCACGATTTTTCCCAGAAGGGTATTTAGAGCAATGCCTCTATAATTACTGGGATAATGCATAGATTTCTTACGATCCTTTGGAATAGGCAGAATAGTAGATGTTTATATATCAACAGGTAAGATGTAGGCATGTAACAGCATTGATGATAACAAGTAAGATATATGGTTAGAGAGAAGCTCCGATCCGTTTTGTTAAATGTTCTGACTGTAATTGACAAGCAGTTTCACATTGCTCAAGCTTCAATATATAGTGCAGCGGATAAGCTCTCATATGAGAACAATTGTGCATTTGGTGATAAAAGCATGAAATTTTTACCAGTGTTGGTAAATACCATAAGGTTTACTTTAAGATGTGGAGGTAAGTCAGATTTGACCTCTGATGCCCTTGAGAGGTCAATGACCATGCCGAAAAAATAATGTTTTGCGCCCTTGATGGTAGCAGTGTACATATAATGCATTTGTTTACCAATACAAGTGAACTTATAATCAAAAGAATGTTAGCACATACCATAAGGTTTAATTTCAGATATATAGAGAAGCAATATTTGACCTCTGCAGGCTATGAGAGGTCAATTACCTCAAAATGCCTATGTTCAATGATGAATTTGTTTTCCAATAAAGTGAACTTATATGCCTATCAAAAGAGTGTTGCTAATTTTGTACAATCCTCTTCGCCTCTATCTCCCTCTCAAGATCCATGTAGTTACCAGAAGTGGATGGTTGGTTATCACATTGCACAGTCTGAGAATGTGTGTTTCCTACGACAGGCAACTTCACTCTGTCATGTGATTTGCGACACACAATCTGCGCTTTGTGTGAATTGAGACTGGACTGGTGCAGATGACGACAGGCTGCTACAGGTGACATCAGGCATTGCCAATGGAATCTGCCTGCACTTCAGGATGGAAGATGTTGTGTGTCCGCCACTAGAGCGGAACTGGAACATTGACCACAACCCGAGTTCAGTAATAGCCAAGAATCCCTTCTACGGCACTGGGATCTCTCTCATGCAACACCCATCACACACACGTGGCGGCACTGATCGTGGTGTACCAGTAATTAATCTGGACACCTCTACTTCCACCAAGTCGATAGCACTTCTGCTATCAACCTACACAAGTGTACCACCAGCTGCCCCGAAGACGAAGGAGTTCACTACTCCTGGCGTACAAGGTCCTGTGAGACCTCCCAACCTTCTGGGACAAAGAGTATGTGTGTTTGAGCAGAGTCAAGACAGCTCTTGAGAAGCAGATCGCGGATGGCTAGATATCATGGTCTGCCTACAACGCTGACCCTCAGCAAGCTGTCATTCCACCGGCAGCAATCAACACACCATTGCATCTGTTTCTCGACAACGC
Source organism: Flabesymbios commensalis (assembly GCA_964017125.1). Lineage (NCBI taxonomy): Eukaryota > Metazoa > Annelida > Polychaeta > Terebellida > Flabelligeridae > Flabesymbios > Flabesymbios commensalis. Next base: position 105,635,738 of record OZ024902.1, read on the forward strand.
ACACTCTGTGGCCATGGACGTCATCAAGGCAGCTGTTCAGCACTTGAACCCCAGCCAGGTGCCCAGGTGTCGTTGCCGCTGATCAACCATTCTTTGCTCTGATCATTTTCGGTGGTCTACACATCGAGATTGGTGTTTTGAGGGTAAGTGGACCTGTGAATATTCTGATAGTAGAGCCTACATGCAACCACAACAATGTTTCACAATGTGGATGCAACAAGTAGTAGAATAAACTGTAGGGCTATCCTATATCTGAAAAATACAGGACTACATAAGTCCAGGAGCTCCCGCTCCCGCTCCGAATTAGAATTTAATTGAAGCAATTTTGTGTAGGGTTGATCATGTAGTCCTAGGTTAGGTCTAAAATCAAGACGCAAGACAACTAGGTCCAAGAAGCTCAGGCTAAGAGTAAGATAAGAACTAGACAGTCTGTCAGAGATTGAAACCTCCATTGAAATTAATGATCCTAATCAGTATCCCAGTAATGGTCTACCTATCTGGCACGGTTTACCCGATATCAGGCCAATCGAGGTAACCAATAACTGATTTACGGTCACTTTGAATTCGATATAAACTAGTTAAAAAATTTAAGGGTGCATCCTCCCCCGGCATCTAACACAGTTTGCAAAATATTGGGCATGTGAAAGTAAATAATGGCCGATAGGGGGCCATTTTGAATTTGATCGAGTCAGAATTTTTCAAGATGCATCCTTAGCTGAAATCTCACATTTCATTCTATAGTAATCGTCTAGCTATCTAGCACGGCTTACCAAATATCGGCCATGTGAAAGTGAATAATGGCAAATAGGCGGCCATTTTGAATTTGATCGAGTCTAAATTTTTCAAGATGCATTCTCTCCTGAAATCTCACATTTTGTTTTATAGTAATGATCTAGCCATCTAGCACAGTTTACCAAATAACGGCCATGTGAATAATGGCCTAAAGGCGGCCATTTTAAATTTGATCAAGTCGAAATTTTCCAAGATGCATCCTCAGCTGAAATCTCACATTTCGTCTATAGTAATTGTGACAGGTTGAAATAATCAACTGTATTATTATTATTAATGTCTTAGTTTTAAATGTACGTTGTTATTATTACACTGGTTAGTATCGAATGCGCACTAAGCTCAGCAGAGACATGAAACACGGGATGTAACGAATGCGTCTGTTGATTCGGGATCGGACCCAGACAGGATCCATCTTCCAACTTTATGGCCTTCTGTTTAAAGTAATTGGCTATCCCAATTTCTTCCGGGATAATTCGGACTTGAAGTCCAGTATTTAATGAGGGTTCCACGTGTTTTCTGTCTCTTTGTTCTTCGACGTCATTCAGTCACCACGTCTGAATGATGGTCTGTTAACTAGCTCTATCAACTCGGTATTGTAATTGTTACAGGTCAGTGTGTCATAGTTCATGTTTATATTTCTATGTGTGTCAAGTTATTGTCAAATGTGAAATGTTTAGGACCGCGAGGTTTGAGTGTATTTGGTAACTTGTAATTGTTCTCCATGCTTGTAACTTTGGCAATATATCTTATAAACTTTCCGTGAATGTTAGTGTCAATTTGAGTAACTGTTAATAATTTAAGTAAGCCCAATTTCAATGTTAATAAGTAATCTTATAAGTAACGCCCTCTGTTCTTCGACGTCATTCAGTCACCACGTCTGAATGATGGTCTGTTAACTAGCTCTATCAACTCGGTATTGTAATTGTTACAGATCTATCAGAACATTGGGCATTCATCTTCATTCATCTTCATTCTCTGTCTTCACCCGGTAATCTTCATCCGAATATCTCAGACCTACCAACTGTTATCTTCACTTCAGTCTAGACTACATGTAATTGATTAATTCTGAGCTTCCTCCAGTGTGAACTATATTTTAAGTCTCTTTGGACATCTCCTGATTGTGTCAAATCAACCTACTGGAAATTATACTGATTGTTATCCTGTTAATAAACTGTTTACTGTTATATCTAAATCAAGTCAAGTGTTGAAGTTCCCTTTTTTCTACATCCACATCACCCACCGAAACTAAGCTGCCCTACTAAGAAAAGAACCCCAGTATATCTATTAAATCTAGACCTGATAATTAAAGTCTATAATAGACCGTACTACATAATGGTCTAGCCATCTAGCACGATTTACCAAATATCGACCATGTGAAAGTGAATAATGGCCGATAGGAGGCCATTTTGAATTTGATCAAGTCGAAATTTTTCAAGATGCATCCTCTCCTGAAATCTCTTTTGTTTTATAGTAGGGTAATGATCTAGCCATCTAGTACGGTTACCAAATAACGGCTATGTGAAAGTGAATAATGGCCTATAGGCGGCCATTTTGAATTTGATAGTCAATTTTTTTCAAGATGCATCCTCTTCTGAAATCTCACATTTTGTTTTATAGTAATGGTCCAGCTATCTAACACGGTTTACCAAATATCAGCAATGTGAAAGTAAATAGTGGCCGATAGGCGGCCATTTTAAATTCGATTGAGTCGAAAGTTTTTAAAAGGCATCCTCTCCCGAAACGTCACATTTTGTTTTATAGCAATGGTCTAGCTATCTAGCACGGTTTATCTGATATCAGGCCAGAGTTGGGGTAAATTCCGGAATTGAATGGGAATTGAGCTCAATTCATACTCAATTCCAGGAATTAGACTAGGAAATGGAGTTGAAAAAAATAGAATTGGAATTGAATTGGAATTGACAAAAAATGCACGGAGTTGATAAAGGAATTTACTTTTTTATCCATATTTATTTTTTAAGCGCTATTAAACGCATGAGTGATCATCACTTTTGTCACTGCAATAGAATTTTACCTGATCTATGTTGATTGATATGTGTATAATAATAATAATAATAATAATAATAATAATAATAATAATAATAATAATAATAATAATAATAATAATAATAATAATAATAATAATAATAATAATGCTAAAGTTTGGGTAAATTCCGGAATTGAATGGGAATTGAGCTCAATTCATGACTCAATTGATAATGGCCCATCGTTGAGGCCAGAGTTGGGGTAAATTCCGGAATTGAATGGGAATTGAGCTCAATTCATGACTCAATTCCAGGAATTAGACTGGGAATTGGAGTTGAAAAAAATAGAATTGGAATTGAATTGGAATTGACAAAAAATGCACGGAGTTGATAAAGGAATTTACTTTTTTATCCATATTTATTTTTTAACCGCTAATAAACGCATGAGTGATCATCACTTTTGTCATTGCAATAGAATTTTTAATAATAATAATAATAATAATAATAATAATAATAATAATAATAATAATAATAATAATAATAATAATAATAATAATAATAATAATAATAATAATAATAATAATAATAATAATAATAATAATAATAATAATAATAATAATAATAATAATAATAGTAATATTACTACTACTACTACTACTACTACTACTACTACTACTACTACTACTACTACTACTACTACTACTACTACTACTACTACTAATAATAATATATATAGTGCCTAAATTATATTACAAGGTTTTATTTAAGTTATGTAAAAATATTAATTTAAATGACTAATGACCATCAAGATTAAATAAGACTAATGTGTAATCTAAATAATCTGTATCTGTATATATTACACAAAAATCCCATTCGGGTATCACGCTGTAGTAAAGAGGTGTGCAGGCTAGTAGCGACATTTAGTCGCGCCTAAACCTGGGGCCTGGCTGATCCGGTATGGAATTTAAATTTATCTTGAAAGAATCTAATTTAGTTTTCTCCCTGATGTTGTTTGGGAGTGAATTCCAGTCTCTGATAGTTCTTGGAAAAAATGAATTTTGTCTTTGTTCTTATTTGGCCGAGATATATTTAAAATTTGATTTGCGTCCCCGGGTCCTTGGGTCTGCAGGAGTAGTCTGGCTCTCCTTCTCCTCTCTTCAAGGGTTCTTCACTCAAGCCTTGACAAGAGGCCGGCCACACTGGTGTTTCTGTGATAGTCCCTTGTGACAAACCTAGCCGCTCTCCTTTGGATGGTCTCAAGCTTACGCTTTTCAGCAGCTAGGTAAGGGTCCCATATGGAGTCACAATTGTCAAGCGTGGAGCGAACCAGTAAAGAGTAGGCCAACTCTTTGAATCTCTGAGGGCAGTGTTTTAAGTTTCGTTGGCAAAGACAAAGAACCTTACTGGCTTTGATGACAATTTAGTGACATGCTCCCCATACTTGAGGTCATGCTGAATGGTGACTCCCAAGTATGGGTAACTCTGGACGTATTTCAAAATGGTGTTGTTCAGTTCAGTTGAAAAATGGCTGTAGGGTAGTCGAAGATTTATTGATGGGTAATATGTAGCACTTGTTTGCATTGAAACTCATGCCCCATGTTTTTGTCCAGAGTGTCAAAGCGTCGAGATCCTTCTGCAGCAGAAGGTGGTCTCTGTGGTTCCTAATTGTTCGGTACAGCAGACAGTCGTCGGCAAATAAGCGGATATGACTGTCTACATGCAGGGGAAGGTCATTTATATAGCACAGGAAGAGAAGTGGGCCCAGAACGGTACCCTGCGGCACACCTGAGGCTACATGCACCCGCTCCGAGCTCTCCCCATCTACTACTACTCTCTGGGTTCTGTCCTGGAGAAACTGGGTGATCCAGCTGTGAACGTCCCCCCTTATGCCAAGGTGATTGTCAAGCGTGGAACAATAGTTGCAACAAGATTGCTCCTGTGTAGGTGGAGCAATTCAATCTAACTATCACAGCTTGGTGTGTTCGTAGATACTTGTTACTTGTTGTTACTTGTATACACCCTTGATTTACTCCCGCGGGCTGGTGTTACCAGCTGGTAACAGTTTTACCGAGAAGTGCGACTCATGACAACTCAACTAGTGTCAACACCTACTGTGTATATAGTGTTAGAGAATTTGCATGAGTGGCTGAATTATCAGACACCGAGCCGGCTTTGGTTTAATGTTGGGCCGTCATCGCAAATGACGGGCCAACATTATATCGACATTGGGTCAATGTTTCATGTTTGCTAGCTTAAAGTTCTGGAAATAATTGTTATATTATTTTATTAATGTTTTCCTTCTATATTTGCGCAAGCATGATCACACTGTTTAACTATCACTTTTGTGTCACTTTATAGCATTTTTACCATTTGTATTTAAAAATGTAATGCTTGTCTCATGGGCATAATTTTACTACTCGTATTTGTTATATTTTTGTCATTTGGACGTCTATAGTTTATAAAACAATCGTCATAATTATACTTGGGCATAAACGACATACCAATAAAACAACCAAAGCCAGTATATGTTATTCTGTGTGGCAATTCGTCAAGATAAATTGAAAATAGAACAGGTGCTTGACACCATTTGTAACTCTGAACATCTTGCTGGTTGATTGACGCCACATCTGTGTCTGCTGTTTATTATACATAACTGCTAATAATCTAGCCACGAGTGGACATATTCCATTCTTAATAAGCAAATTAGATAATTTAATGTAATTAACCTTGTCAAAGGCTTCACGCGCGTTAAGTAGTAATAATAAAGGAGAACTACCACGGGTTATGTAATACTGTAAAGTCTCTTTAACCACAAAGGTACATTGCACAGTAGAATGTTTAGCCTTGAAACCGAATTGACGCTCGGATGTTTGAAATACATTTTTATAGTTGTATTGGTTAATAAGATATATTCACGATTTTTCCCAGAAGGGTATTTAGAGCAATGCCTCTATAATTACTGGGATAATGCATAGATTTCTTACGATCCTTTGGAATAGGCAGAATAGTAGATGTTTATATATCAACAGGTAAGATGTAGGCATGTAACAGCATTGATGATAACAAGTAAGATATATGGTTAGAGAGAAGCTCCGATCCGTTTTGTTAAATGTTCTGACTGTAATTGACAAGCAGTTTCACATTGCTCAAGCTTCAATATATAGTGCAGCGGATAAGCTCTCATATGAGAACAATTGTGCATTTGGTGATAAAAGCATGAAATTTTTACCAGTGTTGGTAAATACCATAAGGTTTACTTTAAGATGTGGAGGTAAGTCAGATTTGACCTCTGATGCCCTTGAGAGGTCAATGACCATGCCGAAAAAATAATGTTTTGCGCCCTTGATGGTAGCAGTGTACATATAATGCATTTGTTTACCAATACAAGTGAACTTATAATCAAAAGAATGTTAGCACATACCATAAGGTTTAATTTCAGATATATAGAGAAGCAATATTTGACCTCTGCAGGCTATGAGAGGTCAATTACCTCAAAATGCCTATGTTCAATGATGAATTTGTTTTCCAATAAAGTGAACTTATATGCCTATCAAAAGAGTGTTGCTAATTTTGTACAATCCTCTTCGCCTCTATCTCCCTCTCAAGATCCATGTAGTTACCAGAAGTGGATGGTTGGTTATCACATTGCACAGTCTGAGAATGTGTGTTTCCTACGACAGGCAACTTCACTCTGTCATGTGATTTGCGACACACAATCTGCGCTTTGCGTGAATTGAGACTGGACTGGTGCAGATGACGACAGGCTGCTACAGGTGACATCAGGCATTGCCAATGGAATCTGCCTGCACTTCAGGATGGAAGATGTTGTGTGTCCGCCACTAGAGCGGAACTGGAACATTGACCACAACTCGAGTTCAGTAATAGCCAAGAATCCCTTCTACGGCACTGGGATCTCTCTCATGCAACACCCATCACACACACGTGGCGGCACTGATCGTGGTGTACCAGTAATTAATCTGGACACCTCTACTTCCACCAAGTCGATAGCACTTCTGCTATCAACCTACACAAGTGTACCACCAGCTGCCCCGAAGACGAAGGAGTTCACTACTCCTGGCGTACAAGGTCCTGTGAGACCTCCCAACCTTCTGGGACAAAGAGTATGTGTGTTTGAGCAGAGTCAAGACAGCTCTTGAGAAGCAGATCGCGGATGGCTAGATATCATGGTCTGCCTACAACGCTGACCCTCAGCAAGCTGTCATTCCACCGGCAGCAATCAACACACCATTGCATCTGTTTCTCGACAACGCACACTCTGTGGCCATGGACGTCATCAAGGCAGCTGTTCAGCACTTGAACCCCAGCCAGGTGCCTAGGTGTCGTTGCCGCTGATCAACCATTCTTTGCTCTGATCATTTTCGGTGGTCTACACATCGAGATTGGTGTTTTGAGGGTAAGTGGACCTGTGAATATTCTGATAGTAGAGCCTACATGCAACCACAACAATGTTTCACAATGTGGATGCAACAAGTAGTAGAATAAACTGTAGGGCTATCCTATATCTGAAAAATACAGGACTACATAAGTCCAGGAGCTCCCGCTCCCGCTCCGAATTAGAATTTAATTGAAGAAATTTTGTGTAGGGTTGATCATGTAGTCCTAGGTTAGGTCTAAAATCAAGACGCAAGACAACTAGGTCCAAGAAGCTCAGGCTAAGAGTAAGATAAGAACTAGACAGTCTGTCAGAGATTGAAACCTCCATTGAAATTAATGATCCTAATCAGTATCCCAGTAATGGTCTACCTATCTGGCACGGTTTACCCGATATCAGGCCAATCGAGGTAACCAATAACTGATTTACGGTCACTTTGAATTCGATATAAACTAGTTAAAAAATTTAAGGGTGCATCCTCCCCCGAAACCTCAAATTTTGTTTTATAGTAATGGACTAGCATCTAACACAGTTTGCAAAATATTGGGCATGTGAAAGTAAATAATGGCCGATAGGGGGCCATTTTGAATTTGATCGAGTCAGAATTTTTCAAGATGCATCCTTAGCTGAAATCTCACATTTCATTCTATAGTAATCGTCTAGCTATCTAGCACGGCTTACCAAATATCGGCCATGTGAAAGTGAATAATGGCAAATAGGCGGCCATTTTGAATTTGATCGAGTCTAAATTTTTCAAGATGCATTCTCTCCTGAAATCTCACATTTTGTTTTATAGTAATGATCTAGCCATCTAGCACAGTTTACCAAATAACGGCCATGTGAATAATGGCCTAAAGGCGGCCATTTTAAATTTGATCAAGTCGAAATTTTCCAAGATGCATCCTCAGCTGAAATCTCACATTTCGTCTATTGTAATTGTGACAGGTTGAAATAATCAACTGTATTATTATTATTAATGTCTTAGTTTTAAATGTACGTTGTTATTATTACACTGGTTAGTATCGAATGCGCACTAAGCTCAGCAGAGACATGAAACACGGGATGTAACGAATGCGTCTGTTGATTCGGGATCGGACCCAGACAGGATCCATCTTCCAACTTTATGGCCTTCTGTTTAAAGTAATTGGCTATCCCAATTTCTTCCGGGATAATTCGGACTTGAAGTCCAGTATTTAATGAGGGTTCCACGTGTTTTCTGTCTCTTTGTTCTTCGACGTCATTCAGTCACCACGTCTGAATGATGGTCTGTTAACTAGCTCTATCAACTCGGTATTGTAATTGTTACAGGTCAGTGTGTCATAGTTCATGTTTATATTTCTATGTGTGTCAAGTTATTGTCAAATGTGAAATGTTTAGGACCGCGAGGTTTGAGTGTATTTGGTAACTTGTAATTGTTCTCCATGCTTGTAACTTTGGCAATATATCTTATAAACTTTCCGTGAATGTTAGTGTCAATTTGAGTAACTGTTAATAATTTAAGTAAGCCCAATTTCAATGTTAATAAGTAATCTTATAAGTAACGCCCTCTGTTCTTCGACGTCATTCAGTCACCACGTCTGAATGATGGTCTGTTAACTAGCTCTATCAACTCGGTATTGTAATTGTTACAGATCTATCAGAACATTGGGCATTCATCTTCATTCATCTTCATTCTCTGTCTTCACCCGGTAATCTTCATCCGAATATCTCAGACCTACCAACTGTTATCTTCACTTCAGTCTAGACTACATGTAATTGATTAATTCTGAGCTTCCTCCAGTGTGAACTATATTTTAAGTCTCTTTGGACATCTCCTGATTGTGTCAAATCAACCTACTGGAAATTATACTGATTGTTATCCTGTTAATAAACTGTTTACTGTTATATCTAAATCAAGTCAAGTGTTGAAGTTCCCTTTTTTCTACATCCACATCACCCACCGAAACTAAGCTGCCCTACTAAGAAAAGAACCCCAGTATATCTATTAAATCTAGACCTGATAATTAAAGTCTATAATAGACCGTACTACATAATGGTCTAGCCATCTAGCACGATTTACCAAATATCGACCATGTGAAAGTGAATAATGGCCGATAGGAGGCCATTTTGAATTTGATCAAGTCGAAATTTTTCAAGATGCATCCTCTCCTGAAATCTCTTTTGTTTTATAGTAGGGTAATGATCTAGCCATCTAGTACGGTTACCAAATAACGGCTATGTGAAAGTGAATAATGGCCTATAGGCGGCCATTTTGAATTTGATAGTCAATTTTTTTCAAGATGCATCCTCTTCTGAAATCTCACATTTTGTTTTATAGTAATGGTCCAGCTATCTAACACGGTTTACCAAATATCAGCAATGTGAAAGTAAATAGTGGCCGATAGGCGGCCATTTTAAATTCGATTGAGTCGAAAGTTTTTAAAAGGCATCCTCTCCCGAAACGTCACATTTTGTTTTATAGCAATGGTCTAGCTATCTAGCACGGTTTACCTGATATCAGGCCTATCGAGGTAAATAATGCTGATTGCCAACCATTTTGAATTCGTAAGTTAAAAATTTTCAGGGTGCATCTTCCCCCGAAAACTCACACTTTGTTTTATAGTAATGGTCTAGCCATCTAGCACGGTTTACCAAATATCGGCCATGTGAAAATGAATAATGGCCGAAAAGGTGGCCATTTTGAATTTGATCAAGTCAAATTTTTTCAAGATGCATCCTCATCTGAAATCTCACATTCCGTTTTATAGTAATGGTATAGCCATCTAGCACGGTTTACCAAATATCGGCCATGTGAAAGTGAATAATGGCCGATAAGCAGCCATTTGGAATTTTATCGAGTCGAATTTTTTCAAGATGCATCCTCTCCTGAAATCACACATTTTGTTTTATAGTAATGGTCTAGCCATCTAGCACGGTTTACCAAATGACGGACATGTGAAAGTGAATAATGGCCAATTGGCGGCCATTTTGAACTTGGTTGAGTTGATTTTTTTCAAAATGCATCCTCTCCTGAAATCTTAAAATTTGTTTTATAGTAAAGGTGTAGATATCTTGAGCGGTTTTCATGATATTCCGCAATATCAGGCCTGTCGAGGTGAATACTGGCCGATAGGCGGCCATTTTGAATTTTATCAACTTGAAATTTTTCAAGATGCATTCTCTCCAGAAACCTTACAATTTGTTTTATAGTAATGGTGTAGCTATCTTGAGCGGTTTTCATGATATTCCGCAAAATCTTTCAGTCGGATTTACCGATGGTATAAATTAGGTCAAAGTGCTGGGTCAACTTCAAGGTCAAGGTCCAAAAAACCTGAAAAGGCACAACTAGGGACCTTAGAGAACATGTATGTGCCATATGACTGTCATCGGCCCAGTACTTTTTGGGATCTTCTCCGGAAACGAAGTGTGCGTCAAAACGTCTAAATAGGTCACAGTTCTGAACCAAAAGTAGTAGTCCATATACCCCAAAAAGGCACAACTAGACCCCCTAAGGGTGTTGTGTGTAAAATTTGAAGACAATCGGACTTTCAGAGATATTCTCCGGTAACGAATTGTTCACGGACGGCCCAACGCCGTAACATCATCATTTTCTCCTCTGCGACCTTGCTTATTGAATTCAGATTAAAAATATTTTAACCTGTCCATTATCCACCTGGAAGTAACCAACATACCAAAAATTGTTATCCTAGCTTATATTCTTACAAAGTTATAGGCAAAAGAAGAGGTAAAAAAAAACGGAGGCGGAATCCATAGCTCCCTCCGTCTCACCTACGGTGACGGCGGGAGCTAATAATTCTGTATTTCAGCTGCTTGGGGTTGGCTGAAGGACAGTGGATAGACAGACGCCCTGGTGCATGGCTGACATTGCCAGCCCTGGTACAACAGATTCCTTTGTACATGAGCCAGCCATGACACCAAAACACGCCATGCACACCAAGTTACAGCTACAGACCTGTGCATACTCCTTCAGCAGGCTTACGTTGAAGACTGCACACCTGATGATGCTGAGACCAAACAACAAGTTGATTGTCAACCTTTTGAGGAGTGGTGCCCACAGCGAGCAGGTGCCAGTGTTCAGTTTGACTGCTGGTTGAAGACCCTGTTTTTGGAGCTTCTTTTGCTGTGGTACATCAGATCACCTCGCGAGGGAACTTGCAACTCTATGTAGAATCTCCGATACAGCTTATGCCTTGGATGTTCGCTCTGAATCACACACACCACGAGGCTGCGAGACCTGCCAAACAACGGTTCAGCTATTGTTCAGATGCTGAATCCTAGAACATCCAAAACTTTTCAGGAATATGCAGACACAGTGTTTGCACCATACATCTCTGCTCAACTCGAGAAAACTGACCGCATCGACATAGTCCAGGATGTTTACATACCTGACAGCCTGGAAGGCACAACTAGACAGAAGAGAGGGAAGGGCACCAGGAAGAGAGTAGCTCCCTCTACTGCTATGCTAAGGAACTGAACGGATATCCTTTATAAAGTGGATGATAACAAGGCCGAATTGTTCGATTTTCTGTCAAGAGAAGTCACTCATATTCCCTATCAGACGACAAGGAAATATATGCGACACATGGAAGTGAAGTTCTCAGCTCTCCTACTGAATGCGACTTGACGCACCTTGCCCCGTGTTTGCAAGAAGAGGCTGAAGAGCGATTCGTTGTGCTGGTGTAAGACCGAACCAGTGACAGCATCGATGTGAATGATGCCAAGAAGCAGCTCTTTACACACAAGTCCAGAACTCTGGGGAATATTCCTCCAACCCAGGAAGTACTCAAACAGCACACCAAGAGCGCTAGCTGCCAGGCCAATTGCTAGAACCAAGCATTGGTACTGGATCCAAAGGTGTCAAAATCGTGCTATGAATTGATCTAACGTGGTTGCAAAAAGGGGTGCACCGCCGGACACTGTTAGTGTACGAAGGCCAGACTTGGGTGTACTGTATTGTGCATCTTCTGTTCAGGAGACTGCTGGTTAAATACACTCATTAAGCAACTAGACCCTTCTGGGAAGGAAGTGCACTTGATCTACAAATGATCTATGAGCAGGAACTTTTGTCGATATCTATTGTGTGTTTGTCTGGGTTTGTCTGGGTCACCGACCTCACACAGTGCATCCATTTTGTACTTTAATTTGGAAAAACATCATTACCACTTCCTTAAGGCCTTTATGATCATTACACATGTTTAAAAGCAAGATTTCCTGGACATCGGATGGTATGTATTTAAATACCTGAAGCATTACTTAATTACTTGTTGTTTAGTGTTTTGTTCCTTATTTAATGTGTATTGCAGTTTAAACACCTTAAACGGTATATGTGGTCATAGTGTGTTATGTACAGTTATGTTATTGTTCCCAATAGCAATTACGTCACCGCAGCATCATGAAAAAATGAACTTTTTGCAGCGTGTGAGGTCATTGACGTCTCACGGTCGTCAGAGGTCAAATCTGACTTATCTCCACATCTGAAAATAAACCTTATGGTATGTACTAACACTGATAAAAATGTCATGCTTTTATCATAAAATGCACAATGGGTTAGGTTATCCACTGTATTAATAGTGAGGGATACATCTGTTTTGCTCATATAATGTTTAGACATTCTTTATTTTGACAACATAAATTTATGTCATCCAGTAATTGACTATATACGTTGTCTTCATATGATACAGAAAACAGCTTCACCACCAGTAACATTATCAATCATATTTTAAGAGGTTTTGTTAGCGTTCTTCAATTTACGTACCAATTTCCAGAATGTTTGTACATAATTTACACATAATGACTCTGTCATCTTTGTGGCATTTAACACACTGTTTTGACGCTGTACATCTGTTAAAATCGTATGGTAATAAGCTCTGGATTGATGCCGTATATCATCTATTATGCCACGTCCAGGGCGTTCGATCCAGATTGTATGCAAAAATATGGCTCTTTAGTCTGTCACGATGTCCTGATACATATTTATTCCACTCTGGTATATGAGGGTCATTACCTTTCTTACTTTTATATGGTATACACTTTTCTGCAGCATGTAGTAGAGCATTTACAATTTCATTATAATACAGTTGTAACGCATAATCCTGTACTTTACAAGAGTAATCTGTACATGATGATAGCCTCCTGGTATTTTATTCAGTTTATTATCTAGTTCGAATTTATACATTATGATGTCATTTTCACTGGCACGATTCCTCTGCACTTTTTTGTGTGCTGGGGGTTAAAACCTCATGTGATCTGTCAAGGTCCAACGACCTGAAAAGGCACAACTAGAGACCTTAGAGAACATATATGTGCAATGTGACTGTAATCGGCCCAGTACTTTTCGAGATCTGCTCCGGAAACGAAGTGTGCGTCAAAACGTCTAAATAGGTCATAGTTTTGAACTAAAAGTAGATCAAAGTTCATATACCCCAAAAGGCACAACTAGACCCCCTAGAGGTGTTGTGTTTAAAATTTGAAGACAATCGGACAACTCCGTAAAGAGGGAAAACCCAATGAGCATAATGAAGATAAACAGTTAATATTGAAGCTATTGTGCTGAGGGAAAACCCAGTGAGCATAATAAAGATAAACAGTTAATATTGAAGTTATTGTGCTGAGGGTAAACCCAATGAGCATAATAAAGATAAACAGTTAATATTGAAGATATTGTGCTAAGGACTACCTGACCACTGGGAGTGGAAGGCGAGTATGACGTACTGCTACAACTTCCAGCTGTTAGACATCAGACATGATAGCGTTGGTTTAGGGAAGGTTGGAATTTAATATCATTGCATGTGACTTGATTGTCATTGTTTGCATTCAGTGTATTAATTGTCCTTGTTTATGGGGGGGGGGGGGGAGGGGGATATGTGGAAAAAGTTTGGATCTGAATTAACCATGTATTTGCAGGTTACATATTGATACTGTATCGCAAAAAAACTTCATGAACAACATATGCAACTTGAATGAACACACAGGTCCGTCACTATATGTATTGGTATGTCAATGACAATTACATCAGCATAAAAACATTTAGACAGTATCTACATGTAACTCCGTGTGAATGAAATGAACATATACCTAGTCACAACCAGTTGTAAACCTGGTGCAGACAGTTTCAACAGGATATATCTCTTTAACATTCGTCTTTGCTGTTGCACAGACTCGGTTGCACATATGGTCCTGGGTCTTGTTACCAGGACTGAACAAGAAAGCTGTGAAATATGTCATAAATATCAATTTGGATTTCTCATCATGCAATGCAGTCATATGATTATACTTCAGCAGCTGCAACTCATCTTCCCTTGGCCAAGCTCACGGGAGTGCATACCGCAGCAGCCTGGCCCTAACGAGTACTACAATCAGTTATTCTGTCTACTTGGTCATCTTGGGGGTGTGTCTGAGATTCAAACCTCATTGGATGTTTCAGATTTATAAATGTGTCATAAAAGGTCGCGAAGAATTGACCTCTTGTTCATCAGTGGCAACATACCAACCATCAAACCTGCCATCAGCTTGCACATTTGCACAAACACACTAGCATGTAGACAATACACGCGAAGACACGCAACCACAACAGGCACAATGAATCAACACTCTGACACCCAAATGAAAATAAACACAAAATATCAACATGACATACACTATACCAGTGCTCAACTTATGATGACCCTTAGGTTGTTAGAGCGCCGGTTGGGGTATTTTAATACACTGGTGGCTTTGAAAAGAATTCTTAAACAGCGCAAGTAACTTGATTCCACAATCAAGCTAATCCGCTTCTATTTCTGAATCTTTACTATTCCAATTCATACCGTACAGTTTTTGGAACTCTGGCAATCAAATCAATTCAAATATTTTCATAGCTCTCTTGACTTCTACTTGGCGGGCTGGTGTATGTGACTGGCAACGGATTGGTAAGTGCATCAACACCAGCGTTCAATTTAGATTAAATCAGATCGCATTTGATCAACTATTGAGCAACGAAGCATGGAATGAGTACCGTCCTCTAGCAATACTGCAACAGTCGACATTTCTAATGTCGCGCTGTAATAAGCCAGTAAGCAGGGTAGATTTAACCAACCGTGCACACAGCTCAATGCAAAATTTGAAATTAATTACTTTTCAACAGTCGGACCACTAGCCCTTTATACTTCAAGCGATTCTTAGACATTCATAATCATATGAAAGTCTAATTAAGCTGCAAAATTCTTTTCAACTGCTTTTCATATTCAGAGACTGAAATCTTAGTTCGAGATGGAGATCAGTGATACGAGGATAGCATATGGCTTGTTTCAACACCTCTTTCTTTAGACGACCCTTGGAATCCCAAGGTCATTAAATTCAATTTCAACTTTCCAGGTTCCAGTCCTCCTTTCCATCCAGACATTTTGTATACAGAAGGAATTGGTAGGCTAAAAAGGACTCACCAACAAGAGATCCTAATGCTATTATCTCACTCTCAGCACCCAGGGTTCCACACACCTCTTGTTTATCTCTCATACACAGTCACATGTTTCCGTTGCTAGATGTACTATATAGACAAGTTGGGAATCTCTCATTTGGACAGTGACGTGTACCGCCATTCAGGGAGCTAGGAACACAATGACATCAGCGTGAAATTCCGAGCTTATCTACCTATCTGATCTATCATACCAACGTAAACAAGCAGGCTATGCTCTCAGTCAGCTGTCCACGCCTGGTCAAGGGCTCTCTGATTGGCCGGTCTTGCGACGCGCGACATTCAAGGTATCTGGCTATTTAAAATAGTTGGACTGTATGCTCGATAAAGCAAGGTATCGCACTACGTGCTCGTGGGTAAGATAACTTGTTGTGGAAGATGCTGAAACTGGAATGTGCGGGAAATTGACCCAAGATCTAATAGGAAACAGCCTGGAGACCCTTCTCATTCAATTTCATTGGGAGTTATTACGTATGTTTAAATATAATTATGTTGAAGATGACGCTGCACAACATCAATATTGCTGCAATTTGTAATATGTTGACAGTTCCTTCATCGAATGTGACGTTGTCTGCTATATAATTCAATTGGTCATTGGAAAGGTATTCAATTGGTCATTGGAAAGGTCTGAAAGCATCACACATAAGACAGATAATGGACCAGCCATAGGAGCTTCTGTGCATTGAATGGCTCAAAGGTAAAGTGAAACAAGCCAAAAATTCGATTTTTTTATGTTTATGTCATTTCGGGAAAGTTAAATATATATAATATATATAAATATGTAACATACAAAATCGTCTAATAGCACCAAAATGATGTTTTTGATCGTTTTTTACATGTTTTTGTTTATATTGGCAAGGTGTTATGTTCGCTACAATATACTGTGGAGTACATCGTGTTTCCTGACGCATAGTATACTATTTAAAACTGCATGGCGACACAATGATTAGAGCCCTTTCACATTCGTGTTGTAGCCTAGTTTTTTTATTGGACGATAAAAAAAATTGCAAAGACATCTTGTTCGTGTTGTAATGTTTACACGATTTAGAAACATGTAAGGAAATATCGTGCTTGTGTTGTAATGTTTTATTTTCCGATTTAAAAACAATATTATTATGTGTTATAATGTTTCATTACACGATTTGAATAAACATGTCATATTGTTAAATAATTTATAAATTATTTTAGCATAATGGATTTAATGGTGTCCCATAAATATATTTATATGCTGACACAGATCATGGTCAATCAGTTCACCGACAGGGCTGATTGACAGGTGTGTTCAAAGGCTCATTGGTCAGCACTCCCCTCTAATCCCCACGGTAGAGCTGTCAGTATGATTGACAGGTCTCGTATGATCTCAAGTTGAGGGTGATTTTTGACAAGCACACATCTACCCTCAAAATGATGACGTAATCAAACACCCACATGACACGACCTTTTCAACACAGTTTTAATCTGGTGCCGTGATTTCCGTACTCCCTGATTCAACTAATTTAACTTCTACTGTTTATATCAGACAAATTCAACCAATTCACATTTTTATTGTTCAAAAATACTAAATAATATCACTTCTAAACTCCGATACTTATCCAGTAACTGTAAATAACGTTATGCTAAGATCGCTATGATCGTATCCGTATCACGTGTAAGCCAATACCTTATCCTATGTATCTCCTGTCATATTCACCTATTACTAGTTCAAATCAGGCCATTTTGTATAGCAAGATCGAACAAATAACTACTGTATACTGTTTCACTTTCAAAATGGATACTTTCCTTCAATGGTAAAGTGATCCAAGTCCATCAGTTTATATCAGGACATTTTGACTTGGATCAGTTTACCTCCGATATACATAAAAAGGAGCTGCAATGCTATAAAAAATCTGGAGCAGTCTATGCTATGCCAATCCTTACATTTTTTTTTACTGGAGCAATATGATGAGACACTAGACAGTTTTTTATACTAGTTGATGATTTTTTAGGTTTCAAAAGTTTATTTTTAAAATAAAATAAAAATTGTCAGAAATTGGTTTTACGCCATCAATGACTTTATACTTACCAGTAGGAATGAAATATAGTAAACACCAATGAATAACTTCCCCCATGCTTCTAATTATTGACGGAACAAAGATGAATAAAAAACTAAATAAATAATTTGGTTACTTGATTTTAACCCTAAAGTCTTCTACAGGAAAATTTAAAAATACGGACTTAGATCACTTTACCTCTAAGCCATTCAATTATTCATATCCATAAAATAAATAAAATGAAATTTATGACCAACATGAATTGTCATGAAAAAGTCATGATTTTAGCTACTTTCACTAGAAGTCATGGAAAAATAAATCTTTTTTTTTCCTTTGACCATCATGCATCTTTACATTTACAGCAATTCAAATAAATCAACGTTTGTTTTTATTTCGTCATTTGAGTCATGATGAATGGAAAATTGTGTCATGCAGTCATGAAAAAGTTAGTACAACTTTGGTAGTAGTTCATGGTCCAGTAATTAAAAAAAATCACTGTTTGTTCTTATTTCGTCATTTGAGTCATGATGAATGGAAAATTTAGTCATGCAAAGTCAAAGGGATCTCAATATTTTCTTTGGTATATTCATTTTAGTTATCACAAGGAGTGTCTGAATATGGATGATCCAAGAAAGTTGACAATCTCGTCAGTTTTGAACGTTTGGGATGTACCGCACCAATGTAAAGAGACATAATGATATAAATTATAACATTTTCAAGCAGTACGGCAAACAGGATATCTTTTTCTTTGGAGGCCGGGTCCATCTTATTATACAACACATATTGTAGTATGCTGTTGGTAGATACAACTGGTTACATAACATGATGTCTTACTTTTGTGTTAGTGAGGATGAAAATCGAAGGGCCTACAACCAGACTAGCTTGGTTTTGAGTGTGTCATCCAACATTTTGTAATAAAGAGACGTGTTCTGTATATATTATGTTATTATAGCCAATTCATGACATCTATTTGTTAGTAGAACATATGTAGTAACCCACATATTTTTATGTAGATCTCAGGCTTCAAAGTCCATTTAGGCCAAAATATAAGTTTTTATATAGATTTATTTCTACAAAATATAGGCTTTTATAGGTTTATTGGACATAAAATGATAGGTTTTTATATGTTTTCCAGTGGGAATAATGTACCCGCCATGTGAAAATTAATACTTTTTTTACTTTTCCAAAGCCATATCTATCATATTTCACAGAGTATACCGTACAGTACAAACCTCTGAATATACAGTACAATATGTATTGCCCAAAATGAATACTTTTATACAGATCTGTCTATCGTCATTTATGTAATCAGCTTATGGTTATACATGTAGTATGGTCTTTTGAACAAGACGAACTGCCGTAAGGGAGCCATGCTCAACGAGAGGAGGGCTGAGTATTTGAATTGGACAAATTATTTATTGGACTTACTAAATTCTTCACACAAGCTTAGCTATGGAGGTGAATACATATATATTTACATAATTTTTTTGTCTACCGATATAGTCAAGGAGCATCTCAAATTCTGTGCGATTTTAATGAAGAAAGTAAGCCACTTATTTAAACGTCTTCTGCATATCCCAAAATCAGAAAATGCTTGTTGGCACTCTGGAAATTTGCTCAATTTTTTTTTATGAGCGTTTGAAAAAACAACAACAAATACAGCATTTTGCGTACGCTTGAGAAAAACAAAGCGGAACTGACACTTATATGTCACTGTAATTTTATGTCACTAGCGTGATTCTATATATTTATATATACTCCATAACACAACCTAGGTAAGCAACCTTGCAAATAATTTGCAGGAAATGCACAAAAAGCGAAAATCCAAGATGGCCGCCACAAATATCTTGTGTATACAACTTTTGAACAGTTTGTTCAAATTTAATATGTGACACATCGTTTCTAATAGTTTTCTACATGCCAATTACATTTCTGGCAACATTTCGTTGATTTAGGGCATATTTAGCTTGTTTATGTGAAGGGCAAGGTCAAATTCAACTTTTAAATATGTGCATTCAGAAAGCAACATATATTGTGTAAATAACGTATAGCTATTATTGATATTGAATGTGGGCGCAAAATATTGATTCGATTGCACAACACTAAAACAAGTTGCAAGCACAAAGTGCGTAGGAGACATAGCTACATGTAACTCATATAAGTGGTCCGGGGATAAAGAGTTTGACATTTGATCAAACGTTGGGATGAATGGAGTTACCCGCTTACTAATCTGGGGAATTACCCAAGGTAGCTGAGTGATATAGGCCAAGGTGTTTTAGCATTCAATTGCTGATTGACAAAAATGTGGTATATGTCTCAGGGATGACCAGAGAGGCAGAACCCCTCATAAGGGGGGGGGGGGTGAAGAGACTTATCAGTGTCCCTCCATGCCTAATCACCAAACAACATCACTTCATCAGCCGTATATCACTCATTTTAACTTGGAAACACTTTATTCCTTTGATGTATTGCAATTACTTGTATATCTAGCAAATATGAAGATAATAAGAAATATCGGAATCGATACAATGATAGATACAATCAAACGAATTATTATAAGAACAAGGTTATGAAGTTGAAAACATCATGATAATTTGATCTGTGAAATACATCAAACTGAAAACATGTGAGGAGGTTATGGATTTGCTCTGAATGGAACAAATTGCTGCTGGTCACTTCATTCTTGTGTGATAGGGAACAACGAAATAAAATCGGAGATGATAGTGTACCATCAATGCAGGAGTGGGAAGTATTTCTCCATCAGCGGTTGACAGCCTGATTTAACAGACTGCAACAGAAGCTGTTGAATGGTAGGATAACAACATCGTGTGTGTGAGCTGTGATAAGACAAAAGAGCTTCTTGTGTTTCTGTGGCATATCCCTCCGGATATCCCAACTATAACAATCAAAGAGAAAACTATAGAGAGAGTTACATCTACCAAGTGGCTGGGTGTAATAAAAAACAATGACTTGGTGTGGAGTACACACATAACGATGATCCATGGTAAGGCAGCACAAAGACTTTTGAAGCGAGCAGATGTGGAATGCATCCATATCGGAACGACATAAGTGTCACATGTCTTCTCACTCTTGGACTAAGCCTGCCAAGTGCGGCACATAGGCCTCACTGTTTTAGATTCAGACAAACTGGAAGGGATTCAGAAGAGGGCGATGACGATAGCATTCCCAGAGCTATCCTACGAATGCGCCGTCAACTGTGCCAACATCAATACCATACACACCCGACGTGAAGAGCTGTATCGACATTCCTTCCCCCACACACAAACTGCATCATCTATTGCTTTCTCACGTGTGTTGTCTCATAATTTCAAGAACAAAACTAAATTCTCAGCACTCAGAGCAAGAACTAAGAGATAACTGGTCCAATGGCAATAACTGAATGAAACTAACTTTGTTTTCAACTGTTTATATTGCAATCATGTATAATTGATAACACTTTTACAGAGCTTATGTTTATATTAATACATAAAACAATTTAGTGTTGACTATTTTTACTATTTATTGCCTGTCAAATAATTCAACTTTTAGTTGCCAATAAATGTTATTATTATTAATAATATTATCATGTTAAACATGGATGTGTAGGAAATAACCCCTTCACCAATTGCTCATTATTCAATGGCGATGGTAAGTAGGCCTACCATGCGGACGTCTGTTTGCACAATCTACTCTTATGAGCGTACTCAAAGTCTATACTAACAATAATATCTTATTGGTCTGACTTACCAAAATAAAATTACAAATGTAGATGCAATATAGGATATTCGTTTGATATCAACGTTTGTTACCAACAATATTTTCCAGTCAATAGAAAATGCAGTATATATACATGACGTTATATAAGATCCCTGTAGACATATTAATCACTTTTAAGAAACGAAATTTATGTAAGTCTTGATATTGGTCATAATGATAATCAACAAGATTTATGTTTGTCCACAATGTTTTCATTATTAATTATTTTAATAATATCAACATTTACAAATCAGTGGTTTTGCTAGTGTATCTAAGACAAGTCGTTTTTATTTGAATACTTTTATTACAAATAGCTCAATATATACTTTTTGATCAGTTTATATTTGCTGACTATTTGCATTTCAATGCTTAATCAATTTAAATACAATAAAGTCAACAATAAATTGTTTTGATTTTGCTGTTACTCATCCAGCACAGAAATATTACAACAATAACACTATTTCTAGAAATTTTGAGATCATTTATAAATATCAGGGATATATGCCAGATAATCATTGCGGCAAAAAATATCGTTGAAGTAGCCCACTCTAGATCAACCACTCTCTTGGTAGACCGGTACCAATTTAAATTGACATTGACCTTTAACCTAACAACCTAAATATGCTCACAAGCAATGAAATAGTATGACTACAGTGCAGTCATACTCCTGCGCCAGACTAGTCACTATTGTGGTTGTAAAAAATAATGCACACGTGGTTCCGAGGTCAAATGCGTAATGGGGTGAACTTCTTTACGTATTCTCCTTTACTACACTGCTTATTGCTGTTGTAATGGTTAGATAATAATGTTAATATTCTGGATATTCTGCCCTGTTTCAAATGCAAGAAATTCAATCGGAGTGTAATGGAAAGCTGAACTTGCCAATTGATCATACAAAATTGTATTTTTATGTGAATTCCACGATGTTTTACTGGAAAAAAGGTTAGTATGACTTTAAAAAGCTTGATGGTATCTTTCAAGGACCTAACTAAAAATAGTTTTGATCTGTATGCAGTTTTAAATACGAAAAATTACAGTTGTTGGAGATATTTGAGGATAGTCTGTACAATCCGGCTATTGGGAAGCAGCATAAGGAAAGCGTAACGGAGCTCACTGATTGCGTAAAGGAGTATAGTGATTAAGTAAAGGAGATCACAGTTCATAACAGTCCTTATGTGTGGCTCCATAAACAAGTACATGTATGTAATTGTATAACTTACCACGAGACATCGTAAATTGTCCTGACGAGTAGTGCAATAGATAAATACTTATTTCTTAAATATTTACACAGTGGTATGACTTGACCTTAACGATATGATGTTGAACGTAAAGGAGTTCACCGCTATGGTATTTGTTATAGCTTAACTATTTTCAAATCAGTGTTTCATCTAGGATTCAAAAGGGGCATGGCGCCACCTATCATTATCCTGAACGCCGGGCACCCAGTTGACCCAGGTGGGCATTTCCAACACCAACCCTCCCCAATTAAGGGTACAAACAGAATCAGTTAAGTGTGTAAACATCGCCAGTTATTACCACTATGTACACACAGGCCGTTATCAGGTATTGCGTCATAGGTGTGAGCGCGCGACATCAGTGACTGGAGTATTTTTGACTGTCACATTGGCCTGGGTGGGTTGATTATTACGTGACAATAGTCTAGTTTAAAGAGGCAGCTCACCTTCTGAATTTAAGAAAGGCAACATGGCGCACATAAAGGGCAACATGGCGCTCATGAAGGGCAACATGGCGCTCATGAAGGGCAACATGGCGCTCTCAAAAGGCAACATGGCGCTGAGCCATGTTAGAAATAGCTAGATGAAACACTGCAAATGGTATTGCATGACATGCTTTATAGTGAAAGTTTTTTCTTCATATGGTGGACGGTAAACAGCTAATATCCTATCACATAAGGAACTAATTATAAGGGCAAACTTTTTCTAAAAAAAGAAGCACAGAGGGGGGAATGCCTTTATTACAACAGAAATACTGCCAAAGAAACAAACTGCCAGAAAGCGCAAGACACTAAAACTAGCAATGAGTAAATAAAGATGTAAAAAGAGGTCAGCTAAAGTTGATGTAGAATATTACGATGTTGACGACAGGACATACACCTTAAATATATGACCCACTAGAATAAACTCTTATTCAGAGGGATCATGCGACACTATACACTATATTAAACTAGATGTGCCCATGGTGATGAATTTTAACTTAGCGGAATTTTACACCACCAGGTGGTTGTGCAAATGGCTCAATTAAAGCTAAACTAGAAAGAGAATCAGTCATGCTACATCAAATGTGAGAAGAATAAATACGAAATTTAATGACAGATATGGAAAAAAACTGAAGAAAACACAAAAGCAAAACCAGAGAATTGGGAAACATATTGAGAGAGTAAATAATTTGAGTTACCAATTTGAGTTTGTATTTACTGAGCAAAAATTATTTTACAAATTATGCTATGGGCAGCGTTGATATACTTGTTATAACTAATGTCTGTACTTACATGCTTCAGCTAAAATATGCATGTGCAAAGTCTAATGGTACCATGACCTTGTTCACTCATTGTTTGTTTGCTACAAGCCTTTTGCTAACAGGGAATTAATTTAGATTAATTAGTTAAATTATTCGGAATAAAACGTTTTCTGTTGTAAGTATACATAATTATGTTAATGGTCATTTATTTTTATTACCGGTATATGATTTTGTTCTCCTTTACAATACTATATGTTCTCCTTTACTTTATAGTCCATACTGTATAATTGATTAATTCGGATACTATGCGGTAAATAGCGGGGGATTATATCAGTATAGACAGACAATATAGTGACTATTTTTAATAAATCATAAATAGAGAAATACGTACATATCGAAACGAATCGAACCAAGTGATGCTTATTGTTAGTTTGATTATTCCATACCAATTTTATTTGCATTGTTCACAAAGGGTATTTTCCCATTTATAAATACCTTCATTCATGGTTTACAAAAAATGAATGTGGATTTCTATTTGATGGTATTCCTATCTGGCAAATTCATTAACATTTTGATGAATATCAGTTTTATTTTTTATGTAGCCATTTTCTCTGAGACACAATCAATTTGTAAAGGATAATACATATAAACAAACAGTGCCTTTATTCATTCAAGTAAAAAAATATAAAACGAAGCAGCTGGGATGCTAATATTTTTGTATAAGCCTTGGCGATACCCATTATTTCAGATATTAAGCACAACGGGTACATAGCTGATGAGTGTATTTTCATCAGTTTCTTGATTGAAAAGTTGACACTTAAGAAAATCTGACCCATATTATATTTATCTTTCATGGTACATTTACTTTATTGTTTTCATGCTCTTGTGATAAGTGGATAAGCTAAATGGCTTCTTTCACACTTCTTTGAAGTATGTCGCACGTTTGACAGGAGCATTGTTCAGACAGAGTTACGGCCAGCCTGTTTATTTAATTCTTATGTGAAAAAACAATATTTTTATAATGTATACAACACATGTAGGCCTATACGCTGCTATATACAGTGGAAATATAAGGCTCATTATAAAATTATCAATAAAGGCCCAAAAACTGAGTAAACTCCTTTAAATTAATTAAGTAATTGCTATCAAGTTTTTACTCATAAGATCAATTTGTGCCTTAACCCTTTCACCACTGAAGCCCGTTTTTATGTGCTGAATGCCATAGCATTCAGCACATAATGCCTAAACGTCCGGGTGCCTAAACAACCTGGTGCCTAAAAATCCGGTGCCTAAACGTCTGGTGCATAAACGTCCGGTGTCTAAACGTCCGGCATTCGAAAATAATAGACTTGCTCTTTTCACCCAAGGAACAGAAGAAGCACACACAGTACAACCAATAATAGTTTAATGATGGGTTAATGTCGAAGACGTAGATCAACATCCAATATTGGCTCATTATGTTCATCCCAGTCAGCATGATACACAGACTTAATGTTAGTTTAATGTTAATGTTGCACCATCGTCTGCGCCGCTGGCCCAACATTGAACCAACATTGGGTCAATGTATCGTGTTTATTGGGATGCTTGTTGGGACTTCAGTGATAGAGCTTGCCGGGATAAAATGGCTATTGTAAGTGTACATCCAAGCATGGAGATAGTACTCCATGGTGCAAGCGACGCTGGTTCCCGTCAAACACGAGACGTCACAACAATGTTGGGTTGATATTGTGCCGTCATCTTAGACCAGGGCCAGCAATAACCCGACTGTAGCTCCATGCGACGTGTTGGCCTGGTTAATGCACATAAAACCACGAGACACTTAACCAGGGTTTTATAACATTGAACCAGCGTCTGCAACGCGGGGCCAACAAAAAACCGACACTGGTTCAATGTATGTGTTTATTGGGCACCGATGTTATGCCAGCCAGGGTGGACAACGATCAGGCCGCTGCGACAGTCAGTGTATGAGCATCCCGGATTCAAATCAAAGGAGTACAAGTTGCCACCCGCTGGCTATTGACGGCCAAATCAAGGGGTTTACATAACCCTTGTTGAACTGATATCGACTGCTACTTATGTAACCGGTTTCCCCCGAAAAAGAAATTACTTTTAAATCTAAGTACTCATTGGTGCTGGGAGTATAATGCATTGTAGCCAGTCCTCTTTATCTGATTAGTGTGTGGGATCCAGGCAGGATATACATATCTTGTTACACACAAGCACGTCTAAAGCATCACTGATTATGCCACAGTGTCCAGTTTATTGGCCTTAAGATCCAAACAGGGTTATTAAAATTTTACAGCGTATATAACCTAACCTAACTTGACCTGTTGTTTCTTTCTTATTCCGTGCCAAATCATTTTATTACTAGTTATTACCATTTTTTAAAATCCTGAAAGCTATTATCATTAAGTTATTAATCAATTACAATATAGAAGTATATAAGCACACTACAGCTGTTGCTACCTATGGATAAACATGTAAACTGCAGTGATGCCACCTGGTGAATAAAACTATAAAGTACCTGTATCTGTACCTATGCCAACGAACCTGTACCAGTCCCTAGGTACTATGTAAATACACATACCTGTACCTGAATATTTTATGAGTAGCTGTACCTACATGTAGGTACAGTCGCCTGTGTGATCTGAACCTGGGATTGTTCTTACTAAAAATGTAATTTATTCAGGAAAACCAAGTACTTGGAAACACAGCTCATATGGGCTGTACCAGCTCCCCTATTTAGACAAATTGATGAGAAAAAGTGTAATAAATGATTAAATCCAGAACGTAATATTTATTCTCAAACACCAATTGCTGATAACAACATTTGAGATCGACTGATTCTATGTGTGTTGCTGTTTTAACAAGGTCTTCTTGAATGAAAATTTGGGACATACATGTTCAAGCAAAGTAAAATTGTGACACACACAATATGCACTACCGATTTTAACAAGATTTTCTTGAAAGTAAATCGGGGACATACACATTCGAGCAGTGACCAAAATATCAGCTTTGTAAACATGTTTCTACATTATCGGAACAAATTCCATTAATGTAACAAGAGGCCAGCCAGCCACCATAATCCCCCGCGCGACCCGAGTAATAGACATTTTTTCAGGGGACATCCTTCCCTGAACTCCTGACATTTTGTTTTACAGTAATGTTCTAACTATTCATTAAATTAGATAATGCTCACAAGTTGACCATTTTGAACTTTATTGAGTTCATTTTTTTCAGGGCATAGATCTACCTGAAACCACACATTTAGCTTTATAGTAATGATCTAGCTATTTGACATGGCTTTCCAGATATTAGTCATATTAAAGTCAATAATGGAGCAAGTCTGCAATTTTTAATTTCAATTTTTTAGGGCATATACCGACCTGAAATCACACATTTGTTTCATAGAAATGGTCTAGCTCTCTCGCACAGTTTTTCAGATTTTACGCATATTATGTGTTGAAGAGCCACGTGGGGGTGTTAAAGGACGCACAATCAGATTAAAGTCAGACCATATTGGAACTGAACATTTGTTTTATAGTAATGGTCTAGCTATCTGACACAGTTTACCAGATATTAGCAATAATAAAGCTACTTTAGCCAAGAAATACCCCCATTGGGTTTCTAAGATCTGCTCCCGATACGAAAATGCGGATGGACTGACAGTCAGACATCTGGGGCGACGCCATAGTCCCCTGCCCCCACTTCGTTTCGGAAGGGGATAAAAAAGCTGATATTATTCCAGCTGATGAGAACATTTACCTCCAATCAGAAGGCATACTTTACTTGTCAAAAAAAAAAAATCTCCACAAATGTGAGCATGAGTGCTGGTGATTACATTCTTCAGATGCGATCTTCAGGAGAAGCCCATATGGAATTTTGGCATCAGGTACTTAACAATAGGATTTTTTAATTCTTATTAAATTATGCAACTTTTACAGCACTACAATGATTCTCAAAAGCAAAGATTCTGAGAATTTATAATATTTCAAGAGGATAACAAATTTAGAATCTCACCTGTTTGTGTCTCTAGCAACATCTTCGTAAACACTCTGTACACCAATTTCAAGTCGAGTACATCCATATTTGAGCATATCACTGGAAAACAGAATATATGGTTTGAGGATACAGTATATCCTCATGTATAATACAATGTTTCTTGCCAATTATCAGCTGTTAAGAAAACCATCTTGTACTATACAGAAGGTTTGGTTTCAAAGATTTTTGGTCGACAGAACGTTTGTCAGAATTAAGTGAATGATGTTATATACACGGGAGTACATAGACCTATTTCAGGTTTAGTTTTGCATTGTGTATTTAAAATTATTGAATAAATAAACAAAATAATGTACAAAGGAAAAAATATTATTATTCCATATTTTAAGGACTTTCAAGGTGTTAGGATGAACGACAGTGCGATCTAGCCACACTAACAGCCAAGCCATACACACTACATTTTAAAGACAAGAGGGTGGTATATCCACACATTGATAAAATGTAACAAAGTGCTCCCCAGCTATATCGCCCCTGGATGTAATACTAACCCCGTCTCCCACAAAGGTGGAACATATTTCCGACAATGCTAGTTCATTGCACACAAACAGCAGTAGTCATAAGCGTTTACAATTATGGGCGAGCGTGACGGGGATTGATCAGGTGGCTAATTGGGTTGGGGAATTTATCATTTCTTTTTGTATAAACAAAAGCTGTTAGCATTTCTCTTATTTAATCTTGTGCATTACCATTGACAAAATACTGAACCAATTTTTGCCTAGCTCATATACAAAAATGTTTCTTATCGTCTCATTCATTCTAAACGTACCAATGAGTGATGAAGGGATATAATGAAATACTAATCATAAGTCATCGGACAAGAGATGTTGATCCATTGTTGGTATGATGTTGGGCCAGCGTTGCAAACAACTCGTATCTGATATGGATACTGTTCATGGAAGCTAACTAACTAATTACTGAATTCTTTATCAACACGACTCTTTACGGGATAATATTTAGAACAATATGATTTGAACCCGAGAGTTATGCAAGCATTAAGTCAATGTAAACTGCTACTTGTTAGATTTATTCTCAGTATCGACTCATGAGTGGAAGTAAACCTAGTATAGTACTAGTATAGTTAAAATATAACATTAAGCACTCATTGGTTACAAATGTCATTGGGTTTTGTGAGTGTGACTCACATTTACATAATGCAGACAAATAACACTTGTCCCAGACGTGGTGTAAATGGAATGTGTAACCTTTTGTCTTTAAACACTGCCAGGCGCCTCTGGTATAGTCCTTTGATCAAGGGAAGACTGGGGATAAATACCAATTGGTCAAACCGCCAATTCAAATGCCAAACAACCAGGTTTTTCTTGTCCATAAATAACTATGTTTTCTCTTGTTCATAAATAAATATGTTTTTCATTAGTCTTCTGAATAAAATCAGGGCTCGAAATGGGTCTAAATTCCCACTTGTCTAATCGGACAACTGGGTAAAAAATCAACTAGTCCTTCCCAAAAATATCACTCGTCCTTTTAATAATTGTCAAGCAGGGGCACTCGTCCGGTAGACGTCCGCTGGACAAATGGACAGACACACTGAGCAGACAGAGGTGAACCAACACGTCCCCACCTCTGTGTACAGAGGGGAAGACATAACAATGGCCTCATGTTTGTCATTTTTGAATTTGATCGAGTTGACATTTTTCAGGGCATATCTCTCCCTGAAACCACATATTTTGTTTATAGTAATGGTCTAGCTATCTGGCAAAGCTTACCAGATATTAGGCATATCAAAGTCAATAATGGCCGAGAGTCTGCCAATTTGAATTGAATCAAGTTAAAAATTTTCAGGGCATATCCCTACCTGGAACTACACATATTGTTTTATAGTAATTGTCTAGCTATCTAGCACGGTTTGTCAGATATCAGGCATATTAAAGGTAATTATGTCTGATGATCAGCCACTTGCAATTTGATGGAATGGAAATTTTAAAGGTCCTCTCTCTCTCCATAAAACAGCACTTTTTATTTTATAGTAATGGTCTAGCTATCTGGCATGGTTTGCCAGATATATGGTATATCAAAGTCAATTATGGCTGATAGTCTGCCATTTTGCACTTGATCGCATTTAAATTTTTCAGATAATATCCCTCTATAAAACCGCACATTTTGATTTTGTAGGAATGGTCTAGCTATATGGCACAGTTTGTCAGATATCAGGCATAATAAAGTTAACTATGGCCGATAGTTGGCCATTTTAAATTTGATTGAGTTGAAATTTTTCAGGGCATATCCCTACTTGAAATCACACATATTGTTTTATAGTAATGATCTAACTATTTGGCACGGTTTGTCAGATATCAGGCATATAAATGTTAAATATGGCCAATAGTTGGCCATTTTGAATTGAATCGAGTTGTAATTTTTCAGGGCATATCTCTACCTGAAACCGCACATTTTGTTTTATAGTAATGGTCTAGCTATCTGGCATGGCTTGTCAGATATCAGGCATATTAAAATTAACAAGACTACATAAGTCCAGGAGCTCCCGCGACGAATTAGAATTTGATTTAAGCGATTTTGTGTAGGGTTTTTAATGTAGTCCTAGGCTAGGTCAACAAGACGCAAGACAACTAGGTCTAAGAAGCCCAGTCTAAGAGTGGGATAAGAACTAGACAGTCTGTCAGAGATTGCAAACCTCCATTGAAATTAATGATCCTAATCAGTATCCCAGTAATGGTCTACCTATCTGGCACGGTTTACCCTATGTCAGGCCAATCGAGGTAACTAATAGCTGATTTACGGTCATTTTGAATTCGATATAAATTAGTCAAAAACTTAGGGTGCATCCTCCCCCGAAACCTCAAATTTTGTTTTATAGTAATGGACTAACATCTAACACAGTTTGCAAAATATTGGGCATGTGAAAGTAAATAATGGCCGATAGGGGGCCATTTTGAATTTGAACGAGTCAGAATTTTTCAAGATGCATCCTCAGCTGAAATCTCACATTTCATTCTATAGTAATCGTCTAGCTATCTAGCACGGTTTACCAAATATCGGCCATGTGAAAGTGAATAATGGCCTAAAGGCGGCCATTTTGAATTTGATCAAGTCAAAATTTTCCAAGATGCATCCTCAGCTGAAATCTCACAGTTCATTCTATAGTAATGGTCTAGCCATCTAGCGCGGTTTACCAAATATCGCCCATGTGAAAGTGAATAATGGCCAATAGAAGGCCATTTTAAATTTGATCAAGTCAAAATTTTTCAAGATGCATCCTCTCCTGAAATCTCACATTTTGTTTTATAGTAATGGTCTAGCCATCTAGTACGGTTACTAAAAAACGGCTATGTGAAAGTGAATAATGGCCGATAGGCGGCCATTTTGAATTTGATCGAGTCAATTTTTTTCAAGATGCATCCTTTCTTGTAATCTCACATTTTGTTTTATAGTAATGGTCCAGCTATCTAACACGGTTTACCAAATATCAGCAATGTGCAAGTAAATAGTGGCCGATAGGCGGCCATTTTGAATTCGATTGAGTCAAAAGTTTTTAAAAGGCATCCTCTCTCGAAACGTCACATTTTGTTTTATAGTAATGGTCTAGCTATCTAGCACGGTTTACCTGATATCAGGCCTATCGAGGTAAATAATGCTGATTGGCGGCCATTTTGAATTCGTAAGTTTAAAATTTTCAGGGTGCATCCTCCTCTGAAAACTCACACTTTGTTTTATAGTAATCAGGTAATGGTCTAGCCATCTAGCACGGTTTACCAAATATCAGCCATGTGAAAATGAATAATGGACGAAAAGGCGGCCATTTTAAATTTGATCAAGTCAATTTTTTTCAAGATGCATCCTCATCTGAAATCTCACATTTCGATTTACAGTAATGGTCTAGCCATCTAGCACGGTTGACCAAATAACGGCCATGTGAAAATGAATAATGGCCGATAAGCGGCCATTTTGAATTTTATCGAGTCAAATTTTTCCAAGATGCATCCTCTCCTGAAATCACACATTTTGTTTTATAGTAATGGTCTAGCCATCTAGCACGGTTTACCAAATAACGGCCATGTGAAAGTGAATAATGGCTGATTGGCGGCCATTTTGAACTTTGACAAAATGATTTTTTTCAAAATACATCCTCTCCTGAAGCCTTACAATTTGTTTTATAGTAATGGTGTAGATATCTTGAGCGGTTTTCATGATATTCCACAATATCAGGACTGTCGAGGTGAATAATGGCTGATAGGCGGCCATTTTGAATTTTCTCAACTTCAATTTTTTCAGGATGCATCCTCTCCTGAAACCTTACAATTTATTTGATATTAATGGTGTAGCTATCTTGAGCGGTTTTCATGATATTCCGCAATATCAGGCCTGTCGAGGTGAATAATGGCCGATAGGCGGCCATTTTTAATTTTATCGACCTGAAATTTTTCAAGATGCATCCTCTCCTGAAACCTCACAATTTGTTTTATAGTAATGGTGT
This sequence comes from Flabesymbios commensalis, assembly GCA_964017125.1. Classification (NCBI taxonomy): domain Eukaryota; kingdom Metazoa; phylum Annelida; class Polychaeta; order Terebellida; family Flabelligeridae; genus Flabesymbios; species Flabesymbios commensalis. The sequence continues at coordinate 105,668,124 of OZ024902.1, forward strand.
AGCTATCTTGAGCGGTTTTCATGATATTCCGCAAAATCTTTCAGTCGGATTTACCGATGTTATAAATTAGGTCAAAGTGCTGGGTCAACTTCAAGGTCAAGGTCCAAAAACCTGAAAAGGCACAACTAGGGACCTTAGAGAACATGTATGTGCAATATGACTGTCATCGGCCCAGTACTTTTCGAGATCTGCTCCGGAAACGAAGTGCGCGTCAAAACGTCTAAATAGGTCATAGTTCTGAACCAGAAGTAGGTCAAAGTTCAAATACCCCAAAAGGCACAACTAGACCCCCTAGGGGTGTTGTGTGTAAAATTTGAAGACAATCGGACAAGTACTTTCAGAGATATGCTCCGGAAACGAATTGTTTACGGACGGCCCAACGGCCCAACGCCGTCACATCATCATTTTTTCCTCTGCAACCTTGCGTATTGAATTCAGATTAAAAATATTTTAACCCGTACATTAGCCACCTGGAAGTAACCCACATACCAAAAATTGTTATCCTAGCTTATTTTCTCACAAAGTTATAGGCAAAAGAAGAGGCCAAAAAAAAACGGAGGTAGAATCCATAGCTCCCTTCGCTCACCTACGGTGACGGCGGGAGCTAATAATGGCTGATGGTGGGCTATTTGAGTAGGTCAAATTTCATAAACCCCAAAAGGCACATCTACACCCCCTAAGGGATGTGTGTGTGCAATGCCACCCATGGGTTTCCAAGATCTGCTCCTGATACGAAATTCGGCCGGAAATCAGGCATAATAAAGCTAACCCATTTGGGTAGGTGAAATTTCAAAAACCCTAAAAGGCACATCTACACCACTTAAGGGATGTGTGTGTGCAAAATTAAAAAAATCCATTCACTGGTGTGCTCTGGAAACAAAATGCGGACAGACAGTCGGCAGGGGATAAAACTTATTATACATTCATTATCTGAAAATATGTATATTCATTATCTGAAAAATGAAAGAGGGTGGCAGTAGCAAACCTAATCATTATAATTATTATCAGTGTGTCTCATTGTCATCATAGGTTTACTATAAGCAAGGATTATGTCTACTATGAATATACTCACCTCAAGTGTTTTTTTAAGCAATAGTCAGGTCTGGTCTCAATTGTTATACCGATACATTTTGTTTTACTTTTTTCTGAATATCTGCACACAAAAAATTGTATCGATCAAAAATTTACACAAAAACTTTTTTTTAATATCTATACATGTTTACAATTATTCTTACAAAAATAACAAATTATTTTGTTGTCTTATTGATTATTAGTCATGAACAAATTATTTAAGTAAATAAAAGCAAATAAACTTTAAAAAATTATCAATAATCTGTTTACTTTACAGCTTCTTCTACACTGTTGCTGGTGTGTCCTGACAGGGCGTCATGGAGATTACGTATAAAAAAATCTCGATAATCTTCACCCAGAGCCATGAAAGTGCCACCCATGACTATAAACTCTACTTTATCAACACTGTGCCCCAACTGCTGCAACTGTCAAAAATATCAGAAAAAAATGATACACTTCTATTCTAATCTGTAATATGTTTGCAAAAAAATACAAATTGATGAAATTGAGTCATCATATTAAACCTATATATTCATGACTTTTTTTTAATTCAATATCATACATGAAGCTTAGGGACTAAATGCATTGTTAAAAAAAATTGAATCAAAACCCTTCTTCACCTATATTTTATGCAACATGTATAATCTGAATAACCAGTAGTTTGTTGCTTGAATTTGTTTGACCCTGTATCTAGTCTAGCTGAAGGATTGATACTCTGCATGTCTACAAAAAAATCATAAATCACTGCTTTGTCAATTCAGTCAGCTAGAAAAAGCATCCTACTTTAACGTGGTAGTAACAAGAAACAAATTAATTTATGTTATTAATCATTTTGCATGAAATGTAGGCATAGAATTTTTTTTCAATATTTTGTTATGGAAAACCAGAGAAAAACAATTTTAAATGTCCGACTGGCGGACATTTTGGATTTTATTAGTGCAAAATTTGTCATGGATTATCCTTGTATGAGACCTTACATTTTGTTTATATTCATGGTCCAGCATTTTTCTCGACTTAGGTAAATATCACAAAAATACTAAAATTCAAAATGGCCACTAAATTACCATTTTTAAATTGTTTTCTCACAAAAGTTGATCAGGCTGACATAGCTGAACATATCTGTCGAATTAAAAGAAGATCTGATAGAAACTTGTTCCTAAACGCGCTGATTAGCATTTCTACGTTAGTGGCCGTAGTAATTAAAAGGTTGATGATATGGGGATCAAAATGTCACCAAAACCATTCCCCAGTGGTATGTGATGGCTATCTGAAGTATGAGGAAGCAGAAGTTGATAGATTAGCTGCTATTTTGAAAACAAATAACTGCGGCAGCGGCGGAGGAGGACCGTGTGGAATACAGTAAGCAGTGAGGGTTGCTTAATATATAATGGCACATTAATATAAAGCTTTAATAATATTTGTGTGTTTGTTTGATACATTTAATTACACATGAAGGGCTTGATTCATATCTGAAATACATCAACATACTCACCAATCAATATAATGCACATAATTTTTTTTACCACATCAATATTTTTTTTATTTTTTAGAGTAGACCACACTACCCATTTTTACAATATTATCACATCTATGAAATAAAAAGTTGCTAACCTGCTCAACACGATGTCTTGTTTGCAGGTAAGGATTATATCTAGCCCGAATAGCTCTCATTGAAGTGGGCTAAAATACATACAGTCATTTAAAAAAAACATTATCAAAATATGAGGTTAACAAGGTAAAATTAACTATGTAAGTTACTTCATCTACAAGATAAAAAAAAATATCACAAGATAAAAGAATAAGCACAAATAATTAGCACAAAACTAAAAAAATATACTTAGGGTACCATTAAAAATCATGACCACTTTCAACAGAAATCAGATAAAAGTATGACCATCGTTAGGTAAAACTAGAAACGTGTTTTGACTATCAGGTGGAAATAAATGTATACCTGCCAAGCATTTTAATTGACGCAGCATAACTGAATTAATTTGTGGCCAGGCAGGTCAGTGCCTACATCATAAGTGATTCAGACCAGTGGTTCTAAAGTCTAGAAAAATGTTAGGAGTTTTCTTCAAAAGTGGGCAACTGCAATAAAACCTTCTCATTTTCAGCCGGGCAGGTAACTGTCTACATACAAAATGAAGAGTGATTCAGACAAGTGGTTCTCGATATAACGCCTTCTTGAGGACTGCAAAATCAACACCATTTTGTTCAAAATCACTCATCTGCAATTAAAGCCTTTTTCATTTGAAGGTCACTGGGCAGATAAGTACAAAATTACGAGTGAATAAAACTAGCGGTTCTCGAGATAATGCATTCACAGGGACTTGAAACTTTTTAAATGGCCGCCATTCACATAGTATTCCTCCTGAAACCTAATTTTTTTATGGTAATCATCTTTATTCTGGTTTGCTGAATATAAGGCATAGTGAAGTAATTAAGGGCTGCCAGGACCGAATTTTTTAAAGCGCATCCTTTCATAGTAGGCCTACTGGTACATGTACAGTAGTTATTTGCTATGGCACAATTAGTGGGTGCAATAGTAAGATTTGTGTTGTAAATTGAACGTGTAATCATCCAACACAGTTACCCAGATGTCAGGCATACTGTACACCAAGACACCATCTGTTCAGAGCAGCCTTAACCCTTTCGGGCCTGAATTTACCATTGTCATCTTCATCCACTACAAGCCACGAATTGCTGTCGCAATTCCAGACTTGAAGTGAATGAAGATGATTTGATGTGGTTTAAAAATTGAGAAAAATCACCATGTATTGGTAAACGTGTTTAATGGGAATTTTTCGATCTAAAACCCTTGATTATAGGAAAATTAAAGCTGTTTTCATGGATATAAAATGATGCTTTATTGCATCGTGAGGGCTTAAAAGGTTAAAAAAGCTCTGTTTCTGATTTCCCTTCTCACTGACATATAAAGCTTCTACTGGAAATATTTTTATGAACATTTTGGGAATATATGCATACATTGAAAAAACATTTTTGAGTACTTTATTAAGCACTTTAAGCATAACAAGTTGTTCAATATACAAAAAAATGTTACAACCAATATCATAATGAAGTTTTTTAAGGTTGTGAGCAATTTCACAAATTAATAAAAATTTACTGAATAGCCCTCCCATCCTACTGATAATTCCAACTTCTCTAAAATTCCCCGCGAAAAAATATTTTTAAGGCTGACTTGATATAAAATAATTATAGTCAGGCATGAATTATATGCACAAAATGCATAAGATTGGAATTGAAAAGAACTGTGATGATATTTTTTTTTATGTCCTACCTCTCTGTTTGGACCATTGAAGATTCAGGTACCATAGGAAATAACATCATACATGTAGCTACATGATGATTAAAAGAAATCTTTACTGACAGATATGAAGAAGACCAATAGCACATTCTGCTTTGTTTATATGGAGAAAAATTCAGATAAAAGCCAATCATTGTTAAGGCAAGGTCCATGTACTACCTAATTTACTAAGCTACACATGTCAAGTTGGGACTTATTAAATAAAAAGTTAATAAATATGCTTAACAGAATGAAAGACCATTTATTTCGAACTTGTAGTATAAACACTGATCATAATAAAGGTGTTGTACAACTCTGAATTACTAAAGAAAGTTAATGTTAAAAAATATGCTTGTACAAGCAGCTTAAGACAATAGTAACACACTATATGCCCAGTGCATAAACAGGTGAACATTGTTATAGCACGAATCGTTACCCTTTGCTAGGTTCTCTTCCAGAAAATCGTGTTATAAAAGCCAGCTGTTACGCCTATACAATTTATTAAGACAGAGAGCGGGTCTTCAGCGCCGATTCATTACCGCTGACAACACAAACAGGCGTGCTTGTCAAGGCGTTCACACAACTGTTTGCCAGCTAACAGCAATGCTATGCTCAATATTGGCCCAGCTCTAGATCATCGCTGTGCCAACATCTCTGTATACTGTACAGTCAGCATAGTGTTGCGTCATGTTGTGACGTTTTGATCATCCATGTATCGTGTAATACTCTTGAATAAAAATTGTGTAGCTATCGTTATAATTTAAGCATATTATAGCAATCTATAGCACGAACAATTATTTCATACTAATTTTTTATAATAAAAATCGTGCTATAAATTTACTAAACTGATATTGTATTATAACTCAAACATATTGCCCTAATTATAAGACTAAATAGCGCATTGGTATGGCATGGTGCGAGATAAAGAAAACACTTATAATGCATATCTGTCATTACAAGTAACTTTGTGGCATCGCCCCAACATTGCACGATTAGCGGGCCTCAATTAGACTAATGTCTTATTTTAGGTTAATGAGCAGAAATATGACCACTAAAATGTCATATTTTAAAAATTTAGGTGCAGTTTAATAAGACTGGGCATTAAAAGTAGGCCTGATGTATATATGATTCTGGATAATGATACATTGTTCAAATATTATATTGTCCACTAGCATCCATGGGGTTGCCAGACATGGCACAGTTTTGAGACAGACATGCACCTGCCTGGCTAATCCCTATAAAGGTCTGCTATACTGATTCAATGTTAGCCCGCTATCTTCGACGTCGGCACACCTGCACTAATCCAACACGTGCTTAATGGGACGCATTCCCAGTAAACATACATTGACGGCCCAACGTCTTTGGCGCTGGTCCAACATTTTATAAATGTTATACAAATGTTTTGTGTTTATTGGGATTTGCCGTGCTCATACCACCATCAGCGCCTGGGCACACACAAAGCAATGACCCAGTGTTGGATTAAAACAGCATCGAGTCGGGGTCTTCAGTTGGCTAGGGATTCCAGTGTTTTCTCTTGAATAGTTGTGAGCGATGTCGCAGACATTATCCCTGCATTGGCCCGTACTATACCCTGCCTTATGAGCCGTCCACGCGCGTTTGTATATTCACACTTCGACAAGGCCAACGTCGTAGTGCGGTCACATTATCTATGGCCACTATGATAATGTTTGATCGTTATTGAATCGATTCAGTCCTGTATAACATGATTCACTTACAACACGATTTGAGTTATTGGACCCCAACGATGTTCGCCTGTAATATTAGTATAATGAACTCTTTGTGTGTACGGCATGTTACTGTCTGGCTATGCCCTAATATTACCTGAAACAAGTCATGTGCTTTAGACTATAGTTACCCCTACACTGCTATGGGCCACTATATTCTCCCCAAATAAACCAGGCGCACCCAGTGATTTCTAAAAGAAAAAAAAAGAAAATCACTTTTGTTTTGTGGCGTCTTTCTGTTGTGCTTTAAAGATGGCTAACTGACTGATTTTGTAATATAATTGCAGTTGTTAATCAGATGTTTTTTTAAGAAAAAGCGTGCCAGAGATTACTCAGTGGGAAACCACACATGCTGCAAATTTTATGCAGCAGTGTAAGGGCTAATCATGAAATCAGAATAAAATGTTACTGTTTATTCATTTAATAATTTAAAATCTTTGGCAGGGTAGATTTGTAAGCACCAAACTCACATTTATACATATAAAGTCATGCATAATGTTGCGTTCTGTAAAAAATGTTTTTTCAAATAAATTGTTCAAACAATCTGTGTGACTCTTCCTGGGAGTGGGAGACATTGATCGAGCATTACATCAATACTCAGTTCAGTCCAACAAATAGATCTATTTTAGGGCCTTACAAATAAATCACTTTGCATAGTGTATAATTCTTGCATGTAACTTTTTGCATCAGTGACAGTTAATAGGTAGCCAGAATATTTCATCGCTGGCATTTGAAGCTGAAGTTTTTTAGTACACGATTGTTGTGTATAATTGTATAGATGTAAAAAATGCCGTGTGGCCTAATATATAATCACAATGACATAAGTAAGCAAGCACCAATTTTGTCTTTAGTACATTGGAAATGCTGCACCATAAAAGTGAAAAAAAAAATACCCTGGTAGTTTTTATCAGCTAGCTAAAGATATTGTCCCACCAATAAAATTACAATAAATGTCCCGTATTTTTAAATATTTTCACCAATTTGCTCACAACATGCACAGATTCATCAGATTTGTAATACTTTTTTGTTGTCTTTTGTACATACCTCCTCAATAATTTACAATGCTTTTACACAGATACAATCAGCTTAAAGGAACTGAAATCGGCAGTCATTGATGACCTTGCAAATAAACACAGTGGCATCATCCAGTCACAGAGGCCGAAAACCAGGAGCTTACATGTTTGATGACCTTGAAGATGGACTAGTTTTTATGTGCATCAATGACTGCCGCATTTACTACGTTCAAGCTGATATTGAATTGCTATGGACACATGTTATGATGTATGGTATGGATTAAATTTTAAAACTGTCCAACCAACCTTACAGAAAGATACTAAACTCACTTACTATTATTTTTTTAATCAACTATTACAAAGCTTACTAGATTATTAGGTGCAGAAATGGCACCAATAACTTTAGTCACTTAAGATTGCAAAATTACCTCATATCCTGTGTATGACTGTGTTGAATATTCGAAATCTGAATCAGGTCCTCCAGGACAATATCTGTTTAAATAATTATAATGTATGCAACAACATTTTCACCATTCCGTCGTCTAAGTTATGATTCTAGCTCACCTGTTTATTATTAACCCTTACAACGGTGAGTTATTTTTGTATAAACTATGTACACCAAAGGGCTTTTTCAATTTGAAATCATCATAAACTTCTTAGTTCTTACCGGTTGATTCGAATACCTCTACAGACGTCAGATTCTGATGTATAAAGACAGACCCCGTGCTAAAAGGGTTAATCGACAAAACAAACAAAAAATATGCTTTCGCAATATTAAGTGAAAATGAAGCATCCCCTACGTCATAAGTAGTAGTAGTATTACGGTATATTAGAAGTTTTTTCACCTTTTTTCAAAAAGCAGGGTAACTTTTAGATTGAAGCTATCAGGGTGAAAAGGTGACCAAAGATATATTAAAGATGGCTACCATGACCAAGATATGCTTCTGAATAGTCTTGGAAAATTGATCAAAGTACGGATATGTCGAGCAGCGACGGCGGAAGATGAAACATTACACAAAGAAGGGGGAGCCTTTAAAATTGAAAGATCAACTCACAAACTAAATCATTCCATTTAAGCCATTCAATAAATAATTCTCTGGTAAACCAAAAACTTACTAACATTAGCGAAACATTTGTCAATTCATAAAACAAAATTTTGTTTCTTAATATGGTGCAATAAATAATTTCTCCTTTAACCCTTTCAGCGCTGGAACCGTCTTTATACGTCAGAGTCTGACGTCTGTAGATGTCAGATTCTGACCTCTAAAAACAATCCCTAAACTAAAAGAAATAAAATATTTATAATTACCGTAGGCCCATGACAAAGGTATTCAAATGAATCAGAAAGAGGTAGCTAAAACATTTACATGTATGGTGATTTCTAATTGATAAAAAACCCTCCGGTCTCCATGGTTTATACAAAATAATTCAGCGCTTTAAGGGTTGAAGCAAAACCAGCAAACAGCAGTTGTCTGGTCAACTGACAAGTATTGACTTAACAGTGATTACTCACACACATATGTTTCCTGTCATTGCTATGTGGGGACATCGATGGGGTTTGCACATAACAGCTACAACTGCAATCTGTGAAAACATTACATATTTTAAATATTCAATATATTAACACCACCATACCTGTAAAATAAAGATATTTGTAAAAGAAACTATTTTAGAGCTATGACAAAATGTTAGGCTTTATTTATTATTAAACTGCAAGAATCTCTTCTTTGACACCAGTACTGCACAATTATTACTTGAAAAAGTGCTTGCAAAAATTTAAAAAAATTGGCTTATGTTTTCAATATTGAATATAAACCAACCATAAACTGTAAATTAAACTAAAAATACTTGTAAAATCAAATATTTTATGATAATGAGAAAATATTATCCTTTATTTATGACTAAACATAAAATCTTTAACGTACTGAACAATTACATTGATCGAAACAGTGCTTGCAAAAATCTAACAAAATTAAATCAACTGTCATCAGACACAGACATAGTGTGAGTGAACTGGACTTTTATTATTCTACAGCCAGGTCATATAATTTTGAAAGAACTAGATGTGACTGTTTTCGGCACGGAAACATTAAAAGCATTCCAGTCAGATAGGGCTATTACCAAACAAAAAAAAACTAGCCCTCTCACTCAGCTCAAGGACTGGAAGGGCGGGGGCCCTAGGGTAGTGGTTAGCACCGCTGCCTTTCACGCCAGAGTCCGGGGTTCGGTTCCCGGTCTCGGCGGTTTGAAAGAAACAAAATTGTTTCTTCCCCATCCACGTGTGAAAGTCAGTAGCGTGCTCGGCCTCAGACCGCCAGGGCTCAAATTTCGAATCCTGTGTCTGGAGGACAGTGTCATCTCAATCATCTCACCATCCTCAGGAGGTTCTCCTGGCCCAGTTTAGCCTATATGTGCACAAAGGTGGCCTAAAGCCCGATTCATTTCATTTTTTTTCAAGGACTGGAAAGGTTGGAGTCTCCTGTGGATAATGGCAGCTTGCGGTCACAAATATTTAAAAAGTTGATTTGTGGTGGCCATTTTAAATTTCAGTAAAATGACATGCACATTTCCAGATGGTGGCTAATGTGATTGTACAATGTGCATTATTACTGATTTCAATTTTTCAGTTTTTGCGCCCACAAGAAAATATGAAGTTTATCCATGGCGGCCATTTTGAATTTCAGTAAAACCTTAAAAAAATCACTTGCACATCTCCATATCGTGAGAAATGTGATAGTAAAATTTGAATAATTTCTTTCTTGAAGTTTTGTAGTTTTTGCGCCCACAAAAAATTTTGGAGTTGACCTCTGGCGGCCATTTTGAAATTTGGTAGCATCTTTAAAAAATCACTTGCACATCCCCATGTTGCTACGAATGTGATGTTAAAATTAAAAAAAAATTGACCAAACAATTTTTTTGAGTTTTTACACCCCCCAAAAAATTAAAGTTGATCTGTGGCGGCCATTTTGAATTTCAGTAAATCCTTGAAAAAGACACCTGCACATCTCCATATCATGGGGAATTTGAATAATTTTTGACCTCAAGTTTTAGAGTTTTTGCACCCACAAAAAATTTTAGAGTTGCCCTCTGGCGGCTATTTTGAATTTTCGTAGCATCACTAAAAATTCACTTGTACATCCCCATGCTGCTACAAATGTCATGTTAAAATTTCAAAAAGATTTTACCAGTAGTTTTTGAGTTTTTGCGCCCACAAGAAAACGTGACGCCGGGCAGAATCCTGGCGCAACTAAAATCCCCCTTCCCCTACGGGCGGGGGATAAAAATAATGACCCCTCCCCCAATTCTTTTTTTAAATGGCTGCAGCGGCCATTTTCTTTTTTAATTATCCATCCCGAAAGTTGTGCCACAAGCCATAAAAGGGGGCCCTTTTGGAAAATGGACGTTCATGACTCGGTGCCCCCAAAAAAATATATCAAAAGAATAGCCCAGTCACATAGGTCATATGTAGAAAATAAATGTGTAAAAAAACTAGCAGAGACTACTGCAATATAAAAATAAATAAAATTTTAAAAAATGAGGAAAAAATGATCCCCATCCCCACTATGTCAATTTTTTTTTAAATAGCTGCGGTAGCGATTTTGTTTTCAATGGATTCATCCCAAAAGTTAACTAGATCATTAGAAATACCTAGAGAACAACTCTGCCAAATTTGAATGCAATCCAACAAACCGTTCATAAGTAGTTCCCCTCTGATAGGACTTTACTACTGCCAGAGAACCAAAGTCGCATCAAAGGAGTAGTCGTATATGAGAGTGATGGAAAAAATTGTAGAAAAAACGTAAAATGGGACGAATTTGATGTTTAAGACAGCACCCTTTAATTAAACTCCATTCGTGTTGTGAAAGGATCGGCGCATTTGACAGCCTATGGTAATTGCCTGTTCTTATGGTAACACGTAATTTCATTCCAGTACATGTACTGCAAAACTGTGGCTTGTGTTTTCATAAGCATTGAGGCGGTGTTTTTTAAACATTTCAATATAGGCCTATGCTTTACAGTACAAAACACTGACTGTGACAGCTACTTTCAATTGATGTCGACGTCAAAAGTTAAGACTGTGGGTTAAATACTGAGTCATAGTATTTCATTTTGGCTCAGCATTAAAACAATGCACCGTATTATCCTGAATAAACGTGCCAGGTAGGCAGACGCAGTTGGGGCTCGTTTATATGTGCACCGAGATTATTGGACGATACCACAGTTCTTTTTTTTAAGTACTTGGGTGATATTTCACAGCAGCGCTATATTTATGGCTGAATCTGTCTGGCTCAATGATCACTCAGTCAGTGCAATGACGATGCAGTCATTACTTATGGGTAAGCAATACTGACGAGCTGCCGTCATTTTGACACAACTCATCGTACAGCCCTGTAGAGCCAATTCAATCGAAGGGGCTGTGCGGACATCAGGTGTGAAAAATAGCTGTGACGATGAAGGCTGACACTGTGCACGCTATGACTATGTTAATGTGCCACCCACATTATACTCTAACTAAACCCGAAACACTAGGATTGATCGACAATACATTGCCAAATAAAAATTTAAAAACATCTTATGGATGTACACTGTAAACTCATTGAAATATTCTGGCTTCTTCTATGTTGACCGGGAGACAATACGGACAACACACGCACTAGGACAGACATTATCTTCAGTGTATACACTTTGAGAAACTCTAATGCACGTGGCTCTGAATATGGTGCGAGACGTTGTTGAAGGGTTGTTCTAATGCTGGGCAACCTTCGTCAATGGCGGCATCAGTTTGGCATCTCCTGGGGCGTGCCCCCTTCACGTTTATTCTCCGTGATGATAGACTGCTAAACCCTGCCTCATTTTCCAAATTGATAACTTGAGCTATCATTATCTAATTTATATCATTATTTTCAGCATTGAATTAGCTTTCTGGTGATATTTATTACATATCTGTACGACCATAATGAAAAAAAGTTAGGTATTTCCATTGGGATCTTTATCACACCTAGCTGACACACTGACACTGTTGACGTCCCCTGCTAATTAGTGGTGTAATGCACCTTGTAAAGCCAAGGGAGCACTGGATGTTAACTGCACCGTATATAAATAAATATATACATTGAAAACCCCATTTAAACATGGTTTTAAACTAGAAAGAGTTGTTCAGAAACGAACACGATAGCAGCCCTCCGTTATCGCTCGACCACTATTATAAAATTGTGGTACATGTATATGATGGCCATGTGAAGTATGAGGAAGCAGAAATTCATAGATCAGTTATCAAGCAAGATAACAGAGATAGTAGAAAAAAATGGCCGACTAGCAGCCATTTTGGATTTTTTAGTGTGAAATTTGTCATGGGTTATCCTTGTGTGAGACATTAAATTTGATTTTATATTCATAGTCCAGTCATTAAGCATTTCTTGAGTTAAGTAAATATTACAAAATTCAAAATGAGTGGCGGAGGCAGCGGCGGACCGTGTGGAATACAGTAAGCAGCCCGCCTCGGCGAGGCCTGCTTAATTAATAACAGAAAAAGTATTCAAGATACAGTAACAATAGTTATATCACCGGGAAGCATTTTTCAGCTACTATAATCGATATGCGTCCCAACTATGTGACTAGAATATTAAAGTAATTATACATTTAGTCGGCTTGAAACACTTAAAAGTTGAATCTTGTCAGTGCAGGGGCGGCAGACATCTACAGACGTGACACAGTCTGTGAGCAGCTAATTTCAAAAAGTCGTATCTTTAGAAGGATATCGCTATCTGGTACGGAGATTTGAAGCTACCAGTACCGTACACATCTGCACACTGTGTATTGACCAAAATTATGTCGATACTGGCCCATTTCATACGATGCTGTACCAGCCGCAAGCCGACAGAGGTTTAACCTCTTGAGTGCCAGGCCTATTGTGCTCCCCTGTGCCACGCCACATAGGGCAACTACAGGGAGTTTTAGGGCAGCAATCTTCCATGTGAATTATCTTTGCCCACATATGATTGGCCCACACCTGGCTACAAACTAACTTGGGTTGGGGTTAGACTTTACAGGGGTAGTACCTCAAGGTCAGGTCAAGGTCATGTCAAGGTCATTTGAATGTCAAACCAGCTAAAATATTGAATAAAATAACAATTTTTAGTTTTTTGTTGCAAATAAGCGTTCCACAAAGCTGCAGTTGACATATTTTGGCTGGGAAGCCTTTCAACACGCATCCTAGGGGGCACAGTGACTATATGTGGCTTGGAAGGGTAATATCCCGCTCTTATATCACCCGTACCCTCTTATATCACACCCTCTACCAACACTAAAATCAATGCAAAATATGGTCAATTGGAGTCTTGTGTAACATGTGCTTGAAGTCACAAAGCACCTGTGGCACCCACAACTGGGTACTAAAGGTGACATGGGTTGGGATTGACCTTTGCTGGGGTTTAACTCCAGGGTCATGTCAAGATCATGTCAAGGTCATTTCAAGGTCAACCCAGATAAAATATTGAATAAAAACATTTTTTTACAGTTTCCATATGTTTTTGGTTGCAAAGGAGTGTTCCACAAGGCTGCAGTTGACATACTTTATCAACACTCATTTTAGGGGGTTATATGTGGCTTGGAGGGGTAATACCCCACCCTTATATCACCCGCCCCTTCTTATCACACCCTCTACCAGCGCTAACATCGGTGCAAAATGAGGTCAATTGGAGTCTTCTATACCATGAGCTTCGTATCACAAAACACCTGAGGCACTCACACCTGAGTACTAAAAAGAGACATGGGTTGGGGTTGCCCTTCACTGGGGTTCTACTCCAGGGTCGGGACAAGGTCACCTAAACGTTATTTCAAGGTCAAACCAGCTAAAATATTGAATAAAAACACTTTTCACAGTGTCCATGTATTTTCAGGTTATTGGTGGCCATATTGTTTTTGACCTTCAGATGACATTCAAATGTAAAAATAACTGTTCCAATGAATTCAGGGTATTCAAATTAGTTGAAAATGAGGTATTACACACGATTCTATGGCTATTATGTTACAAATTAAAAATTCAAGATGGCCAACGGAAGCCATTTTGAATTTATGCAAATAAGCATATCAAGGAGAAAAAGTGTGTCACGTGATCGCTGTGTGATCATGTGATCAATGCAGTGATCATGTGACGCTAGACACGAGATCCCTGGGAATTCCCTATCCTCTACCCTGAGGCAGACACAAATGAATTAGGGGGCTAACTCGTGCCAAGGGGGGGTATTTGTAAATACTTGACAATTGCGGCACAGGGGAGCGACAAAAGTATGACGACTTAAGTCGTCATAGTGGCACTCAAGAGGTTAACATACGTATCTGCTGGGCTGTATTTGACACACAAGCAGTACACACAAGCAGTATCTTCAGACCTGCAGTTCATGCCAGGCTGACAGTGCCGCTTAGCAGCTAATTTTAAAAAGTCATATCTTTAGAGGGAGGTCGCTAGGTAGTGCCATGATTTGAAGGTGGCATGTCGTGGGAGAGGGGAAGTCGCATTTTAGGGCTGCTTAACAGTGTATAGCACGTCAATGATCAAAAAAAAAATTGCATAATTGGAGAAGTCGTATCTGAAGGGGGTCACATCTGGAGAGACTACTGCAATTGTGCCCACAAGCTTTTTAGGCGGCCATCTTGGAAAATGGCCGCTTATGGATCGGTGCCAGAAAAATTGAAAAATATATGGGAAGAATTGCCCAGGCACATAGGTCATATCTGTAAATGATAAACAAAATTCATCAGTTAACTTTTCAATAGAGCAAAATGTCTAATACGCCCACGACGGCGGAGACGGAATGCAGCCTGTGCATCTTCAACAACTTTCATCTTCCATAATATTACCAAGAGGCCTGAAGTCCTAATCATTCCCCGCCATAAATCAGGTTTTGAATTTTTTCAACCCAAAAAAATTAAAACTGTACTTCTGGCAGCCATTTTAAATGTCAACAAGCCTACATAAGTCCAGGAGCTCCCGCTCCGAATTAGAATTTGATTTAAGCAATTTTGTGTAGGGTTATTAATGTAGTCCTAGGCTAGGTCAAAAATCAAGATACAAGACAATTAGGTCTAAGAGGCTCAGACTAAGAGTAAGATAAGAACTAGACAGTCTGTCAGAGATTGCAAACCTCCATTGAAATTAATGATCTTAATCAGTATCCCAGTAATGGTCTACCTATCTCGCACTGTTAACCCGATATCAGCCCAACCGAGGTAAATATTGGCTGATTGACGGTCGTTTTGAATTTGATATAGACTAGTTAAAAAAATTCAGGGTGCATCCTCCCCCGAAACCTCACATTTTGTTTTATAGTTATTATTTGTTTCATAGTGATAGTCTAGCTATCTAGCACAGTTTACCTGATATCAGGCCTATCGAGGTAAATAATGCCGATTTTGAATTCGATAAGAGTTAAAAATTTCAAGGGTGCATCCTCCACCGAAAAATCACATTTTGTTTTATAGTAATTAAAGGTCTAGCCATCTAGCACGGTTTATTAAGTATCGGCCAAGTGAAATTGAATAATGGCCGATAGGCGGCCATTTTGAATTTGATCAAGTCTAAATTTTTCAAGATGCATCCTCTCCTGAAATCTCACATTTTGTTTTATAGTAATGGTCTAGCCATCTAGTGCGGTTTACCAAATAATGGCCATGAGAAAGTGAATAATGGCCGATATGCGGCCATTTTAAATTTGATCTAGTCTAATTTTTTCAAGATGCATCCTCTCCTGAAATCTCACATTTTGTTTTATAGTAATGATCTAGCTATCTAGCACGGTTTACCTGATATCAGGCCTATCGATAAATAATGCTGATTGTCTGCCATTTTGAATTCGTACGCTAAAAATTTCCAAGGTGCATCCTCCCCCGAAAACTCACATTTTGTTCTATAGTAATGGTCTAGCCATCTAGCACGGTTTACCAAATATCGGCCATATGAAAATGAATAATGGCCGAAAAGGCGGTTATTTTGAATTTGATCAAGTTAATTTTTTCAAAGATGCATCCTCATCTGAAATCTCACATTTTATTTTAAAGTAATGGTCTAGCCATCTAGCACGGATTACCAAACATCGGCCATGTGAAAGTGAATAATGGCCGATAAGCGGCCATTTTGAACTTGATCTAGTTGAAATTTTTCAAAATGCATCCTTTCCTGAAACCTTACAATTTGTTTTATAGTAATGGTGTAGCTATCTTGAGCGGTTTTCATGATATTCCGCAATATCAGGCCTGTCGAGGTGAATAATGGCCGATAGGCGGCCATTTTGAATTTTATCAACTTGAAATTTTTCAAGATGCATCCTCTCCTGAAACCTCACAATTTGTTTTATAGTAATGGTGTAGCTATCTTGAGCGGTTTTCATGATATTCCCCAAAATCTTTCAGTTGGATTTACCGATGTTATAAATTAGGTCAAAGTGCTGAGTCAACTTCAAGGTCAAGGTCCAAAAACCTGAAAAGGCACAACTAGGGACCTTAGAGAACATGTATGTGCAATATGACTGTAATCGGCCTAGTACTTTTCGAGATCTGCTCCGGAAACGAAGTGTGCATTAAAACGTCTAAATAGGTTATAGTTCTGAACCAAAAGTAGGTTAAAGTTCATATACCCCAAAAGGCACAACTAGACCCCCTAGAGGTGTTGTGTGTAAAATTTGAAGACAATCGGACAAGTACTTTCAGAGATATGCTCCGGAAACGAATTGTTCACGGCCGTAACATCATCATTTTCTCCTCTGCTACCTTGCGTATTGAATTCAGATTAAAAATATTTTAACCTGTCCATTATCCACCTGGAAGTAGCCCACATACCAAAAATTGTTATCCTAGCTTATTTTCTTACCAAGTTATAGGCAAAAGAAGAGGTAAAAAACAGTCTCACCTACGGTGACGGCGGGAGCTAATTAAATCACCTGCACATTTCCATATGGTGGGTAATGTGATTGTAAAATTTGAAAAATTTTTGCGCCCACAGAAAAATATGAAGTTGACCCTTGACGGCCATTTTGCATTTCAGTAAACCCTTGAAAAAATTACCTACACATATCGTGGGGAATGTGATTGTAAAATTTGACTAGTTTTTTAATTTAAGTTTTTCAGTTTTTGCGCCCACAAAAATAATAAAATTGATCCGTGCAGCCATTTTGAATTTCAGTAAAACCTTGAAAAAGTCACCTGCTCATCTTTATATCGTGGGAAATATGATTGTAAAATTTGAATAACTACTGACTTGAGGTATTTAAGCCCACAAAAAAAATTAAAAATTGTTCCCTGGCGGCCATTTTAAATCTTGGTAGCAGCTCTAAAAACTGACTTTCACATCTCCACCTTGTTAGGAAGGTGATTACAAAAATTTGAAAAATGGTGGGTAATGTGATTGTAAAAATGATGGAGTTGACCTCTGGCATCCATCTTTGAAAATACCGTGCAAACACTCAAACACCCCTCGGCTGATGCAGTGACTCCAAATGTCAAGTAGTTTGACACAACTGCTTCCAATACGTTATGCCAGTAATAGAAGATCAATGATAAAATCAAGATCGCCGCTATATATCCTCGGTTTGGATTGTACATGAAAAAAGGACAATGCCAGTAGACTCGCAGACCCTGCAAACCTATATATGCCAGGTTTCAAGGCATTTAACTGAAAATAATATCGATTTATTAACCCTTACACTGCTGCATTATATTTGCAGCATGTGTGGTTTCCCACTAAGTAATATCTGGCACGTTTTTTTTTCAAAAAAACATCTGAGGAACAACTGATAATAAAAGCCATTATATTACAAAATCAGTCAGTCAGCTATCTTTAAAGCGCAAATAGAAAGACACCATAAAAACCAAAGTGAATTTTTTTTTTCAAAAAAAAAAAAAAATCTTTTTTTTTAAGAATTTACTCGCGTGGTTAATTTTGGGCAAATATAGTCGCCTATAGCAGTGTAAGCGTTAAAATTGATAAACCAAAATGGCCACCGTAGCCTCGTTTTCGGTAATGGTAATAGAATCGCAGACCCCGAAAACCTATAAATCCCAGGTTTCAAAGAAACTCTGAAAAATAAAATTAAGTCGAAAAAAACTCCATACTCATGGGTAATTTCACGTAAAAAATTGAAGAGATCCAATAATCATTTTTCAAGTTATTGCGCTAACAATATTTTTTTTTAATCTTTGACCTTGACCTTTGCCCTTGACTTTGGGTAAAAATTTCCGGGAGGGGTTGACTGTTTGTATGAATTATGAATTCAATCTATTACACCATGTTGGTGTAGAAGGTGAAAGATTTCTTGCGGCGGCGGAGACGGGGGCGGTGCACGAAGGAGACGACAATACCACTTCGGGCCCAACGGGCTGAGGGGTAACTAGATTTGCCTGAGGGGCAAAGCTTGCGTCTCCACCCGCCCCACATAGTACATTAATTATGAAAAAATACAGTACTGTCACCAAATTTTTATATAAACCACTTGAAAATGTGATGTCAGAATCACACCAAAATCTAATCAACATATGGCCAGGATAAGTTGCTTTCTTGGAACAAATTGGTGAAGCAGTTCAAGCTCTTCAGAGTAACTGTGATTCATCGTCCATCTTGAATTTTGTTAAAAAAATGAAAAAAAAAACAATTCTCCTGACTTCTTTCTCAGGGCCAGTGAGCATACACAAAAGATACAATTTGAACCATATTACCAAATTTTGATAATAGCCAAAATGAGCAAAACTAAAATATCAGCTAAAATCCTAAAAAATAAAAAAAATATAATTTATTATTATCAAAAACACACAAAAAACTAATCAGCACACATTCAGGGTAGGGTTATTCAAAACATGAAACAAATCTATGAAGCATTTCAAACTCTATAGAGAGACATAGAATTTTGGCGGCCATCTTGGATTTTGTTGAAGAAGCTGAAAAACGCCAAAAAAAATTACCGGGCAAATTCCCTAGGGTCAATATGCATACTGTGACTATTTAGAACAAATCTGAGCAGGTGTGTATAGCTATATTACCAAATTTTGATGATAGCCAAAATGAACAAAACTGAAATATCCGCTGAAATTCTGAAACGTGAAAAAATCAAAGTTTTTATTATTGGAATTACACCAAAAACTAATCAGCACATGTGCAGGGTAAGGTCTTGCCTTTTAACCAAAGTTGAAACAAATCCAGGAAGGAATTCAAGCTCTAGAGAGCAACATAGGATTTTGGCGGTCATCTTGGATTTTGCTGAAGAAGCTGAAAAACGCCACAAAAAATTACCGGGCAAATTCCTTAGGGCCAATATGCATACTGCAAATATTTAGAAATAATCGGAGCAGGGGTGTTCAGCTAAATTAACAAATTTTTATGATAGCCAAAATAAAACAAGAGCACACTCGATAATAGCCCGCCGCCGAATTATGATAAAGAAAGTAAAGACGAATGTCATCACGTAAATAACAACCCAAGATATAAATGGTATGTTAAACCAGCCGCTTTTCAAGTTATCGCGCCCACAAGGTCAAATTATGGACGTAAAATAAATGTGAAAAATGGCAAGAAGTTGACCATTTTGATTTTTTTACCGGCCATTATTGAGCTTGTCCAAGAACTGCTTATTAGTAACATGCATAACAAACTTGAGGAGGATACTTGTGAAAATGTTGAAGTTATCGCGCCCACAAGGTCAAATTATTGACGTAAAATGAGAAAAATCACAATAAATCGGCCATTTTTTTTTTTTTTTCAGCCATTATTGAACTTCTCCAAGAACTACTTATTAGTAATATGCATAACCAATTTGAAGAGGATATGTGAAAAACTTTTCAAGTTTTCGCGCCCACAAGGTCAAATTATTGACGTAAAATGTGAAAAATCGCAATAAATCAGCCATTTTTTTTTTTTTTCGGTCATTATTGAACTTGTCCAAGAAATACTTATTAGTAACATGCATAACCAATTTGAAGAGGATATGTGAAAAACTTTTCAAGTTATCGCGCCCACAAGGGCAAACTATTGATGTAAAATGTGAAAAATCGCAATAAATCGGCCATTTTTTTTTTTTTTTCGGCCATTATTGAACTTGTCCGAGAACTGGTCATTAGTAACATGCATAACAAATTTGAAAAGGATATGTGAAAAACTTTTCAAGTTATCGCGCCCACAAGGTCAAATTATTGACGTAAAATGTGAAAAATCGCAATAAATCGGCCATTTTTTTTTTTTTTCGGCCATTATTGAACTTGTCCGAGAACTGGTCATTAGTAACATGCATAACAAATTTGAAAAGGATACGTGAAAAACTTTTCAAGTTATCGCGCCCACAAGGTCAAATTATTGACGTAAAAGGTGAAAAATCGCAATAAGTCGGCCATTTTTAATTTTTTTTCAGCCATTATTGAACTTGTCCGAGAAGTGGTCATTAGTAACATGCAAAACAAATTTGGGAAGGAAACATGAAAAACTTTTCAAGTAATCGCGCCCACAAGTAAATGTTAACGCCGACGCCGACGCCGACGCCAACGACGCCGAACTTCAATTGCAATAGCCCACCTTTTTTATTTAAAATTAAAAGGCGGGCTAAAAACTGAAATACCCGCAAAAATTCTGAAATGTAACATCAGAATCACACTAAAAACTAATCAGCACATGTGCGGAGTAGGGTCTTTCCGTTAAACCAAACATGAAACAATCCATAAAGCGGTTCAAGCTATAGAGAGAAACATAGAATTTTGGCGGCCATCTTGGCGACCATTTTGTTGAAGAAGCTGAAAAACACCAAACAAAATTTACAGGGCAAATTTCCTAGGGCCAATATGCAAATATTTAGAAATAATCTGAGTAGGGGTGTATGGCTATATTACCAAATTTTGATCATGGCCAAAATGAGCAAAACAGAAATATCCGCTAAAATACTGAAATATAAAAAAATTAAAGTTTTAATTATAAGAATCACTCTAAAAACTTTTTAGCTCACGGCCAGGGTAAGGTAGTAGTAGTAGTAAATCATTGCTTTACGTCACTTTACGGCACAAATGGTCTTTTAAGTGACATTGTAATACGATAAAAACGCTGTACATAGTCAATTGATGAGATGAATGATGTACAGATGATGATGTGAGGGTGGGAGTGTTAGGGCATGGTGGGTTATTGAGGGCGTTTCCCTTCGCTCGCCCGATAAGGGGTTCTGGGCATGTCTAGGGGATCTACCCCCAGACATGCGCAGACGGCCGGAGACTTGGGTTTCGCTGTACAATTTATTGATGAAACACCGTGGCATTTCGCGCAGCTCCGCTATCCTCGGGTCGGATAGTCCCCAGAGTAACAATAGGAAGGATAACTCCCTCTGGGTAACTCCATTCATCCCACGTGAGAGACCTAATGTCAAACACGCTATTGCCGGTTATTTAAGGCTACCACGGCCTACATCAGCGCCAGTGTGCACTGATGCGGGTGCTGCATTGGCTCCGCTGTTGAGCGGAAGAACCAGGGTACGCCACTGGCAATCCGCCCGAAGATTATGGCCAGATACGAGGAGGCTGCAGCTGCCCTTGGATGATTGCTGTAGACTAGTGCTTCCGTACAATGCCGTACACAGCATCCCTAATGACCCTCCCCGGATGGGGGCGAAAAGTACTACTACTAGCAATCATCCCAGTACCCTGCCAGGGTAAGGTCTTTCCTTTAAACCAAACATAAAACAAATCAATGAAGCGGTTCAAACTCTAGCGTGCGCCATAGGATTTTGGCGGCCATCTTAAATTTTGTTGAAGAAACTGCAAAACGCAAAAAAAAAATTTACCAGGCGAATTCCCAAGGACCAGTATGCATACTGCAAATATTTGGAAATAATCCGAGTAGAGGTTTTCCAGTGAGAGCAGAAACAAGTGGCGGCGGCAGCGGCGGGCGGACTCAGCAAAAACAATAAGTCTCCACCACCAAATAGTAGGTGGAGACTTAAAAACCCATTTGCACACCCCCATGTTGTTACGAATGTGATAAAAATTTTTTTTTTAATTGACCACTGGTTTTAGAGTTTTTGTGCCCACAAAAAAGTGTGATAGCTATCCCCATGCAGACTTCTGACAGAATCCTGGCTTGACTAAAATCCCCCTTCCCCTATGGTCGGGGGATAAAAATTAAAAACATACTTTGAATTTTCATTTCAAAAGGTGGTCAGAGCAGTAATCATCGAGGTTTTTGTTCAAAAGCTCATAGTTTAATTATTCTAATTATTCTAGGTCTAAGTTTATTTATCCTAGTTTGTAGTAAAACTTATCAGGTAATCTGGGAAAATAAAAATACATGCAATAGTGGGTGCTTCTAAATGATTTATAATTGACTCCTTACCCCACTGGCTGTTCTGATTGGCTTGGCCTTCAGTTTTGGTACCAGCACCTGAAATCATCTTAAGAAATAGTTTAATATGCTTCAGTCAATTAATGTATGTTAAGACATGGGTCCCTATAAATGCTACCGCTGAGTGCATTAACCCTTAAAGCGCTGAATTATATGGTATAAACTATGGAGACCAAAGGGGTTTTTTCAATTTGAAATCATCATAAATGTCTTAGTTAGCTCTTTCGGATCCATTTGTATACCTATGTTATGGGTCTACTACCATTAGAAATATGTTAATTCTTACAGCGCGGACTGTCTTTATACGTCAGATTCGGACGTATAAAGCGATCTCTGCGCTGTGAGATTAACTAACCATTTAATTAAGGTTCTTTCGTCACATGTATGGACCACATGGCATATTTTGTATCGATTTATTTCAAAACCACACCCCCAGGAGCAAGGCCTAGTGTTGGAGTTAGCTAATATTTCTTATTCCTTTGAAGATGGAATTGCCAACTGCTGATGAAAAAACCTGAAATCAAGAGTTCTGGTTAATCATCCTCGCCCATCACACCTGTGTCTAGGCCGCAATTCTCACTTCAAGGTGAATGAGAAGTTTAAGGTCGAAGCTGCTTAGTTTTACAAATTTGCAGTTGTAAGGAGTGTATAAAATCGATATAATCAACCCTAAATCAATAGAAAGCAAACATTTTTTTTTCATAGGCCTACTAGAAATATATATCAATGCAGGGAGAAATTTGTTCAGTATCGCATAGCAAAATGCTATGCAATTCTGTCAAATTTGTACTTGATTAGCAAAATATTTGTACATCAAAGATACGGATGTCTAGCAAGTTACAACTTAGATGAGAAAAATGCTATTCAATAATTTTCAAACAAATTTTTCCCTGCAATGTGCATTGTGTATTGCCTATCCATTATTATGGTGGGGGATGATCTAAAATCTTGAACAACCCAAAAATACATGTAAGTATAGCATCACATTTTAATACCAGTACCTTATTATACAAGAGATGAATTAATACAATGTTCAAGTAAAATTAGAAGTTTGATTTATTTTCTTCAGAATTTTTGTAGTTGGCAGTTATGAACATGATTTTTAAAAGTGAAACAAGCCCCGAACTTAACCCTTTCACTACTGGTAGTAAATACCATCTAGTACTAGCCCCATTAACAATGCCAGACATTATAATGGCACAGCGCCGGTATACGTACTGGGATGAGGTTGTTTATACAGGTGCAGTGCTGATAGTATACTGAAAGGGTCAAGTAGCTCGAAGTACTAAAACCATTACCTTCTTGTACTTAATAGGAACGGCAGCAATGATATCCACCAATCTGGGTTGTGAAGCCAGTCCATACTTTGATGCAGTTTTTGTTTTCACTCTAAATAAATATTATACAATTGCAGTAAACAGGTTAGAGGACGGATGTTCATTTTCAGGGGGGGGGGGGGTGACAAAAATCACATGGGTGAATAAATACACACAAACTGTCATGGTGGTGTACAAATGTATTCACCCCCTTGAATATTTACGCATTGGTCTGGATGCATCATTTTTTCAAAGCTGAAAAAAAGAGAAAAATCATATTTGTGGACGTCTGACCCCCCCCCCCCTCCCCCCGTGTTTATGAAGCTCTGCACATGTAAGTTTCCATCCGCGGCAGATGAAACAAATGCGAAAGTAAGCATGCATGCCGACCTTCTTCATGTCACAATAGTGATTTATATGTGTCACAAATTTTGTGAAATGATGTATCACCTTGATAATAAGATAATATTATCTCGTATAAAAATGTTTTGCATCTAATTCAGCATATTTGCCTTAAATGGAGGCTTTATATTTGGTCTAAATCACAGTATAGTCAGCAAAGGTATAGTGCACGTAAAATTATGCAAACAATCGTGGATGCATGACTCTGCCAATCTTCTAAATTCTTGAAAACAACCAAATCGAATAAATGAAACTAAAATAAAGCGTGTTAGTGAGACATCTATTTTTTTAGTCCTTAGACCATGCGTAAATATTCAGGGGGGAGGTGAATACATTTGTTTTCCACCATGACAGTTCAAAAACGTATTTCGCATATCAGTTTTTTCACCCCCGCTGAAAATAAACATACTTTCCCTAGCCTGGTAAATATATAATGGATAATGCAATAGTTGTTTCAAACTGTGTATGTTACAGTTAGGTTTGTGACTAAATGACTAGAAATATACGAATAGAAAGATTTTTAAAGGCAAATGTGGGTGTAATATGTGGGTGTGCTTGAAATCCATTGCCCTGACAATATTTTTATATTTTCAGGAGCTCAAACTAGTGGGATTGCTTCAACTGTATCTAATCGTCAGGGAAAATTAATATTTCAAAAGCTCAAGAAAGTGGGATTGCTAATTTTTACATTGATATACAGTACCTGTTCAAATTAATATCTTTCCCATCTTCATGAGCTCTTATTAACTCTGCAATTATTTCTGAAACTGTTAGCATCATTAATTCCTCTTTTGATGCAGTAGGCGCTGAAAAAAATTCAGGCATGGTATCAGGCATAGCAAACCCTAGTAATGCCAGAGTGGATTCTGTCCAATTGAAAATTTGCAGCTGGAAAATTATGCAAACTGACATATGTTACAGAGATAAGGGACTGTCAATTTGCACCCAACAGTTTTCCATTGGACAGGATCCACCAAGGGTGAGACTGGCATTGAGTGCACAATTTTCACTCACATTGCATTGGTATTACTGCCTCTAGTCATGCTAATGCGATAGATCAAAATACAAATAATAGTTTATCATTTTTTTAACTACAAATAATAATTTTCTTGTTTGAACAACTGTAAATTAATGTGTGGAAATGTTCGCATAATGCAGAGCTCCATAAATAAACAGTAGAACCTACTATGAGTATGAGCAACCACTTTATGGACAGCCTACAGTGTACCTCCTACAACAGTCCACTTGGAATTTCGCATACAAATGAACATCCTATTATCAGCTACCTGTCTTAAAAGCCAACTTTTCCAGTGCCACAGGAGTGGCTGCACCTAGCAGGAACTAATGTACAATGCAATTTTTTACATTCGAATTAAACTTACTCTTATTGATGCCGGCCAAAGTGGCATGCATAAAGACAAAAAAATACTATGTTTCTAGTGGTATACAGAGTGTTTGGCCCTTTCCATTTGGCACTGAGCCATTGAGCATCGGTCATCTCGGCACACTGTCATTTTATCACAGTGTTTTTTTGGCACATTGACATTATGGCACAGGATATCAAGGCACATAATAAAAACAAACATCCAGGTCAGATAATATATGATGTTATTTTTATTTATGCATAGTTACATTATTCATTGATTTGTACATGTTTAATATTATAGTAAAGGAATTGTCAATTCAAGACACCACCATGTGCTGTTAATCATCACATTTACAGGCGAACAAGAGGCTCGATACCTCTCAGGAATTGTCCTATATGGATTTGTTCGTTGTTCAGATCCTCACATAATGGAGGCCATTTGGTCTGCAGTTGTACAGTCTCACGGCAAAGGCGCAGACGGTCATCCGGTCTCTGCTTGTACTACAACAACTTCCACCGCTTCATGTTCTTTCTGCAGGCACTGGATGTATTTCCAAATGGATGGGTGTTGGTGTCCACTCAGATGCCTATACTTATTTTTCCATCCCTTGCAAACATTCTTAATGCGAGAGTCACCTGTCACAGTAGCCTTATGTACATTCCAGGAAGATGGTTGAAAAGCTGGTGAGAGCCTTCCCCTCTGTGCGTCAGTGGCAAGTGTGCCTTTGCCTCTCACTTCATATGGGAGTGTTTTTATTGGGCACGAAGGTAGGCCCAACTGAACATAATATATTAGAATAATAAAAAAATGTTGATAAAATATAGCAAGACATCACTGACTACATTTCCTATTGCAAGTTCTAGACATGTAGTCCTCAATATGTGCATTACTGGGATAAGACTGGTCTGTCGGACCCTAATACATGTAACACCTACTGCTGCTGATCAATGTTGGCCGGGTATTGGGCAAATAGTGGTTGTCCCTATTATAACTGGTGTTTTCCAAGAGTTTGACAATGCTTTAGTTTATATTTGGTAACACTGATGTTAAAGCCACACAAATTTATTTAATTGTTTTACCGAATCGCCGCCGAAAATTCCCGAAAATGGCAAAAAAAAAAATGGAATCTCGAAAATGTTATTTTTATTTTTTCCGCTGTCGTGGATTTATTCATTTCAAAGTTAAAAAAAAAATGAAAACTGTTTCTTTCTTACTGTGCCGCTGCAATAAACAGTCATTACTTTCGTTGTAAGCAAAACTGACACGCTGTGGTCATGCAGTCTGACACAACTCAACGTGCAGCCAGGTGCCGACATCAGGTGTGACAAATAGCTAATAGATGAAGGCTGACACTGTCCACGCTATGGTTCTGTTAATGTGTCACACACATTACACTCCAACTCAACCCAAAACACCTGGATTGATCGATAATACATTGCCAAATAAGAATTAGAAAACAAATGTTATAGATGACATTCTCATTGATATATTCAATGGCAAACAGGCAGTGTCAACTCTGGCCGGTATCTTCGTTGTTAACCCAGCATTGAAGTTGAAGACAACGCGCGCACACAGACGCTATGTGTATGCATGTGAATGTTGTCGGCGCAAGACGTCGGGGCAGTGTTGTTTCTAATGCTGGGCCACCGTCGTCAATGGTGACCTACATTGGACCGGCATCGGTTTGGCGTCTAGTGGTGGCGTGTGCAAATCTCATTTTACATCCAGATCTGACACACAGCGTCTTGTTGTGCAGTTATCCAGCTGACTGCGGCAGCTATTCATTCACGTCTTATCTCTCTCAGTTTGTCCAGGGAAGTAGTCAAATAGAAAAACATGGTTTTTTCTTGACTTTAATAAGACTAATTTTCTGTTAAACAAACCTGACCACAACGAACGAACCTGTATGCAAATTCGGCCGCCGTTTTAGCAAACAAAATGGTTTGGCTATATTAAGGACAGAAGAGTTTTTTTCATGCCAGTTAATAGGGTAGCCGACCTGAAAAACGGGGGGGGGGGGGGGGGCTTATTAAGGGGGGGGTGCGTTTATTAGGGATAATACAGTATGTCAGCATTCGTAATTGGCCCAAACCTGGGAAACTCGTCGCTTTCTGTATTGTGGACCAATCTAAAAAAAATTAAACACCTCTTTATCTGATTTTTTATTTCCCGGCCACCCGACAGCCTCAATGCTGAGAAAAATCGGTAAAACAATTAAATAAATTTGTGTGGCCTAACCTAATATTAAACCATGGTTGGGTCAACGTTGCATGCCCTGTCACTACTTGTAGAACACATAGCGTTGTGCCTCCAATATTTGAAGTCCTGTCATGGAGGCTGCCGCTGACTGCCAAAATTTGGGGTTGCATAATACACAGGTGTAGGCATTTTTCATCAGAGGCTTGAAATCTTGATTTGTATTATACAATGGTGTTGCATTATAAATGGAGAAATAAGACACACACAGATGGTACCCCCACTCTCAAAGGTTAAGCTGACATGTACAATGTACCGCATGTGGTCTAGCTATTTGTCACATTTTGTCTGGTATCAGGCATATTAAACGTAATTATGGCTGATAATCGGCCATTTTGAATTTGATCAAGTTGAAATTTCTTAGAGCATATCCCTACCTGAAACTGCAAATTTTGTTTTATAGTAATGGTCAGCTAGCTGGCACGGTTCACCCAAAATCAGGCATATTAAACTTATTTATGGCCGATGGTCGGCCAATTGAGTGGGTAAAATTTCAAAAACCCCAAAAGGCACATCTTCACCTCCTAAGGGATGTATGTGTAAACAAGACTACATAAGTCCAGGAGCTCCCGCGACGAATTAGAATTTGATTTAGGCAATTTTGTGTAGGGTTTTTAATGTAGTCCTAGGCTAGGTCAACAAGACGCAAGACAACTAGGTCTAAGAAGCCCAGTCTAAGAGTGGGATAAGAACTAGACAGTCTGTCAGAGATTGCAAACCTCCATTGAAATTAATGATCCTAATCAGTATCCCAGTAATGGTCTACCTATCTGGCACGGTTTACCCTATATCAGGCCAATCGAGGTAACTAATAGCTGATTTACGGTCATTTTGAATTCGATATAATTTAGTCAAAAACTTAGGGTGCATCCTCCCCCGAAACCTCAAATTTTGTTTTATAGTAATGGACTAACATCTAACACAGTTTGCAAAATATTGGGCATGTGAAAGTAAATAATGGCCGATAGGGGGCCATTTTGAATTTGAACGAGTCAGAATTTTTCAAGATGCATCCTCAGCTGAAATCTCACATTTCATTCTATAGTAATCGTCTAGCTATCTAGCACGGTTTACCAAATATCGGCCATGTGAAAGTGAATAATGGCCTAAAGGCGGCCATTTTGAATTTGATCAAGTCAAAATTTTCAAAGATGCATCCTCAGCTGAAATCTCACATTTCATTCTATAGTAATGGTCTAGCCATCTAGCACGGTTTACCAAATATCGCCCATGTGAAAGTGAATAATGGCCGATAGGAGGCCATTTTGAATTTGATCAAGTCAAAAATTTTCAAGATGCATCCTCTCCTGAAATCTTACATTTTGTTTTATAGTAATGGTCTAGCCATCTAGTACGGTTACTAAAAACCGGCTATGTGAAAGTGAATAATGGCCGATAGGCGGCCATTTTGAATTTGATCGAGTCAATTTTTTTCAAGATGCATCCTCTCTTGTAATCTCACATTTTGTTTTATAGTAATGGTCCAGCTATCTAACAAGGTTTACCAAATATCAGCAATGTGCAAGTGAATAGTGGCCGATAGGCGGCCATTTTGAATTCGATTGAGTCGAAAGTTTTTAAAAGGCATCCTCTCTCGAAACGTCACATTTTGTTTTATAGTAATGGTCTAGCTATCTAGCACGGTTTACCTGATATCAGGCCTATCGAGGTAAATAATGCTGATTGTCGGCCATATTGAATTCGTAAGTTTGAAATTTTCAGGGTGCATCCTCCTCCGAAAACTCACACTTTGTTTTATAGTAATCAGGTAATGGTCTAGCCATCTAGCACGGTTTACCAAATATCAGCCATGTGAAAATGAATAATGGCCGAAAAGGCGGCCATTTTAAATTTGATCAAGTCAATTTTTTTCAAGATGCATCCCCATCTGAAATCTCACATTTCGTTTTACAGTAATGGTCTAGCCATCTAGCACGGTTGACCAAATAACGGCCATGTGAAAGTGAATAATGGCCGATAAGCGGCCATTTTAAATTTTATCGAGTCAAATTTTTCCAAGATGCATCCTCTCCTGAAATCACACATTTTGTTTTATAGTAATGGTCTAGCCATCTAGCACGGTTTACCAAATAACGGCCATGTGAAAGTGAATAATGGCTGATTGGCGGCCATTTTGAACTTTGACAAAATGATTTTTTTCAAAATACATCCTCTCCTGAAGCCTTACAATTTGTTTTATAGTAATGGTGTAGATATCTTGAGCGGTTTTCATGATATTCCACAATATCAGGCCTGTCGAGGTGAATAATGGCTGATAGGCGGCCATTTTGAATTTTCTCAACTTCAATTTTTTCAGGATGCATCCTCTCCTGAAACCTTACAATTTATTTGATATTAATGGTCTAGCTATCTTGAGCGGTTTTCATGATATTCCGCAATATCAGGCCTGTCGAGGTGAATAATGGCCGATAGGCGGCCATTTTTAATTTTACCGACTTGAAATTTTTCAAGATGCATCCTCTCCTGAAACCTCACAATTTGTTTTATAGTAATGGTGTAGCTATCTTGAGCGGTTTTCATGATATTCCGCAAAATCTTTCAGTCGGATTTACCGATGTTATAAATTAGGTCAAAGTGCTGGGTCAACTTCAAGGTCAAGGTCCAAAAACCTGAAAAGGCACAACTAGGGACCTTAGAGAACATGTATGTGCAATATGACTGTCATCGGCCCAGTACTTTTCGAGATCTGCTCCGGAAACGAAGTGCGCGTCAAAACGTCTAAATAGGTCATAGTTCTGAACCAGAAGTAGGTCAAAGTTCAAATACCCCAAAAGGCACAACTAGACCCCCTAGGGGTGTTGTGTGTAAAATTTGAAGACAATCGGACAAGTACTTTCAGAGATATGCTCCGGAAACGAATTGTTTACGGACGGCCCAACGGCCCAACGCCGTCACATCATCATTTTCTCCTCTGCAACCTTGCGTATTGAATTCAGATTAAAAATATTTTAACCCGTCCATTAGCCACCTGGAAGTAACCCACATACCAAAAATTGTTATCCTAGCTTATTTTCTCACAAAGTTATAGGCAAAAGAAGAGGCCAAAAAAAAACGGAGGTAGAATCCATAGCTCCCTTCGCTCACCTACGGTGACGGCGGGAGCTAAAAAGTAGAGAAATCTAAGCACGAGTTACCGAGTTCTGCTCCGGAAACAAAATGTGAACCCTCCGGACGCAGAACGGGCGGCTGGACATCCGAGGCGAGGCCAATACCCCCGCCCCTACTTCGTCAGGCGGGGGATAACAAATGTTTAAACCCGGTAGGAATGTATCCACTTGACTTGTAGACTTGACATAGCCTTGAGAGACAATTGTTTATAAGCACGTGGATCTACAAATAAAAGTGATTTATGGCGATGGTTGGCCATTATTTTTAGTAGGTAAAATTTCATAAACCGCAAAAGGCACATATACACCCCCTAAGGGATGTATGTGTGCAAAATTAAAGAAACCTATCCATGAATTTTTGAGATCTGCTCCGCAAATGAAACAGTGGGCGGGCCTAATGGCCTGGCATCCTAGGTGATGGCAATACCAGTGCTGCCACTCTGGATTTCAAACCAATCCAAAATAAAGTAGCATTTTACTCAAATAAAAGTATAAAAAAAGTACAAAATGTGATGTTTTTCCCATGGTTTCAGGGTTTCCGCCAGGGGAGAGTCCGGGGGGTCCAGACCCCCCACTCAGCACCACAGGGGGGATATCCCCCCCTTGTTGGCAAAAAAAATTAAAATATTTTCCATATTTTACTGTTATTTCGGAAAAAATAGACCATTTTAAGCACCAAAATTTAAAAGACACTGCAATAAAAGGCATATTTTCTCTGTTTGTTGGTTCCTTTTGCTCACAATTACTGGCAGAAATGAACATGATGAAGCCATCATCGTAGAAAGCGTTATTAATATTTGTTTTGAATGGTACTTTTATCACCTTTTTGGGGGGTTCCCATCATTCAGATTTATTGCAATTACAAACAAGAACCCTACGGTTCTGAAAATTATTGGGAGTTATTTTTTTGAATCAGACTAAAGTCGATGTTTAAGCAACTAGAAACTGCAAAATTGTAATCAAAACAAATATAATGTTCGCCAATTGATATGTATTTTAGATTTAAAAAGAAACTTGCTAAACAATTATCAGATGCACAAATGCGAGATGTTTTCTTTGTTAGTTCACATGATAACAGTCTATTAAAAAAACGTGCAAGCACTCCAAACATCCCATGGCCGATAGTATTGACTTAAAATGGCCACAAATTTAACACAACTGCTGGCAATACTCACTGACCACAAAATCGCATACAGCAGTTTTTATTCATTGTTAAATACACCTTTCACAATAGCAACACGCCACACAGTGACTAAAAGCTAAACTATTTAGTTGGGAGTCCTGTCACACTCTTTCCTATTACAACACGCCACACAGTGATTAAAACTGAACTATTTAGTTGGGAGTCCTGCTTGTGTGCAAAATCGTGCAAACAGTGTATTGGACGATATAATAGTGATTCAAGTTAAATGCCGATGTGCCATACGAATGGCCTGATTTGATCTAGTACTACTACTCCCAATTGACAAGACTTATCAGTAATATCCTACTCTTTCTTTTAAGTTTAGGTTTCGTACTAGCATTATCCACGTCCATTCTCAGCGGTATATAAAGCACAGTAAGATGTAGGCCTAATCAGCACTGATCAGGACTGGTGTGGATCACTGTATCCCTGGCGCTGTATGCACAATCCACTACCACGTGTAGGTCTATAGACAGGATCATAAAAAGTTAAATAACCCAGAAAACGCAAGTCGTTGTGCCATTGTTGGATTAATGCTGGGACAGTGTCGCAGGCAACGGCTCAGCTTAAAACCAACATTAGGTAAACGCTATGTTGCGCCAGATTAGTTTTCTGTAGGGGCCATCGCTGCGCTGATGGTAGGGGAGAACGGGGTTAGTTGAAACACGGGGTATGTTGAAACATGGCTAATTACTTTGTGCCAACAGTATTTCTGTATTGTGGGTTGCCACCTAGTGAATGATTTAGCGCCAAACATTCCCGCCTTTTTGTTAGAAAATTTTGATTTGCAAAATTGGAAACATCAATAAGGTTTGTTTATTTTTTATGAGTCTGAGTAAATTTTGCAGTGTAGTGAATTTATCAACTTCCGAGTAGTAATTTACTGATGAATTTGGCTGTGATATCTATGCATATAGACCTTCTATTCAGCCATACATTGATAACATTTGAGAGGGTGTGTGTAGAGTAAGTGCCGTGTGATCAGCATATTGGTGACATATAGCCCTACGGGGCTTGTTGAAACACCATTGATGGGGTTGGTTGGAACAGTCTGGCCACTAAGTTCCAACTACGTTACAACTAACCCTGTTGTGTTCCAACCAACCCCGAGCCACTTTTATCATTTGGGAGTGGACGCTATGTAGCCATGACCAATGTAGTTTGGCCCAGCATTGTTTCAACATTGCCAAGCAGGTCCTACAGACCGACATTAATCGTCTGCATAGGTGTTCCAACTAACCCCAATCCCTGTTTTAACTAACCCAGTGGGTGGGGTTTGTTGAAACAGTGAGGGTATGGTCATTGATTGTTTAATATTTCTGCGATGCTTTCGATTTTTCATGTGTTGTTGTGTGAATATTTGTGGCAAAAAACAGTCTCTTTTTCCATGACAATGTGGAATCTTTAAATAAAATACACTGATTGGAAAGTTGGTCTTTGTGAAAACTGTTCCAACCAACCCCGGTCTCCCATACAGCTTTAAAACAACAATGGTACAACGTCTTAAGTTTACCGGGAGTTCAAGCGATGACACATTCCAAAGCCGAGGACGATAGGGGGACTCAATGCAGGCTACACAACATTCCACTGTCCTGAAATACAGACATGCCAGCCCCCAAACACGGCCCACTGTTTGTTTACCGTTTGACAATCGTTTATGACGCTGGGCCATCATTAAACCAACACCTGGTCAAATTACAACAATGTGTGTGCTGGGTACCAGAAAACACGTGACGTTGTTGTTTTAATGTTGGGCCATTGTCTACGGCGTTGGTCTAACATTAAATCAACATGGTTCAACATCTCGTGTTTGCTGGTGTGCACAGGCGACGAGCACAGAGCGGGGCTGAATTACAGCTGCTGGCTGTGCATCTTAATACCCGTGTATGCTAATAAACAGGGTGCGTGCCTGCTTGTCGTATGATTAGCCACTCCGTACTAGTATACTGCCGTGCAAAGGCAGACGGCAGTATCTGCTTACTTTACAAGTAAGCAGATACTGCCTTTGCACAGCAGTATATAAGTCCACGTTACTGAGCGTGTGCCTGCATGTACATGTAGGCATATGGCGGGTGCCGATAAAACCGGGCGGGGTGATAGAATACTACCCTTTATGACGGGGAAAGAGGCCGCTACTAACAGAAACGTTAATAATTAAAAACGTATTTTAGAAGACCCCAAATGCGTACACAATTTGGTAAATCCGTACTTCTGTATTTAGGCTGTAAAACCGTACAAAATACGGACAAATACGGAAGGTGCACAGGTCTGTAAGACCCAGCCACCCCCAAAACGTGCTTTAGTACAGGCCTATGTCATCTGCTCTGCAAAGACAGTATCTGCTCACTTGTAAAGTGAGTGGATACTGCCTTTAAGCTTTGCATGGCAGCTGTAGGTCAACTGTTACTGTCTGTATACGTTTTGTGTCACGTGGTCGCTGAAAGCCAATCAGCAGATGTTATCGTCCAGGGATGTGACGACCAAGATTCTCTGTGTCTCATTGGTCGGGGAAGTCTATCTCGTCCTATGATCTGTCCTATGATCTGCTTAAGATGTAGGTCAGCCTATCTCAGAATGTTCTTCATCACAATTGTAGCTATGGTGTCAGAGGCATTTAAAGCAAGGGTTAGATTTTCAAAGACAATATATATTATTACAAAATATTGTATCGATATCATGATAGATTTGATCTCAAGAGTAAAACATCTGTTAGCTTTCCCCAGTTTCAAACTCTCATTGTGGTGGTTTCTTAAGATTATATTGGCCTAGTTTGATCCTAAGGTAGGCATTGCTCTCAGTAAAATCTACTGGCTATCTTCAGGGTATAAATCAATAGCCCAACACACAGCTCAAAATTTCGAGACCCCTAACTGTCGTAAAATTGACGACGGAAATCCTAGTAACTCAGCAAATACAGATATTTATGCTTATTCAGAAACAACGATTGAAAGGCCTACTGTAGGCTATGGAATGACAGAAAACTGAACCTATGCGTTTTGCCGTATTTGAGAAGATGTGAGTGATAGTCATTTGGGACACACATTATATGGACACAAAAAAACAGTGCCCAGAATCCGTTTTGTGAACCATATTAAAACATTATTGGAATGAGTTCCAATAATGTAAAAATGATGCCAGCTCTTGACTTTAATCTCATAATAGTTGAAATGCCTGAAGAGATAAGTGGAACAGGCATGCTGTGGCCCCTTCAGATAATTTTTTTACACAGGTGCCTTTTTAAAAAAAATTGTAAAAAAATAAAATGAAAATAGACTATGTCCACTGCCCTATGAGGAAGTTCTGGAGGCTATTATTAATGCCGTTTAGACAGAACAATGTGGGAATCTCATTGAGATACCTGGGGAAGGCTGCACTAGTTTGCTCAGGGTAAAACCTGGGTGAAGTTTTGTTTGTCTGCCCTACACTTCCTCATGGGGGTGTACCGAGAGTAAAAATTGAAGTTTTGTAGCCATAAGGATGAAAATCCATCAAAATTTTTCTTATTCCATGACTTCTTCTTGGACTTTAACAATGGCTATGCCTAAATTTCTCATTGTTACCTGCATAGGCCTTTGTGGTGGACTATATTTGCTACTGTTACTGTATTGTGGGGCACCCGTTGGGTGCCTTGACATATGTAAAAACTAAAACTTTAAATAACAGTCATCTCAGTAGTTTTCTTCAGCCGCTTCAAAAAGTTAAGTGTCTCGGGGATGTTTTGGATTCTGAATCCCTTTCTCAATTTGCCACATTAAGGTGACATCTTTTGCTCGTTTTAATAATTCAGCTTAGATATTTTAATCTAGCACAGCATTTTTCTTGCTCAGTGAAAAGAGTGGAATGTGGTCAAATATTTCATTTACCATGGCAGCAGTTACAAAAAAAAGGTCAGCATAATTTTATATGACATTTTTTAAATGTTTGTGATGTAGACTAACTTCCAACAGCAACGCCAGGCAAAGGAATCAAGCAAGCTTTGCTCAGTAGTAGTAGGCCAACTCAGTCTCATATCGTTGGCCATTATCCTCACAAGTAAATAAACCTTTCGCGGATCATTAAAACCTTCCACGGATAATTAAACACCTTCTGCGAAGAATTAAAAACCTTCTCCGCTGATAATTAAAACCTTCTGCAGATGATTAAAAAACGTGGAGGAATAAATACCCCCCTTCGGAGAATTTCATCCGATTCGAACCCTACTTTTATAAAGTGAACATTGTTTTTCTCAGAATGGAGGCTTCTGCACCTAGGAGTAAAGCTCAGTCATTTCTGAAACAAGTAGAGGCGAACAATTTTGCTCTGCATTAATGTTTTTAGTGCAGGGAATGAAACGTCAAGTGTCATTCAACGGTAGGTAGTATTAGCGGTGGTTATCATCGTGATGTTTTTTTGTACAGCTCAAAATTTGATTACTTTTACTGACATGTTATCGCCGATTTATAGTAAATATTTCGGAAATGCATTATTTCATCAATACGACCTTCAACGCATCTACTAATTATCACGTGTGCATGGATATAGCCTACTAGGAGCAGGGGTTAATGACAAATCCTTATTGTGTTTGGTAGCACAGATGACTTTTTGGGCTACAGGACTCCTTAGTATAGAGAAAAAAATAGGCAACTTCTGGTAGCCCAATCTGGAAAGATGGTAGATGCAATTTGGCAAGCCCTGAGTAGGCTGATAACAATAACAATCAAATAAGTTGTAACTACTTTTTCTGTATTGTTTTACATCCTACTTGTATTTAAAGGGTGTGCTGCAATATGTTCCATATTAACAGTGTGGCCTAGATCTTCCCGGAAAGTTTTTAATTCTCCACGGAAGGTTTATAATTTGCCGTGGAATGTTATTATTCTCTGCGGAACATTATAATTCTCAGCGGAAAGTTTTTAATTCTCCGCGGTAGGTTTTTAATTACCCATAGTCTCACGGGTCAGGGTTGGGGTCAATTACTTTTTTCAATTATAATTACAATTACATAACTTCATAATTTTTCAATTAAAATTATAATTACAATTACTCTCATTCTGAACTTTTCAATTATAAATACAATTACCAGGGTTTCCCCCAAAGCGTCCAAGCCTCACGGCACCATGACGCTTTATTTTTTTACTCTGACGCTTCAGTAAGTGCTGTGACGCTTTAGGAAATCCCCTGAAGTTTTTAACAATGGCTTGATGCTTCCGCATAACATTGGCATAGTGTTGCAAGGGCCAGCGATACAGATTAGATCTTGCAGCATTACATCGGCCTAATGCTACAGTGCGTGGCTCGTCTGTGCGCATGCCCAGTGGTCATATGATGTCACGTGGTCAGGCACTGTTAGCGGGTCTATCAGCGTGTAGCTGGCTGCATGCGCCCAGCAAACACGATACAGTATAGTAAGTGTAGTACGTTGACGTAATGTTGACTTAATGTTGGTCCATCGTCTGCAACGCTGGCTCGACATTAAAGAGCGTTGTTCTACCTGCCGTGTCTGCCGCGATAACAGAGCATAGGGGGCCTCTACCGTGTCTACACGAACCCAAGGTCAACACAGCGTTGGTTATTAATTTAGGCAATAAAGCGTGCTGGCTGAGCTAAGTTGGGGTGTAACTGATGATAGTCTTAGAAAGCAAAACAAGTGATGCCGACATTGTCTGTGTTCATTAAACGCTGGGCCGATGTCACCAGATGTTTGTATTTAAACCAACTTCTTTTCTGGTATTAGCAAGTTCTGATGATAATCCAACTGTGTGGCACTGATCTATTAAGGCCTAATGAATTTATTTTTATCTCAACCAAAAACAAACAGCATGCTATTGAACAGATCTCGCCTAGTGTCTAATGGTCTAAAGATTTTTTCAAATTTATTTTTGTGAATGAAAAGTCACAGTGTAGGCCTGCATTGTTTTCAATTATTCACAATGCTATTTAATCCAATAGTCTTGTCAGACAAGAATCATCCCAGGCCCCCATCTCATGGTATTTCACTGTTATCATAGTTTGATACAGGGGCAAAATGGACCACTAGACAAAGTAGACACTACATATTTCATTCGTCACTGCATAGGCCTCTAGTCCTATTTAAAAATAATTTGCTGTGTACATATGAGAAAAATTGGTGGTCTATATCACAAGGGTTTTAAATGTCAAACTGGCACTTAGTTTTTATATGTCAGTCTACATGCAGAATCAGTGTTTTTTTACCAGCACAAACAGTGCATGGATACAAATTACTGCTATAAGCCACCAAAATGCATATAAAGAGGTTTTCTGATTAAAATTTCATGGGGGAGCATGCCCTCAGACCCCCCAGACTGTGCGCGCCGCAAATTGTCCTCCGCGCGAAAACTGTGCGTAGCGTGCAAATTGTGAGCTGCGCTGAAACCGAACCGCCAAGTACCATGATGCTTTCTCATTTTTCTGGGGGAAACCCTGAATTACAATTATAATTTTCTGGAAACATTCAATTATTTATACAATTACAATTATAATTACAATTACTGGTGTGTATTTCCACGTATCATCTAATGCCTGCTTGATAAAAGAGACAAAAAACACAATGAAATTGCAAACTTATTAGCTAATAATTATTAGCTAATACTTTTACATCTGCAATTTATAAATCAGGCTACATGAAAATATAACCAGCGTCAATAGACAGTGCCGCACTGCAGACACAAACCTTGCGGTCACTAAAATCTCATAACTAGGTATAGCTGTGGAAATGGTGAAGGCTGAAGGCCGAGGCCTTTTTAACTGACTTAAAACACATTTAACCATAATGAGGATCCCTTATAATCAACAGCTGGGTCACAATTAAATGTCACAGTTATTGGATTTAACATGTCTTGTTTTGACGGAGGACGATTAAGCCATGCATGTGAACATGAACAATTTATGAAAAGAGATAAAAAAGCATAGTAAGTTTCAAACTTATTTTAAAAGTCGCAATTGGTTGGGCGAGCATTGAACAAGCGAGATAAAAACATGAAACACTCAAGCAATGTTGTTTAAATGATTGCCCACTGCCGGTGATATTGGGTAACTGTCTTAGCGTGTTCTCGGAAGGTTGGTCCATGCCATAGATAGCGGGGCATGATTTTGAGGCTTGTCCCTGGACAGGAGAGTTTGCTGTGAACATTGAATGCTTTGTTAATGAAGATTTTCACATCTAATTGTGATTGGTCATATAAAAATCAGTGTTAAATTGGAGTCACCTTCAGCACCCGCCCCAGTCGCCGATTTCTGTGCTGATCTATCGTAGACCACCCAGCAAACTGGACGCATTGACCAAATGCTGGGCTAATGTTGGCCTACCGTCTACGACGCTGGGGCAACATTAGCCAAACATTGGGTCAACGTGTCGTGTTTGCTGGGCAATCAACTGTTAAGATGTTGTCAACCGCAAGGAGACACTGAAATGTTGTCACCGCCATATTAATATCACCAACCCCTTACCCTGCCATCATGCCGGGAATATCTAGCCTTGCCAGGGCTCGAAATCGGACTCAATTTATACTTGTCCAGTCGGACAACTCGAACAACTGGTTGAAAAATTGACTAGTCCTTCCCAAAAAATATCATTTGTCCTTCCTAATTATTGTCTAGCAGGGACACTCGTCCCGAAGGACAAGCTCTAAACTCTTCCTTTCGAGATTCTTGGTCGTCTCTGACAATCGGTCGGGGCCAATTTCGAGCCCTGCTTGCGCGTTCACTCCTCTCATGGGTGTATAGAAATTAATCCCTGCAAGTAGTCACGAGTCAAAAGTAGACGCAGAGTCGCGACATATTCAAGCAATTATCCCTACCAGTACCAATCGTATAATTTTCTAATTAAACCATATTCAAAATCTCAGAACTTGCGGCTGCATACACTTTGCATTAAAAACAAATAAACATACGTGTGTAGGATAATAAAAGCATTCAAATATTTTAAATACCAAATTTAAATTAGCATAATACTTCATAAATTATATTACAGATTAATTTATAGTGTCAAATCTTTGGTCCAACATTAAAGGCACATTAAGACAACATTGGATTGATAACTGTATATCACATATTGACCCTAATGCTTCACAATGCTTGACTCCTTAATTAGTTCAATAAGAAAATAATTACTCGACTAATCCCACGGAACATGATCTTGGCTAAAATCAGCTAATACCCAAACAATCAGGCTGCACCAATGATGAGTTAATGCTAGCACGCGGTGTGGGACATCGGCCCATAATTAACCCCCTGAAAAATGTGCTATTGACACGAGGGTGCGTTATTCCATTCAAAGCCAAATTATTTAAAAATAGACATATATATTTCTGGCAGCTCATCTATTATCATCAAAATTATAAAAAGCTCATTCAATATTATGTGTTTTTTATGAAATTTTATTGCTCACAAACACTGTAATTGAGATGTGATTGAAGTGTAATTGACTCAATGACGACCATGACATATTCAATTACAAATACATTTTGGACTGCCACATATTTTTCCAATTACAAAATAAAATTTCAGTAAGGCAATATTTTTCAATTACAAACACAATTGCAATTACACTGTTATTGTAAATTGTAATTATACCCAAAGTCAGATTAAAAGTGATCAACCAGGATCACATGTTTTTCGTCGATTTCTCGGTCAATTATCAACCGATTTTCATGGAATTTAAAAACAATCATAATTCAGCAGAATCCTGATATTCCTAAAAATTTCGTAAAATTATGTATCGTATTTCAAAAGTTAGACCATTTGACATGTGATAAATTGAAAATACGACGTCCCTCTATAAACCCACTAAACTAATTCTAGAATTTTATTACATGTCAAATGGTCTAACTTTTGTAATATTGATTATAATTTTGCGAAATTTTTACCGCTGTTAGGATTTGAATAGAAAATGGCCTTTGCAAAATTTCAAGAAAATCGGTTCAGAATTGACGGAGAAATCGCCGAAAATCATGCGATCTTGGTTAATTTGAGTTTGACGGCGAGTATAATTACTAGATTAGTCTACTCAATTAATACTCAATTACAATTATATTGTAATTGACAGGGGTGTAGGACTACGCAATCTCCATTTCTCTGGAAATTCTGATCATATACCGTGGTGATACCATATTGATATGCGCATATGAATTTGTATAGTCTGACTGAGTCTGAGACAGGAAGAGTAAAAACAAGAGGCCCAGGGGCCTTGATGTTTGTCAACAGCATTGCAAAAAATCAGCTATAAATGTGTCAGGGAATGTATATCTATACTCTAAGATGCATTATCATGAAAAGATGTATATCCTTTATATATGGCATTTATATTATTATGTTCGGTTCCCATAATACATTTTGCTGATTTTACACACGTTCTGAAGAACTGCACCTAATGAAATATGCTTGACAAAGAATCATTTCACAGGACTACAATGTTAATATTACAAAAGTGCAATTATTACTTCTTCTGGGACTTTTATAATGCCCCAGTTAGCCAGGAATT
The DNA here is from genome assembly GCA_964017125.1 of Flabesymbios commensalis. Taxonomy (NCBI): domain Eukaryota; kingdom Metazoa; phylum Annelida; class Polychaeta; order Terebellida; family Flabelligeridae; genus Flabesymbios; species Flabesymbios commensalis. The sequence goes on from OZ024902.1 coordinate 105,709,742, forward strand.
TTCACGAAATCTTTTATTTTCAATTTTAATTCTTCTGTCTAAAATAAGCCTAACAAAGTTGTAAATTATCAGCTTTTAATGTTTCTTACTCAGCCATGAAATATACAGTAGCCCTAATCCATCATTATCACATGTGGACGTAATGCACTCTCACTGCACCCTCTTACGTAATCACAATACACACAGTAGACCTAAGGATAAAGACCCATGAAGGCTTTCTCAACTCACACGATCTTTGCTGAAATGTTGCTGTAATGTTGTCAGGCCAACGTTGAGTCAGGTGTTAGTTGGCTGTATCAAATGCTATGAAATGAAATAAATGGGATTCTACACCACATTTGTACACATATAGGCTAAACTGGGTAAGGAGAACCTGAGGATGGTGAGATAAATGAGGTGTCACTGCCCTCCAGGCACAGGATTCGAAATTGAGCCCTCTCGGTCACGGAGGCTGCCCACAATATTCAATATTTACAATTGAACAGGGAGGAAACATTTTGTTTCTTTGAAACTTGAATGCCAGAGCAGGAGACGAATCCGCGATCTCTGACTTTCTCTGCACAACATATTAAATGTGCATAAAATATATATTGGTCATGTCATTGCTATCCCTTATGTGTTATAATTGACAGGTATGTTTTTACTCTGGTTCTGCCATAATAGTGTTCCCTGTATCACTTTGATTTTCACTTATTGCAAAAATGAAAAATATATATTTTAAAGTTTTATAATCCACATGCACGGCTGGTCCTCATCTTCATCATTGACGGTTGGCCAGTAATTGGTAGAAAACAATCAACGAATGGGGAAGCGTGAATTCAACTATGATGCTGTGTCATTAAAAAAAACACTATTGGCCCAGCTGCTTTATAGACACTTTATAGCCCTACATATTATTACTTCGAGGCATGTTTTTAATATACATATATCCACTTCTAAAGTATGCATACTTTCAGGTGCATCCCGGCAAATACGATACGGCGAACAGTGGATCAACACTTAAAGGTTTCGAATTTCAGAAGTTTAGCCAGACCAAATATAGTGTTAACTCTATGGCAAGACACGTGTGATTGTACTCCAGCGGTATTGCCTCATTGTAGTAGTCAATGCGATGCGTACAAAGCATAATCTCATAATATATTACACTGGCTATATACGCTATACTTTCCACAGAAGCTACATCGACTTAATGTTAGTTTAATGTTGGGCCAGCAGTGCAGACGGTGGACTAGCATTAAACCAGGGATAACTGGATATTTAGTTTATTGTTGTGCCGCCATCTACATCGTTCACCCAGCATTAAAGGAACATCATTTATTAATAATATTACTATTTGTAAATTCAATTCAAAATAAAGTGATGGCTTTGGTACCACACATTTTAGTAACTTCTAATTAGATCCTTATTAGCGTGATATTTAGGCCTTTATTACAATGTGATGTTGAATATCAGCTTCCATCGATAGGGTCCATAATACAAGAACATAAATTAGGCCTACTATTTGTGTTTTTAGCATAGACTTAGGTTAAAATCTACGTTCAGTTTAACTTGAATATAGCCCAAACATAGGGACGCAGACGGTTAATATACGGCAATATAAATAGTTAAAATTATATGTATGAGAGTGGTACTATTACATATTCAGTGCCCGATTTATAAATTGGGAAAAGGGGGCCAAGGGACCCATGATATTTTTCGGAGGGGGGGGGGGGCATTGGCCTTAGACGATGGGGCACGTGACCCATTATTATTTCAAAAGGGGGGCATTTTCCCAACAACAAATAAAACACTTAAGGGTCATTCATATCACCTCATATTCCATATTAAACGTTCATCAGGTGTTCATGCTGATAGAAATATCAAAGATTCATATTGGCGGTTATGCTATTATTAAAACCGGAAGAAAAAAAATGGTTTAACATTCAGCGTTTGCAAGTAGGCTCAATCGACTTCACGTCACCACGCACTCACATGAGTTAATATCACTTGTGTCAATCAATTGCGTCAACAATATCGAGTGTTATTGGAGTCGATCACATAGCTTGAGTGCTACTCATTGTCTTCCTCGTGTGCTGTCGGATCTCTTCTTGGGGCAGTGTCATCAATTTCCTCTGTTGTTGCCGCTAGGCCTATTCACCTTAAACCGCTAAGCGCGACTGTAGTCGCTTTAATCCGTTTTATTAGCCATTTAAACATCAAGATTTGTAAATTGCTTAGTCTTACATTACAAATTAATCAAATACGAGTTGTTTTCTCTCACTTAAAGTTGTGGGTCAAGGTAGTGAGACACAACTCCAAGTGTGTGAAAATTTAAATTATTTAATTCAGCGGTTTAAGGGTTAATATATTTTTATTATTAGTCACAATGAATAAATTTTCTACAATATTTGCTGTACAAAATAAATTTGTAGGCCTATTATTATTCGTTATATATTGGTCCATTTTTTTAGAATTTTTTTTGCTTTTGATTTTAATGGCACATATAGTCTAAGTCTATATAGACATCTACACCACGTTCAAGGTAGAGATTTCCCTTTGAAAATACATTGATAAATGCGGATACAACAGGTGTGGCGAAGTTGTGGGGAGGTTACTTAGCCCCATGTGGCGAGGTTACCAAAGCTGTGGCGAGGTTACCAAATCTGTGGCGAGATTATCTGTGGCGAGGTTACCTTGTGGCGAGGTTACAGTCAGGTTACAGGTGACAGTCCAATATTTCGTTGGAATCAGCAACATTTAAACTACATTTTGGTTTCAGTAGCTCGTTTTCTGCCATACTTCATTTAAATTGTATTAGTAAGCATAGGCCTATGTTTTGGATCATGGGATGCCAAATCTTGACTCTGTTCTAACAACGCTGAATACTAATACTGAAACTAATACAGCGATACACAGCTCACAATTTGACAGTGTGCGCCGTAATGGGCATTTATTGGCCGCACTACCATGTCAAAAATAAGAAATACGGGAATTTCTTCTCTATATCTAGCCTAACTGGTAAATGCACAGCACAAAAATTAAAAAAAAATTTTGCAGTTCTATTTTATGGATATGTTTACATTATATGGTCATATTAATAAGCCTAAATAGAATCACTGATTTTTTTATGATTTTAGCCTGAGCCAGTCCCTTTAATTCAGCAGGCAGGGCCTTATCTTCAAAAATCCTATGGCCCACTAAAATTAACTAGCTGGTCAAAAACAAAGATATTGCTCAAAGTGTGGCGCAGCGATAGAATGATGTTGGGCTAGTTTTATTTTTTGTAGGAATCCCACAATTAGGCCTAGTCTTTATAAGTCAGGCACTGGGTATTCTTTACATCAGAAACACCAGATAACACGATACATTGGCCCAATGCTGATGTAATTCTGGGCCACTGTCTGCGACGCTTGGCCAATATTATTCCAATCAAAACCCTTTACGGTCTAATCACTATATTTAATCATGAACATATATTTTATCTGAACTCTTCTTAAAGACGAAAGTAGGCCTACCTAACCTAGGGACCCCAAACGTTATATAGGACACAAACTCAGGCAAAATAAACCTAATAAATGAAAATGTATAGTTCACCATACTTTGTCCCCTTTTCATGTCCGATGGTCGTAATGAAAAGGGTTAACTTACCACATGATCTGGCTTTGCAATAAATTACATTGTTCTGTCATTTTTCACACCAGAAGTGTATAAATTATATCAATGTGCAATGCCTTTTACTGCCGAGTCCAAAAATCTAATTTCAATAATACAAAATTTGCAATTTCTGGCGATAAATATTTTAGCCAAAACCTAATTGTTATATTGCGTAACATAACATGGTTGTGTCAAGTGAGGCAGAGAGGGGTGGGAGAAAGTGGCTAGCCCTCCCGCGACAGACTGCTGGCATTCATGAACACCTACCCAGCTATCACGAGGCATTGACCCAATGTTGTTATAATGTTGTGCCGACGTCGAAGACGGCGGGCCAGCATTAGAACAACATTGGGTCAATGCCTCGTTTCTGCTGGGTTGCGGTCACAGCTGATCAGCAAACTCGAGTCATTGACACAATGTTAGCCTGATAGTGGCCAACCGTTTACAACACTGGGCCGGCATTAGCCCAGCATTGGCACACCAGTATATAGGCCTTAACAAGATAAACGCTCACCCAATGCTAGCTTACTGCTGGCCCACCGTCTACGACCATGGCTCAGCTGTAAAACAGCATTGGCTAAAGGTCTCATTTTTGCAGGGAACACCGGCAACTCAATACCCTGACACAATGTTGGTTCAATGTTGGAAGAGTGTCATAGATGATGGCACAACATTTAACCAACATCGGGTCAGTGCAAGCCAAAAGGAGGCAGTGACATCAGTGGAAAGGAAGTACATTGGGTCAGTGCAAGCCAAAAGGAGGCAGTGACATCAGCGGAAAGGAAGTAATGTTGCCATTGTTGGTTAAATGTTGTGCCAGTTAAAAAGCAGTAAATGCCTAAGTTAGTAGTAGTATACCAGGGAGCAGATATTGCCTTCTGACATTGCACAGACAGAACAGATAGTAACGGAAGTTAACAACAGACGTTTGTGTGGAAGACCAGCTTAAAAGTTTTTCGAGTCGACAAACTAGTCTAATGAGAGAGGCAGGGCCAGCCTGTTCGTGAGCGATAATAGGGAAGTAACAGTTAGAACTTTGATTTAACTTTAGTTTAAGCATGTCCTAGGCCATAGGCATTAGTCTACTGGATTTATATAAGTTTGACATGGTTTACTTGAGAAGCAGACCTTTATGTTTATTTTTCCCCATGTTGTTCTATTCTTTTTGAATAAGCGTCAGAAATCAGTCCGTTTTTATTTGTTCTGGGACACGATGTTTTCATCAACCAAACGTTCAGCTTCGACTCCAGCTCTCATCAGGTGGGTGTGAACGGCAAAAATAAACAGGAGAGGCCAAGATAAATGGGTCATCATTCTGACCTCAAATATATTACATCTTAGCCCTGAATTCAAAGCTATTCCGCCCGAGCTGCATAGCCTTGATTCCACTTTTCTTCTTTTGTATCTGTATATTACGTGGCAGTACGCACTATTGTGCTATCGCGCCACGGGAGTAACTTAGCAAGGCCTGTTATCATTCATGATATAATTCATAGCCTTATGTGCATGTCAAGTACTCCACATTGTGGACTTTCTGGGGTCTCGCCGGATGGAAACTGCGCCTAAGTCCATTGAGGTCCTTTTACGTCCAACTCAAAGTCAGTCAGACGAGCCATCTGATTTACGTGGTTCTCTGAGCCCCACGACACGACATCGCTGCACGATGTCCTAGTGTATGCGGCACATGGCAGTCCCAGGCGGTCACCCATCCAATTATGAACCGGGCGCGACGTTGCTTAACTTCAGTGATCGAGCCAGCACCGATAGCAAAACGCCGTATTCCGTACATATATTCTTGTAGTGAACTCTTCGCTTGGGGCATGATAAGCTGTGTAGGTGGTGTACGCTGCACAAGGCGGAAAGTGAAATGTAACCTACTGGTTACCGGTGCTATATTAACAAATTGCTAGGCTAGGCCTAGGCTATCATGTAACACGAAGAAAACGGCGATTACAAATTATATGCAAAAGTGCAGTGCAGTGGGTTAGTGAGGCAGCGGCAGAAGGTGGGGGAGATTTGGGGCAGAAACAGTTAATGGGAGGTTGTTCCATATGTGGATGTTCGTGCCGTGGTGTTCAGTAAAAAAAAAAATTATTTGAAGGGCTGAGAGGAATATACCTCCACGGGTGGAACCCATGTGTCTTTCTTGTGGACATGGTCAGCCACCTCAGCCACCTCAACCATTTTCAGTTTGTTTACATTTTCAGCTGTAGGCCTATGTGGACTCTAGACCGTGGCGGAATATTCCAGATGATGCTTTACTAGGGACTGATATGCTTGTGTTTTTAATGCTTGGAATGTTGTCTTGAGGTTTCTTCTAAGAAGGCCGAGGTACTCTTAGCTTTTCTGGTAGGGTTACTGATGTGGGTGTTCCATTTCTGATCTGAAGAGGCTAGGCTAAGCGGGAGATCTCGATCGAAGTATTTAGCTCAGTCAGTAGTTTGAAGTGGGGTGGTCATAAAGTGTGTAGATTTTGCTATTTTTTCAGATTATTTTTTCAACTTTGCCAGTTTTCATGGTAAAACACTTGTCTGTGTTTTCCCAGAAGCCGACAGCGTCAAGGTCAGACTGTAGTAGATCAGTGTCTTTTTTGTTCCTGATGGGGCACTATGGACTATGGTTACTTACACAATAGTATATAATTTAATTGGGCCTCTATTAGCGTTTTTAGGGCCGGTTTCGGTCGGTTTCGGCTGGTATAGCTCGGTTTCGTGAAAAAGACCCACCCGTAAATAATACACTCATCAGCAAACATTAAGCGGACTGTGCTATTTACAACTCCACCAGTTGAGTCATTTATGTAAATTAACTCAAGACTAGTATGGGTCCCAGTACAGTGCCCTAGAGCACACCAGACAATACAGTGACAATATTAGAGCAGGCCCCAAAGGGCCCATGCATGCAGGACTACTCTCTGAGATCTAGTGGAAAAGAAGTTTGATATCCACCCAAGAGTATCCATGGAATGCCGTACAAGCTGAGTTTATAATTTAGACGTTTATGAGGGACTTTATCATGATAAGCATATATGTTTGTGTTGTGCAGCTGGCTAGGTCCTGGAAAAGGGAAAGAAGTTGAGGCTCGCAATTTTTAGTGATTTCGACGAAAGCCATGCTGAAGAAGAAATAAGAGGTTCTGAATATCTAGGTGTTTTATCAGATTACAAACAATAATGTGCTCCATAATTGCGATTTTATTGAGTGGAGATGCCGCCATACAAGAGAAAGGTTCAAGCGTTCCTAGTGATGATTCTCGACATCAATCAATAATCAATCAATCAATAAAACTTTAATAGCGCCTATATCCTCAGTGGACCAAGCTCAGAGGCGTACAAATCCTTAGCGTGATCATGTGTCATGATCGAAGCCAAAACAGGTTCGTCAACAGGGACCCGGGCTGCTGAGAGGCTAGGGTGGGAAAGCCAGGTCAAATAGGTGATATTAAAGTAATTTTCGCAATGTTAAGATTGTTTTGGCATCACGTATTGGCACAGGCAGGGCGTTCCATAAGCCTGGAGCAGATATAGAGAAAGCTTTTGACCCAATATTAGTCTTTATACGAGGAACAACAAATCTATTTGAATTTGTTGAGCATAGATATTTTGAGCATTTCGGCCGAACAAGTAAGTGAGCCAGATATGCAGGTTGGTTGTCTTTATGGGTGCAGAAAGTTATCGCGCATATTTTAAAATGCATGCGAAACTTGACAGGAAGCCAATGTAATCGTTTTAGAATTGAAACGGAACGGGGCCTTGGTTACCACTCTTGCAAGGCAGTTCTGAATGCGTTGTAATCTGGCGATATCCGTTTATTACATATTGTGAAAAAGTGAGTTACAATAATCTGACTTACTACTGATGAGTGTCACTGCAAATTGCTTGGCAAGATCTAAGAACAGACTTTTTCGAATTCGACATAGGTCACGGATATGAGTCTAAGCATGCCCTACATGTTTGAGATATGTGTTTTCGGAAATTCAGGCTACTGTCGAATACTACACCAATATTTTTAGCTGATGTAAATGGATTTGTGTCTTGACCTAGAATCAGGCATGGGAAATTATTCAAGAATTTTTCTCAAAGGTCTCAATAAGAAGAAATTCTGTCTTGCTAGGATTAAGCTTCAGCTTAGACCCTGTCATCCAGCCGACACACCCATTAAAGAGATCCCTTAGCGTCTGGAACTGATAGAGACATGTAAATATGAGAATCATCGGCATAAAGATGGTGGTTTATTTCAAAACTAGATATAATAGGGCTGTGTGGTGCAGTGTATAAAGTAAAAAGCACCGGTCCTAGCACAGAGCCCTGTGGAACTCCATATGACAGTGTGACTTTATCTGACAAAGTGTCTTTATTTTTTATGGATTGGTGCCTATTTTGCAAATAAGAAGAAAATCAAATTTGAGCCTGGCCAGATATTCCATACCAATCAGAAAGTCTATCTGTTAATGTAGCATGGTCAATGGTGTCAAAAGCGACCGACAAGTCAAGCAAGGTCAGAGCCGTAACTTCACCCTTGTCCATGCTAATAATGATATGTTATGTACTTTCAGTAGAGCCGATTCTGTAGAATGATGTTTCCTGTACTGTAGGCGATTGTAATGGATTAGATAGATGGTTATTTTTTATATGAGCTTGCAGCCTATTGGCTACTATCTTTTCTGCGATTTTGGAAATTAAACTTGAGTCGGATACAGGTCTGTAATTTTTCAGCTCGTTTTTAGGATATGTTTTTTTCAGTTTTTTTCAGACCATGGCTCAGCTGTAAAACAGCATTGGCTAAAGGTCTCATTTTTGCAGGGAACACCGGCAACTCAATACCCTGACACAATGTTGGTTCAATGTTGGAAGAGTGTCATAGATGATGGCACAACATTTAACCAACATCGGGTCAGTGCAAGCCAAAAGGAGGCAGTGACATCAGTGGAAAGGAAGTACATTGGGTCAGTGCAAGCCAAAAGGAGGCAGTGACATCAGCGGAAAGGAAGTAATGTTGCCATTGTTGGTTAAATGTTGTGCCAGTTAAAAAGCAGTAAATGCCTAAGTTAGTAGTAGTATACCAGGGAGCAGATATTGCCTTCTGACATTGCACAGACAGAACAGATAGTAACGGAAGTTAACGACAGACGTTTGTGTGGAAAACCAGCTTAAAAGTTTTTCGAGTCGACAAACTAGTCTAATGAGAGAGGCAGGGCCAGCCTGTTCGTGAGCGATAATAGGGAAGTAACAGTTAGAACTTTGATTTAACTTTAGTTTAAGCATGTCCTAGGCCATAGGCATTAGTCTACTGGATTTATATAAGTTTGACATGGTTTACTTCAGAAGCAGACCTTTATGTTTATTTTTCCCCATGTTGTTCTATTCTTTTTGAATAAGCGTCAGAAATCAGTCCGTTTTTATTTGTTCTGGGACACGATGTTTTCATCAACCAAACGTTCAGCTTCGACTCCAGCTCTCATCAGGTGGGTGTGAACGGCAAAAATAAACGGGAGAGGCCAAGATAAATGGGTCATCATTCGGACCTCAAATATATTACATCTTAGCCCTGAATTCAAAGCTATTCCGCCCGAGCTGCATAGCCTTGATTCCACTTTTCTTCTTTTGTATCTGTATATTACGTGGCAGTACGCACTATTGTGCTATCGCGCCACGGGAGTAACTTAGCAAGGCCTGTTATCATTCATGATATAATTCATAGCCTTATGTGCATGTCAAGTACTCCACATTGTGGACTTTCTGGGGTCTCGCCGGATGGAAACTGCGCCTAAGTCCATTGAGGTCCTTTTACGTCCAACTCAAAGTCAGTCAGACGAGCCATCTGATTTACGTGGTTCTCTGAGCCCCACGACACGACATCGCTGCACGATGTCCTAGTGTATGCGGCACATGGCAGTCCCAGGCGGTCACCCATCCAATTATGAACCGGGCGCGACGTTGCTTAACTTCAGTGATCGAGCCAGCACCGATAGCAAAACGCCGTATTCCGTACATATATTCTTGTAGTGAACTCTTCGCTTGGGGCATGATAAGCTGTGTAGGTGGTGTACGCTGCACAAGGCGGAAAGTGAAATGTAACCTACTGGTTACCGGTGCTATATTAACAAATTGCTAGGCTAGGCCTAGGCTATCATGTAACACGAAGAAAACGGCGATTACAAATTATATGCAAAAGTGCAGTGCAGTGGGTTAGTGAGGCAGCGGCAGAAGGTGGGGGAGATTTGGGGCAGAAACAGTTAATGGGAGGTTGTTCCATATGTGGATGTTCGTGCCGTGGTGTTCAGTAAAAAAAAAAATTATTTGAAGGGCTGAGAGGAATATACCTCCACGGGTGGAACCCATGTGTCTTTCTTGTGGACATGGTCAGCCACCTCAGCCACCTCAACCATTTTCAGTTTGTTTACATTTTCAGCTGTAGGCCTATGTGGACTCTAGACCGTGGCGGAATATTCCAGATGATGCTTTACTAGGGACTGATATGCTTGTGTTTTTAATGCTTGGAATGTTGTCTTGAGGTTTCTTCTAAGAAGGCCGAGGTACTCTTAGCTTTTCTGGTAGGGTTACTGATGTGGGTGTTCCATTTCTGATCTGAAGAGGCTAGGCTAAGCGGGAGATCTCGATCGAAGTATTTAGCTCAGTCAGTAGTTTGAAGTGGGGTGGTCATAAAGTGTGTAGATTTTGCTATTTTTTCAGATTATTTTTTCAACTTTGCCAGTTTTCATGGTAAAACACTTGTCTGCGTTTTCCCAGAAGCCGACAGCGTCAAGGTCAGACTGTAGTAGATCAGTGTCTTTTTTGTTCCTGATGGGGCACTATGGACTATGGTTACTTACACAATAGTATATAATTTAATTGGGCCTCTATTAGCGTTTTTAGGGCCGGTTTCGGTCGGTTTCGGCTGGTATAGCTCGGTTTCGTGAAAAAGACCCACCCGTAAATAATACACTCATCAGCAAACATTAAGCGGACTGTGCTATTTACAACTCCACCAGTTGAGTCATTTATGTAAATTAACTCAAGACTAGTATGGGTCCCAGTACAGTGCCCTAGAGCACACCAGACAATACAGTGACAATATTAGAGCAGGCCCCAAAGGGCCCATGCATGCAGGACTACTCTCTGAGATCTAGTGGAAAAGAAGTTTGATATCCACCCAAGAGTATCCATGGAATGCCGTACAAGCTGAGTTTATAATTTAGACGTTTATGAGGGACTTTATCATGATAAGCATATATGTTTGTGTTGTGCAGCTGGCTAGGTCCTGGAAAAGGGAAAGAAGTTGAGGCTCGCAATTTTTAGTGATTTCGACGAAAGCCATGCTGAAGAAGAAATAAGAGGTTCTGAATATCTAGGTGTTTTATCAGATTACAAACAATAATGTGCTCCATAATTGCGATTTTATTGAGTGGAGATGCCGCCATACAAGAGAAAGGTTCAAGCGTTCCTAGTGATGATTCTCGACATCAATCAATAATCAATCAATCAATAAAACTTTAATAGCGCCTATATCCTCAGTGGACCAAGCTCAGAGGCGTATAAATCCTTAGCGTGATCATGTGTCATGATCGAAGCCAAAACAGGTTCGTCAACAGGGACCCGGGCTGCTGAGAGGCTAGGGTGGGAAAGCCAGGTCAAATAGGTGATATTAAAGTAATTTTCGCAATGTTAAGATTGTTTTGGCATCACGTATTGGCACAGGCAGGGCGTTCCATAAGCCTGGAGCAGATATAGAGAAAGCTTTTGACCCAATATTAGTCTTTATACGAGGAACAACAAATCTATTTGAATTTGTTGAGCATAGATATTTTGAGCATTTCGGCCGAACAAGTAAGTGAGCCAGATATGCAGGTTGGTTGTCTTTATGGGTGCAGAAAGTTATCGCGCATATTTTAAAATGCATGCGAAACTTGACAGGAAGCCAATGTAATCGTTTTAGAATTGAAACGGAACGGGGCCTTGGTTACCACTCTTGCAAGGCAGTTCTGAATGCGTTGTAATCTGGCGATATCCGTTTATTACATATTGTGAAAAAGTGAGTTACAATAATCTGACTTACTACTGATGAGTGTCACTGCAAATTGCTTGGCAAGATCTAAGAACAGACTTTTTCGAATTCGACATAGGTCACGGATATGAGTCTAAGCATGCCCTACATGTTTGAGATATGTGTTTTCGGAAATTCAGGCTACTGTCGAATACTACACCAATATTTTTAGCTGATGTAAATGGATTTGTGTCTTGACCTAGAATCAGGCATGGGAAATTATTCAAGAATTTTTCTCAAAGGTCTCAATAAGAAGAAATTCTGTCTTGCTAGGATTAAGCTTCAGCTTAGACCCTGTCATCCAGCCGACATACCCATTAAAGAGATCCCTTAGCGTCTGGAACTGATAGAGACATGTAAATATGAGAATCATCAGCATAAAGATGGTGGTTTATTTCAAAACTAGATATAATAGGGCTGTGTGGTGCAGTGTATAAAGTAAAAAGCACCGGTCCTAGCACAGAGCCCTGTGGAACTCCATATGACAGTGTGACTTTATCTGACAAAGTGTCTTTATTTTTTATGGATTGGTGCCTATTTTGCAAATAAGAAGAAAATCAAATTTGAGCCTGGCCAGATATTCCATACCAATCAGAAAGTCTATCTGTTAATGTAGCATGGTCAATGGTGTCAAAAGCGACCGACAAGTCAAGCAAGGTCAGAGCCGTAACTTCACCCTTGTCCATGCTAATAATGATATGTTATGTACTTTCAGTAGAGCCGATTCTGTAGAATGATGTTTCCTGTACTGTAGGCGATTGTAATGGATTAGATAGATGGTTATTTTTTATATGAGCTTGCAGCCTATTGGCTACTATCTTTTCTGCGATTTTGGAAATTAAACTTGAGTCGGATACAGGTCTGTAATTTTTCAGCTCGTTTTTAGGATATGTTTTTTTCAGTTTTTTTCAGACCATGGCTCAGCTGTAAAACAGCATTGGCTAAAGGTCTCATTTTTGCAGGGAACACCGGCAACTCAATACCCTGACACAATGTTGGTTCAATGTTGGAAGAGTGTCATAGATGATGGCACAACATTTAACCAACATCGGGTCAGTGCAAGCCAAAAGGAGGCAGTGACATCAGTGGAAAGGAAGTACATTGGGTCAGTGCAAGCCAAAAGGAGGCAGTGACATCAGCGGAAAGGAAGTAATGTTGCCATTGTTGGTTAAATGTTGTGCCAGTTAAAAAGCAGTAAATGCCTAAGTTAGTAGTAGTATACCAGGGAGCAGATATTGCCTTCTGACATTGCACAGACAGAACAGATAGTAACGGAAGTTAACGACAGACGTTTGTGTGGAAAACCAGCTTAAAAGTTTTTCGAGTCGACAAACTAGTCTAATGAGAGAGGCAGGGCCAGCCTGTTCGTGAGCGATAATAGGGAAGTAACAGTTAGAACTTTGATTTAACTTTAGTTTAAGCATGTCCTAGGCCATAGGCATTAGTCTACTGGATTTATATAAGTTTGACATGGTTTACTTCAGAAGCAGACCTTTATGTTTATTTTTCCCCATGTTGTTCTATTCTTTTTGAATAAGCGTCAGAAATCAGTCCGTTTTTATTTGTTCTGGGACACGATGTTTTCATCAACCAAACGTTCAGCTTCGACTCCAGCTCTCATCAGGTGGGTGTGAACGGCAAAAATAAACGGGAGAGGCCAAGATAAATGGGTCATCATTCGGACCTCAAATATATTACATCTTAGCCCTGAATTCAAAGCTATTCCGCCCGAGCTGCATAGCCTTGATTCCACTTTTCTTCTTTTGTATCTGTATATTACGTGGCAGTACGCACTATTGTGCTATCGCGCCACGGGAGTAACTTAGCAAGGCCTGTTATCATTCATGATATAATTCATAGCCTTATGTGCATGTCAAGTACTCCACATTGTGGACTTTCTGGGGTCTCGCCGGATGGAAACTGCGCCTAAGTCCATTGAGGTCCTTTTACGTCCAACTCAAAGTCAGTCAGACGAGCCATCTGATTTACGTGGTTCTCTGAGCCCCACGACACGACATCGCTGCACGATGTCCTAGTGTATGCGGCACATGGCAGTCCCAGGCGGTCACCCATCCAATTATGAACCGGGCGCGACGTTGCTTAACTTCAGTGATCGAGCCAGCACCGATAGCAAAACGCCGTATTCCGTACATATATTCTTGTAGTGAACTCTTCGCTTGGGGCATGATAAGCTGTGTAGGTGGTGTACGCTGCACAAGGCGGAAAGTGAAATGTAACCTACTGGTTACCGGTGCTATATTAACAAATTGCTAGGCTAGGCCTAGGCTATCATGTAACACGAAGAAAACGGCGATTACAAATTATATGCAAAAGTGCAGTGCAGTGGGTTAGTGAGGCAGCGGCAGAAGGTGGGGGAGATTTGGGGCAGAAACAGTTAATGGGAGGTTGTTCCATATGTGGATGTTCGTGCCGTGGTGTTCAGTAAAAAAAAAAATTATTTGAAGGGCTGAGAGGAATATACCTCCACGGGTGGAACCCATGTGTCTTTCTTGTGGACATGGTCAGCCACCTCAGCCACCTCAACCATTTTCAGTTTGTTTACATTTTCAGCTGTAGGCCTATGTGGACTCTAGACCGTGGCGGAATATTCCAGATGATGCTTTACTAGGGACTGATATGCTTGTGTTTTTAATGCTTGGAATGTTGTCTTGAGGTTTCTTCTAAGAAGGCCGAGGTACTCTTAGCTTTTCTGGTAGGGTTACTGATGTGGGTGTTCCATTTCTGATCTGAAGAGGCTAGGCTAAGCGGGAGATCTCGATCGAAGTATTTAGCTCAGTCAGTAGTTTGAAGTGGGGTGGTCATAAAGTGTGTAGATTTTGCTATTTTTTCAGATTATTTTTTCAACTTTGCCAGTTTTCATGGTAAAACACTTGTCTGCGTTTTCCCAGAAGCCGACAGCGTCAAGGTCAGACTGTAGTAGATCAGTGTCTTTTTTGTTCCTGATGGGGCACTATGGACTATGGTTACTTACACAATAGTATATAATTTAATTGGGCCTCTATTAGCGTTTTTAGGGCCGGTTTCGGTCGGTTTCGGCTGGTATAGCTCGGTTTCGTGAAAAAGACCCACCCGTAAATAATACACTCATCAGCAAACATTAAGCGGACTGTGCTATTTACAACTCCACCAGTTGAGTCATTTATGTAAATTAACTCAAGACTAGTATGGGTCCCAGTACAGTGCCCTAGAGCACACCAGACAATACAGTGACAATATTAGAGCAGGCCCCAAAGGGCCCATGCATGCAGGACTACTCTCTGAGATCTAGTGGAAAAGAAGTTTGATATCCACCCAAGAGTATCCATGGAATGCCGTACAAGCTGAGTTTATAATTTAGACGTTTATGAGGGACTTTATCATGATAAGCATATATGTTTGTGTTGTGCAGCTGGCTAGGTCCTGGAAAAGGGAAAGAAGTTGAGGCTCGCAATTTTTAGTGATTTCGACGAAAGCCATGCTGAAGAAGAAATAAGAGGTTCTGAATATCTAGGTGTTTTATCAGATTACAAACAATAATGTGCTCCATAATTGCGATTTTATTGAGTGGAGATGCCGCCATACAAGAGAAAGGTTCAAGCGTTCCTAGTGATGATTCTCGACATCAATCAATAATCAATCAATCAATAAAACTTTAATAGCGCCTATATCCTCAGTGGACCAAGCTCAGAGGCGTACAAATCCTTAGCGTGATCATGTGTCATGATCGAAGCCAAAACAGGTTCGTCAACAGGGACCCGGGCTGCTGAGAGGCTAGGGTGGGAAAGCCAGGTCAAATAGGTGATATTAAAGTAATTTTCGCAATGTTAAGATTGTTTTGGCATCACGTATTGGCACAGGCAGGGCGTTCCATAAGCCTGGAGCAGATATAGAGAAAGCTTTTGACCCAATATTAGTCTTTATACGAGGAACAACAAATCTATTTGAATTTGTTGAGCATAGATATTTTGAGCATTTCGGCCGAACAAGTAAGTGAGCCAGATATGCAGGTTGGTTGTCTTTATGGGTGCAGAAAGTTATCGCGCATATTTTAAAATGCATGCGAAACTTGACAGGAAGCCAATGTAATCGTTTTAGAATTGAAACGGAACGGGGCCTTGGTTACCACTCTTGCAAGGCAGTTCTGAATGCGTTGTAATCTGGCGATATCCGTTTATTACATATTGTGAAAAAGTGAGTTACAATAATCTGACTTACTACTGATGAGTGTCACTGCAAATTGCTTGGCAAGATCTAAGAACAGACTTTTTCGAATTCGACATAGGTCACGGATATGAGTCTAAGCATGCCCTACATGTTTGAGATATGTGTTTTCGGAAATTCAGGCTACTGTCGAATACTACACCAATATTTTTAGCTGATGTAAATGGATTTGTGTCTTGACCTAGAATCAGGCATGGGAAATTATTCAAGAATTTTTCTCAAAGGTCTCAATAAGAAGAAATTCTGTCTTGCTAGGATTAAGCTTCAGCTTAGACCCTGTCATCCAGCCGACATACCCATTAAAGAGATCCCTTAGCGTCTGGAACTGATAGAGACATGTAAATATGAGAATCATCAGCATAAAGATGGTGGTTTATTTCAAAACTAGATATAATAGGGCTGTGTGGTGCAGTGTATAAAGTAAAAAGCACCGGTCCTAGCACAGAGCCCTGTGGAACTCCATATGACAGTGTGACTTTATCTGACAAAGTGTCTTTATTTTTTATGGATTGGTGCCTATTTTGCAAATAAGAAGAAAATCAAATTTGAGCCTGGCCAGATATTCCATACCAATCAGAAAGTCTATCTGTTAATGTAGCATGGTCAATGGTGTCAAAAGCGACCGACAAGTCAAGCAAGGTCAGAGCCGTAACTTCACCCTTGTCCATGCTAATAATGATATGTTATGTACTTTCAGTAGAGCCGATTCTGTAGAATGATGTTTCCTGTACTGTAGGCGATTGTAATGGATTAGATAGATGGTTATTTTTTATATGAGCTTGCAGCCTATTGGCTACTATCTTTTCTGCGATTTTGGAAATTAAACTTGAGTCGGATACAGGTCTGTAATTTTTCAGCTCGTTTTTAGGATATGTTTTTTTCAGTAGTGGTCTTACATGAGCTTATTTGAAATTTTGAGGAAATGTACTAGTTTCCATTGAAATGTTAATTATATCAGTGATGGGAGTTATTAATATGACAACACAGTTTTTCAACACGCTTGTAGGAATAGGGTCTAGACCACATGATTTTGACTATGAGCTCAAAATAAGCTTTTTTATCTCATCTTTTGATGCACGTTCAAAAACGTTTATTTTGGATCTAATTTCTGTTTTTTGCACTTGTGGGATATTATTTACTTTATCTGGAAATTTGAAACGGGTAGTTTCAATTTTATCCACAAATACCTAGAGAAATGATCACAAAATGATTTTACTGATGTGAATTCTGGCAGAGCAGGAGGTAGAATTCTATGCAGAATGTTATTTATTCCATAGGCGATTTTCTGAAATAACATCAGCTAAATATTTCGATTTAGCTTTTGTCATCATACTATTACACATGTGGCATTGATGTTTGTAACGAGATCGATCTAGATGCGTGCGAGATCTGTGCCATGTTTGTTCAAGATTGTGGCGAAGGGTTTTAGCCTTCATTATTTCCTGCGTCATCAATGGAGTTGGTGGTTTTCTTTGTACTTACAGAAGCATGTTTGTCTAAAAAAGAGTTAGGATCACAATGATACTGTTGACATAGTGCCGAAAGATCTTTCTCTGGTTTCTTTATTAGATCGGAATTGAGAATATCTGAATAAAACGATTCATGACCGCAAGATAGTCCGAGATACCTGCTGCCGAAAAAAACTGATTTGATAGAATTAGAAATGCATTTGGTGATTAGCAGATCTAGCCAATGACCATGAACGTGAGTTGGAAAATTAAGATGTTGCTTGAGATCGAAACATGTGAGGATTTCATTGAATTTGTTGGTGTTTCTATTTGAGTTATCTAGATGGAAGTTGAATTCTCCAAATATTTACAAATTGTCTTGAAATTCTTCAAAACATTGACAAGTAGGCCTACCGTTTTGAAGGCTATACAGGCAGACAACGAGACCACTGAACGAATCGTTTCCGATACGTGCAGAGATAGATCCGAACGTTTTAAATGATGGCAGAGGATGAATATTAGTTTTTAATTGGTCAGACACTAGTATGCCTACACCTCTTCCTTTTGACAAATTCTTTATAAAGTCCCCGAAATGGACAAAAAAACATTTCGGGGCAAGCCCCCAGACCCCCTGCGCCCCCTTCTTTTTTTAAATCCTGGATCCGCCTCTGGACGATGTGATACATCTGAAACCTTACATACTTATCCTAATACAAGTTAAGAATTTTTTTTCATTTTCTTTATAAGAAAATAATCAGATTGGTGACTCGATGTCCAAAATGTAATGACCGAAATTTTGTCATAATTCGTCTTTTTCGAAACCTGATTACGTTGCCAACGGATGTTTCGAAAAGTTTTAATCTAATGGAATGTTGCCTTCACTCATTCAAACACTCAAAAATTTATAACAGAGCCAAAACCAAAACATGTCATTTGCCTGGGAATGGGCCTTCAGCATGATGTCGAGGAATAGATGGGTCTATGCCTCTATTTCATGCAAAATCGTGGTGGAAAGTATTGACATCGATGATAACATTTTTTCATTGTCACCCATGTTAAAAGGGCTGTGTATGGATGTATGCATGTATTCTTATGTGATGCCCAGACAAATGATTCAAAACTGTTCACAATCTACCGGAAACATTCCATTTATACAAACAACATCCATTTGGAAGCAATACAGTGCATACTCGAAAAGGAGTTCAGCACAAATTGAAATTATGTTTTATCAGAATTTATTGAAAATATAAATAAAAACAAATAATGGCCTTCAGAAGGTAACAGCAACCAAAACTCATCCAATGTGTCAGGTGTTTATTTCAAGGATGGAAGAGGGCATCCACAAAAGGCGGCAGCAGTTTACTAGTGGATTTTAAACTAACTGTAAAACATAATAGGGCCCTATTGGCTCTACTCTTTGCTATGCAGATGAGGGTGAAAATAGAAACGTTTCTATGCACTTTGACTGTGCCCCTATAGTGACATCGTGTACATAATGGTCTATTGTATATATAATGAGCAATACAATGTAGATATCCAGTGCTCAGTGCTACTCTTCCGGGGAGCCGTATTTCCCGGCCCCAAAGCAACTGTGTCAAGTGACGCACAACACAGCCTCGGCCTCATTGCGATCACGTCTACAATATCAAGTTCTTAACTCGACATCTTGTTTTAATAAAATAATATATTGAGTTATTAACACAATATATCGAGTTGTATAGTCAGTATATCGAGTTGTGAACTCAATATATTGAGTTTTAAAAAATAAGAAGAAGAACTGAAATGTCGCTTCTGAAGGTTAGTAAAAATCAATATTTACTGCTACAATTAATTAATAATCAATGACATACAACATATAACTAATAAACCACTAGTAACTAAGTTCTAGTTTCATGTTTACCAGTACTGCTGCTCATTTGTCACCTTGATGTGTTGTTTTAGGGTTCTAAAATAAGGTTTTCAGGGTCACTGGTGACTATAATGACATTATTGATATCATGAATGGATTTTGAGCCATCAAGTCGGCCAGAAATAACATATCACGTAGCTATTACGCCATTAGTAAAAAACTGGTTTTCCACTCTGATCGCTGGTCATTCTCTTTGACTTCCATGTGGAATTTGAAGGTCACAGAGGTCTAGAATTGTAATTTTAAGCCTATAAATTAGTCAAACATGACATATTACACCTGATTATCGGATTATTAGTTAAAAATCTATTTTTCTCAAAATGACAGCTGGCGGCCATCTTGGATTTTTGCTGTTTTTTACCTCTGACCTTAAAAAAACATAGGGATTAAAATGACCCCGGGAACATATTTGCCATGCCGTAAAACATAGGGAAAAAGGTCAACAGAGGTCATAGTGACATACCTATTTTCTTTGCGATTGATTTTGGAAACACATTCCCCATACCTAACACCATACCAAATTTAAAAAACTGAAAATTTATTTTCAGACATTTCTTAATATTATAGTATAACTGTAGTTAATTAAAATCGTACATGACATTTAGCATGACCTTCGACCTCAAAAACCTCATATCATTGAAATGACCCCAAAAACTGATTTATCATGTCGCACAACATACAAAAAGTAGTATTACATAATATTCTACTTCAAAAACGAACTGAAATATTACATTTATTCGTTTTCATTATCGTTTTAGGGGCCATTTTGAATTTGACTTCTAGAGGTCACCAGAGGTCACGCCCATTTTGTTTGCGATGGATTTTAAAAACACACTGCTCCTAGTCTACCTTACACCATGCTAAATTTCAAAAACTTGTCACCAAGTGCACGATTGTTATGAATTCCCGCCCCGCTAAGGCTGAAACTTCATAGTCCAGGAATTTTAGAGGGCAAAGATGGAAAACAATAAAATTTGAGGGGAAAGATGGAAATATTAATATTAATAGATTAATATAAAGCAGACAATCCTGAATGACCTGTCAAAAGTAGCCTATCAAGGTTTCCCAAGAGCGGAACATGATTTTTTTGCGAAAATCCAAAATGGCCGCCAGAGGCCATAAAAAATTGTAATATAGGAAGCCTTTGTAATTAATACCTCTTTTTCAACTGATTTTTCACGGGGAATTCATTTTAGGTCTTCCTTTCAAGTTTTAAAGCCTCATTCGTGTTTTGTTTGCAAAATTCCAAAAAAAATTCTCGGGAAACTTAATTTTGGTCCTATTTTAACATTGTAAAGCTTCTGTCATTGGACAATTCAAAATGGCCGCCATTGGGGAGAAGTACAATTTCAGAATTTACGTCATATTTTGTCTAAATTTTGTTTTATTTGGAAACATAGTGGCAGTAAAAAGTATTTCTGGAATCAAGTGTTGTAATTCTATGTGGTTTAGTCCAGTAAATTGTCCTCGGCATTATGCCAGCCTTTCATGTGATAATAATAATGATAAATTGAGATGCAGGATTTTTTTCAAAGAAGGTGACAAGAGGGTACGTTGTGCCATTGTGCGTGTCACAACAACTTACCGAACCAAGATGGCTCAATGTTTCCCTAGCACTACTAATTTTATTTTTCAGCACTAAAAATCCGTTAACAATTCAGTACATTTTCAAAGGTAAGAGTTTTTAAAATAAATAATGTATGTAAATTTGTATATAATATTATTTCGTCATAACAGATACACGAGAAGCAGGGACACAATAAGCATAACTCACAAAAAAATAAATTTATCTCACGGGACCTTGAGGCCTTGAGTGTGAGTCCTTGTTTGGGACACTACGTGCTCGGGTGTGATTCCTTGTCTAGGAACTGCGGGCTTAGTTGTGAGACCTTGTCTAGGACCTGTGGGCTCCGGTGTGAGTTTTTGCCTAGGATCATGCAGGCTTGTGTGTGAGACCTTGCCTTAGACCCTGTGGACTCGAGTGTGAGTATTTGCTTAGGACACCTGCTTAGGACCCCAGCTGAAGCAGTAGTAAATTTATTTTTATCACTGGCATATATACATTTACTTTAGTCTCATTCGTGTTTTGTTTGCAAAAATCCAAAATGGCCGCCTGATAAAATACTGAAATTGTAACTTTTGAAGAAATTCAAATATATTTCTTTGTAATATCTTCTTTCGGCATTTTTTTTCTCGAGAAACTTAATTCTGGTCCTTTTTACCATACCATTGTAAAGCTTCTGCCATTGAACAATTCAAAATGACCGCTTTTGGAGATAAAGAACAATTTCAGAAATTATGTCATGTTTTGTCTAAATATATGTTTTTATTTGGAAACATAGTGACAGTAAAAAGTATTTATGGAATCAAGTCTGGTAATGCTGTGTGATTTAGTCCAGTAAATTGTCCTCGGTTTTGCTCCAGCCTTTCACGTGATAATAATAATGATAAATTGAGATGCATGAAAATATTTAAAAGACGGTGACAAGAGGGTACGCTGTGCCATTGTGCTTGTCACAACAACTTACCGAACCAAGATGGCTCAATATTTCCCTGGCACTACTTATTTCATTTTTCAGCATTAAAAATCGTTTACTAATTCAGTAAATTTCAAAGGTAAGATTTATTAAATTAAATAATGTATGTAAATTTGTATATAGTATTATTTTGTCATAACAGATACACCATCTTGGATTCATTCTTTAACGAAACCTTAAAAGCAACTAAAAGCTTCAGAAATGAATTCAGCATTAAAAATTATATGAAAATGAGGTAGTCCATTAAAATATGTTTAATAGTTTATAAATTACAATTTCAACACGGCGCTTGGCGGCCATTTTGAACTTTGCAAAAAAAGGATGTACCGCTCAGGGAAAACTTTGGGACTTTTCACAGGTTTGACAGGTAATAAAGGAGGACATACTGGTAATTTATAGCTGTAAAAAAATTATATGCATCTCAAATACAAACGACAATAGATCTACTTGCCCCCAATCAAACCTCAAATGGTAACCATCCTGGATTTATTCTTTAACGATACCTTAAAAGTTACTAATAGCCTCAGAAAAATTATGTGGAAATGAGGTATTATATTAAAATATATGTCAAATAGTTCAGGAATTACAACTTCAACATCGCGCTTTACGACCATTGTAAATTTACCCAAAAAAGATGTTCCGCTCATGGAAAACTTTGGGACTTTTTGCAGGAAATAAAGGAGAATATTCTAAACACATCCTGAAATTTTCAGCTTTATACTATTTTTTCCATGTCAAAACCTAAAATTCCTGGACTATCATTTTCAAGTTCTCTTTCACAGGCCACGTTGGGGTCTGTGAGATATCATGGTAATATTACTCGTCTGACATCCCAGGGTGAGATGATTGTGATGCTACAATTTTAGAGTGATATAACAATTATCATGGGTTGACTCATTTTCCCTTGGCCAGTCTCACGCGAGTGCATACCGCAAGAGCCTGGTCGTATCGGGTACTACAGCCAGTTAGAAATTCTGTCTACGTGGTCATCTTGGGGTGTCTGAGATGCACCTCATTGGATGTTTCAGATTTAAAAATAGGTCCTAAAAGGTCGCGAAGAATTGACCTCTTGTTAATCTCTCATACACAGTCACATATTTCCGTTGCTAGATGTATTATATAGACAAGTTGGGAATCTTTCATTTGGACAGTGACGTGTACCGAATTTCGTCATGGCGGCCAGTAATCATATAGTGGCCGACATTCAAGGAGCTGGAAACATAATGACATCAGCGTGAGATTTTGAGCTTATCTATCTATCTGATCTATCATACCAACGAACACAAGCAAGCTATGCTCTCAGCCAGCTGTCAACGCCTGGTCAGGACAGGCCAAATTAATTAGTTGTTCGCTGGATTTACCGCATGTAATGTGGTGAAGTCAATAATAATATGCATAAAAATGCGCCCGCACCATTTGTTCAGCATGAAAATGTGTAGAGCAATATCATCGTCCATTTGAGAAAAAAATCGCCCACTTCAATTTTTTGGCAGCATGAAAATGTATTGAACAATTATTGACGTATTTGACAGAAAAAGAAGTCGCCCGCTCCTATTTTGTAGCATGAAAATCTATCGAACAAAATCGGTTAGTAACCACGGTTTATAACTGGAAATACGTTTGGTAAAATATCTAAAAAAAAATCGAAACTTCGGTTTAAAACCAGGCATTCTGTGTGAGCCATGACGATTTCGGGTGGAAATAGAAGTGTTTACTGGGTCTGGCAACCAACTGACAGACCGGGTATCGTCACCTGCATTGGTGTGAGCTTTGTCACCTGACTATATGAAGTCAATTAACCATCTGCGTCCCAATGTGAATAATAATAATTATGGGCTATAATCAAATTAAACTCATGTAAATCATGTAAACTGCATCATACTCGGCTGAAAGCAGAAAGAATTAGTTATGGTAATTAAATTTCACGATGGTAGATGATCGTCGTCATAACAGTCTAATTGGAGCTGTAGAAGTACAGAGCGAAGGGCAGCGAAAACGCATGGCGTTGACTGCGATAATGACGAAATACAGTTAGCTAAACTATCTGGCTAAACTACGGAGTTACCGGGAGGAATTACCACTGCCTGTTGTACGCTAAAGTTGGAATGCAATTTGTAACCAAGTTTTACTGGAAATCAAAACCATCGAAAAATACACTAGATAAATTTTGAAAGTTTGGGGTGCGGTTTCTAACCAGGATGCCCTTACTAACTGGCAATATACGGTAATATTGACGTATTTCTGTGCCATAATAACGTATTATCGTTCAATTTTACTCTTTTTTGTATTCTCATATTCTAGGATTCAAGACAATTAAGTTTACAATTTTGTGCGTTTCTTCCGGGTAAAAAAATGGCAAATTTGAGCCCAATAAAAATGACTATAGTCGTTCTTAGCACTCAAAGGGTTAAATTGCTGTTCTGCAAATAAAATATGTTTTGTTGATAATAAAAAGAAACAATATGTTCCGTTATTGCAGTTCTTACCCAGCTAACACAGAACGTTCAGATAACTTTTCCCTTAAGGTTCGTTATGAGTTTGTTAACTGGTAATCTTATGTGAACGTTCTAGGAATATTCTCTCCTCACATAACCCTAGGCGAATGTTCGACGAACGTTTTCAGTAATCATTCCCTCAAGGTTAGTTATGGGTTTGTGAAATGGTAATCTTATGTGAACGTTCTAGGAATATTCTCTCCTCACATAACCCCAGGCGAATGTTCGACGAACGTTTTGAGTTTTTATGGTAACTGAGGTCAATTAAACCCTACACACGGGTGGTGCCAATCAATCAACTGGTAATCTTATGTGAACGTTCTAGGAATATTCGCTTCTCACATAACCCTAGGCGAATGTTCGACTAACGTTTCGAGTTTTTGCGGTAATTTATTGAGGTCAATTAAATCCTGCGCATGCGTGGTGCAATAAACCTTGCTGTTTCCGTTCGTTTAGGAAGGTGAGTGTTGTGCATTTCTGCATCTGAATATTATCTCTTGTTTGTGTTGTCATCCATGTCATATTTTCTTAAAATATAAGTAGCTGAATTCTTGAAGATACATAGCCTATAGGTCGCCTTCGCAGTTGCTTCTAAGATTTGTGACGTAGACTAATTCACATCCCAGAGGTTTCATGGTTGAGCGAGCGCTCGTCTGTTTGTTGTTGTTTGTTCGGGATAGCTAGCCCTGAAGTAGGGCTGCCCGGGCCTTTCGACTTTGTCGATCGCTCTCTAACTCTGACAATGGCGGTCTGCATGTCATGGTCGTCAACATGACTGACAGTGGCAGTGCGTGAGCCGTAGTCTGGACCAGGCAGTGACGATGCAGCCTTCCTGGCTAGGGAGACTATAGTGTATGCCGCTATTTTTATGTTTAACTTTTTGCCTGGATTTTGATCTGAGTCTAAGTTCTAACAAGTTGAAATACTTGAATCTTTCCCAGCAAACACGAGACATCGACCCAATGTTAGACTAATGTTGGGCCACCGTCTACGACGCTGGCCCAACATTGGTCCAACGTTGGGTCGATGTCTCGTGTTTGCCAGGAATGGGTATGGATGTCCCTGCCCACACCTGCCCAGAAGTCAGAACGTTAAATGAACATTCAGAGAACATTCTCTTCAGACTCCGTCATTTTACGGAGATCATCAGTGAAAATTACTTAAATTTGTCAAAATAATAGAATAGTACTATAGTCTGTCTGACGGTGGACATGGTGGAGGTGGTCCAAAATGAAAGTTAGCTTTTCGGTATCCATTTGGCATCGATACTGAAAATTTCGTAAAAACATATTCTATTCTGTGAAACGCAGTGAAGTTACTCGGTGATAACAAGGTTATATAAGACCCCCTCCCCCATACTTCATTCTGTGAAACGCAGTGACGTCACTCGGTGAAAACAAGGTTATATAATACCCCTCCCCCATACTTCATTGTATTAGCCAGCTCGGTGAAAACAAAGGAGGTCATGGTCATTGAGTTTCACATAATCAGTGTTCAAAAGTTAGACCATATGACATGTAGTAAATGTCTATTTATGACGCTCCTCTATAACATGTATAAACCCATTAACTTCTCAGAATTGCGTTACATGTCAAATAGTTTAACTTTTGAAATGCTAAATGAAAATTCGCGAAATTTTCAGGGTTGTTGCCAACTGACTAAAGTCTATGACACAATTATCTAGAGCGCGTGCTTTTTGTCGATTTCTCCGTCAATTATCAACCGATTTTCATGAAACATTTCCAAGTCATGTCCTAACATCGGTAAAATTTCGCAAAGTTATATGCAGAATTGCAAAAGTTAGACCATTTGACATGTAGTAAATTGAAAATATGACGTCCCTCTATAAACCCATTACACTAATTCTGGAATTTCATTACATTTCAAATGGCCTAACTTTTGCAATATTGAATATAATTTCGCAAAATTTCTACCGATGTTAGGACATGGCTTGAAACTATCCTGTGTAAAATTTCAAGGCAATCGGTTCAGAATTGACGGAGAAAAGCATGCTCTCCAGATAACTGTGTCATAGACTGTAGATAATAATATGGTTAGAAAATTTTGTGACAATCGCTTGAGAATTGACGCACTGGATACCGAAAAACCAGCTTTCATTTTGGACCATCCTACACCGTCAAGCAGACTTTAGTAGTGTCAGTTGTGCTTATACTCTAGGACCCAATTATCTGGAGCGCATGTTTTTCGTCGATTTCTCAATTCTGAACCGATTATCTTGAAATGTTGAACAGGCCATTTCCAAGTCATGTCCTAACATCGGTAAAAATTTCGTGAAGGTATATGCAGTATTTAAAAAATTGAAAATATGTTGTCCCTCTATAAGCCCACTACACAAATTCTGGAATTTTATTACGTGTACATGTCAAATTGTCGAACTTTTAAAATAATAATTTAATTTTAAATATAATTCCTCGAATTTTTTGGCGATGTTAGGATATGACCTGGAAATAGCCTGTGCTAAATTTCTAGGAAATCGGTACAGAATTGACAGAGAAATCGACGAAAAACATGCGCTCCAGATTATTGTGTCTCCAGATAATTGGGGGTGAACTGAAAGGGTTACAATGTAGGGCCTTCTAGTCTAGGGTAGGCCTACCCAGCAAACACAAAAACATTTTAAGGATATTTAGAAAATGTCAGACTAAATGTTTTGGTAATCCTTTAAAATAGGGGACACTATTTTTGAGATGTCGGGACCACATATTGCTCTCTATATAGCCAGGAAAATGACGTGGTCCCACCAAAACGGGGACACATTTATGATTAAAATAAACTACTTTTTTTTGTCGTTGGGACCATAATCCCCCCATATAGAGGCGACAATGTGGTCCCGGGACCACATTTTAAATCCGTGTTTTTGGTCATTTTCTTTCAGTGCAGAGCGCCCGTCTCGGGGGCCTTATCACCACCTGAAAAAATAATCCCTTGCTCTTTATCCGCCACCCGTAGGGGAAGGGGGATTTTAGTCACGCTAGGATTCCGTCAGGCATCACGTTTTTTGTGAACTCAAAAAACTAGTGGTCAAATTTGTTTGAAATTTTAACATCACATTCCTAGCCACCTTTGGGTGTGCAAGTGATTTTTAGCCCGCCTTTTAATTTTGATCAACCCTTTAACCTCCGGTGTCGCATATATTTGGGTTTTCATTTTTTATTAGCACATTAAGTACCACATTTTAAACATGTTAAAGACAAAATGTGACATCAATCAGCAATTTATTAAAACAGTTGACCTCCATATTGTCAAATCTGAATAATTTCCACTCACTTGAAGTTGTGGATCGCGTCAGCAAAACACAACTTCAAGTGGGTGTAAATTCAGAATAAATAATTTGGCGGTTAAAGGGTTAAAACAGATGGGCTATTGCAATTAAAGTTATTGCAAATTTGTTACGTATGTTGCAAATGACCAGTTCTTGGACAAGCTCAATAATAGCTGAAAAAAAATCAAAATGGCAGATTTATTAAGATTTTTCGCATTTTACGTCAATAATTTGACCTTGTGGGCGCGATAACTTGAAAAGTTTTTCATGTATCCTGTTCAAATTTGTTATGCCTGTTACTAATAAGCAGTTCTCGGACAACTTCAATAATGGCTGAACAAAAATGCAAAATGGCCGATTTATTGCGATTTTTAGCATTTTACATCAATAATGACCTTGAGGGCGCGATAACATGACAAGTTTTTCATTTATCCTGCTCAAATTTGTTATGCATGTTACTAATAAGCGTTTCGCGGACAAGTTCGATAACGGCTGAAATTTTTTTAAATAAATAATTTTAACCCTTCTCCTGCTACACCCGTATATACACAGGTTGAACGTAGTTTCAAACCAAATAAAATACCCCTGAAATTGATAAAATAGTTTGTGAAAAATGCTCAGTTTATCAAATAATTAAACTCTATTTTTCATATAAAGATATATTTTTCATTCATTTGAAGCCGGAAATTGCGTGAGCAGTTCCACCTTTATATTGAGGAAAAATATTAACAAACAATTCAGCAGGACAAGGGTTAAGTTAATAACTTAATAAATTCAATAATGGCGGCGGGCTATTGTTGAGTGTGCTCTTGTTTTAAGATGCTACCAAAATTCAAAATGGCTGCCAGAGTTCAACACAAATTTGTTGTGGGCGCAAAAACTCTAAAACTCTAAAACTTTAAAACAGAAATTATTGAAATTAATTTCAATGGAGGTTTGCCGTCTCTGACTGACTGTCCAGTTCTTATCTTGCTCTTAGACTGAGCCTCTTAGACCTAGTTGTCTTGCGTCTTGATTTTTTACCTAGCCTAGGACTACATTAATAACACTACACAAAATCGCTTCAATCAAATTCTAATTCAGAGTGGGAGCTGGACTTATATGTCTTGTTTCTTTGTAGCTGTGGATTGCAGTAATACAATTGAACAGTACACACCACAGATAAAACAAACTTCATTGTGTTCTATGCTTTTGTTCTCTAGAGGCATGTGAAGGTTCATATAAGAACATAAAGACAAGGGACGTGCATGAGGAGCTAATCGAAAGAAGCACCCCACAGACCTGGGGGCTCCAAGTACAAGGTAAATTACCGCTCGTGCTCTGTGTGCAGTTCTGAAAATGAAAAGGCGCCTTCCTACATCATCCATGTATATGCATCAATGTTAACTAGCGCTTGGCAAACTGTCATAACTATGTTACATTTTTTTGTTGATTGAAGGGCTATACATTTCCGACAAAAAATAGTACATGTTTATATACAAACATTTATATATATGTAGTTAATGGTTTAAAATTTGTTACCCAATTTTATGGTATTAAATTGTGTGTAATACAGCAGAACCTGTTATGAGCAGCCACTCTTATTAGCAGCCAACCCCCTATGGGAGGCCACTTGGCCATCCCCCAATATGGCATTTTGTATACAAATGAACATCTTATGAACAGCTACCCTTAAAAGGCCACTTTTCCTGTGTCACGAGGGTGGCTGCTCATAGCAGGTTCTACTGTAGTTCGTATTTTTATATTTTTCCTGCAATTCAGTATTTTATCTCAATAGTGTAGGGTAGCAAATTCGTATCTCAATTCCATTAGCCTAGAGCCAAATTCAACTATCCATTTTCTCAGGAACCCCCACTATAGCTTTTAAAATACTCCACTAACTACAGGCTACAGGATTTTTTACAGGAGTTTCCTTGAGCCCCCCATGCATGATCTTCCTTTCAAAATAATCTGAGTAACATTTAAACAAAATCTAATCATGTTACAATATGTTACTGCCTTTTTGCAAAACTGACTTTTGTTATTTTCATTGCAGAAAAAGAAATAAGACAATGGCACGAGAGGGAATCAGACAGAGGAATTTGTATAACATGTACAAGAAATGTTTATAATAAAAAAATAGTCATATTCACTACTAGTTTTTTCTTTCCGAAAAAATATTTAAAAATACCTAACGTTCCCATAGCCTAACAAAAACGCCACAAGAGAACGTACCCATAACATTCCCAAAGAACATTCATAGAACGGTACTAGGAACGTTTCTCTTAATGTTCTCGTAACGTTCGCAGAATGTTGAGAGAACCTTCCTTTTATATTCCATTAAAGTTTTTTCGTATTGTTCACACCTAGCGTACTGGGAACGTTCTCGTCACGTTCGCATAATGTTGAGAGAACGTTCCCTTTATGTTCCGTTGAAGTTTTTTTCTAACATTCACATCTAACGTACTGGGAACGTTCTCCTAACGTTCGCAGACTGTTGAGAGAACGTTCCCTTTATGTTCCATTAAAGTTTTTTCCTAAAATTCACACCTAACGTTCTCCTAACGTTCGCAGAATGTTGAGAGAACGTTTCCTTTATGTTCCATTAAGGTTTTTTCCCAACGTTCACACCTAATGTTCATATAAGCTAACAAAAACACCACAAGTGAACGTTCCCATAATATTCCCAGAGAACGTTCATATAACCTTACGGGAAATGTTCTCCTAACGTTCTTAGAATGTTAAATTGTTACCTGGGTATTTCATGTTATTTTAAACTTCATTGAATTTCAGCAAATACACAGCAGTTTCAAACAAATTGAATGGTTGCTAGATATTTTAACCTATATTTAAACAAATTTTATTTGCAAAAATCCATAGGAAACAAGAAATTCTCAGAAAAAAGTGTAGGCCTACCAACTTCATATTTTATTTGCAAAAA
Source organism: Flabesymbios commensalis (assembly GCA_964017125.1). NCBI lineage: Eukaryota > Metazoa > Annelida > Polychaeta > Terebellida > Flabelligeridae > Flabesymbios > Flabesymbios commensalis. Next base: position 105,740,230 of record OZ024902.1, read on the forward strand.
TCCACTGGGGAAAACAATAATTTATAAAAAAAATAGCTTGCTCCATATTTAAGCTATAAAAATCCATAGAAATAACATAATAATTATAGAAATATTGTTGCGCTCGCTCCATATTTAAGCTGTGAAAAATCCATAGAAAAAAATTATAGAAAAATTGTTCTGCTCGCTCCATATTTTAGCTGTAAATATCCATGGAAAAAATAGTAGTAAGGGAACAAAAAAAAAATTTCGCTCGCCTAATTTTTTAGGGGTCTGAAATCCAAAGAACAATTAATTGATTTGGCCTGGCCTCAAGTCAAGGGCTCTCTGATTGGCCGGTCTTGCGACGCGCGACATTCAAGGTATCTGGCTATTTAAAATAATTTGACCCTATGTTCGATAAAGCAAGGTATCTCACTGCGTGCTCGTGGGTAAGATAACTTGTTGTGGAAGATGGGCTGACTGTGATGATTCGCTGTGGCTGGTAGTATGATGCACTGCTATTGTGATACATATGGCGCCGATTATTACAGTGGATTTATACAGAACTATGATTTGATGTATTTAGCTTACTTTGTGATTGTTTGAATAAGTGATTGGTGCATGTAACAAACAATCCATAAATTGCATAATAAACGTTACGTGTTATTCGATTTACCATATTTGTTTTTCTGAAATTACTGTAGGCCTACTGTGTTTTTTCATGGCACTACAAAAAGAAAATACGTTAATAGTTTAAGCTAGACCACAAGATAACACAGGAGTCAAGACTATGTATTGTCTTCAGTGGTTGATACCAGTTCTGCTTATCCCAAAACCAGTCAATCCAGCATTTTTGTACAATCATGCTATGTTTATGGTGTTTTACTTGGCAAGTTTTTTCCTTGAAAGGAAGCCATGTACCATATGTAGCCTTGTATTTTTAGCAGCAGTATTTCTGATTTGTTACAGTTGCAACGGAAATTGCATATTTTGGACATGTGATGAGGAACATGGTTCAATTACATGAAACTTGAAAGTCAGTTTTTTTCAGTAACGAACTAACAATAGTCAATAACATAGTCGTTACTGACAGTAGATTAGACCTAGCCTACAATCTACACCAGTTGATGAATATTCGAATAGATCTACCGACTAACAAGTGACGTTCAGCCTCGCCCTTAGCTTAGGGCCTAGCCTACAGTGAGTGATAGGTCTAGTCTACTATTTATGTCAGCTTAGCATTAGGTCCTAGGAGGCTACGGCTGAGGCCAGTCAGCATTCTCTGATGATGAGGAAAACATATTTGGATCTTTTTGCTTAATAAAACACCTGGAACTCCGCAAATTACCAGTGATTACATGCAGACTAATAGATATGAATGCCATTGACAAGGATAACTTAATTCTATCGGAGCTAATTCAGGAATTTTAGCTAGCCATTATTGCATTACTGCATGGTATTTATGTTATATGAGTGGACTGATTGTGATTTACAAAAACCTTCATGCATATCCAACATTTATGACAATGTCAATGCTAAATGAATGCACAGATGAAGGTAGGGGACTACGCAGCAATGACAATGCAATTAAGTGATATGTTACTTGTACATAGGCTTTTTGTATATATAGACTCATCAAGAAGACATGTGGAGGGTATCATTATTAATGGAATACTAGTAATGCAATCGCATATCTACATAGTCACAGTTCTAAACAAGACATCTGAAAGACTAAAGATTACAAATAAATGGAACTACTGTGCACATAATATACAGAAAAGTTAAATGAAAATATTAATGGGATTATCATTCTACATTATAATATGTGATACAGTAAAACCTGTTACAGATGGACACACAGACCACAACTTGCAACAGAGGCTTCTTGTACTTCTCTACTTTAGCACATAGACATCCACACAGCATTTTCTAGGTGTCTCTAAGATAATTATTAGATTTCAAAGGTTATTGTACATAAAAGAACAAGTGAAAGATAACTGACAATAATCAATATTTGAATTGTGATTGTTATGTAATTCTATCGCCATTAAGCAAAGGATGTGACCTGACCAGCAAAATGTACTAATTATATGTAGATACCGGTATGCCTACCTGTGCGTTTATAATTTATTTCAGTCTCACTCTGGACCTGGGGTGTATTACAGGTCAATGTTACATTTGATGTTACATTTCATTGTAGACCAGAATGTAGCTAAATAGAAATCAACATTTATCAGTTTTCTATAATTGTCTGGTTTCATTTTTATTCTTAAATGTGAGAAAGTGCTATTAGAAAATTTGGAACGCTAGACATAAAGTGCAGCAAAGCAACATATTTTATCGCAGTTACAGCCTTGTGGCTCTGTCTATTGGTAACAATGAATCTATTGGAGATAGTGTCTAATATTTCTAAAAGTACTACCTTATTACAATTACATATCATGTAACTATCAGAAGTGTATCCAAAAAAACAATTTGACATTCCTGTTGCAAATTTGTACTGTTGGGGCAATAACATAAAAACTGCACAGTTCAACTAAGCGGGTCTGGCCCAGAAGACACCACCCCCCCCCCTTCCCGGGGCTGTATCCAGACTAAGACAAATGGAGGGTTACAGGTAGACCATCCGGCGATTAGGGGGTCTGGGGGCACGCCCCCCAGGAAATTAAAAAAATGAGGCATTTTCGGGATATTCGGGGGGGGGGAGGGGGGGGGGGGGTTACAGACACCAAAAAACCCCCCTGGATACAGCCCTGATTCCCAGGAACATTTTGTAAAATGTGAGGTTCTAGATCATTTTACTTGGGAGCTAAAGCACTGGAAGCCAGTTTTTTAAGCTATATAGATAAAGTATCCATGGATCCACCCCTGACTATTGAAAGAATTACAGTACTGTATTTATTCTACTAAATGCCCGAAGCATTAGAGTACCCCCAAAGATTAGAGGCGGGGGGGTAGGTGCTTATTAGAGTAGTATTTTAATAATGTTATGATCTGTGTTTTTATTTTTAAAGCAGGGGGTGGGTGTTTATTGAAATATGAAAACAGTACTTGAATGTTCCTCATCCTACAGAATTGTATATTTTAAAGGAATTATCTATCTTGAAAAACAAGTTAGAATGGTCTATTATTTGAAAGAAGATGCAAGAAGATTTTGTTTCTTTCAATTTAGTAAAATTTCGGACATTATGAACATTGTTTATGAAAGTTGTCCTGATTTTAGCATGTGATTATTATTTTCATAACAAGTAAAGACATGACACAGGTCTATATGTTCTCACACAAATGTTCTTCAAAGGAAAAATGAACAAGTTGTTTTGAAATGTGTTATTTGCTTTTTCTTCAGTGTATTAAACATACAGTACCATAATCATGATAATCAGCATCTATGCTTGTCTGATATGCTTTGGCGAATGGTTGATGACATATATACTGAAGACATCACATGCCTAATTTTTAATAAATTGTTAGTGCCCAAGGTGTAAAAACCAAGTATACTTGTATTTAGTGAGGATTTATCAAATTGATTAAAAACAAAAACCTTTAACAGCCTGACATTCTCCCCCGGGAAATTTTGAATATTAACGCCTCAAATGACTCATTCTTGACCATATTTAGGCTGAAATATGGTCATTTTTTTGTTTTGGGACCCTGAACGGGGGGGGGGGGGGGGCACCGGCTGTTTTCATCAGATATCCAGATTTGGGATTACATAACAAGTAAACTCTGGCTTGAGTATACAGTGTTAAACCGGACACTTTGGTATAGCTTTATATCTGACATTACATCAATTTATTGCCTTGAGTCATCTTCAATAAAATGAGTTTCTCAATTTTGTGTGTAATAAAAGTTCATCAGGTTGCACCAATGCTGATTATAAATAATTACAGTGCTTAATAAGTTATGAGAATCACAATGAAATATTTCATAAAAAATGATATTTTTAGTTCACTTTACTTAAAGCTATGTATATACATAATATTTTTCTGGATTAAATATTACTTCTGGAGCTGTAGTATAATGTTAAGGGTTCACCAGGTGTTTTTCAAAAAAAAAGAAAACAGTTTTATGCCTATATTGATGGGTAAGTTTAGTGTTATGGGAATTGGTATTCCCAGAACAGCATCTACAAGGGTAAATGACTCTGTTCTATGAGTAAGAAGTGAAAGAATTTTTGCTAAGCCCGGCTCTCCCTCCCCCCCCCCCCCATAAGTACCTGCTCTTGGATCTGCCACTGATACTGTAGATCTGGTAATATTCATGAGGTTTTAATTTTCGCAAGGAGGACTCACAATTTTTTTATTATAATAGCGTTACTGAAGAAATCTATATTTACAGTATATTATATATTATGATATGTGACATATATATATCTGTTCAAAATGTTACATGAATATACAGCTTTGACCATTATCATAGGTCACAGGGAATAATTTGTTCCAGAAACATTGTGTAGCACTAGCAGTTTAGCAGCTGTGCCTGTGCCAAGCTACAATTCTCCATGCCAAAAAAACTGCTACACCTATATATTATTGTGTAGCATCTGCCTTCTATTGCGCAGCATCTGCCTCCAGTTGTGTAATAAACTGCTAAGCTACACCAGACAAATTATCCCCTGCATTCTGCGTTAGTCTGGCTGCATGATGCAATCATAGTGCAAATATATCTAGAGGCAAAGAGGCACATTTAGGGAACAAAGCTTGTCAATGCTATTGGTGACACGCTTAGGGGTACAATATTGGTTATATAACACCCCCAGTGGCGTGCCCAGCAGCCGGTGTATGCCCCTCCCTCGTTCAGCTGCTCCGAAAAAAATTCATAGGCCAATATTCAGATATTGCAAATAAACGAGGTGTGTGTCCAGCACAGGGCATGGCCGCCGTAATAATAATAATAATAAACTTCTATAGCGCCTAAATCCTCGGTGATACGAGCTCAGAGGCGCAAGAAACATAATCATAATCCGACTCATAGTTCCAAAACTGTTTGCGTTTTCGTCTGGGCCAAACGGACCACTGAGGATTTAATTCGGAAAAGCCTGACCAAAAATAATACGTTCTCAATTTCTTCCGGAAACTAATTTGTGTTTTCGCAGAGCGAATTTCTAAAGGAAGTTCATTCTAAAGTCTAGGTGCAGCAATAGAAAATATTATACATTATCACAAGGGGTGGTTATCACCAGTGAGATAACATACGACATGGGGTTGAAAGCAAATTCACCTGTATGAGTTATCACAGGAAGCAGGGCTTACCCCCTCCTGCTATCACTGCCGCCCATCCAATGCTGCTGCTGCTGCAGTCAACTCATTCCCCATACAAACTCCTCCCCCAGTACAACTAATCCCAGCTCACACCCGGGTAGACCAATTCAACCCCAACGGCCGTGAAGGCTTAACCAACTCATCCCCACCGGCCGTCAATACCCGGGTCAATATACATGACCGACTAATTCCCAGCCATCAGCAATGTGTTACCAATTCATCCCCAACTCATGACCAATGTGTAGACTAGGCATTGGCAGCGATTGCTAATACTTTGGAAGTGTAATGGAAAACATCTGCAACAATATATTTTATTGAAAACAATAGCATGTAGACTACATTCAATTAAAACTAGCAGGTCACATGATTAATTATAAAACATTGGAAACTCCTGTGTGAGCAGTTTACAGTGGCTGGGCATTCAGGTGAGCACATGAATAGATGACATCTAAGTAAAAAATTCAGAGTCTTCCTAGCCGCCAGCATACGATACCAAACACGATAAAATGCCACATGACTTCCCAACCATAATTTTTTGTAAATATGATCAAAATGTTGTAAAAATTTACTCATTTCAGCAGTACTATGATAGTTGTGAGATACTTTTGTCAATGGGATAGTTTAATAAATCAATAGAACAAAAAAGTGATTTTTGTGAAAAAAATATAAATGATTTTTTAGAATTACTATAAAATCTGAAAGAATTAGTAACGATGAAGCAACCATAAGCAATATTCAAATTGAAATTAAGAGACTGTATATTGTATTTGTGATCAGACAAGGAGGTTGCTTAATGCCAAGTGCCATTTTTTTTTAATTTAAAGTATGCTAACGTGACGTTTTTGTTGACACTTTTAATGTCACCTTAGCAACAGTGTGGCTAGAAGCCACTTCGTTAGCTAGAATTTTTCTGCACCCACTCAGAAATAAGTGGTTGGATTGTTGGTTTTAGATTATTGCATATGTAGAATGGCTAATATAATTGTATTTCGATGGTTTGCAATAAAAAGAAACATCTAACGTAACATAAGTTAAGACACTTAATATCTGATGAATGTCAATGATACAAAGTATTATACTACTGAAGAAATATAATTAAAATAAAAAGATATAGGGACAACAAAGCAGCTTCAAATGAAAATTAAATGACATAAGATTATATTTCTAATTAAACAAGTATTTATTTTAAAGCTAAATGTGTTTTTCGTTGCATTTAAGTCATGCTAACGTGACTTTTATTTTGACATGTTGTTAGTGCCACGTTAGCAACAGTGCTAATATAAGTCGCATTCTTGCCCAGAATTTATATGCACACAGCTAGAAATATTTACTTGAATGGCTGGTTTCAGATTGTTGCATTGTAGAATGGCTACAGTATTTTATTTTTGCTGTTTGGAATAAACATCAAGTGCTAACGTGACAGATGCCAATGACACTTCCCAAAGTATTCTGTTAAAGAAAATTTTCCAACCACTGATGTAATACTGGATATGTAAACAGAGTTGGACTAAACACAATTTTTTAGATTTCACATTAAAATTTGGACACCTTATTCTAAAGGGATGAGAGGAAGGATCTCACTTACCTATGAATGACACTGTCACGTTGACACACAAAGTGTCGCAAAGTGTCACACAAAGTGTCACGTTAACATATGAAAGGTCAAAAAGCATGTCACGATACACTTATGTGTCAAGACTATTGTCACATTAACAACAAAGGTGTCAAAACTTATCTCACGTTAGCACATTTTTAAGACTGTTGTGGCTCATATACAAATGCGGCCTATGTTCAATGAGTTGTGTAAATTGATCATGCATATTATTATGCACAGCATCATAGTGTTTTAATATTTATTTGCACACCTAATATTATATTTACAGTACTGTGTCATGCTAACGTTACAGCTTATATTATTACCTGCTTAATTTGACCAAAAAAAATAAGAGCAGGTAATTTCAACTAACCTGAAACTCTGATCTCACCATTACCCATTTTTTCCGGCACCTTACCATGATGGTAGGTAGGCCTAGTCAGAAAAGAATAATATTGTTCATATATCAATGCACTTATGAGACCCGAACGAATTGAAGAATTTGACACTGTCGCGATAGCATTGTAAGATATGTCCTTCCCTCTATTTATATGCAAAGCCTATTCTACAAATATTTATAAAAAGATGGCATATTTATATCAAAGTATGAAACATACTCATCGGGAATATTTGTTATGTGTAATTCTGAGTTTTACCTTCGTGCTAACGTGACGAAATACATTGACACTAAAATGTCACTTTTTAGTTGTTTTTTTGCACACCTGTGAACAGTTGGAACGAAAATTTTTTTTAACCACATGTGGTAAATTTGGGAAGTTTCAGAACCACAATTCGACACTTTTTCGCCCCTTTTTTCTAAACCAAATCCAATTTGAGTGTCAGATGAACACAAAACTAGGCCTACTATGTCTCCTTCCATCACTGAATGGATGAAACGTAACACACTTTAGAGGATATAGCATCATAGCAGTCTACAACAGATTTAGCATTGCTATCGTTACATCGGCATCAGGGTGAATATACAATTTAAGGATATTTAGTGTCTTTTGGCTATTCTGAACGAATTTATGAATTGTGTGGGCCCGATTTTTTTTGATGTTGTCCTATGGGCAATAAGGAAAACGAGAAAAAATAAATAAATTAATATCTCTAAAGTATATTTTTTTGTTCAACATGCAAAATACACGAATTTGTACACAAATGCAATGTCTCCCAATATCTAACACCTGAAACATAGACTGTTTTAACATGGAAGATCTCTTGGAAATAACTTAACCCCGAGTTATTTTGTAGCGCAGTATTGTTATGTACAACGGAATTTATTCACAAACAGACATGAACTCAATATAAAAAGTTGCCAAGGATACATTTACTGAGGCTTTTTAGTTGTCTCGCGTCGACTGGTCAACTAAGCAACGTCACTGTTATCTAAACTCCTCGAATTGTGGTGTGATACCATTCAATTAATTTGATATACACAGAGACAGCTGCAAAGTCCCAATATTTCGAGGTAGGTGAAATGTAAACATTCAATTTGAACTGCTATTTTATAACCAAAACAATCACCCCTGAAACGTATTCAATTTATGTGTTAACTCAAAAACGCTCATAATTTAAAAACAAGAGGCCCAGGGGTCTTGACGTTTGTCAACAGCATTCCAAAAAATCAGCTATAAATGTGTCAAGGAATGTATATCTATACTTTAAGATGCATTATCATGAAAAGATGTATATCCTTTATATCGATCATTGGCATTTATATTATTATGTTCGGTTCCCATAATACATTTTGCTGATTTTACACACGTTCTGAAGCACTGCACATGATGAAATATGCTTGACAAAGAATCATTTCACAGGACCACAATGTTAATATTACAAAAGTGCAATTATTACTTCTTCTGGGACTTTTATAATGCCCCAGTTATCCAGAAATTTTCACGAAATCTTTAATTTTCAATTTTAATTCTCCTGTCTAAAATAGGCCTAACAAAGTTGTAAATTATCAGCTTTTAATGTTTATTACTCAGCCATGAAATATACAGTAGCCCTAATCCATCATTATCACATGTGGACGTAATGCACTTTCACTGCACCCTCTTACGTAATGCCAATTATGGAAATCACAATACACACAGTAGACCTAAGGATAAAGACCCATCAAGGCTTTCTCAACTCACACTATCTTTGCTGAAATGTTGCTGTAATGTTGTCAGACCAACGTTATGTCAGGTGTTAGTTGGCTGTATCAAATGCTATGATAGGAAATAAATGGGGTTCTACACCACATTTGTACACATATAGGCTAAACTGGGTAAGGAGAACCTGAGCATGGTGAGTCTCTAGATCTATGGGTGAGATGAATGCGGTGTCACTGCCCTCCAGACACAGGATTCGAAATTGAGCCCTGTTGGTCTACGGCCGAGCACACTAACTCTTTTTCCGGAGGCTGCCCACAATATTCAATATTTACAATTGAAAAGGGAGGAAACATTTTGTTTCTTTGAAACTTGATTGCCAGAGCAGAAGACGAATCCGTGATCTCTGACTTTCCTAGCAGGCACCAGGACATCCCCACCACCCCCCCCCCCCCCCCGCCCTTCGGTATTGTTATTACATATATACAAACACATTACCTGTGGATTTAATATTGGTTCACCGTCGCTAGGGGCGCTGCCCAACATTTTTCATATTTTATTCTGCACAACATATTAAATGTGCATAATATATATTGGTCATGTCATTGCTATCCCTTACCTGTTATAATTGACAGGTATGTTTTTACTCTGGTTCCGCCATAATAGTGTTCCCTGTTCCACTTTGATTTTCATTTATTGCAAAAATAAAAAATACATTTTTTAAAATTTTATAATCCACATGCACGGCTGGTCCTCGTCTTCATCATTGATGGTTGGCCAGTAATTGGTAGAAAACAATCAACGAATGGGAAAGCGTGAATTCAACTATGATGCTGTGTCATTAAAAAAACCACTATTAGCCCAGCTGCTTTATAGACACTTTATAGCCCTACATATTATTACTTCGAGGCATGTTTTTAAAATACATATATCCACTTCTAAAGTATGCATACTTTTAGGTGCATCCCAGCAAATACGATACGGCGAACAGTGGATCAACACTCATAGGTTTCGAATTTCAGAAGTTTAGCCAGACCAAATATACGTTAGAATTAACTCTATGGCAAGACACGTGTGATTGTACTCATTGCCTCATTGTAGTAGTCAACTCAATGCGTACAAAGCATAATCTCATAATATATTACACTGGCTATATACGCTATACTTTCCACAGAAGCTACATCGACTTAATGTTAGTTTACTGTTGGGCCAGCAGACGGTGGACTAGCATTAAACCAGGGATAACGGATATTGAGTTTATTGTTGTGCCGCCCTCTACATCGTTTACCCAGCATTAAAGGAACATCATTTATTAATAATAGGCCTATTACTATTTGTAAATTCGATTCAAAATAAAGTCATGGCTTTGGTACCACACATTTTAGTAACTTCTAATTAGATCCCTATTAGCGTGATATTTAGGCCTTTATTACAAGGTGATGTTGAATATCAGCTTCCATCGATAGGGTCCATAATACAAGAACATAAATTAGGCCTACTATTTGTGTTTTTAGCATAGACTTAGGTTAAAATCTACGTTCAGTTTAACTTGAATATAGCCCAAACATAGGGACGCAGACGGTTAATATACGGCAATATAAATAGTTAAAATTATATGTATGAGATTGGTACTATTACATATTCAGTGTCGGATTAATAAATTGGAAAAAAGGGGCCAAGGGGCCCTTGATATTTTTCGGGGGGGGGGGGGGCTTGGCCTTAGACGATGGGGCATGTGACCCATTATTATTTCAGAAGGGGGGGGCATTTTCCCAACAACAAATAAAACACTTAAGGGTCATTCATATCACCTCATATTCCATATTAAACGTTCATCAGGTGTTCATGCTGATAGAAATATCAAAGATTCATATTGGCGGTTATCCTATTATTAAAACCGGAAGAAGAAACAATGGTTTAACATTCAGCGTTTGCAAGTAAGCCCGATCGACTTAACGTCACCACCACTCACATGAGTTAATATCACTTGTGTCAATCAATTGCGTCAACAATATCGAGTGTTATTGGAGTCGATCACATAGCTTGAGTGCATACATCTATTCACCTTAAACCGCTAAGCGCGACTGTAGTCGCGTCAATTCATTTTATTAGCCATTTAAACATCAAGATTTGTAAATTGCTTAGTCTTAAATTACAAATTATTCAAATACGAGTTGTTTTCTCTCACTTCAAGTTGAGGGTCAAGGTAGTGAGACACAACTCCAAGTGTGTGAAAATTTAAATTATTCAATTCAGCGGTTTAAGGGTTAATATATTATTATTATTAGTCACAATGAACAAATTTTCTACAATATTTGCTGTACAAAATAAATTTGTAGGCCTATAATTATTCGTTATATATTAGTCCATTTTTTTAGAATTTTTTTTTGCTTTTGATTTTAATGGCTCCTATATTCTAAGTCTATATAGACATCCACACCACGTTCAAGGTAGAGATTTCCCTTTGAAAATACATTGATAAATGCGGATACAACAGGTGTGGCGAAGTTGTGGCGAGGTTACTTAGCCCCATGTGGTGAGGTTACCAAAGCTGTGGCGAGGTTACCAAATCTGTGGCGAGATCACCTGTGGCGAGGTTACCTTGTGGCGAGGTTACAGTCAGGTTACAGTCCAATATTTCGTTGGAATCAGCAACATTTCAACTACATTTTGGTTTCAGTAGCTCGTTTTCTGCCATACTTCATTTAAATTGTATTGGTAAGCATATAGGCCTATGTTTTGGAGCATGGGATGCCGAACCTTGACTCTGTTCTAACAACGCTGAATACTAATACTGAAACTAATACAGCGATACACAGCTCACAATTTGACAGTGTGGGCCGTAATGGGCATTTATTGGCGGTACTACCATGTAAAAAATAAGAAATACGGGAATTTCGTCTCTATATCTAGCCTAACTGGTAAATGCACAGCACAAAAATTAAAAAAACTTTTGCAGTTCTATTCTATGGACATGTTTACATTATATGGTCATATTATTAAGCCAAAATAGAATCAGTGATTTTCTTATGATTTTAGCCTGAGCCAGTCCCTATAATTCAGCAGGCAGGGCCTTATCTTCAAAAATCCTATGGCCCACTAAAATTAACTTGTTGCGTCAAAAACAAAGATATTGCTCAAAGTGTGGCGCAGCGATAGAATGATGTTGGGCCAGTTTTATTTTTTGTGGGAATCCCACAATTAGGCCTAACGTTACTCTTTATAAGTCAGGAACTGGGTATTCTTTACATCAGGCGCCAGAAACACCAGATAACACGATACATTGGGACAATGCTGATGTAATGCTGGGCCACTGTCTGCGACGCTTGGCCAATATTGTTCCAGTCAAAACCCTTTACGGTCTAATCACTATATTTAATCATGAACATATATTTTATCTGAACACTTCTTAAAGACGAAAGTAGGCCTACCTAACCTAGGGACCCCAAACGTTATATTGGACATATTCACAAGGACTGGTGTACAGAAATGTCAACCGTTTCTCACACACAGCACCCCTATTTCCCCTAAATAGGACACAAACTCAGGCAAAATAAACCCAATAAATAAAAATGTATAGTTCACCATACTTTTTCCCCTTTTCATGTCAGATGGTCGTGATGAAAGGGTTAACTTACCACATGATCGGGCATTGCAATAAATTACATTATTCGGTCATTTTTCACACCAGAAGTGTATAAATTATATCAATGTGCAATGCCTTTTACTGCCGAGTCCAAAAAGCTAATTTTAATAATACATAACTTGCATTTTTTGGAGATAAATATCTTAGCCAATACCTAAGTGTTATATTGGGTAACATAACAGGGTACAAGTGTCAAGTGAGGCAGAGAGGGTTGGGAGAAGGTGGCTAGCCCTCCCGCGACAGACTGCTGGCATTCATGAACACCTACCCAGCTATCACGAGGCATTGACCCAATGTTGTTTTAATGTTGTGCCGACGTCGAAGACGGCGGGCCAGCATTAGAACAACATTGAGTCAATGCCTCGTATCTGCTGGGTTGCGGTCACAGCTGATCAGCAAACTCGAGTCATTGACACAATGTTAGCCTGATTGTGGCCCACCGTTTACAACACTGGGCCGGTATTAGCCCAGCATTGGCATTCCAGTATATAGGCCTTAAGTGGATAAACGTTCACCCAATGCTAGCTTACTGCTGACCCATCGTCTACGACCATGGCTCAGCTGTAAAACAGCATTGGCTAAAGGTCTCATTTTTGCAGGGAACACCGGCAACTCAATACCCTGACACAATGTTGGTTCAATGTTGGAAAAGTGTCATAGATGATGGCACAACATTTAACCAACATTGGGTCAGTGCAAGCCAAAAGGAGTCAGTGACATCAGCGGAAAGGAAGTATATACTTGATTTACAAGTGAACAAATACGGCCTTTTGGCAGCGCTATGGCAGGAAGAGACGGGACGCCATTTAAAAAGCAGTAAATGCCTAGTATACCAGGGAGCAGATATTACCTTCTGAAATTGCACAGACAGAACAGATAGTCCCGGAAGTTAACAACAGACGTTTGTGTGGAAAACCAGCTTAAAAGTTTGTGGAGTCGACAAACTAATGAGGCAATACCGCTGGAGTAGGCTACAATCACACGTGTCTTGCAATAGAGTTAACTCTATGGTCTATCTAAACTTCTGAAATTCGAAACCTTTGAGTGTTTATCCAGTGTTCGACGTAGGCCCTATCGTGTTTGCTGGGGTGCACCTAAAAGTATGCATACTTTAGAAGTGGATATACTAATGTATATTAAAACATGTCTCGAAGTAATAATATGTAGACCTACTATTACTATTTTACTTTCTAAAGTAAAATACAAGATGTATGCCAGCATGTATATTATTATGCATAAAAGATAGGGGTATTTTATAAGTTCAAACCAAATAATGAACTTATTGTTTTGTCTTGTTATATGAGCGGGCACAGTTATTAATATAATGCACTTCATACCGTGTGAGTCAGGTGCTGGGGTAATGTAGATTCAGTGTCTAAAAAGCAGCTGGGACAATATTGTAAATTTATGCAAATAATGATTGGTCGTTTAGCTGCGAAGAAGGGGGTATATTGTAGGCCTAAGTGTTTTTTATTGAAGCAGCACGCTGAATTCATGCTTTCCCATTCAATAATTGATTTCCACCAATTACTGGCCAAACGTCAATGATGAAGACGAGGACCAGCCGTGCATGTGGATTATAAAATAAATGAAAATCAAAGTGGAACAGGGAACACTATTATGGTAGAACCAGAGTAAAAACATAGCCGTTAATTATCACCTACAGGTAAGAGATAGCAATAACATGACCAATATATACTATGCACATTTAATATGTTGTGCGGAATAAAATATGAAAAATGTTGGGCAGTGCGGTAAATCCACATCGGTTCAGTGTCTCATGAACTTTTGTTTATTTACATTATTTGGTAGTATCAGAACCATATGAAGTTTTCCGCAGTACCGTGTACTTTTTTAGCCATATATTTCACTTGAATAAAAAACGTGGGACATTCCTTTGTACAGTCATATATCTAAGAAATCAGTCATCGGCATGTTAAAACTTTTCCTGGGTAAAACTAATACAGCAAACAGAAGAACGAGTTAAGGAAGTTTTTCACTCGCCGTTGCCAAGACGGCAGATTGAAATATTATATATCGGAGTTTGGGGAGGGCGGTTTGCCGGCGTGCCAACAGACAATCCCCCAGATCAACTTACCACGATATCGGTATCGCCTCACCCAACCACACGATACACATACATAATGAAAAAACAAGTGGATAAAAAACTATGCACAAATATTCTGAGAATTTTTTTTTATTATCTGTTATATTGTATACCGCAAGTGCATATTGGTTAATCAGAGCATCAACGACCGACGTTTGCGTAACCTTAACCCCCTAATTTTAGACAGGTTCGGGGGTACCCTTATATAAGCGGTCAAAATATAAAGTTCGTCCCTATTTTTTTGCTGTTAACATCTCATTTCATGTTTTGGACATATCAGGGACAGGTTTAAAAAAAAGTTGGTGTGAGGGGGGGGGGGGGGAGGGTACACGTAGGGGGGTTGTAGCTCATGGCCTATAGCCATGTTTTAAAAAAGAAGTTTAAATAATGCATTCTTGATATTATTTCTTCACAAATCAAGCACTAATCATATGATTTTGACTCAAGGGGTGTCTCAGAACCAAATGAAACCGATCGTGGGGGTTTTCTTACAGTATAAAACATATGCTCCTAAAATATTTGCAGAAAATGTGAAATTTTGTTGATAATTTTCTGGCAGCCATCTTGGCTTCAGTCGTATATATCACATCCCAGCATTTGTAAATACTTGAACGAATATTAAAATGTTAGATTAGCGACCCACACCGTGTTTGGCATGCGAAATTTAAGAAAACCATGTTCAATAATACATTTCAGGAAAAATCATGGATTTCACGGCGGACATTTTACTGATCTATTACTCGAAAAATCAAGCATTGGTAATTTAATTCTTACTTAAGGGATGTGTCTGAGCATAATGGTACCGCTCATGGAGACTTTTGTGCAGAAATGAATCTGTTGTCATAAACTATTTGTAAAAAAATAAAACAAATTACAACATGTTGAAAAATGCATTTTGCAACATTTTTACAATATCTAAAACAGCTCCTCGAGGTAGGATGCTACAGCAAAATTATATTATATTTTACTATTTTATATCCATTTTGGAGGCCACCTTGGATTTTGTTAAAAAAGCTGAACAACGCTCAAAAAAATTACCGGCAAATTTCTTAGGGCCAATATGCATACTGTAAATATTTAGAAATAATCCGGGCAGGGGTTTATAGCTATATTACCAAATTTTGATGATAGCCAAAATGAACAAAACTGAAATATCCGCTAAAATTCTGAAACGTGAAAAAATCTAAATTTTTATTATCAGAATCACACCAAAAACTAATCAGCACATGTGCAGGGTAGGGTCTTTCCTTCAAACCAAACATGAAACAAATCCATAAGGCGGTTCAAGTTCTAGAGAGCGACATAGAATTTTGGCGGCCATCTTGGATTTTGTTGAAAAAGCTGGAAAACGCCAAAAAAATACAGGGCAAATTTCCTAGGGCCAATATGCATACTGGAAATATTTAGAAATAATCCGAGTAGGGGTGTATGGCTAGATTACCAAATTTTGATGGTGGTCAAAATGAGCGAAACTGAAATATCCGCTAAAACGTATAAAAATCGAAGTTTTTATTATCAGAATCACACCAAAAGCTTTTCAGCACACGGCCAGGGTAAGGTCTTTCCTTTAAACCAAATATGAAACAAATCCATGAAGCAGTTCGAGCTTTAGAAAGCGACATAGGGTTTTGGCGGCCATCTTGGATTTTGTTAAAGAAACTGAAAAACGCATAAAAAAAATTTCCAGGCAAATTCCTCAGGACCAGTATGCATACTGCAAATAGTTGGAAATAATCCGAGCAGGGGTTTTCAAGTGAGAGCAGAAACAAAATGTGCCGGTGGCGGCGGTGGGCGGACTCAGCAAAAACAATAAGTCCCCACCACCACATAGTGGGTGGAGATTTAATAAGCATAGCTTAGATTGCCATTAGTGTATTATGTTACTTTGACAAAACAACAACCTTGGTTAAAATGAAATGTAAAAAGGTTGTAAACAAGCAAAAAAGATATATCTATGCATTCATCGGTTGTAACGATTTATTGGCAGTAGTATGTGGATATCGATATTGTTTTTTATATAGGCCTACATAATAAATATACATTTCTATTACTTAAGTATAAACATGTATACCTTAAAGGCGGATATTCACGTGCCATATTTTATTTATAAAGGTGCAGGTTTATAGTCTGATATCAAGTCTGAAAACCTATCATCCGACTTCACATTTTAGGACCTGTTCATTCATTTCTCAACTATACGGAGAGCATACAGTTCTGCAGCCATTTCGGCGCATTGAACTTATAATACACATCGCCATCTCTGTCCTACCAGGTACTCATTTCCACCTGAGTCAAATGAAGCATGTGAGGGTTAAGACTTAAGTGCCTTGCCCAAGGACACAGCATCAAAACAATGTCCCAATATTGAGAGGGGAGAAACATGATATTTCTCTGAAAATCCTGCACCAAGCGGGTTTCGAAACCGCACGGCAGGCAGGACACCGGCAAAGCTCTGCGCTCTAACCATTGCGCCATGTCCCTCTCTGAAAAAAAATAACTAGCTTATGGACGATAATAGGTAAATTAAATCTCAATTAACATCATACCAGTCAGCTAGAAATATCACCATCCTTAAATGTGACTCACAATGCATAATTTTATAATACTACCTAATATATGTATCACAATGTCGAGGAATAAATGGGTTTTTCAAAAGAAGGTCAACAATTTATTCTATGCCTCTATTTCATGAAATAACGTCAATCAATTAACTCTTTTTTTGTGGTCTCGAATCCCGCTTAGTGCAGGATTTTCGGAGAAATATCATGATTCTTCCCTCTCTATATTGGGACATTATTTCGATGTTGTGTCCTTGGGTAAGGCACTTTACCCTGACATGCTTTATTTGACTCAGGTGTAAAGGAGTAGGTCCACCTGGTAGGAGAGAGATGGCAATATGTGCGATTAGTTTCTAGCGCCGAAATGGCTGCAGGTGCTGTATACTCCAAATATATGCCAGGTTTCAAGGCAATTAATTGAAAATAAGAACAATTAAATAAAATTGATAAAACCAAAATGGCCGCCGCAGCCTCGTTTTCAGTCTCACATGAAACGGGCAATCCTAATAGACTGGCAGACGCTGAAAACCTATATGTGTACCAGGTTTTGAGGTAATTCTGAAAAAAAAAGTTTTAAAAAAAAATTAGTCGCCAGGTGGCGGCCATTTTGATTATCGGGGGAAAGCTGAAATTCTAATCAGGTCATCTCCATACTCATGGGCAACATCACATAAAAAATTGGAAAGATCTAATAATTATTTTTCAAGTTATCGCGTTAACAAAGAATTTTGTCATTAAAAAATAAGGATGGCCGCCATTGCAACGTTTTCGGTTGCACGCGAAAACTGACAATGCCAACAGACTCGCAGACCCTGAAAACCTATATAGACCAGGTTTTGAGGGAATTATGAAAATAAAAATTAAGTCAAAAAAAAAAAAATTAGTCGCCAGGTGGCAGCCATTTTGATTTCCGGTGGAAAGCTGAAAATCTAATCAGGTGATCTCCATACTCATGGGTAACTTCACGTGTAAAATTGGAGAGATCCAATAATTATTTTTCAAGTTATCGCGTAAACAAGAATTTTTTTTTAATCTTTGACCTTGACCTTTGACCTTGGGTAAAAAAAAGTGCCGTGAGGGGTTGAATGTTTGTATGAATTATGAATTTAATCTGTTGCACCATGTTGGTGTAGTAGCCAAAAGAGTGTGTGCCGGCAGCGCACGAAGGGGACAACAATACCCCTTCGGCCCAAAGGGCCGAGGGGTAAAAAGGGAGTTGAAATGGTACATGAAAGAACAGGTCCAGTGACCAGGGGTAATACGTGCGAAGTGCACAGATCATTGTATGTGCGCTATATAAGAACTCACCATTATTTATTATTATTATCTAGCCACCAGCAATATGATAGGCCCCACTATAGCTTCAGGTGTAATAATAAATCCAAAAATATTACGCAAATATACTGTAGATCTGGTAATTTTTGCTTGTTAAAATTTTCGCGAATTTCTGATTTTGGGATTTTTCACGAAGTTTGGAATTCGCAAATTTTCATTTTTCTTTGGTGGCGCGATTATAATAATAATTTTCAAGAGATTCTTGAATTCGCGAAGTTGTCCTCCTCGCGAAAATTTAATTCTCGCGAATATTACCAGATCTACAGTATCGCTTTAAGTTATGGGAATGTATATTACAATCAGACAGTGTGCTGGAATATGTCCATGGAATGTAATAGATGAGATGATCTTGCACTTAGTTGATGGAATGTGGTCATTAACAAAATATATTTTAAGTATAAAGTATGTAATGCAACACCTTTGATTTATAAGCATA
This sequence comes from Flabesymbios commensalis, assembly GCA_964017125.1. Classification (NCBI taxonomy): domain Eukaryota; kingdom Metazoa; phylum Annelida; class Polychaeta; order Terebellida; family Flabelligeridae; genus Flabesymbios; species Flabesymbios commensalis. Next base: position 105,759,227 of record OZ024902.1, read on the forward strand.
GATTTGCGAATAAATGATAAATAATGAAGGTATAGCATATGATTGAAATATAAAAGATGACATCGAGAGACACAATGTCCAAATTATGATTGTCATGCTATTTTTTTTGCAGATCCAAATAAGATATAAATGAAAATTCCCAAAAAACAGATAACAGATGTTTGTGTAAAAACTGCAGCCCAGCTATGTGTCGTGTCTAGTATGTGTCCCACAACGTATACTCCTAAAAAACCTACAACAATAAAAAATATTAGTAAAATATTAATAAATATATACATTACGAAGAGTAGGGCCTACCATAATATAGATTTATTAATTATAGTATTATAGGCAGTAGGAGATGCCATAGAAGTTTCAACAGGTCCTCAGATGTCAATCTCAGCACAGGCCTCGACTTAATATAATAATATAACGGCAGTAAAAACACATCACCGTATTAATAAACAATAAAAATAGGTGTCAGCGTGACCCCTAAAACAACACAGCCACTCAAGTTACCCATGTGTGATATACATATTATCGAGTGCCTGCCCCTAGAAGTATGTATCACAAATAAGAGGCCTGAAGTCCTATATCATCCCCCCTCCATAAATTAGGTTACAGTTTTTGCGGACACAAATATTTAAAAAGTCTACTTGTGGTTGCCATTTTAAATTTCAGTAAAATTACCTGCACATTTCCAGATGGTGGGTAATGCGATTGCAAAATGTGAATTATTTCTGACTTCAATTTTTTAGTTTTTGCGACCACAAAAAATTATAAAGTTTATCCATGGCGGCCATTTTGAATTTCAGTAAAACCTTAAAAAAAGTCACCTGCACATCTCCATATCGTGGGGAGTGTGATGGTAAAATTTGAATAATTTCTGAATAATCCTACTCTTTACTAACACCGGATAAGTTTAGCTTGAACAGTTGAAAGTTAAAAATTATTGCGCCCACAAAAAACTATGGAGTTGACCTCTGGCGGTCATTTTGAATTTTGGTAGTATCTTTATAAAATCACTTGCACATCCCCAGGTTTTCAGGAATGTGATGTTGAAATTTTAAAAAAATTGACGAAATTAATTTATTGAGTTTTTGCGCACACAAAAAAATTGAAGTTCTTCCGTGGCGGCCATTTTGAATTTCAGCAAAACCTTAAAAAAAGTCACCTGCACATCTCCATATCGTGGGGAGTGTGATGGTAAAATTTGAATAATTTCTGACTTTAGGTTTTAGAGTTTTTGCGCCCACAAAAAATTTTGGAGTTGACCACTGGCGGACATTTTGAATCTTGGTAGCATCTTTAAAAAATCACTTTCACATCCCAATGTTGCTAGGAATGTCATGTTGAAATTTCAAAAAAAAATGAACAGTAGTTTTTGAGTTTTTGCGCCCACAAGAATGCTTGACCGAATCTTGGCGCGACTAAAATCTTCCTTCCTAACGGGTGGGGGATAAAAATGATTTCATAAGAATACTAGGGCCAAAGGCCTCATGTGTTTGGGCAAAGGGATTGACTAGCGATTCACTGACAACAGCCATCACTGACAGTGCCCCCCGGCAGGCCGCTAGCAGCTTAGCACCATCTCAACCACTACCATACACATCAGCTGGCGGGTGAGCGGTGGGCCACCAGATATTGTCTGGCTGTCCACTGATGATCCACTAGCAGCAGCGGCTGTAGTCAGTGGGTTAAGAGTGGCTCATCGGACAAACCCTCAGGCGTCTGCTTGAGGCTTCACTGGTGGATCGCTGAAAGCCCACTAAATTTCTGCTATTTGGGCACTGGCAGCTTGCTCATCAGCCAGCGATAGCCCACCACCACCATAGTTTTTCTGGCGCCCCACTGGCCGACCGCTGGAGATCCACTGGCACTGATCACTGTCATCAGTGCCACCATTGGTCCGATGGAAAAACTTCCAAAACGTAGGAAAATCCTACTTGTTACTAACACGGGATAAGTTAGCTGGAACATTTTAAGTTAAAATATATTTTAGGTGATCATGAATATGGCATTGTGGCGAAGGGAGCGAGCGCCTCTCCCCTGAGTGAACCCTAGCACCCGAAGGGTGCTGAGAGAGAGTGATAAATAAGGCCTAGAAATTTAATAGGGCAACATGGATGTGTCCATAGTGCCTCGGAGCATGTCCATTGTACCCCGTCCATGGTGCCCCAGCATGACGATTGTTATTTGTTATTTATAAGTGTAGCCTTAACAAGCTTAAAGTGGAATCTTCCATTATAACCTATCGTTCTTTAAAAAAACAAGCTTCACTAGTTACTATGTGATTCTTGCTTTAACTTCAAATTAGTTTCAAGGAGTGTTTAATGTATTAACAAAATATGTGTAGTTACTTTAATTTAAACACATATTTCGCAATATTTTACACATGCCTTGAGGTATCACCACAAATTTTCTGCTGAAAAAAAACAGTTCAAAAGCATTCCATAGAGGGTTTCGTGCCTTATAGGGTATGTGATTTTGATAAAATGGTGATGTGTTGTTGTTAATCGCAACAAACGTCATGGAACGGCGGCAACAGTAAATGAACTAGGGATGTTTTTTGCATTTAGTGTGCTTATTCTATCACTAGCACCAGTGATATAAATGGATAATTAAAGGATGCTCATCCTCTTGTCACAGCTCGACCTTGACTGATGCCGGAAATATCCCAATTTTAAGTTAGTCATGTCGGACCGTATTAGGCCTATTTCATCTGATGTTGTCCAAACCAGCATGGGTCGACTTCTACCAGTGGTTACACATCTGTCAGTATGTGCTTTAGGCCTAACGTTATCGCCTGACAGATGTATAATGGCTGATTCGTCTCAGCTCGTATCCTCGTTCCCTCGTACTCTCGCGTTCCGGGCGAGAATGCGAGAATAATCAGCGAGAACGTCAAAAATATGAGTAGGCCTGTGCGAGAACGCGAGTTTGCGAGAATAAATCGCGAAAATCCAATAAAGACGAGGAGTCGAGTTTGCGAGATGGCGAGGACATGAAAAAGACGAGAGTACATCACGGGAACATGAAAAAGACGAGTATGCGAGAACGCGAACATAGGGAGAAAGCGTCTCACTGCGCAGTATTTTTTGTCCCTCGAAACCAATTAAGTTGAAACAAAGATGGACGCACGAAGCATTGTCCTGAATATGTTAACATTTATGGAATTTTTAGCAATATTCATACCCTTGTCCTCAAAGGCTTAAGCCTTGTCTTGCTAGGGCCGTCAACTATATCCCGTATCAAGGGCTTAACCCTTGTCCTGCTAGGGCCGCCAACCATATCCCGTATCAAGGGCTTAACCATTGTCCTGCTATGGCCGCCAACCATACACATGATGACATCGGTTGGTGTTTGGTTCCATAGGGGAGTTACCCCAAGGTCATGGTGAGATCATCCTAAGGTCACAGCCAGGTGAAATCAGCTCAAAACAGCTGAAAATAGCAGATTTTTGTTGTTTGTGCTAACATTATGTTCACTTATAATGTCTATCATAGCTTGAAGCATACCTATATCCCAACACAGACCTACACCAAAACACCCCCTAGAGGTTACAGGGATAACATAATGGTTGGAGGGTTTTTCACCCCGTCCCCCTTCCTTTATCCTTGTGTCATTACTGTCTTGATGTGGAAGAAATGGTCCAAATAACACACTGATGTTATATTTTGACCAATGGCCTATAAACATTGATTACATCTGATAAGGCCCAACCTAAGTAAACATGGTAAATGGGGTTGTATTTCACAGGGTTGTTACCCCAAGATCATTGCAAGGTCATACCAAGGTCACGACAAGGTCAAAACTGCTCGAAACAGCTGAAAATATCTTGTTTTTGCTGATTTTTCTACAATTATCATAATATATGTCCACTTTAGATGTCTATGATGGCTTGAAACATACCTAGACCCTAACACGGATTTATACCACTGCATTATTATCCAAGCCAGAGACGAAGGTTAGCAGTATCTACACATGGACAGGTGACACTGCTGAAGGAGTGTAGATATTTCCAGGTCAGTCCATGACCACACCATTATATATAAGAAAGATAATGAGAAAATAATGCCCCCCCCCCAATTATTTTTTTTAATGGCTACAGCAGCCATTTTGTTTTTAATGGATCCATCCCAAAAGTTGATCAGATCATCAGAAATACCTAGAGAACCATCCTATCAAATATGACTGCAATCCAACCAACGGTTTATAAGTTATTATGCCCACAAGCTTTTTGGGTGGCCATCTTGGAAAATGTCCGTCGTTTATGGCTTGGTGCCAAAATATATATCTGAAGAATAGTCCAGTCACATACTGTAGGTCATATGTAGAAAAAAATGTGTAAAAAAAATGATTTTTTAAAGAAAAAATTACCAACCACCCCGACAAAAGAGCTCCCCCCCCCCCCGGGGGCCCCCCGGAAACTATTCTTAACTTTAAGAGACTACTCCAATATTAGAATAATTAAAATTAAAAAAAATAGGAAAAAAATGACCCCCATCCCCACAATGGCAATTTTTTTTCAAATGGCTGAGGCAGCCATTTTGTTTTATTGGATTCATCAGAAATACCCAGAGAACAACCCTACCAAATTTGAAAGCAATCCAACCAACGATTTATAAGTTATCGTGACCACAAGCTTTTTGGTCGGCTATCTTGGAAAATAGAGGTTTTTGGTTCGGTGCCAAACAAATATATGAGTAGAATTGCCCTGCCACAATATGTCATATATGTGAAAAATAAAAGAAATTTATCTGTTAACTTTTTAGTTAGAGCTAAATTGAGGATACGCCCGCGGTGGCGGAGACGGAAAAATGCTAAACACCATAAGAATTCCGATATTCATCGGGGATGCTTAATTCATCAGTTAATTTTTCCGTGAGAGCTAAATTGAAGATACGCTCGCTGCAGCGAATACAGGAAGGGCTAAACACTATAAGCATCCAGATATTCATAGAGGATAAGTCCACCAATTCGAAATCTTAGTTCTCAGATGGGTGTTAGATTGAAAAACAAACAGTTGTTTTACGGTGGGGAGATAGAAACTGCTGATCACCACGCCATATTGCATTGACAGGGAGGGCTTTGACTCTTGAAACCAGTGAGTAGTATCTGTAGTCTTGTAATCAGGTTACTCGAGTTCATGCAGGCAGTGACCACTCAGAATCAGGTCACTGGTGACATTTTCGTAGCCTGTCATCTGCGATTGCAGGTGATTTTGCAGATATTCTTAAACTCGGCGTCAATCAGCCTGTATCCTCTAGCTGTGTAGGCCTACACATGACTAGATGTTTATTTGAATTATCCTGGTCTTATTATTATGGAAGAGTCCTTGTCGTGGATAGTTATAGACACAGCCCTGCGCATGCCCTGGTTCTAAGGGATGTCCTGCGCAGGAATCAGCCGGATGCCACTTTGGCACCCTTGGGCGGAATTTTTTAGGGGAAAAAAGAAAATGGCCACCAGATATGTCAAGGTCAAATATGATTTCTCAACAAATGAAGCCAGGAACAAGTGTAATACCTCATTTTCATGTGATTTTGACTGGGCAATCAATTCCTTGTATTATTTTTATGATGCAAGGTCATCTTCAAGGTCAAAAAGTCGATTTCAAGGTCAAATAGGCAAAAATACAATTTTTAACAAATAAAGCTAGGGACATGTGTGATACCTCTTTTGCATGGGATTTAGTCTGAAAATCCATTTATGGAATTATTTTGTTGATACAATGTCATCATCAAGGTCGAAAGTCATTCCCAAGGTCAAAAACGAAATGGCCGCCAGATATTTCAAGGTCAAATATGACTTTTCAACAAATGAAGCTAGACACAAATGTAATACCTCATTTTCATGTGATTTTTACCAGACAATTCATTTCTTGTATCATTTTCATGACTCAAGGTCATCTTCAAGGTCATAAAGTCAAATTTCAAGGTCAATTAAGCAAAATTACCATTTTTTAACAAATAGAGCTAGGAACATGTGCAATACCTCTTTTCTTCATGCAATTTTGACTTGGCATTCCATATGTCATATTATTGTAATTATTCAAGGTCATCTTCAAGGTCAAGAGGTCAATTTCAAGGCTAGGGACGTGTGTGTGATTTTTAACAAACATAAATAATAACAAAAAGTATTTGTAGTGTAATTTTGACGAATAATCCATTTCTGCTACTATTTTAAAAATTAAAGGTCATTTTCAAGGTCAGTGTGTCAATTTCAAGGTTAGGTATGCAAAAATATGATTTTTTAACAAATGAAGGTAGGAAAATATCTTTTGGGTATGATTTTGGTGATTCCAGGTGATCCTCTAGGTAAAATGTCAATTTCAAGGTAAAATATAATTTACACATAGTATGCTACAAATTGGAGCACATATAATAATTTTTCATGGCTTGACTTCAAGCGGATAATCTAATTCTAGTAGGGTTTTAATGAATAAACATAATCAAAGGGAAATGATCAGACAACTAGAAGACATCAAAGGGTGACGGAGAGGCTTCAAAGCGCGAAACATAATAACAGATCAATGGAGAGGCGCTAAAAGGTGACAGTGAGGCAGTAAAAGACAATGGAGAGGGATTAAAGGGTATTGATGAGTTGCTAAAAGGCGCCTTAGAGGTGCCAAAGAGCGACTAAAAAGCGTTAAGAGAAAATGAGTAGTCATTAAATGAGGCAATGAGGAGGCTTCGAAGGGCAATGAGGAGGCGGTGAAAGGCAAGGAGGAGACGTTAAGGGCAAAAAAGAGGCGTTAAAGGTGTCGGGGTGGCATGAAAGGGCTATGGAATGGTGACAAGGAAGCGTTAAATGACCGTGGAAGTACATTAACGGATGATGGGAAGGTGCTAAAGGGTGATGGATAGGCTTCTAAGGGCAATGAAATGGTATTAAAGACGATGGAGAATCGTTAAAGGCCAACGGAGAAGCGTTAAATGATGACGGAGAGATGACAAAGAGCGACAGAAAGACGTTAAATGCAGAAAAAAGTGTTAAAAATGCTGTAGATGCATTAAAGTTTGATGGAGAGGCGCTAAAAGGCGCTGCAGATGCGTTAAAAGGCGATGGAAATGTGTTAAAGGGTGATGGGAAGGTGGTAAGGGGGTGATGAGGAGTTGTTAAATGGCGACCATGAAACGTTAAACGACGATGGAAAAACGCTGAAGGGCAATGGGGATGAGTTAAAGTGTGATGGCTATGCGAGTGAGGGTGAGGAGAAGCGTTAAAGACGATGGAGAATTGCTAAAGGGCAACGAAGATGAGTGAAATGGTGACGCAGACGTCAAAAGGCGACGGAAAAGTAATAAAGGTTGATGGTATGCATTAAAGGGTGATGGTGAGACACTAACATGCGCTGCAGATGCGTTAAATGGCGATGAAAGGCGTTAATGGGCAGCGAAGAGGCGTTGAAGGGCAATGATGAGACATTGAAGGACAAAGGGGAGGCACTAAGGGGCGAAGAAGAGACGTTGAAAAGCGACGGGATGCGTTAAAAGGTGGCGGGGTGGCATGAAAGGGCTATTGAACGGCATTAGAGGCGTGAGAGGAAGCATTGAATGACAGCGGAAGTACGTTAACAAGTGATGGGGTGATGCTGAATGGTGATGGATAGGTGTTTAAAGGTGGTAAGAAGGCGTTAAAGACGACAGAGAATCAATAAAGGGCAACTGAGAAGAAGTAGATGGTGACAGAGATGTCAGAGAGCGACGGAAAAGCGTTAAAAAGCAAAGAAAAAGCGCTAAAGGTTGATGGATATGCGGTAAGGGCTGATGGAAATAAGTTAATAGGCACTGCAGTTGAATGGTGATGTTATGGCGTTAAAGGGCGATGGAAAGGCGGTAAATGGTGATGGAAATGTGTTAAATGGCAATGGGAAGCTGGTAAAGGTGATGAGGAGGCGTTACATTGCACAGAAAAGGCGTTAAAGAGCGACGGAAAAATACGAAGGTCGACCCAAAAGCATTGAAAGGCAATGAGAGGCGTCAAAGGTGCCACAGAGACGATGGTGAGGTGTCGAAAAGCCATAGAGAGGCATAAAGATCGATGGAGATGTGTTAAAACGCGACTGAGAGTTAAAAAGTAATAGAGAGGCGTTCAGGTCGAATAAAAGGCAATAAAGGGCGACGGAAAGGCCTTCAATTGCAACAAAGAGGTGTTAAACTAAAAGGACGTTCAGGGCGAAAAAGAGACGTTAAAGGGCGACGGAAAGGCCTTCAATTGCAAAAAAAGGGCGTTGACCTAAATGCTATGAAGACATGTTCTTGTCTCCTTTTAGCACATCTCCATAGCCCTCAATGCCTCTCTTGTCACCTAATAACGTCCTCGGTCGTTCTGTAACGCCTCTTGTCACCCATTAACGCTTTTTCATTTCCCTCATTTCTGTATGCCTCCTCATTGCCCTTTAATGCCTTTTCATAGTCCTTTAGCGCCTTCTCATTGCCCTTTGATGCCTCCTCGTCGACTGTTGCTGATCCTTCACTTTTTAACACCTCCCCTTTAATTGCCCTTCAATGCCTTCGAGCCGATCTCTTCACCTTGAGCATGTTTAATCATTTCAACCAACAGAATTGGATTATCCAGTCAAAATCAAACCCAACACAAGGTATTATACGTGCTCCAATTTCTAGCATATATGGTAAAAATTATATTTGACCTTGACGATCAAATCACCAAAATAATAGTAAAAAGACATTTTTCACTCAACATCCCACAAAAAGAGGTTTTTACACATGTTCTAGCTGTATTTGTTAAAAATCATATTCTCCTTTACTTGACCTAGAAATCGAGCTTTTGACCTTGAAGATGACCTTCTATCATCAAAATAGTTTTAGGAATAGATTATCAAGTAAAAAATCACACCGAAAAGACATATTACAGTTCCTACAATTTTGTTTCTTAAAGATCATATTTTTAAATTTTTGACCTTGGAAATGACATTCGACCTTGAAGATGACCACGGACCAACAAAATAATACCATAAATGTATTTTTCAGACAAAATCCTTTGAAAAAGAGGTATTACACATGTTCCTAGCTTTATTTTTTAACTAGAGCCTGACGGCACTGAAGTAGAGCTTGCGTCGACCTTCAGAGTCAGTGCTCTACGGACAGCTAAAATGCAGCTCTCTCACAATAATTATTATCGCTGCTTAATTGTTTTGCTTATTTTTATCAAAAGATCAAGTCATAGACAGTAGTGTTTTCTATTTAACTATTTAAAATATTAATAGTAATACCCAGTGGGGGTTTCATAACTCTGAACTTTAAAGCCTGAAGTTTGAAGTCCAATGTCTGAACTATTTAAGTCCAAAGAAATCTGAAGTATATTGTCCAAAGTCTGAAATCCAAAGACCGAAGTTCAAAATCCAAAGGTCGAGGTCTGTCCGAAGTAGGCCTATAACCAAAGTCTAAAATCTGAGCTCTAAGTCTCAAGTTCGAATTCAGATGTCTGAAGTTCGAAGTCTTCAATCTGAAGTGTAAAATTCAAAGTCAAAAGTTCAAAATCCGAAGTCTGATGTTCGAAGTCTGGCCGAGGTCCAAAGTCTAAGTAGGAGTCTGACGTCTGAAATTTGTCCGAGGTTTGTCTGAAGTCTGTCCGAAGTCTGAAAACTGTCCGAAGTCTGTCCGAAGTGGTCTGCATTATAGCGATCACTATTGATCTTAATGCAGGTCTCCTGATCCTCATAACATATATTATAATGTATTTTTTTTAGCTTATTTGGTTACATATGTATGTTTGTTTTTGTTGTGTGACAAATAATTAAATTGTCTGAGTTTTTGAGTCCGAGGTTTGACATCTGTACGAAGTCTGACAAGGAAGGCTAAAATCCGGCGTCTGAAGTATGTCCGATGTCCACAATCCGAAGTCTGAAAACTGATGTCTAAAGTCCACAACGAAGTCTGACGCAATCCGAAGTTTGATGTCCGACGTCTGTCCGAAAACTGTCTGAATTATGTCCAAAGTCTGAAGTACTATGTATGTCTGTTCAAAAGTCCACAAACCAAAGTCTGCAGTCCAAAGTATGTCCGAAGTTATAACGCCTAAAATTCGAAGTCTGAAATTGAAAGTCTGAAATTTGCAAGTCTTTGAAAGTCTTTCTGAAGTCCGTTCAATGTCTGAATTTCGAAATCTGCCGATCTCCGAAGTATTATGTCCGAAGAAATATGTCCAAAGTCTGTCCGAAGTCTGACTTCTGAAGACCTGATTCTGAAGTTTAAAATTGCCACCAAAATGGCTGAAAAAAAAGCATAAGCAAAACAAGAACCCTGCGGTTCTGAACATCTTTAAAAGTAATTTTTTTGCATTAGACTGAGGCTGATATTTATATTAAGCAATGGGCCATGTAAAATTGTAATCAAAACAAATATATTTTCCAATACAGCCCAGCGGATACTATGTTAAGCCAGTGTTGGCTTAAGGCTGGTACAGCGTCGTATGAAGTGGGCCAGCATTGACACAATCTTGACACTGTGTGCAGATGTGTACTAGTACCTTCAAATCACCGTACCAGATAGCGATATCCTTCTAAAGATACGACTTTTTGAAATTAGCTGTTCACAGACTGTCACGTCTGCAGATGTCTGCCGGCCCTGCACTGACAAGTTACGACTTTGTATGTTTCCACATCGTTGGGACGCATATCAGATTATAGTAGCTGAAAAATGCTTTCTGGTGATATAATTATTTTTACTGTATCTTGAATACTTTTTCTGTTATCAATTTAAAACCATGTTTAAATGGGGTTTTCGATGTAAATATTTATTTATTTATTTACATGCGCTGCAGTTAACATCCAATGCACCCTTGGCGTTACAAGGTGCATTACACCAATAATTAGCAGGGGACGTCAGCGGTGTCCGTGTGTCTGCTAGTTGTGATAAAAATCCCACTTCAAATACCTAACTTTTTCAATTATGGTCGTACGGACATGTAATAAATATCACTAGAAAACTTATTCAATGCTGAAAATAATGATATAAATAAGGTCATGATAGCGCCTAAACTCGCAAAGTTATTGTTTTGAAAAATAAGGCAGGGTATGGCAATCTATCATCATTGAGAACAAACGTAGACGGGGTACGCCGCCACGACACGCCAAGCCGATGCCGCCATTGATGACGATGGCCCATAATTAGAACAACACGCACCAACGTCTGCGCCGACCATATTCACAGCCACGTGCATTACAGTGCTTCAGAGTGTAATACACGTGAAGATAATACTCCAACCTTGGTTAACATAGAAGACGCCCGCCTCGTCTGTTTGCCATTAAATATTGCATTGAGAATACAGTGTACATCCATAACATTTGTTTTTAATTTTTTATTCAGCAATGTATTATCGATCAATCCTAGAGTTTCGGGTTGAGTTAGAGTGTTATGTGTGTGACACATTAACAGAACCATAGCGTGCACAGTGTCAGCCTTGATCTCTCACAGTTGTTTTTGACACCTGATGTCGGCACCTGGATTAAGTAGGCTCTACTAGGCTGTACGTTAAGTTGTGTCAAAATGACGGCAGCTCGTCAGCATTGCTAACAGCCTAAGTGATGACTGCTGCATGGTCATTGCACTGACTCAGTGATCATTGAGTCAGACAGATTGATCAGCGTTTCAGCCATACGCTGTTAAATATCACCCACGCCCTATAAGATTGAAAAAAGTAGGTGCAGTGCACATATATAATAAACAAGCCCCTACTGCGTCTCCCTACCTGGCACGTTTTTTAGGGATAATTCTGTGAAACACAGTGACGTCACTCGGTGAAAAAAAGGTTATATAAGACCCCTCCCCCATACTTCATTGTATTAGCCAGCTCGGTGAAAACAAAGGAGGTCAAGGTCATTGAGTTTGACAGAATAAGGTACATTTTCTTGCTGACCCACAATGGAAAACTAGGACTCCGTATTTAGCAAATAATAGTCTTAATTTTTGACCGGTCGAGATCAATTGAAAGTAGCTGTCACAGTCAGTGTCACATGTTTTGTACTGAAATGATATGCCAATAGTGAGATGTGGAAAAAACATTGCCTCAATTCTTATGAAAACACAAGCCACTTCCAGTATTTTTAAATTGGCTGTGTTACCGTTAGAACCGGCAATTAACACAGGCTGTCAACTGCGCTCATCAGACTGTCACAACGAAAATGGAGGTGTTTAAAGGGTGCTGTCTTAAACATCAAATTCGGCCCATTTTACATTTTTTCTTAAGTTTTTTTCACTCCTCTCAGATACGACTACCCCTTTGATGCGACTTTGGTTCTCTGGCAGTATGAAAGTCGTATCAGAGGGGACTACTGTACTGTGCAAGCAAAAAAAATAAAAAAAATTTTACTTTCGTTTTGTGGTGTCCTCCTATTTGCGCTTTAAATTTTAGCTAGCTGACTGATTTTGTAATATAATGGCTTTTAATATCAAATTTTCATCAGATAACGTGCCAGATATTACTTAGTGGGAAAACACACATGCTGCAAATTTTATACAGCAGTGTAAAGGGTTAATATTTCACCATACTTTGCCCTTTTTCCATGTCAAATCGCTGCAATGAAAAAGTCAATTTATATATAACGGGCATATGCTATATGTTTCTGTACAATCGCGTGCATTAATTGATTCACAATAACAACTGGGCAAACAGTAGCCCAGCATTGGGGCAATGAGTTGTGCTTGCCGGGTGATAGCTGATCACAGGCATACATCTGGATTTCCGTCTCTGTACAGCTGGTTCGATCCTGACTTAAAAATTGATTATTTCATCAATAATGGCACTAAGAAAGTTTGTAATATATCAATCTTGAATAGTTTGAGCTGAAAAGAACAAATATATATCTTGAATCCTGATATATTTACAATTTAAATAGATTTTGTTCACAGTCAGAAGTGAGAGGGTGGCGAGTCCTCAGTATTACATGATCACAGTTAGCCTGGAGCCGGGTGTGTATCATGTGTATACACTGACATACACAGCCACAATTAACAAACACAGCAGCTGCTTACATTACAAGTAAGCAGATACTGCCTTTCGAGTTTAAAGCAGTATCAGCTCACTCACGGAAAGTGTGATGGCCCTTCAGTGTATCGCGCATGAGATTGGTCGAGATGACTTTCTCGACCAATGATCAGCCAGAGATCTATTTCAACCTCATTGACATTTCACTGTATCAATGTCACATGTCTGTCGTCCATGTTGAAATATCCAGAGATGTGAGTGACCTAGTTGTTGTGTGTCTCATTGGTCAGGGAAGGCTATCTCGTCCAATAGTTTGCCTAAGATGTAGATCAACAGCACTAAGAATTTTTTTACCACAATATTGGCTGTGGCGCTAGATGCTATCAAGACCAAGGGTTAGATTTTCAAAGGCAAGATATATCATTGCAAAATATTGCATCTATATCATAATATATTTGCTTTGGAAAGTAGAACATCTGCCAGCTTCCCCTAGTTTCAGACCCTCATTGTGGCAATTTCTTAAGATTATACAGGACTAGTTTGATCCCAAGGTAAGCAATGTTTTCAGTAAAATATATTGGCTATCTACAGGTTATAAACTGATGGCTCAACCCACAGCTAAAAAATTGGAGACCACTAACTGTCGTAAAATTGACAACGGAAATCCTAATAACTCCGCAAATACAGATATTTATGCTTATTCAGAAACAACGTTCGGTTGGTCTACTGTAGGCTATGGAATGACAGAAAACTGAACCTATGCGTTTTGCCCTATGTGAGAAGATATGTGAGTGATTTGGGACACACATTATATGGACACAAAAGAACAGTGCTCAGAATCCGTTTTGTGAACTATATTGAAACATTATTGGAATGAGTTCCAATAATGTAAAAAGCAATTAATCTGTCATGATAAAAAAATAAACCAACACAATTGGCTAGTAGGCCTACAATTTAATGAAATTTTCTGTATTTGCTCTAGTCCTATTTAAATTCTTAAAATAAATGTGCAAAAAAATCCAAAGTTGACCTGCCAATGAGCGACCATTAATTAATCAAGGTCTTTTAGAGATCTTGTTGGCAGCTGTACTAAACATGCCTGCATGTGAGATGGGCCAGTGGCCTGAGTGTGAGATGGGCCAGTAGCCTGGGTGTGAGATTGGCCAGTAGCCTGAGTGTGAGATGGGCCAGTAGCCTGAGTGTGAAATGGGCCAGTAGTCTGAGTGTGAGATGGGCCAGTAGCCTGATTGTGAGATGGGCCAGTGGCCTGAGGGTGAGACGGGCCAGTAGCCTGAGTGTGAAATGGACCAGTAGCCTGAGTGTGAGATGGGCCAGCGCGGTAGGCTAGCCTGATTGTGAGATGGGCCAGCAGCATGAGTGTGAGATGGGCCAGTGGCCTGAGTGTGAGATGGGCCAGTAGCCTGAGTGTGAGATGGGACAGTGACCTGAGTGTAAGATAATCCAGCATGCAGTAGCTTGAGTGTCAGACGGGCCAGCAGTAGACTTAGCTTGAGTGTGAGATGATCATCAAATAAATTATTTATCCAACAACACCGATAGTCAACAGGTGATAAACGCCCATAGTAGGCGTTTTGATCACGCGACTAGGTCATGCACTAACCAACCTGCATGTCATTAGCACAATGCGGTATGCCCACGTGCTACTGCACTGTAGATTGAAAATATCGTCACTTCAGATCTATGTCATTATTATGGCTATAATATATATTGTAGGGTTTATCACAGTTTATATATACGGCAAAACATCTTTTGTATCACACACCCGTTTGGAAAGTATGTGTTATAATGTGAATATTGCAAATAAATGAGTATTTGTCAGGATAAACCTATCAAATCTAATACAATGAAGTATGGGGGAGGGCTCAATTAGCTCTAATGTTGTCACCTGAGTTAGCTTTCTCCCCTCCGAAACCGAAAAAGAAGATCTCTGATGACGTCACCAAGTTTCTGAGAATAGATGACTGCTGTCATGGATGTGTTTTGAAGTAACTAGAAAGAACTTAAAGCAGGTCCAAATTTAAATTAGACTTTGTGCTTAAAGGGTTAATTTACAGTTATTTATATATATTTATATATAAATATACTAAATGTACTTTTATCAACACTTAGGAACTCATATGTGCAGCACAACATATAATATGACACAATGCTGTCATTTGCAGTATTAGCAGTTTCAAAATATACAGTAAAAGTTAGGCTATTCTACCCCAACTCATTTTTGTCCTACAATGATATTTTGTTCCATATTAACCTTTTCGAGCATTTTTTGTCAATGTTACCTAGTCTAACTATGCAACATATATTTGACAAGGCATAAATGAGAAGGTATGACATTACATGGTGTTATCTGAACGATCCCTTTAATTTGATGTGCTATGGTAAGACGGCTATTTTTAAGTAATCAAAAATATCAAACTTCTAGAAGTTAAAGGGTGTAAAAAATACAATTCAATCTTATTTTAATCATTACACCATATTTTTATTTCGATTTCAAATCAATGTATGTTACAATTAATAAATTATTATTAAAATAAACTCGAATTTCATCTTTTAGTCAGATTCAGGTACCAGAGGGTAGGTACCTTTTCGGCTCTAAATGACTTCTTTTGGACAACTTTTTAGAGGGTTACCCGGTCTCAAATGAAAGGTAATATATTTATCTTTAAAATGAGACCAAGAAACATAATTGTCATGAGAGTTAACTTTGTTATTTAGGCCCCTTTTGAAATATAGCTCACCCACTAAATATTCTCATTCAACATCAGTGTCTCACAGCGAGCCACTGATGAGAACAGAGGTCAGCTACTGTCAGTACTGCAGAGTAGGGGACTACCCAGGTCACATTTTCTAAATAATGTCATTGCTGGCCATCTGCTGGGAAATCTCACCAGGAACGATTTACCACATTCCGAAAATGCCGCTGACATAGAGCATGGATCTACTATCTCCATACATAGAGCTTGTAAACCGGAATACAGGCAGTAACGTTATCGGTTGTTTTTTGGTAGGTTTGCTAACATTTCTATCACAAACGAAATTATAAATGTGTCTCTTTTAATTATAGACCTATACTAGCCTATAGTCTACTGACAGAACGCCTGTCATGCTGCAGTGCAGAGAATGACTGAGTAGGCTAACAGTGTGACACTATAGGCCAAAAACAGTGATAACAGTAACACAAGTAGGGCCTACATGTAACATGAAGTGACGCTAACACTGTAACAGACAACATTAGGCTATCTAGACATTAGTATCAACAGTTAGAGAAGACAGTGTCAGTGACTGATGTGTAGGGACTCGATGTATCATACTTAGAGTCATAGCTGGCGAGGTTGTACACTAAATTGACAAATTGCAGTGGTACACTATCCAGCGCTGCAGTGAGAACACTGCTTGGAGTGTAGTGAGGTTGCCGGTCACCTGGACACAGCAGAAACAAAGTGTCAGCTGGCATCCAGTCTCACCGTAATCTCTATGCTGTATCAGTGTATGGTCTACATATGCCAGTGTACATACACACGAGCACACAGTATTAGCAGGTGGTAAGTATGCCACGGCGGGTCACGCGTGACATCACTGAACTGACCTCATTTATCAACTGGACAAGGAGGACTGACCTGCACGCTGGGCCACATGATGGCTGGCATTCACTTGTATTGACAGAAATACAGATATTTAACCGTGTTCATCTGACCATCAAAAGAAAAATCTCAAAATCGGGGTTCGTGATGCAATAAAAAAGTACTGTTTAACAGACACATGGTGTTAGGTATGTTCTCAGCTCAACAAATTTAACGCTATTGTCGTGAACTCAATTTACATTAAAATACATTAACTCTTCCCTTACCAGTTTCGCATTTATGCGAAAACTACCTTCCTTTACCAAATTCGCATTTATGCAAAATCCATATGTGCACACGCATTTATTGCAATGGAGATATTTCATTACATGCGTAGTTGAAAATCGCCAACCAGAATGGTCAGTGGCATGAACACAATTTTCTCTTGTATTTTCAATTTCTGCGATGTGCGCATGCGCATAGCTATGACCTGTATAGTGCCCAGGGGCTACCTCAGGGGTCTTCCTTAAAAAAGAAGTCGGTTCCTGGGGTAGTTTTATCAGGGGGAAGTCGGTAAAGGAAGAGTTAATCTCACCCCACTGTAAAAGTAGAGCTTCGCTCCACTAAAAATAGTATTTTTGCTTATTTGACTTTGAAATTGACTTTTCACCTTGAAGATGACCTTGAGTCATCAAAATAATACAGTAAATGGATTGCCCAGTCAAAATTACATGAAAATGAAGTATTACACTTGTCCCTGGCTTCATTTGTAGAAAAATCATATTTGACCTTGAAATATCTTGCCGTCATTTTTTGACCTTGGAAATCACCTTTTGACCTTGAAGATGACCTTGGATCAACAAAATAATACCATAAATAGATTTTTCAGACAAAATCCCATGAAAAATAGGTATTACACATGCTCCAAACTTTATTGGTTAAAAATGGTATTTTTTTGCTTATTTGACCTTGAAATTGACTTTTTGACCTTGAAGATGACCTTGAGTCATAGAAATAATACAAGAAATGGATTGCCCAGTCAAAATCACATGAAAATGAGGTATTACACATGTTCCTGGCTTCATTTGTTGAAAAATCATATATGACCTTAAAATATCTGGCGGCCATTTTGTTTTTGCCTAAAAAATATTCCGCCCAATTTTATCTGAAGTGGCACCCGGGTGATTTCTGCTGGGGACATCCCATAGTATCAGAATCAATCATAAAACATCGTCCATACCGCGAAAAACGCTTCGGTCAAAATCCACTGGACTATGTGGACCAAATGGCAGTTGACTGGATATCAAATTTCCATAGTGCATCTCTCCCAGCACTGAGAGTATGCATGTATGTTGAACAGTACCTGTCCACCATCAGGGGGTTACAACACCGGATAAGCCCCCCCAGTCTTCACTTTAATTATATAATTCCGGGAAGAAAATGTAGACATGTTATGCCTGAATTCGATACACATATTTTTCTTTAGTAAATTACTGATAATTTTGTATGAGCTTTGGGTATTTTCGAAATAAGTCCTTATACCTTGCAAATCTGATACATACATATCAATTGCCAGATAAAAAAACAACAATAAAAATAGGTTCTACTATACATACCTGGTATTACTAAAACATTAGTAAAGCTAAAAATCATAGCCGTAAATTTTAACTAACCTGGAATAGCGCCAATTGTGTTCATAATACCTGAAAAAAATTCAAAATTTTTAAAAAGACTTATTGTAGTGCTATAAATTCAACTTTGAGTGGAAAATGAAGCAAACTAGAAAGAGTCTAATTGGGATCGAATGCGAAAGTGGTCTTCTGCTAGTTCTGTTACCTCTGTCTAACAAGCTACATACATTTTATTTAAAAAAATTATATTATCAGTTAATATTGGTACAGATTATGTAGTAGTAGTAGTATTAAATTATTGCTTAACGTCACTTTTCGGCACAAATGGTGACATTGTAATACGAGGCCTTAAGTCCTATATCATTCCCCGCCATAAATTAGTTTAAAGTTTTTGCGGTCACAAATATTTAAAAAGTCAGCTTGTGGTGGCCATTTTAAATTTCATTAAAATCACCTGCACATTATTTCTGACTTCAATATTTGAGTTTTTGTGCCCACAAAAATGATGAAGTTCATGCATGGTGGCCATTTTGAATTTCCGTAAAACCTTGAAAAAATCACATGCACATCTCCATATCGTGGGGAATGTGATTGTAAAATTTGAAAAATTTACGACTTGAAGTTTTTGCGAGCTCAAAAAAATTTAAAGTGATCCGTGGCGGCCATTTTGAATTTCAGCAAAACCTTCAAGAAATTACCTGCACATCTCCATATAATTAAGTTTTAAAGTTTTTGCGCCTACAAAAAATTTTTGCGTTGACTTCTGGCCGCCAATTTGAATTTTGGTAGCACCTTTAATAAATCACTTGCACATCCACATGTTGCTAGGAATGTGATGTGATTGTGATTTACCCCCCAGGGTAAAAATAGCCAAGGGTTATAAACTCCATTCATCTCAAGTGAGACACATGATGTCTAGCACTAGATGTCTGTTGTTTCAAGGCTACCACGGCCAACATGTTGCATAAGCCGAAAACGACAAAAATTAAAAAAAAAATTTCTTAAACTAATAATCCCATCATCAAGTGTGAGTCATTTTGACTAATTTTGGGGCGTGGAACCTATTTCTGGACCTCAAATTGTAACCTTTAAGCACCACATGAAGGTCAACACATGATTACTAGCGGTTATAGTGAAATATAATCAATAATCAAAAAAATCAATAATGTCATTCTAGGCATCAGTGAAATTAACAAGAGGCCTGAAGTCCTATATCATTCCCGCCATAAATAAAGTTTTTGTGTTCACAAATATTTCAAAAATCACTTGTGGTGGCCATTTTATCTTTCAGTAAAATCCACTGCACATTAACAGATGGTGGGTAATTTGATTGTGAAATGTGAATTATTTCTGACTTCAATTTTTAAGTTTCTGCGCCCACAAAAAATTATGAAGTTTATCCATGGAGGCCATTTAGAATTTCAGTAAAAGCTTTAAAAAATCACATGCACATCTCCATATAGTGGAGAATGTGATTGTAAAATTTGAATAATTTCTGACTTGAGGTTTTTGAGTTTTCGCACCCACAAAAAAATTGAAGTTGATCCATTGCGGCCATTTTGAATTTCAGCAAAACCTTAAAAAAACCACCTGCACATCGCCATATCGTGGGGAATGTGATTGTAAAATTCGAATAATTTCTGACTCATTTTTTTTAGGTTTTGCGGCCTCAAGAAAATGAAGTTGATCCGTGGCGGCCATTTGAATTTCAGTGATATCTTTCAAAAATCACCTCCACATCTCCATATCGTTATCGGCCTCCTGTGTGCTATATACCAGTTCGCGATATTGTCTGGCAAATACACTGTTGTGAATTAGTAGACACAAATTAGCATAAACTATTGCTGTTCTACTTTATCTTACCGAAGACTGATCCTGAGTATTTGGGAGCTAAGTCCTGTGTATTGACAAGAACTCCACTTGAATGGAACCCCCAGCATATCATGGCTCCACCCATACAAACCAACGCTACTTCATAGGATGAAGAATAGGATACGATGAGCAGAAAAAATCCCATTCCACCCATTGCAATACACTAAAACAAAATAAAACATTGAAATTTCAATTAAAAATACAAATACAGTAGTAGATAACTGTTTTAAAACATGGGTATGGATTTAATATGTGTGATGTTTTTATTTTACAGAAACTTGACCCAAACAAGATTGGGCATCTAGCTTGACATCTTTACTATGGAAGATCTCACACCAGAACCTGAAGGGTGAGACACCTTGCCAGATCGAGCAGCCTATGTCACTGTATAGGTTTACATGGCGGTGTGTCTAGCATTCAAATCTGATTGGAATTATCAGCCTTCTCAAACTGTAACGCAACAATGGCCTCTGACCTGCTGCCTCCAGAGAGATGTACATGCTCACTTTGCCGGGTCAGGAGTGAGACATTGCCCAGAAGGACGTCTCGCTGGTGGTACACTCAAAGTTGTTAAAGCATATTTTAAATATCAGAAATAGCATTTACAACTAATTATATTTCATATGCAAAAATAAATATTTACTAACCTCCATCAGTTTTCTAACGAAGGTCAGCTCGTATCCTTAACATAAACAAAGCCAATTAGTAGATGCTTGACATTATTACAGTACCGTAGTATGTTATCATGAAGGATAAATGTATTGAATGATATTTGAAATTGCTCACTATATTAAATTTATATATTATTCAACAAAAATATCCCTTTATTTCAAACATGTCCAACACCTTCCCAGGAGGGAACAACATAACAAATATTGTTACATTATGTTAGTTATAGAGATGAGAAGTCCTACCAGACAGACAAAAGCCTGATACCGAACCTTTCTCGTTGCAACTGAGTGAGCTATAAATATGTATAAATAAGTTATTCTAAATGTACATATTCAATGTATATTCCAACGATCTATGTTTTGTGCTGCCAGCTGATTTGATGGCGACATAATTTAGGTAAACATGTTTAATTAAAAATAACAAGTCAGTTTATTTAGCAATTTTGATGGGATTAGTAAAATAAGTCCAGTTGCAAAATTAAGCATTTTTCTTTAACCTTGCAAAAATACCCCCAAACCAGCTTATTGGTGGAAGGTTTTGGTAGAGGAAGATGTGTAGTATCAGAATCTACTTATAATAATTTAAGTTAAAATGTGTTGATATGTCCTTGATACGTCTTAACAAAGCCACAAAAAATATGTGGGTCATCATGATTCACTGAATAAACATTGTGGGCGCTCTCGCATGCGCAGCATGGTCAACCTCCACTGTGGAGTGAGGTTCGCGCGAATTTAAATATTATGGTTCAGAGAAGTATAACGACCCAGCTGCTGTAAATGGTGCACAGGACCAATTCCTAACTCTACTGTTTACGTACTGTATTACGTCATAGTAATTGTGAGTCAGGAAGTTAAAATTACTACAGACAAGATGACGACTAACATATAAATAGACAAATCGAAAAATTATTAATCACACGAGCTTAAAAAACAGAAAAGAGGCAAAATTAGGCATGATTGAAATTTGATAACTACAAAAAAAAACTATGACCTTTGTTTGTTTGTTTAAATCATTGGTAACAAAAATTCTGTAAAGTTAAATTACGATTTTAATTGCACCGACTTTTGTATTATTCTAATTGTGACAACCTTAACTAGTATTACTCAAATTGGAATTAGGTATAATTCCAATTCAATTCCAGAATTGACCATAGGCCTGACAGCGGTACATAGGCAGATTTTATACCAACTTTATTTCCTCTGCTTCTGAGAGTGTATTATATATTTATGATTTCTACTGCAACAAACGTTTGGTGCAATCCCCAGAGTGCTCACCATTTTCATGCCATTCCACCAACTAGGTTTTCCTTCAGTTTTTGCCTCTAAGAATTTACAAATCTGATATGCGGATCATAACCAGTGTTGCCCTGATTCATTGACATTGGATGATATTGGAAACAGCATTGTGCCGCCACTATGCATGCTGTGAAAATGACGTCGGCTTCAAACTGTTAAAATTGTAAATTATATACGGCAGGTAATCACTACTCACTACTATTAAATATTGTTCACTACTGCTTCCTACTCCCTACTTTTATTGGATTATTAGGTTTCATAGATAGAATATATCTAACTGTTCAATATTTCACAAAATGAATACAAAATTACTAGAAAGAACGAACACAAAAGCAGCCCTCTGTTATCGCCAGTCGACCATTTCAAATTTAATATAAATTAGCAAATTTTCTCAAGGTATATATTATATTACCGCTTTAGCTATTATGCATCATTTCCGAGATGATGAGAAAAAACAATTTAAAATGACTGTCAGTCGGCCATTTTGGATTTTATTTCTGCAAAATTTATCATAGGTTATCCTTGTGTGAGTCCTTACATTTTGTTCTATATGCATGGTCCAGCTATTTTGCTTTGAGTTTGAGCTGCTTTAAAATATTACAAAATTACTTAAATTCAAAATGGCAGCTAGACAGCCATTTTAAAATTGTTTGCTCCCAAAAGTTAATCAGGTCATTGACTGACATTGCTGTCCATATTTGCCAAATAAAAAGAAAATCTGCTGGAAACTTTTTCCTGAAATGTGCTAACAAGTATTTCCTTGTTAGTGGCCCTAATAATTAAAGGGTTGATAATATGGGAATCAAAATGTCACCAAAAATCCCCTGGTGTTATCTGATGGCTATGTGAAGTATGAGGAAGCAGAAGTTTATAGATCAGCTATCATGCAAGAGATAATGAGAAAATTTTTTTAAATGACGGCCATTTTGGATTTTATAACTGCAAAATTTGTCATGTGCTATCCTTGTGTGAGACATTACATTTTTTTAATATTTATGATCCAGCTATTTTGCATTTTTTTTAGTAAAAAAGCCACTAAACGGCCATTTTAAAATTGTTTGCTCCCGACAAGTTAACAGGTCATTGGCTGACATAGCTGAACATATTTGCCAAATTAAAAGAAGATCTGATGGAAACTTTTTCCTGAAATGCGCTAAGGAGCTTTTCTTCGTTAGTGGCCATAGTAATTAAAGGGTTGATGATCATGATATATGGATTTGATTTAAGCAATTTTGTGTAGGGTTATTAATGTAGTCCTAGGCTAGATCAAAAATCAAGATGCAAGACAACTACGGTAGGTCTAAGAGACTCAGTCTAATAGTAAGGTAAGAACTAGACAGTCTGTCAGAGATTGCAAGCTTCTATTGAAAGTAATGATCCTAATCAGTATGATGAGTATCCCAGTAATGGTCTACCTATCTGGCACGATTTACCCGATATCAGGCCAATCGAGGTAAATAATGGCTGATTTACGTTCATTTTGAATTCGATATAGACTAGTTAAAAAATTTCAGGGTGCATCCTCCCCTGAAACCTCACATTTTGTTTTATAGTAATTATTTGTTTTATAGTAATGGTCTAGCTATCTAGCAGAGTTTACCCATCTTGTAGAGACTTCAGTTGTATTCGTTCTCACTCTACCCCTCAATGCGATGAGGTCTTTTCCACCTATTTGAGCACCCCTCTCCACGCGACTCCCAACTGTCGGCCCCTCCCCTAAATTTTAAACTCAAAATTATGAAAGTGGTACATGTAGAACAAATATAGCTTTTATTGCAATAAATATGTTACCCATACATTTCTAATTCAAGTATGTCATAGCATACATATTTTACCATAAATATAGACACATATAACGTTCTGAAATATTTTCTTGACTTTATATAAGCACATTTAATCTCGAAATTACATATTATTTTTCAAAATAAAACCACATATTTTGGTTGCCTTTTCGTTCATAAGTAGATAATTAGGGGGATTATATCGACACAAAATCACAAGAATAAGAGTTTAGCCACGGTTTAAACTGTTTTTGATGTAATCTCCCGTTTTAGGCTCTAATTATTCAATTTGTAATCAAAGGTGGCAATATTTGACTGTATAATCCAGTTGTACACACTCTATAATTGTGTGATAGGCTGTACAAATAACATTTCGCAGATAGCAAGGACACAGTGCTGCCTCAACGTTGGGCCATTATCATCGACGCTGTGACAACGTTGGAACAACGTTGGCCAAGTTCTCGCATCGCTTCACGTATACTGTCACTTGGCTTGATGTTTCCAGGCCAGACAGTGCCGTCTGATTGCCGGCGCATTGCGATTAGCTTTGATGTCTAAGCTTGGAGGGTGTCGAACGAGAGGCACGTGTGTCCTCCTGGAGTGGGGTCCCAAATAGATCGACACAGGCTCATATCTGGCAGGGTGTAGTGGGAAGTACACCCTGCACGCAGGATGAGTTCACCTGATATCAGGCCGATCGAGGTAAATAATGCCGATTATTGTCCATTTTGAATTCGATAAGAGTTAAAAATTTCCAGGGTGCATCCTCCCCCGAAAAATAACATTTTGTTTTATAGTAATGGTCTAGTCATCTAGCACGGTTTAACAAATACGGCCATGTGAAAGTGAATAATGGCCGATGGGCGGCCATTCTGAATTTGATCAAATTGATTTTTTTCAAGATGCATCCCCTTCTGAAATCTCACATTTTGTTTTATAGTAATGGTTTAGCTATCTAGCACGGTTCACCCAATATCAGGCTTGTTGAGGTGAATAAAGGCCGATAGGCAGCCATTTTGACTTTGATTGTGTTGAAATTTTTCAAAATGCATCCTCTCCTGAAACCTTACAATTTGTTTTATAGTAATGGTGTAGCTATCTTGAGCGGTTTTCATGATATTCCGCAATATTAGGCCTGTCGAGGTGAATAATGGCCGATGGGCGGCCATTTTGAATTTTATTGAAATGAATTTTTTCAAGATGCATCCTCTCCTGAAACCTTACAATTTGTTTTAAAGTAATGGTGTAGCTATTTTAAGCGGTTTTTATGATAATCCGCAAAATATTTCATTCAGATTTACCGATGTCATAAATTAGGTCAAAGTGCTGGGTCAACGTCAAAGTAAATTAAGGGCCAAAAACCTGAAAAGGCACAACTAGGGACTTTAGAGATCATGTATGTGCAATATGACTGTAATCAGCCCAGTAGTTTTCGAGATCTGCTCAGGAAACGAAGTGTGTGTCAAAACGTCTAAATAGGTCATAGTTCTGAACCAAAAGTAGGTCGAAGCTTATATACCCCAAAAGGCACAACTAGACTCCCTAGAGGTGTTGTGTATAAAATTTGAAGACAATCGGACAAGTACATTCTGAGATAAGCACTGGAAACGAAACGCATTTACATCATTTTCTCCTCTGCGACCTAGCGTATTGAATTCAGATTAAAAATATTCTAACCTGTCCATTATTCACTTGGAAGTAACCCACATACCAAAAATTGTTATGCTAGCTTATTTTCTTACAAAGTTATAGGCAAAAGATGAGATAAAAACCGGGACGGAGGAGGAATCCATAGCTCCCACCGTCTCACCTACGCTGACCGCGGGAGCTAATTATGAATACATAGCTACTCAAATGATGAAATCACTGGATGTGCCTAGATAGCTATGGACTGACAAATACAGGTAGTCATTCTATTCCATTTAAAGAGATAAAAATACATAATTACGTTTCAGTATGAACGGCAGACTTCTCTCTACACCGATGGCATTTTTTAAAAAACAGAATCTTTAATTTGGTTATTTTACCCCCCCCCCCTTTCTAAGTCCTACCCCTCTTTTATGAAATCATGTTCAATATGAAAATCACACAGTTCAATTTGGGCAGCCATGTTTAATATCACAGAAGATCTATTTTTCATCCAGTGAACTGATTGACAATCAACTGTTAGTTAAATTGTGATGCATAATTACATACCATTCTGCGCAAGAAAATCTGCAAGCCATCCACTCATTACTGAGGAAGGTATTGCCACAAGCCATGGCATCACGTTGAACACCCAGCCCTGGAGAAAGATATAAAATTACATCAAACAATAAAGTTAATTATATATATAATTATATGTGGCTGTTTTCTATATGAAAACATCAAAAGCATCCATGTGATTAGTTTCAGAAGGACAGAACGGGGAACAGTGGCTAAGACAGAGATCAGTTTTTTTTGTTTGGACGAACCTTTTCTGAAATGAACAGCAGCAAAATGTAATATGTAATACTGGATGTTATCAGGTTATATTTGCATGACCAATATTAACGTCTCCACTACACTTTACACAATTAAAGTAATTTCATCAAAGTAACGATGGGTATATTTATATAAGTGCCATAGCGGCCATCTTAAATATGCAAATTAGCCGATTTTCGTACTTAACCAGGGTTTTCCATCAGAGTTTTTAGAAAGAACTTCGTGAAGATCAGATGAATAGCGATATGACTGTAGTGCGTTTATGTCAAATTTGGTTGGGCGGCCATCTTGTATATTCGATTAGCGGATTTTCAAACTTAACCAATGTACACAGGGTAATCAATCTAATAGTTTTCAGAAAAAAGTTTGTTAAGATCTGACGAATAATAGTGACGTTAGAGCGTTTACGTCGATTTGTTAGAAAGGGTCGGGCGGCCATCTTGGATATGCAAATTAGATGATATTCAAACTTAGCCGGGGTCATTAGTAATTACAGCACCTTTTTTGAGAAGATAGGATGATAAACCGAACGTCTTTGCAGACTTTTTCACTGTAAATCATTGATAATTTAGTATGTCGTTTACTACAAAGCACTTTTAGATCCCTGAGATCACATGTTTCCCTCTTATTGCGAAATATTAAAAAATGCAAACGAAAAATTATTCGACTTAGTGAATATCAAAATGTATTAAGAATTCATATGCCCACGATATAATTTAGAAAGGTCAAGTTCGTCGAGATTGTCAGCACAACAATGGTGTCAGCAGGTTTCGCATCAAAGGTTATCACACCTAGCTAACCTATGTGGCCGATGGACACAACATTGAGCCAGCGTTGTCACAGTCTGAGCTACATTATTTTCAATCGTATTGTTTTCCACCGTGACAACTAGTCACTTACGGATTTTTTCACTAAATCATTGATAATTTAATATTTTATTAGGTATATTAAGTGCAATAAGCAGTTTACACTTATGACACGTATTCAATGGTGATCGTGTTTGTCTCAGTGTAAAAGAAGGCGTTGAGTAGGCCCTATGTAAAATAACGTTTTCAGTCCCGCTGGCTGCATCCAGTATTTACATTCCATGAACAAATTAAATTAATTTTAGGCTTATGTATAATTATTGATATATTTTGTAGTTAAGAAAAATACATAAGTTAAGAAAAATAGATCTTACATTTGCATAGCTAATGTGAAAGTCCCCAACTGCCACAATTAAAAATGTATTGCTAATGCAGTAATGATGGGGCTATATAACAGAAATGCCATGACGGCCATCTTGGATATGCTAATTAGCTGATTTTCGAACTCAACCAGGATAATCTATCAGAGGCTGTTCAGAAAAAAAATTGCGAAGATCGGCTGAATATTGGCGACTGTAGTGCGTTTGCATTGATGTCGGATATGCAAATTAGCCTATGGCAGCCATCTTTGATATGCAAATTAGCTGATTATCGAACTCAGCCAGGATAATCTATCAGAGCAGGTTGAGAAAAAAATTGAGAAAATCGGATGAATATTGGCGACTGGAGAGAGTTTACTTGAATCTTGGATGTATGCAAATTATGTCATGTCGGCCATGTTTAATATGCAAATTAGCTGATTTTCGAACAACAAGGATAATAAATCAGAGGGTGTTCAGAAAGAAATTCGTGAAGATCGGATGAATATTGACGACTGGAGGATTTTTTACATTGATCTTGAATATGCAAATTAGCCTGTGTTGGCCGTCTTGGATATGCAAATTAGGTGATTTTCGAAATGAAGCAGGATAATCCATGGGAGGGTTTTCAGAAAAAAATCGTCAAGATTGGATGGATATTGACGACTGGAGAGCGTTCCCGTCGATCTTGAATATGCAAATTAGCCCATGGCGGCCATCTTGGATATGCAAATTAACTGATATTCGAAGTTGAGCAGGATAATCCATCAGAAAGTGTTCAGAGAAAAAAATCATGAAGATCGGATGAATATTGGGGACTGGCGATCTTGAATATGCAAATTAGCATATGGCTGACATCTTGGATATGCAAATTAGCTGATTTTCAAACTTGAGCAGGACAATCGATCAGAGGGTTTTTCAGAAAATAATTCGCTAAGATCGGATGAATATTGGCGACTGGAGAGCGTTCACGTCGTCAAGTTGTTGAAGAATAATAATAGAGGTACCTGTAACTGAAGCAACAGGAAGTTTGGGCGAAGAAGTTTGGTGGCTAAAAAAACATTTGCGACTGTATGCGACCGTCTGCGTCCATATGCGACCGTTTGCGACGATTTGTGACCGTTTGCGACCGTTTGTGACCGTTTGTGACCGTTTCCAACCATTTCCGACCGTTTCCGACCGTGTCCGACCTTTTGCGACCGTTTGCAACCGTTTCTGACCGTTTACGACCAGCTGCGACTGTTTCTGACAACTTGCAACCGTTTCCGACTGTTTCTGGTCGTTTCAGACCGTTTCCGACCGTTACTGGCCGCTTGCGACTGTTTCCGACCATTTGCGACCGTTTCCAACCGTTTCCGACCATTTCCGACCATTTCTGGCCTTTTCTGACCATTTGCGACCGTTTTCGACCGTTTCCGACTATTTCTGGCCGTTTGCGACCATCTGTCTTTCACCCCTCTGTAATTACAGCTATTATATTAACTGTGAAATTTAGTATTCAAAACGTTTCTACTGCCCATAGTTGGTTCAATGCTGGGCCACTCTCTGCGATGCTGGCACGTCATTGAAGCGTCAATAAATATGTATTTTAACTATTAAATGTAAACAGGGATCAAAGGGGGTCTGTCAGTCGCGTACTACAGTCCACCCGTATCAGCGGCTTCCTGGCCCACCACACTATACCTCTATTATATGGTGTGTTGGCTGAGCTAAGTTTCCAATGTTGGGCCGGCATTTTCAATGCCGCGACAAAGTTGGTGGAACGTTGGCTCAATGCAGTGCGTTGTTTAGTTGGATGTGTATCCATTGGCACACCAGGGGATGAAATTCCAGACATTACAGGCAGTTACACCTTAGGCGTTCACACACATTTAGCACAAAAAGGAATTTAATTAGACATGAAATTGTAGAGATGAAAAGTTTAACAAGCTGAATCGGCAGCAAAAATTAGAATGCGAAAATGTTCAAACATAAAGACGCTACTCCAGCTAGAATATCACACTAAAAATGTATTTAAGAGTAATTTTATTGTGACTTGTAGCCATTTAAGGGTGGAGTCCGTTCACATAGCGGTCCCCTGTCCACAGCCCTGATTTCAATCAAGCAAAAAATGGAGAATCCCCCGACATGTAAATAATTGAGCCAACATTGGCCCATATAAAGCTACAAAGCCAAAAGATAGTATATCCTCACTTGTAAATAAGCAGATACGGCTTTTTGGCTTTGCAATCCTGGAAAATCAGGAATGACAAATGGAATATCTTAGAAAAGACATAGCAACCCAAGTGGCTATAAACCCAACATTCCTGTGAAGTGTCGTGTCGATAACTGCAAAATTGTGGGTCCTGTGACGTCATCAATTTAATTCGTAAATATTTAGGGGCCGATAACTTGGTGACTTTTATAGATACGGCATTTTACTTGCGATGTACACTTCACCTTCTACTTTTTCACGAGCTTTCCAACGAGCCTACCCAGACAGCCTTGCGTCGCTTGGTTTAAAAGTTATGATTTTCAACGCGATTTAATTTATTTAATCTTCTAGCGGTTAAACGGTGGCATATAGGCATAGACGGGCATATTTTATTAGATGCGCCGTGCAATGAAGTATCACGAGAAAAAAAAAAGATTGCAAAAAGGCAAAAAATTGATGGAGAAACGACGCAAAATAGTGAAATCCCGTTATATGGATCCTATTCCGGATTACCGATCCCGATCGTTCTAAAAAAATCACGTAATTCGAAAGTGCTTAAGCGAAGCCGCACCGAAAATTGCAGCTTGAATGGTGAAAAACTCGCAAAGTTATGGGCTTTAGAAATTTTACTTAGAGTGAACCTTTCTAATCACCCTAGCGAGTATGGTGTTAATTACGAGTATGGTGTTAATTACGTAATAGCTAATTAAGTGATTATTTAGAAAAAAACTAGCAAATTAAGACTTTGTGGGTTACACAGATTATATAATATGTTAAAGTAAAATTGTTTTCAGTTCTCTGTTCATTTTTGTGCGAATCTGTGAGGGTGAAATATATTTTTTTACAGTACAAATCACATGTCATGAAGCTTTTTCTCATTGTTTCTCCAAGAAATAAGCTTGTAAAAAATTTAGAATCCCTTATCAAGACTAATAATATCATTAGCCAGTCTTGTTGAGTTGATTGACTTGACCATTTTAGCCTACAGGCCAAGGGGCTACCCTCCTGCTCACTGTCCACTGCTGTGGACTGGCTGGCAACGTTGGTCCAATGCTGTGCCAATGTGGATAGAGTATTTATTTTGAAATGCTCATGACTAATGGAGATACAGTGTTTTCGTAATCATAGTTTAACTACTACTTTTTGACACTGAGTCCGCGGAAGTCCTCAGATTTCACGTATGTCAAGTAGTTTTTGAGATATAAGATATTTTACATTTTCCCGAAAGTTCGTAAACGGTGATAGATAGGTCGCGACGGGTGTCGACCATGGGTTTTGCCTTGGGAAAAAATAAAAAAAAGAGATTTGAAAAACAGTAAATATTAACGGAGTTTTAATTTTTTGGGGTAAAATCACGTTTTTTTTAAATAACTCTTGATTCTATCATATGCAACGTCAAAAAAAGGCATAGCAACCCAAGTTGCAATAGTACCAACATTCCTGTGAATTTTCGTGGTGATAAATGCTAAACTGTAGGAGAAATAGGCCCGCGAAAATCCGTAGGAAGAAAAATAAAATAATAATAATAAGTAAACAGTCTTCTGAGTTAGAGGAATAATTTGGGCCTTCGCCCAAATTAATGACTAGAAAAGGAGTTCCCGAGCTCCGAGGCCTGGATTAAGTCTGCTTGAGTCACTGTGTATAGTCTCATCATGTGGTTTTGGGGTGTACACTGTTGCATGACCACCTACTGTAGACATTTATATTATACAAATATTTTTAAACTTGATTTTTATAAAGAAATGCTTAATTTTGCGTTCTGTTCTTCAATCATTTAATTAATGGAGCTATGTATAATAGTACTGTACCATCAAGTTGATGTCAAGTGCATCTAAAAAAACTGTGAATCACACAATTTGATCGTAAATGCATGAAAACTAATGACAATTATATTCTTTTCTTTCAATCTTTAGAGAAAAATATCACATTGGAAAGGATCTAATTCAGTAATTCAGTCAATACACTACAACCCAAAGGCACAATCATTTCCCGCAGTTTAATATACAACATGTCATATAAGCTTTCTCAGTGTCTTGTTGGTTCAGTGTACGGCGTTGCATGTAAAACAGGTGTACGGGTTGCATAACATATTTTTACTAGCTGCATCTCCTGCATTCATGTTTCTTTAAATACTCATGCTCCTCTCAAAAAAAAATCAGTTTCTCCTAAGCTGCCAAATCCTTGGATTACATCAGCAATTCAAGCAGCCAAATGCATACGACGATATCTTGAACGTGAATGTTAAGCAAGCCCACCTGTGCAATAGAATGATGGAGAGAGCAAGGCTAAAACATATTGTAAATTACATTCATTAAAATAAGAATGACACTGGATAACTTTGGAGGGCGGTCAACTCGGTACTACACCGATCTCCTATTAAATCAATGCCTACCACTATGGTTGGCCATCACCCTCATAAGTAAATAAACTTTCCGAGGATGATTAAAAACTTCCCGCGGATAATTAAAAACCTTCCGCGGACAATTAAAAACCTTCCGCGGAAAATTATAACCTTCCGCGGATAATTAAAAACCTTCCGCGGAGAATTATAACATTCAGCAGATAATTAAAAACCTTCCGCGGATAATTAAAAACCTTCCGCAGACAATTAAAAACCTTCCGCGGAGAATTAAAAATTAATTCTCCGCGGAAGGTTTTAATTATCCGCGGAAGGTTTTTAATTCTCCTCGGGTATCCGCGGAAGGTTTTTAATTATCCGCGGAAGGTTATAATTCTCCGCGGTATGGTTGGCCATCACCCTCATAAGTAAATAAACCTTCCGAGGATAATTAAAAACCTTCCGTGGAGAATTATAACCTTCCGCGGATAATTAAAAACTTTCCGCGGATAATTAAAAACCTTCCGCGGATAATTTAAAACCTTCCGCGGATAATTAAAAACCTTCCGCGGATAATTATAAACCTTCTGCGGACAATTAAAAACCTTCCGTGGATAATTAAAAACCTTCCGCGGATAATTAAAAACCTTCCGCGGACAATTAAAAACCTTCCGCGGATAATTAAAAACCTTCCGCGGATAATTAAAAACCTTCCGCAGATAATTAAAAACCTTTCGCGGATAATTGTAAACCTTCCGCTGACAATTAAAAACCTTCCGCGGATAATTAAAAACCTTCCGCGGATAATTAAAAACCTTCCGCGGATAATTAAAAACCTTCCGCGGATAATTAAAAACCTTCCGCAGACAATTAAAAACCTTCCGCGGAGAATTAAAAACCTTCCGCGGAGAATTAAAACCTTCCGCGGAGAATTAATTTGTCATTCTCTGCGGAAGGTTTTTAATTGTCCGCGGAAGGTTTTTAATTATCCGCGGAAGGTTTTTAATTATCCGCGGGAGGTTATGATTCTCCGCGGAAGGTTTTAATTATCCGCGGAAGGTTATAATTCTCTGCTGTAGGTTTTGAATTGTCCGCGGAAGGTTTTTAATTATCCGCGGAAGGTTTTTAATTATCCTCGGAAGGTTTATTTACTTATGAGGGTGATGGCCAACCATATACCACAAGTGATATCACCACACTTTGCCACAGTTTTTCCACCTTTTTTGTAAATAAGAATGCAATTTTGCGATCCTAAACACAATGTGCCTCATGTTCCACCACCAGAAATTAATTTTCCAATGACATCGTTCGAGCCCGCCACTGCAGATGAGGTTAAGAAATTAATTCTTTCTTTCCAGGACAAGTACTGTGATCTGGACCCATTGTCTACCAAATTATTGAAATCTTGTCTAGATGTATTGCTAACTCCCATCACGAACATTGTCAATTTGTCTTTGGAATCTGGCTCTTTCCCAGACGTTTTGAACGTATCACACATCACACCCTTATTAAAGAAGCCATCACTGTCTAAGGATGACATGAAAAACTATAGACCAGTTTTAAACCTAAATTTCATTTCTAAAATAATTGAAAAAAGAATTTTAAATTGTATCCGGTCCCATCTAGACAAAAACAGCCTATCAAACCCCGATCAATCAGCATATAAACCTCTTCATTCTACAGAAACAGCCTTGCGACATCTGTATGAACATGGACAGTGGCAAGACCACAGCATTGGTCTTGCTGGACTGTCCGCACTCCACAGCCTTTGACACCTTGGACCATAGCAGCGCCATGAGCTCTTGTCCGGCTGGTATGGTATTTCTGCAACAGCTCTAAATTGGGTCCGTTCCTACCTATCAAATCGAGTGCAAAGGGTTACACTTCGGATAAACTTGGGGAACCGTTCAAGACGGATTATGGTGTCCCCCCAGGGTTTTGTCCTGGGACCACTCTTATTCACTCTATATACAACACCACCATCTGCACGCTGATGACACACAGATTTATCTTTCTCCAAGACAGACTCTGAGATGTCACTGTCGCTGGTCCAGCAGTGCTTGCAAGACGACTGGATGATAGCTAGCAAGCTCAAATTGAATCCTGACAAGACAAAATTTATACTAATTGGCACTAAATCACAACGAAACAAATTTAAGAAATCCAGGGGTAGAATTTGACAAGGATTTCAATTTTAAGAAACATATATCAGAAGTATGTCGATCATGCTACTATCATATACGTGATTTGCGTCACTTGCACAGATGTTAACAGCGCAGTAACTAAGACAATAGCAACTTCACTTGTGCCGAGCAAGCTAGACTATTGTAATTCTATCCTCTATAACATCCGAAATCGCGAACTAAACAAGCTGCAGAGCGTTCACAACTGCTTGGCCAGGGTTGTGACCCGTTCTCCACGATTCTGCAGTGTTACACCTTTGTTAATATCCCTACACTGGCTCCCTGTTCAATACAGAATAAAATACAAAATAAGCACCCTCACATATAAAGTAATACATAAATGTCAGCCAGTATATCTACATAATCTACTTAAACCTTTAAACAGAACCCATATTTTCTGCTCTTCAGATGATCTACTGGTTGTTCCCAGAGAGAGTTCTAAGTTGGGAGAAAGGGCTTTTTCGGTTGCGGCCCCCCAGCTCTGGAATTGTATACCTCTTGAGATTAAAAAATCTAAATCTTCAAAGTCATTTCGGAAAAAATTGAAAACTTATATTTCGGCCAAGCTTTTCCATCCTAAATCCTCTGTGCCCGGCATGCTAGATCAACGAATTGGAAAGACAAACGGACAATGATTACGAGCCTGATTCGGATTTGCTGCGTTTCTGAGCTCGGGACACCGAGGATTCAGGCGCATTAGAAGTTTTTCAATTCCTTACATTAAACGTCCCAGAAAAAACAATAAAATAGCACATATAACCCGAAATGCATTTCTAGATCGTAGTGGCTATTGACAGGACAATTCTGTCAATAAAAAATAAATATTTCTTTTTGACAGGATATAATTTGACCAATCGCGTACCTTACAGTGTACAAGCTAATTGTAGGCGACGCTGGACCAATATTAACCTGACATTGATATATGATTTCCTGTTTGCTGGCCACTTTTCCTGGTGATTACAGACGCCGCACCATACCACAAACGAACCAGACATTTATACCGGCGCAGCGCCGTTAACGTACTGTGCGCATGATTAAGTTCTTTGTACCTACTGGCCCTGCCTAACATACCGAAACGTCTCAATAGTCGATAATAGTTTATTGACAGGATGATCTACATCTCTATTGTTACAATCTATGTCTTTTCCTATTGGTCAAGGTACAGCCTGTCAGTAGTAGTAAAATGTCCATTATTGGCAGGACGGTACTGTCAATAATAGCCAAAAATGTCATCATTGACTGGAAATAGCTTGTAGGCCTATATGAAAGCACATGATGTGCTTATTGACAGGCTTATCCAGTCAATAGGCCATCAGCAATAATCACTTTTGACAGGATTGTCCTGTCAATAGCCTCGGCCTTTCTAGATATTGGCGCATAACATTTCAAGTCATAGCACAAAATTCCATTCCGTCACAGGCAAAAAAGAAAGGTTTCTTTGTAGCAAGGAGGTGGATATAGCGGCAGTTGGAAAAATGAGATCCGTATCAGAGGCTGTCACAAACTCGAGTTTAATAATGAAACAAGAGGACTTCAGTTGACTGTCCTTAAGCAACCGTCACTAGCAGAAGATGCATTTCGTTAACATACATGTAAAGTAGTATTTGCCATCCACACTGTTGTTCTTTAAAAAAACAAAATACAGTATAGTGATTTTATTTTTATTTTGAAAGAGCGTAAATGGTCAACACTGTTTTAAACACTGTTTATTTTGATAATATGAACACTAATTTAGTGGTTTTGTTAGTGTATCTAAGACCTGTAGGTGTTTTAATTTGACTTCTCTTATTATATATATCTTATATACTTATAAAACTTTCGGTTGAATTTTTCTTTGCTGACTATTTACGTTTTGTTTTTTATTTACTATTTACGGTACATTGGATTAACCTGTTTTGATTTTGGTGTCACTCATCCTTCACAGGAACATTACAACCATAACACTATTTGTAGAACATAGTGAGTCATATACAAAATATTTTAATATTAAATAAATGTCACTATTGTATTGTACTGTGCATTATTAAAATATCAGAGATATTTGTTAGATAATCATTGTGGCGGAAACTATCGTCGAATTACTATTCAATCACTCACTCGGAACATGATCGACCTGTCCCTTTTATATTCACTTTGACCCTGAGCTTTAACCTAACAAACTAAATTAGTTAGGCTGACTGGTGATTATATATAAAGGAATTGTTCATTTAATGATAAAAGCATGAAATTTTACATGCTGTAAAAGAACACCCTTGAGAATGTTTTTAGCTATAGGGCCATAAAAAAAATGACCTGTGAACAGGCTGGCGGCCATTTTACAAAATGGCCGCCAAAATGTATATAAGTGTCAACATCTCAGCGCCTAATCCACTTAGAATCAAAATATCTTCATCTAAATATACATTTTTAGGGGTATTGATACACATTAATCCAGCACAGAGCATTTTAATGACTTTAATGGCATGATCAAATATATGATAAGTGTCTATAATTTTTATGTCAGCTTCTAATCCACAATTATTCTGAATATCTATGTCTAATTGTATATTTTAAAGGCCACTGGTAACAAAACAAAATATTTTTAAGCCTGACTTTTTACTGTGGTGGCCATTTTAAAAATGGCCGACAGAGTCCACATATTACGCGTGTCAATATCTCAGCTCCTGATCCACCTAAAATCGAAATATTAATATTCTAAATATACATTTTCAGGGATACTGATAATGAATAAAGTATTTGTAAACACAATAATCTAACAAAAAAACATTTGATTACTCAAGTGGTGGCTATTTTACAATTTGGCGGACCAAATCTGAATAGGTGTCAATATATCAGCTTCTAAATCCACCTAAAATCAAGATATTTTATCTAAATAGACATTTTCAGGGGGACTGATAATGAATAAAGTATTTGTAAACACATCAATCCAACAAAAAACAAACATTTTACTGACTCCAGCGGTGGCCATTTTACAAAATGGCCGACCAAATCTGAGTACGTGTCAACATCTCACCTTCTAATCCACCTAAAATCGAAATATTTTTATCTAAATATTACATTTCTAGGGGTAGGCCTACTGATACTAATTAAAGTATTTTCAAACACATTTTTCCAACAAGAAAACTTGAATATACATTTTAAGGGCACTGATAAAACAAGTATTTTTAGACATTTTAATCCAACAAAAGAACATGTTTATGAATTCAATGGCAGCCAGTCTACAAAATGGCCGGCCGAATATATTTGGGTGTCAATATCTTTATCTGTTTAAATATTTTAATAAAATAAAAAACATTCTACAGACCCCGATTGCGGCCATTTTCAAAAATAGCTATTTTAATAGATATATGTGTCAACCCTGTCTCCTACTCGAGGGCAAGGATTACAAAAATATACCTTAAACACCTTAATTCTACAGAATAATTCAATGGCAGTTATATAATTGCGAATGTTTAAAATAAATGTATATCAATATATTGGATTTCTTAGTAATTTATAGTTATAATCAGCTACTAGTGATGTCCTCTATAAAGAACCCTTCAAGTTTTTCGATAAAATTCAGATATAAGGTTTCCTTCAGTCGAGATATTGCCATGAATGTGCAGAAAGCGACGAAAACTATGTTCACTCACAATCCGGTTACAATCGAATTGTTGTGTCTAAATATAATTTATTAATGGAGGGGATTAAAATATATATTGAACATTTTTCTTCATCTAACAAAAAACACATTTTAATATTAGTTAGTAACTCCGATATCTTTAAATCCACTTAGAGTTGAAATATATAGACTAAATATATATATATTATACAACCCGTTCTTGCTACAAATAAAATAGTTTATAGATCAAAACGCTTTGACAGATTTCAATATATCTAATTACATCTATCTTGCACACACTGTGTGCAATCAATCATATTTTCATTGGTTACATAGACCTAAATTTTAATATGAAGAAAGGTTAATCTTGACCACTTCACTCCTCAGCTCCCATTGCCTGTTGGCAGTCACCCCAATTCACAATATCCGAACTGACCAGATATTACTATATGTGACAGTAAGACTTGTTTTTAACTTAAATAATTACGTGTTTGTGCATTATGAATACAAATACTATATACATGAATTCTCTCTCATTATTACTAATAGCGTCAGGTATGAAATTAGAGTCTGACTTATTAGGTCCAGCAAACATAAGGAGCCAGAGACCCCCTCCGCCAGCCCGGATAAATTGGGTGTATGACTGTTGTAGCTTGTCTAAAACTCTTCCATAAACATAATGATCATTGTTCAGAGTATGCAAATGTGTGTGCCTCATCCACTCGACTTATTTAGACGATATTGACTTGCCAAAAACGTATTATGGTCAATGAGATCGATGACTATCAGGGTGTTTCCCCTTGAGTTTGGTAGACATACAGCTTGATCTGTGTTAAAATAATGACGGAGGTTGTTGCCCAATCTTGTAGAACTGTTTATGACACTATCTAATTGTGATAATACACAGGGACAATTTAAATACAGCCTCAACCAGTTCTTTATCTTGTTGTGGATCAGCACTACTCTGATATCTCCTTTCTCGCCAAGTTATCTGCCTTACTTGTCTGGCGCGGTCGTAGAGGTTCATTTACCATGTTTACAAGACACTAACATGGTACTTGGCCTTCTGAATAATAACATCATCTTTGCTTAGTTTAGCCAGCATACTTTCGTCTTGTAGGTGTCGGGAATATTTTCTCACCAGAGCATCAATATCAAGCGTATGGTGCAATAGTCCTGTGTTTGTTGCTGGTCCCATGAAAAAAAAGATCTGTCATGTTACTATTTTGACCAAAATAGGGCCTATACCTTTTACATGTTTTAGGAATATAACGTAATGTCTGCTAATGCTGTTTTTCTTTAGTCAGTTAATTCAAGCTTAGTTTTGTCGGATTGTAAATGAAATTCAGCAAACCATTTGCCTTATTGGTTTTAAACGTTCCGCCAAGTCAACTAAATAATTATTTTATAGCAAATATAATTTTTTAATGCTACCGATTTCTGTCTGTATCAACAAAAAAACATTGCCATGCATATCTTATCTGCATTAAAGTGGCAATGATTTATAAATAAATCAATAAAACGATAAAAAAAACAAGCATTTATCGGATCATTTAGAAACGTATTTCAGATTGTTCTCCCTAATCCTTGGTCCTGAAATTGTATATTTAAACACCAAGATCTTTTTTTCTAAATTAATAAGAAACTGAGATATTAAAGCATTTATATTCTAGCGGCCATTTAAAAAAATGACTCTTTTCTACGTTAATTAGAAACGGAGATATTAAAACATGCATATTCTGGCAGCAATTTTGAAAAATGACCACCATTGAGATAAAAAAAAAAATTTAGCGTATTTTTAATTGCCTTTTGTGTAATCGTTGGTCCCGAAAATGTATATTTAGACACCAAGATCTTTTTTTCTAAATCAATAGGAAACTGGGATTTATATTCTAGCGGCCATTTAAAAAAAAACATGACTGCAATGATGGTCAAATATTGAATTTGCGTATTTAAAATTGGCTTTTTTGCAATCCTTGGCCTAGAAAATGTATGTTTAAACACCAAGATTTTTTTCTACGTGGATTAGAAACTGAGATATTAAAACATGTATGTTCCGGCGGCCATTTTTAAAAATGGCAACCATTAAGGTCAAATTTACGTATTTTTTATTGTCTTTTTTGTAATACTTGGTCCTGAAAATGTATATTTAGACACAAAGATCATTTTTCCAAGTGATTTAGAAACTGAGATATTGAGACATGTATATTCTGGCGTGAATAATGGCCGATAGGCGGCCATTTTTAATTTTATCGACTTGAAATTTTTTAAGATACATCCTCTCCTGAAACCTCACAATTTGTTTTATAGTAATGGTGTAGCTATCTTGAGCGGTTTTCATGATATTCCGCAAAATCTTTCAGTCGAATTTACCGATGTTATAAATTAGGTCAAAGTGCTGGGTCAACTTCAAGGTCCAAAAACCTGAAAAGCCACAGCTAGGGACCTTAGAGAACATGTATGTGCAATATGACTGTCATCGGCCCAGTACTTTTCGAGATCTGCTACGGAAACAAAGTGCGCGTCAAAACGTCTAAATAGGTCATAGTTCTGAACCAGAAGTAGGTCAAAGTTCAAATGCCCAAAAAGGCACCCCTAGGGGTGTTGTGTGTAACATTTGAAGACAATCGGACAAGTACTTTCAGAGATATGCTCCGGAAACGAATTGTTTACAGACGGCCCAACGGCCCAACGCCGTAACATCATCATTTTCTCCTCTGCGACCTTGCGTATTGAATTCAGATTAAAAATATTTTAACCTGTCCATTATCCACCTGGAAGTAACCCACATACCAAAAATTGTTATCCTAGCTTATTTTCTTACAAAGTTATAGGCAAAAGAAGAGGCAAAAAAAACGGAGGTAGAATCCATAGCTCCCTCCGTCTCACCTACGGTGACGGCGGGAGCTAATAAAGATCGCGATGCATACATCTAAACACAAATTACTGCTGAAAACGTCACATGTAGACTAATTGGTAATGTACCCACAGTGACGCTTGAGCAATATACACTAACTTGCATGTTTTTTTATAAACACAAACCCTGCAACTTATCTTATTATTGCTATGTTTTATACTAAATATAAAAACACAAGTTTGTTTATAAACATTTTGGTTTCGTCCATTTTAGTTTACCTCAAGCATAGCAAGGTTTTAATATTCAAAGGGTTAATCGTCTACGACACTGATGCAACACTAATCTATCTCCGAATCTGTTGTTTCGCAAACACGTGGCATTCAACCAATACTGTTGAATGCGTCATTGAAACAACATTTTCTGACGTCTTTTCTGACTGCTGCATTATGCTGGTGACCTTTACAATCCCAGCGCCAGAAACACCAGATAACACATACATTGGCCCAATGCTGATGTAAAGCTGGGCCACCGTCTGCGACGCTGGGCCAACATTATTCGAACCAAAACCCTTTGAACTCTTAACCACAACCGTAATCGTGAATATTATTATATCTAAACATTTGTTAAAGACAAATGAAATGAATCGGGCTTTAGGCCACCTTTGTGCACATATAGGCTATTTGTTAAAGACAAAAGCACTTAACCTGAAGACCTGAAACGTTATATTCGACATGTTTATAAGAACTGGTGTACAGAAATGTCAACCTTTTCCCATACACAGCACCCCTCTTTCCCCTAAATAGGACACAAACTGAAAATAAACTTAATATAGGAGGCCTGTTCTAATAATAATAACAACAATAGACAGCACTAAAACAATAAGTCTCCACCACATAGCGGGTGGAGAAAAAAAAAAGATTGCGATGCATACATCTAAACACAAATTACTGCTGAATACGTCACATGTAGACTAATTGGTGATGTACCCACAGTGACGCTTGAGCAATATACACTAACTTGCATGTTTTTTTATAAACACAAACCCTGCAACTTATCTTATTATTGCTATGTTTTATACTAAATATAAAAACACAAATTTGTTTATAAAAGTTTTGGTTTCGTCTATTTTAGTTTACCTCAAGCATAGCAAGGTTTTAATATTCAAAGGGTTAATTAGCAATGGCAGTCAGAACACTTCGCCAGGACACCATCAAGGCTTGTCGCAGCAAGTCGAAACGTCCTAAGTTTCAAAAACAATGTTCCAAAGTTAATACAATTTTACTACTATCTTCATTTTAGCATAGTTAAATATGCAAAAACTGTGAATTACTGGTCAATATATGCGCTTGTTGAAGCCTCGTTAGAAAGCAGGACGCCATGTGAGAAAGAGTATCACGCATGACAACATGTTAGAAAAAGCATCTGCCTGAAAAGTCTACGGAGGGAGCCACTA
The DNA here is from genome assembly GCA_964017125.1 of Flabesymbios commensalis. Taxonomy (NCBI): domain Eukaryota; kingdom Metazoa; phylum Annelida; class Polychaeta; order Terebellida; family Flabelligeridae; genus Flabesymbios; species Flabesymbios commensalis. The sequence goes on from OZ024902.1 coordinate 105,801,243, forward strand.
TCGGCTTAAGGTTGGTCCACCGTCTGCAACAATGGCACAACATTAAAAAAGCATTAGGTCGATGCCTCGTGTTTTCCGGGATATAGTCAGGTGCGGAGTGGGAGTGTCGCATGCTCACAGATAACGCTCACCGAGGTCAAGTGAATGCCATCTGCGACATCGGCCTAGCCTTCATCCAACACTGGATAAACCGCTGCCCAGTAAGCAGGGGTAAGCACCAGACCTTGAAAAATGTTAAACCTATAGTGGCGAAATGATGGGGCATCGTCATTGGCGGTCTGAATGATAGTGGAATACGTGGTTGACAACGATCATGTGAAACTTCTCTGTGTGTGCGTTGCTGCCAAAGGCCGACGCTGTGGTGTCCCATCACAAGTATCTAGTAATATTAGTTAGTAACCTTCTCATTCTGAAAACTTCTAATTGAAAGTCATTGGTAGGCCTACTAATGATATTTTACCAATCTTTGTTTATGTAGTATTATCACTGCAGTATTATCACTGTAATATAAACAGTAGAACCTGCTATGGGCGACCACACCTTCTGCATGTAAAAACGGTCGCTCAAGACAGGTGGTCGTTCATAGAAGTTTTATTAAAATCGTCTGATAGTAGAATGTCTACATGCACCTAAATATTATGTGAGACAGGTTTGTGGCCTCGCTGGGCGGTCCCGCCTAGCACCCTGACACGCCGCCGCTGCCGCCGACTAACTGCCAAAAAACATGTTTATACCACAAAAAATAAAATTTTTTAATGCCATGACTGCCCCAAAACTGCCCACTTTCAGTGTTCAGAAAACAGTGCACATTACCAATGCCATAGCTAGCTCGGAAAAGGTGTAAGACTGCACTGACAGGTGGTGGCTTGGGCACAACACATTTCACAGCCAAGGTTACGTTTTAAGTAACAAAATGTTATTGAACTTTATATATTTTATACCCCCCCCCCCTTTCTAACAGTAAATACTGTCTACAAACTAAAAAAACAATATAAAATAGTTTTCAGGTAATTACCAATTATTCAGTTAACAACATGTGATAGATGCAGCATTAAATATAATTATTTCGAATTATCAAAAAAAACATTACATAATTTAACAACGAATTATGGTAGCATTTGTACCAGGTATGTTGAATTGCAAATGTACTGTAAAAGAAAACATATGGAACATTGTAGCTATAATATGCCAGGATATCACAATGTTACGACTCAGCCAGTGAGTGTTACATGCTGATGATGTACGGTTTATTTAAAATTGAATTATTATCATCAGGCCTACAGTATCGAAACTAACATGAAGATAAAGATCATTGGCACTTAAATGTTAATTGTCACGCTGTCTGGGATTTAATTCACATGTTACATAGCCGTGGTGGTGGGCATAGCATCTTACCTCGTTCGGCAAGATCCCAGCCTTTAGGAAGCGATGTTGTTTCAGTGCTGGCCAGCCCTCTGCGGCGATGGCCCTACAATAACCGTGCATTGGTTCAACGTATTGTGTTTGGCGTGGGGAGCTGTACACAACGTTCGCAGACAGCACTAGTTGCTGGTTGGGCAAATTTGTTTAGATACATAGATAGCGTTGACGATGCTGGCCCATCATTGAAAAACTAACATCTCCAACATCGTGTTTGTTAAGTAGCCTACATGACGAGAGACCTATGTTGGGGTTGGGGGGGGGGGAGGGGGGTGGAATGGATTGTTCAATAAATTCTGATAAATTTTATTTAATTAAAAATAATAATCTACCTATATAGGCCTAGTACAATAGGTATAGAAATTGAAATCTTTATTGTATTAGAAGTAATTGTTTGCACAGTAGTCCCTCTCTTATGCATGGACACGTTGAGCCATCTCTGAACGCATGCATAAATGGGGGATGTAAAATTATTGATTACCAAATAGTCTGATCTTTTTATTTTTAATTCTCAGCGGAAGTTTTTAATTCTCAGCGGATGGTTTTTAATTCTCCGCGGAAGGTTTTTAATTCTATGCAGAAGGTTTTTATTTGTCAGCCGAGGGTTTTTAATTCTCCGCGGAAAGTTTTTAATTGTCCGCGGAGGGTTTTTAATTCTTCAGGGAAGGTTTTTAATTGTCTGCGGAGGGTTTTTAATTCTCCGCGAAAGGTTTTTATTCTCCGGGGAAGGTTTTTAATTGTCCTCGGAGGGTTTTTAATTCTCCGCGGAAGGTTTTTAATTCTCCGCGAAAGGTTTTTAATTCTCCGCGGAAGGTTTTTAATTCTCCACGGAAGGTTTATTTACTTGTGAGGGTGATGGCCATACTCCTCAGTGCCTGCTGTCCAGCCCGCAACCATACGACAGTCACCCAACGTTGTATTAATGCTGGGCCAGCTTCGTACACAGTGGACTAGCATTAATACAACATTGGGTCGATGCATCATGTTCGCCGGGCAGATGACATAACAAGTGACTGCAAGAAGCGGGGCGCTGTCTTCTGTTTGGGTGGGGGGGGGCTTCTCCAGTGAGTGGGCACGCATAATCTGGGGGGGGGGGGGTTCACGCACACCAAGAAATCCCGCACGCATAACGTGTGAGAGAGGTTCATGCATAACTGAGGGATGTTATGAAGGCCTACACGTATGTTTGCATCTTATATTGCGTGTTATGTGAATGTGATATATAGTCTGAAGTATTATTTTACCCATTTATATATTTTTATAATATGATATTCAGATGAGGTTGTGATATAGTATACCTCGATTAACAAAATGGTGAAATATAATTTGACGACTAGGCCTAAATTAATTCTAGGAATATGTAGGCTTATCGGTACAATTGGCCTGCTATTGTCATAATTTATCTACAACCACAAGATATATAATAGCGGTATTATAAGACAAAGTTATAATAATCTGACTGCACTTACGCATCACTCACTAAATATGACTATTATACGTTCAATAGGAATTACCACTTCCATTTAATATATGATAAATAAACTCCACCCGTGCTCTGCGGTAGCCCTTGGCTGTAAAAGGTGTCAGTTGCAGGTGTTTGCGGCCCAGTAGCGGAAGAGTGGTGGCATTCCAAGCAAACACAGCCGTTCAACCAGGTATGACACAATGTTGGGTCAGCGTTGCAGACGGTGGGCCACGATTGAACAAACGTTGATTGAACTCTAAATACATGCCAAATATATAAAGCTTATGACTATGAGGTAAAATTACTTATAATAATACCATGCTGCGCAGAAATCATAAGTATTTACCCAGAAATTATGTTATCATTTTATTTGATCGCTGAACTTTTGTTGACGTCTGTGTTGTATGTGTTGTATATTTCGGCGATATGGTATATAACGGTCTGCGATAGTAATTTGGTCCCTAACATACGTAGTTTTTTTATAATAACGAGACCAACATCAGTTTACGACCAGAAGAATTATTCTAAAAATACGGGTGTTCAAAATCAGACATGTCCGTGACAAACGAGAACTCTCTCATGAGCGTTTTTATGTGGCAGTAACTGGGGTTGCACAACAAGGGAATCACTGTAGTAGTGAGTTTAAAATATAGACATTTACATGTAGATATTTAAAGAATGATATATACATTGATACCAACCTTAGCATCTGGAAAACTCTCGTGGAAGTACGTTGGCAGCCATGATAACAGTATGAAGAAAGCATTATTTCCACAGAAATGAGCCACAAGTACTGCCCTACAAAAAAAAATAAAGACAAGGCTTCACAGTGCATGCTTCACTCATACTGAAACTTTAATTAAAGCACTAGTATACAGAGTTAGTTTTGCTCAAAGAACCTGAAAAAAACGACTGAAATAACTATGACAAATGGTTTTTCTAAAGCTCAGACAACAACATCATCATGTGCTGCCTAAAGAACATATTTGACAGGTACAGAAACTGGCAATTTTGCAAAAGGTTATCACCAAGTTTTGCAACATTCACATCAAACCTGAACTCAACAACTCCTGAGAGGAGTGAATTTTTGTCACCATCAACTTTATTTTCTTCCGTGGATCAGCTTATATCTCTTACGACTTGCGACTACCAACTGTGTGTCCAACGCTACATACAACCTTAGAAATTTGATGACAGGGTATTTTATTACCTCTGTTAACCGACTTCCAAGATGTTTATAGCATGTTTTAATTTGATTCATGTAGTTAATTAGTGCCAGAAAGGTTACTGACTCGACCTTAAGTTGTCTATATTGCGATGCCAACATACAGGGTGGCTAGACAATTACTGAAAGTGGCTTGTAGTGAATAAATATTTCAATAAAGATTCAAGCTTGAAAGGGTAAATAATGTAAATTTCCAATAAAGTGGACTAGCAGTTTATTAGAACTTTATTCTAAAATTTGGAGACATGATGGTCAGTTTGCAAAGTCGTATGATAGAATGGTATGTTTCGCCAGTTGTAATTGTTTTGCATATTAATTGTTTTGCATTCAGGCATTCCAGCCGGGTATAGAAATTGACTACAAAAAAGTTAGTATTTAGAACCAGAAACTCATTGTTTCCCACAGCAGGGCTCCAGATAACATGCGTATATGAGTAAAATACGCATGTAAAAACAGCAAATACCGTACTCATTAATAGAAAATCTGAGGAGTAAGATTACTCATAAAAACTATTAAATTACCCATCAAAGTAAAAAAAAACAGAAAAATGAAACGATTGTTGTATTTTTTACGTTAAGAGAACTATGTGACTGTAAGAAAAAATGATGTAAATAAAGCTTTCATGTTGTTGTATGAAAAATACTCCTCGTTTATTTTTTTATCATATTTCACTCCTCATCACCCATTTCCATGAGTGAAATACTCCTCAAACCAAAAAATTATCTGGAGCTCTGCCACAGTATTTTGCCATAATATATAATAGCACCCATTGGTATTGCTCAGTAGGTATCCTCCATAAAACGGTTATTTTTGTTATTAGTCATCGTCTAATGGTTTGGCAGATAAAAAAAATTCCTTACGTGAAACTTCATATTTTGTTTTATGGTAAAGTGCTAGCTATCTAGCAATTTGCCTGGTAACAGGCATAATATAAGAAATAATAACTGAATATATATGTGGAGTCAACCAATTTCAGTTTGATTGAATTAAATTTGTCACCGGTATGTTGGTATTCCTCCTTGAAACCTCACATTTTTGTTTCCCTACTTGAATCCCCACATTTTGTTTAATAATGATAGTTTGGCTGCCTTTCATAAATTTACAAATATTGACAATTTGAAATTTTATTGCTTCGAATATTTCAGGAGGTATCCAATGCAAAAACTGTGAAAGAGGCACATGGGTTTTTACAAGGCGTGATAGAAATCATAGGGAGTGTTCAATTGAAATTTAGGCGTAAAGATCACTCCCATGCCCTTCTAGATAAACAGTCACCTGGAGTTCATATTTCCTTGGTAGTACATGAGTAATAATTAATATTTAAAATCAAGGTACATGTACCACCATATTTCCATAAATTAGAACCTTTTAATTTTATTTTTAATATCTGTCTTTACAGATAAATTCAGGACAAGTAACATTAAATAAACTAGATTTGCCTGGGAGGCAAAGCTTGCGTCTCCACCTGCCCCACATAGTAGCCTACATAAATTATAGAGAAATACAGTACTGTCACCAAATTTTTATGTAAACCACGTGAAAATGTGTCAAAGTCACACCAAAATCTAATCAACATATGGCCAGGGTAAGTTACTTCCTTGGAACAAATCGGTGAAGCAGGTCAGCTCTTGAGAGTAACATGTGATTCATCGACTATTTTGAATTTTGTTGAAAAAATGAAAAAAGAAAAACAATTCACCTGACTATTTTTTCAGGGCCACCGAGCATACCCAAAAGATAAAATTTGAGCTGTATTATAAACATATTACCAAATTTTGATAATAGCCAAAATGAGCAAAACTGAAATATCAGCTAAAATCCTATAAAGTAAAAAAATATAAGTTTTTATTATCATAATCACACAAAAAACTAATCAGCACACATCCAGGGTAGGGTTATTCTTTTGAACCAAACATGACAAATCCATGAATTAGTTCAAGCTCTAGAGAGTGACATAGGATTTTGGCGGCCATCTTGGATTTTGTTGAAGAAGCTAAAAAACACGAAAAAATTTACCGGGCAAATTCCCCAGAGCCAATATGCATGATGCAAATATTTGGAAATAATCCGAGCAGGGGTGTATAGCTATATTACCAGATTTTGATGATAGCCAAAATGAACAAAACTGAAATATCCGCTAAAATTCTGAAACGTGAAAAATCTAAGTTTTTATTATCGTAATCACACCAGAAACTAATCAGCACATGTGCAGGGTAAGGTCTTTCTTTTAAACCAAACATAAAACAAATCCAGGAAGTGGTCCAAGCTCTAGAGAGCGACATAGGATTTTGACGGCCATCTTGGATTTTGCTGGAGAAGCTGAAAAACGCTTAAAAAAATTACTGGGCAAATTCCTCAGGGCCAATATGCATACTGCGAATATTTAGAAATAATCTGAGCAGGGTTGAGGCCTACAGCTAAAATAACAAACTTTGATGATAGCCAAAATGAACAAAACTGAAATATCCATAAAAATTCTGAAACGTAAAAAAATCAAAGTTTTTAGTATCAGAATCACACTAAAAACTGATCAGCACATGTGCAGGGTAAAGTCTTTCCTTTGAACCAGACATTAAACAAATCTATAAAGTGGTTCAAGCTCTAGAGAGCGCGTAGGATTTTGGCGGCCATCTTGGATTTGTTGAAACTAGAGCCTGACGGCACTGGAGTAGAGCTTGCGTTGACCTTCAGGGTTTATTGTTCTTCGGACAGCTAAAATGGAGCTGTCTCACAATAATTATTAAAGCTGCTTAACTGTTTTGCTTATTTTAATCAAAATACCAGGTCATAGAAAATGGTGTTTAATTTATTATTTAACTGTTTAATGTATTAAAACCCAGTAGGGGTTTCTGAACTCTGAACTTTCAAATCTGAAGTTTGAAGTCCAAAGTCCGAACTCTTTAAGTCCGAAGTCCAAAATCCGAAGTCTGATGTTCGAAGTCTGGCCGAGGTCCAAAGTCTGTCTGAAGTTTGTCTGAAGTCTGTCATAAGTCTGAAAACTGTCCGAAGTCTGTCTGAAGTGGTCTGCATGATAGCGATCGTCATTTATCAGCAGTTCTCCTGATCCTCATAACATATATTATAATGTATTTCTTGAGCTTATTTTGTTACATATGTATGTTTGTTTTTGTTGTGTGACAAATAAATCGTCGGAGTCTTTGAGTTCGAAGCTGGACGTCTGTACGATGTATGACAATGAAGGCTACATTCCGACGTCTGAAGTATGTCCTAAGTCCACAATCCGAAGTCTGAAAACTGATGTCTAAAGTCCACATTCGGACGTCTGATGTACGAAGTCTGACGAAATATGAAGTTTGTTGCCACGTCTGTCCAAAAACTGTCTGATTTATGTCCAAAGTCTGGAGTACTACATAGGCCTATGTCTGTTCAGAACCTGGACTCCAAAGTATGTCCAAAGTCCAAAATCTGAGTCTGAAACCAAAGTCTGAAGTCTGTCAGTTGTCTAAGTCTGAAACCAAAGTCCAGAGTCTAACTTTATCATACAATATGGCCTACCGGTATTTTGCTGCCAATTATAGTGTGTGTTTGTAGATCAATTTTTAGCAAAAACGCAGGCCAATTGTACCGATAAGCCTGCATATTCCTATATTTATTTTAGGCCTAGTCAAATTTTCATTTCTCTGTTTTTTAAACGAGGTCTAATATATTACAATCTTATCCGAAGATCATATGATAAAAATATATAAATAGGTGAAATAATATTTCAGAATGAGATTATATAGACTAACATTACATTAACAAACAATATAAAATGCAAACAAACGTGTAGGCCTACATGTATTTAATATACAAATGATTAGGCCTACCTCTAATACAAGGATAACGGAAGCCGCTGGCTATGCACCCAACAAACACAATGAAAATTGTTGGAGCTGTTAGTTTCTCAATGATGGGCCAACGACGGCGACGCTGGCCTAACATTGAAACAGCATTGGTTGAATGTCAAGTGTAAGTTTTTGCTTGGCCCTAGCAAAAAAAGGATAACCCCCATGAATTGCTTGTTGCGCTTTTCACGTAGACAGAGAATGGAGGCAGAATATTATAAAGACATAATTATAACATGACTAAATCTGCATAGGTACAGATCCCGGGATACAGATGATGTACTACTTTGTGTTTTCTGGGCAGGTGGGAAGACTGCATCGTATTTCTACAGATCTGTAGAAATATGATGCAGTCCTCCTAGCAAACACGAGGCATTCACCCAATACTCTTTCAATGTTGGGCCAACGACGGTGACGCTGGCCAACATTGAAACAGCATTGGTTGAATGCCTTGTGTAGCCTTGTGTTTGCTGGGCGGTGTCACTGCGTTGAGGCCTAATGCACGTGCCGTGCATGCAAGCACTCTGGAGGACTTGTTGACCCAGTGAACTGTATATATACATGTAGCTCACTGGGTTGACCTGTACGCTGTTTACTGGGCCACGCGTAATCTCTAAAGGCTGACATAGTAACACAGAAAAAACAGATATTTAACTGTGTTTATCTGAGCATTTAAATAGAAATCTCAAAATTGGAGCTCGTAGTGCAATGAAGAAAGTTCTTTTTAACAGACACATGACGTTAGATATGTTCTCAGCTCAACGAATTTAACGTCAGTCGTGGAATAAATCGATACTAAAATACATTAAGCCCAGACAACTGCAACAGCTCTACTAAAAACTGAAAAACGCAGAAAAAAATATACAGGGCAAATTTCCTAGGGCCAATATGCATACTAGAAATATTTATAAATAATCTGAGTAGGGGTGTATGGCTATATTATCAAATTTAGATGATGGCCAAAATGAGCAAAACAGAAATATCCTCTAAAATACTAAAACGTGAAAAAATCAAAGTTTTGATTATCAGAATCACACCAAAAGCTTTTCAGCTCACGCCCAGGGTAAGGTCTTTCCTTTAAACCAAACATGAAACAAATCGATGAAGCGGTTCAAGCTCTGGCATGCGCCATAGGATTTTGGCGGCCATCTTAGATTTTGTTGAAAAAACTTGAGAACGCAAAAAAAAAAATTACTACGCAAATTCCCCAGGGCCAGTATGCATACCGGTACTGCAAATATTTGGAAATAATCCGAGTAGGGGTTTTCGAGTGAGAGCAGAAACAAATGGTGGTGGCGGGCGGACTCGGCAAAAACAATAAGTCTCCACCACCACATAGTGGGTGGAGACTTAATTACCAGTATACTTAGCATGATTATTTTAAATAATTTATATTTCAATTTGCAATTCCTGGAATAAACCTTGTACCATATACTGTAATATAATCAATAGGGTTTTTGTTGCTTTTTAGAAGGCAGTTGATAATTATATTATTGATACATGTAGTGGTAAAAATAAATATTTCTTAAATTATATAATTTGAAAAATAAGGAGGAAAAATGTCACTCACCAAAAAGATGAACTCTTAAAAAATAAAAGCCAAGGAACTGGTCCAATGTCTTTCGCTTGTGTTACCGGTGCCATAGTTTCTACAGAGAGTACATTAGCTTTTCTCCGTTGTTTGGCTATTAAGTAATAACGAATAAATAGTACCCATGCCATTGAAAAAAAGCCTGAAAGCAGAATAAATTGCATTTTATTTCCAAAAGATAATTCTTCTTGATGTTGTATGCTCAATATATGCAACTTAAATATTTAGTATATTTATCACAATTCTTACACAAACACCTGGTCTCTACTAGATGCAAGTCTTTATTATACACTGGGTTTAAACATGCTGGAGAGGTCATTTGTCTGGAGCAACAAGAAGCTAAGTAGGTTTCAGATAGCAGAGAGCAACAAGGAGCAACAAGTCAAATTAGCTGGTTGTGGCATCAACAAAGTAGCTGTAATGGGCAGATGTGCCAGTCAACAACACACCTTATTTTAGACATTACTGGTAAACAGAATTACTGTGTATAATGTGTGTTGCGACCAACAATGATCTAACTCGTCTCTTGGTATGAACATTTCACACTTTTTCTTTTCAATACACAAAGACCCATATTCTGGGAGGGGTTTTATGACAAGTTACATTATGACTAATGCCGGTCTCACACTCAGCGGATTCTATCTCATGGAAAATTTGCAGATGCAAAATTATGCATACTGATCACATGTAGGGCAAAAAGTATGGTAAGTCAAAGGTCATAACCGTCAGTAGGCAGATTCTTGTGATCCTGAGAAGAACTGTTTGTGTCACAGATATAGGTTAACAGATTATCCACCCATTTTGATCATTTTGGCTCAGAGATGTACATGTAGGTCAGAAAGTAAGTTAAAACCCGCCATAATGCACATCCCTGAAAGGATGCGTGTGCAGTAGGAAATAACCCACAAGGAGATATGCTCCAGAAACAAAATTGGCAGGTGATACTGTAAAGTGGGAAATATTAGCTTTAAACTTTGTTGGCGATTAATATTGGTGGATTTACCCTCCCCCCCCCCACGCAGTGTTGGCGATAGGATGAAAAATGGCTTAGCCACTGTGGACATTATCTTTCTTGTAGCCACAATGTAATCATGTACCCAGTATCCAAAATATTGCTGATAATTGATACTGGCCTAGTAGGCCTTTTGATTATGCATCTTACCACAGAAAGGTAGTACTTATGTTGAACCAGTTCATGATTTAGTTTTCATTTAGCAAATAACCACAAATTTTATGAAAAACTTCCAAAAACTGATGAACGTTTGCAAAGTAATATTAACTTGTTTGACTTCTTTTATTATTCAGCTGTATTCATGTAAGCATGACAGTCTATGAATGTTGCTGCATTCGAAATTAGGTCTGAAATAAAAATTATCCAGCAGACCAGCATGCCCTACATTTCGGGTTGTCTGTCTGTCTGTCTGTCATTTTGGTTTACCAACCATTTGAATCATTGACCCTAGATTATTTATGATAATTAAAAAATTTTTATATAAAATGATTTTTTTTTTCAGAACGTCTCTTCACAATTTTTTTATGAGCGTGTATTTTTGTAGTGGTAGGCAAGGATGTCATGACTGCAGAAGCAGTGGGGAGTCAGTTTTTTATACTGACCATCTGAGCCTGTCTTGAACGTTCCTGTTCTTGACAATAAATCACTCCTTAATGGAGTATCAGGCAAAGGGAATGTGCTAAGCGGTCTACCAGACTAATGGCTTCGTTTTGTATAAAAAGAAGTTTTGTTCCAGTGTGGTGTTAGCTCTTAGGCCTGATGTATTTGAATGATTGCTTATTCATAAATGTTCTACCACAAATGCTTTCGTCTGTTGAGGCTAAAAGGTCACTGACACAGTGTTAATGACAGGTAAAGTGATTAATCCATTCCAATGGCCCGATGGTAATAAAATGTAAAACACAAATTATTGCATGCAGCTACAAAAATAACTCATAACACAAAGGTTGTGATACAGTGACATTATAAACATCACATGATCAGTGTGTATAAAACAACATCATATTATCAAGTGGACAGATCACAGGAATAGGCCTACCCCGTGGTCGTCCGCCATTTTGTTTTTTGTTGAGAATGCAAACAAACATAGTTTGTGTTGAATAGTCTATAATATAGGTTGTTATTGCTATATTTATAGATCGGCGAAATTGTCAGATGCTAGCATGATCGATTGAGAATTTTAAAAGTCAATTGAAGCCATGTTTATGTCAGAAAAAAACGATGGTAATGAGATGGTAGTGTTTTTCTCACAATTTTTACCGCGAAAACGAATGAAGATTCATAAGTATTGCGGAAGCATCTCGTTTTTGTTTTCGCCACTGTGGCCAAAGACATCACAAATCTTTCGCCACATGGCAAATATCTTCGCATTTGGCGACGTGGCGAGCGGCCAGTGCCAAAGCTGCCCACAGGTAACCAGGAATAGGAACACTCTTTTTGGCGAAGACAAACAGTGGTGATTTTTTATCAAACCGACAAAACTGCCAATATAAAACAGACACCAATACTTCCAGGTTAACAGTAAATAATGTGTATGTGCAATATGAGTTAAATCTCCAAAGGGGTTTCAGAGATATGCTCCGTAAACAAAATAGTTAGACCGTAAGGTATTTTGGCAGAGAGATGTAGGTCAAAAAGTATGTCAAAGGTCATAACCTCAAATAGGCACATCTACACTATGTGATGTGAATGCAATATGAAATATGAAAGAAATCAGCCTCACCCCATAAGATATGCTTGGGAAACAATAATGCGACAGACGGCCGGACCTCCAGGGTGACAGCAGTAAATGCCTAGTTTACCAGGGAGCAGATAATGCCTTTTGACTTTGCACAGACAGAACAGATGGTAGCCGGATGTTAACGACATCTTAACGGCAGACGTTTGCCTGGAAAGTCAAACTAAAATTTTGTCGACAATAGCGACAAGCTAATAAAAACATTATATATAATATATAGGTATTCAAGTGAAGAAACTCACCAATAGCATAAAATGGGCTTTGCCATCCCCACATGTCTAGCAAATAAGACCCAACACTTCCACATAAAAGAGTACTGCAATATAAAAAAGATGTAAATCAGAAATTAATTGTATTCAGAGGAAGAAAGAAAAAAATCAACTGAAATTTTAGTCAAGAAAATTAGTTCATATTAAATCTGCACCATAAGCTGCAGAATTTCTACCAATGTTGTTAAATCTTAAAAAAAGTTACCACCATAAATTTTTTTTTCATTTATTTTAATTTTTTTCTTGTTTTTTTTGAAAGGGATATTAAAATAGGTGGGAGAGCAACCCCTATTTAGATGGCGGTGTTAATAATAATAGGGCCCTGTCTTATAACATCTGCAAAAGCGATATCATTATTGAGGGCGCCCTAAAGGTAACAAGAGCGCTGACGCTAATGATATCTCCGCAATTAATTAAAATCAATAATGGCGTCAAAGGTTAAAATCAGGTCAAAGGTCATAACCCTGACAAAGGCACATCTACACCCCCTAAGTGATGTGTGTGTGCAATATAAAAAAACACTTTCTGAGATACAGTCGGGAAACTGAACTTATCATCCGCCATCAATTAAAGTCAATGATGGCCTCAAAAGCGAAGGTAAAAAATTAGGTCAAAGGTCATAACACAAAAATACAAATCACACCTCCTGAGAGATGTGTGTGTGCAATATGAGAACAATCCAGCAAACTTACTTCCGAGATATCATCTGGAAACTTATCATCTGCCATCAATGAAAGTCAATAATGGCCTCAAATCGAAGGTAAAAAATTAGGTTAAATGTCATAACCTCAAAACGCACATCTACACCCCCTGGGGGATGTGTGGGCAATATAAAAACAATCCGCCTAACGGTTTCCGAGATAGCGTCCGGAAATGAAACACAGACGCACGGCCACATGGCCAGACGGCTGGACATGGTGATGACAATATCCCCCGCCCACTATTATATTATGGTGAAATCGAAGTGACCATGAATATAATTATTTATTGAAGCATGTTATACAGGGTGAACTAAATCTAAACTTCTAAAAGGTTGTCTAAAATAATTATCAGTAATTATATCGACCTCTGCCTACACCAGCATCATCAGATTGTGGTTCAATACTTTTGATGCGTACTGTAACACAACAGTACACTCTATTTATATTTTCAGTTTCTCAAGTTTGCTTTATGCGCATGTTATTCATGTCTGATAGATTAAAAATGAGATAAAATGAAAACGCCACATAGGATTTAAAATCGCTGCATGGAATATACTCAGCTGTATGTATATAAATTACCTGATTATAGCTACCGTAAGAGAAATGAAAGGAAATAACTGGTGAAAATTAGTAAAAACTTCTTGTGTTTTTCACACACAGAAATAAGGGTGCCTTCAATAATGCTATCGCTTGACGACATCGCCAATGTTATAAGTCAGGGCACTATTATTATTAACATCGCCATCTAAATAGGGGGTTGCTGATTAATGTGCCACACCTAAACTAGCTCTTCCAAAATCACATAATGACCATCAACAGGAAATAGGAGCTTGTGTGATACATGTAAATCATACATGATGCACCACGCGGTACCCTGGGGTACCAAATAGAAACCCGCCATTTTGTTTAATTATTTAATTTATTTTTCAGGGCTGTACCCTGGGTACCAAAAAGTGTAAAATAATTTTAAAAGAGGGCAAAAATAGATTTTATTCTGTAAAATATTCTTGTTTTGGGGGCATTTTCGTCACTAAGGACTATTGGTAAAACATATTTCAATGTCAGAACCTGTTGCAACGCAAATTGCCGCCACATTCACCAGGTGGCGCTGCATATCACGCAGTGTACCGCTTGTTGCATCACATGACCAATGGTCACCTATGACAGGCATCAGTAACATTATCAAGATTTTTTTATGGTAACCTTCTTGAAGTTCAGCACACCGGGTATATTGTTTATCGACTATTATATTCTTTGCAAAAATTTCCAATGACAAAAAAGGATAAAAAATACATTATCCTTTGTTTATTCAATTGTATACATGTACTGCCATGTCAACAGGAAAATGTAAATTATACAACACTAGGCCCATGTCTTGAATTCTTGCAATTTTGGCTAATCACCACCTGTCATTCAATGGTTATGGCATAACAGGTAGACTTTGGCACATGGGCCTGACACTGTATTCTACAAATAGGCACTGTGAGATCAAAGCCAAAGCCTTTTATCTTTGAGCTGAGAACATAAACATGTCGCCCAATATTAGACTAACAACTGGCCTTCCATTAGGTGGAATAATAATACACAGTGTTTGTCATTTCGAAATATAATGTTTTGGTAAAATGAAATGGAAGGTAAAGTGTAAAGGCATGCTTGAAAGGCATGTTTCAAACTTACCCAACATATGAGCCAGATGATGCAAATGCATATCCCAATGACCTACTTTCTTCAGGTATTTTATTTGTAAGTATACTTGTCATGCTTGGATAATGAACACCTTGAAATCAATGACAAAAAATTTGCATGGCTTAACAGGCCATATAGGTATATCAAATAAGACAAATGAAAATGAGGTTATAATCAGATATAATGTCATAATAAATTTCAGGCAGATTTATATTCATTCTTCTTGTTGAATAAATCTATTAAAAACTACTTACCTTGTAAGCATCCCATTAATATTCTGGAGGCTATGAGTAAAGTAATTGTATGGCTTTTAGAACTACATAGATACAACAGTCGGGGAGTCCAAAATGTGACTAAAGCCCAGCCAACAGCAGCAGTTGCTAGAACAGTATCTCCTCCTATTCTGTCACTGATATAACCTCCCAAAACTTGTGTCATTGTGTAACCCCAGAAAAAAGCTCCCAAGACAGCTCCCTATCAAAAACATTAAAAATGAGCTATGTATATGTTTACTTAAGCAGCATATTATCTGAAGACGAGAGTACTCTTCGTGTACATTACTATTTATGTATTATATTGACTAGTTTAATAGCTTAAGGGTTGTGCTTACTTATAGCAAGTTAGATAAATATTGCAGATATCATACATAGCAAGGCGATATCATGCAAGTGATAATAAAGTTTTGAATCATTATCTAGAGCGAGAGCTCTATATCAATCAGGAAAGACCATTTTTCAATCTGTTTGTACTTCTTATACGACATAGTGATGGTTGAAATAAATTGTGGATTGATCTAGCAACAGTTCCACCTGGGCAGAAACATATGAAGGTACTACCCATAGTACAATTCTAGAGTTCTGTGGTTTTATCGCAATGGATATGGCATTTAGAAAACCAACCTTTACATGACGTATAAAGGTTGTATGTACCGTATTTTTCGGTGTATAACCCGCTACTTTTTACTGGAAGGTCTGGTGCGTGGTATATAAGGAATGCAGGCTATACATTGTTGAAGTCTGAAATTGCAAGAGGACATTTTTTTTATAATCAGTGTTAAATGTCTTCTAATATCGCGTCTAAATGTGTTGTTTTTTCTGTACTCGGCCACGTGGGAACTAGCGGTGTATGGCCACTACACACATACTTCACTCTCACAGTGAGCCGCCACTCGGTAATTCAGACATTGCATCAATGAAGGTGTGATATTTTAGCGCCACAGGCCGCGGTTACTCTGTGAATAATTCACTATCACTTTCGGCCATGTGGGAACTAGCGGTGGATGGCCACTACACACATACCCCACTCTAACATTGAGCCGTCAGTCAGTAATTCAGACATTGCATCAATGAAAGTGTGACATTTTACAGCCACGGGCCACAGTTAACCTGCGAATAATTCATTATAATTTTCAACGGTACTTAATATGTGAGCACAACAATATATAAAATGGTCTTTGTATTTATAAATACTGGAAGCCCTGCATTAGAATGATAGAAATGAGTCAGCAAAATATGAATTTAATGGTATTAAAAAGACCAAACAATTACATTTCCCATCATAAACTTAATTTCAAACGCTCAGGCCCCAGAATGTCTTCCGACACGAGACAGACGAGACGGTCTATGACGTCACCAGCAAGCGGCAGACGTTTGCGCGCCATTCAGCGAAGGTGTTAGATCCACTTGTGTGGTGTATGTGTACAGGCAATGCATTGTATACAACGGCGGGAGAACTACAATACACAGTGTCACTGTGATACAACAAGGGTTGACACTGATGAGAGGCACACGTACATGTAATATACACAAACGCACAGATCTTTATCTCGTCAGCCATCATGGCTTACAATCGGCCGTTAATATTCCCCAAAATGTTTTTAATAATGTATTATTATAGTATGCAATGTCCGCATCAGTACTTTTTTTAAACATATCAGATTTTATATTCCTATATAGACGCAGCTCTAGGCCGCAGTATCTTCGTCACAACTGTAGTGTATCACAGATATCACAGAGGGGGGAACACGCAGGGTATACACCAGTGCGGGGTATCTATTATCAAAGCAGAAGTTGTTGGTTAAAATAACCCTCTGCGGGCTATACTCCGGAGCCGGCAATACACTAGAACATTCGGTACTGCCATCATCACAATACTCTGTTATGGACTACAGATTGGCCTCAGATTGTTCCAACACGTAGCTCTATTGAGATAATTTATTAAATCAATGTAATGTTCTGATAATTCTAATCTTGATGTTTTGTGTGCCAAAATAACAAGTTCCTCTTTTACCCTGATACAGGCAGGTCTTTTATATAATCACAGTTGAAAACAAATCACAATGTATAAGAAGCACAAATAGAAGCTACATGCCCATTTTATATCACCCTTATATTTTTCACCCTTCTCTTCATGTTACTATTAATATCAATTATTAGCATTCTTATTTCAAACCTAATGATATAGGAAACAAGTAGCAAATAGTATAATTAATTGTTAAAATAAAATACCTACAGTTTCTGTTTTGTCCCATGCAAATTCTTTGCTTATAGAAACAACACATAGCGGCATCACTGTTCTTGCGGCATACAACATGGTGCATCCCCACAGCAACCCGAAGAGCCATAGTCTTTTCTCCAGGCTGTAAATAAGAAATATTATTTCAGAAAGTATTTAAAGTCATTTATCAATTAATGATACAAAAAAACAAACAAAAAGATTTGTATGAAACCAGCATTCTCTCCCAGGAATCAATTCGAAACGAAGCTCAACCACACCTCTTTTCTGTGCACACAAGCTATTTACAGTCCGTCAAACAGTGGGGCCTGGTCCAAAATGAAAGTTAGCTTTTCAGTATCTACTCAGTCAATTCTCAAGTGATTTTTATGAAATTCTGTCACCCCATTTTCTAGTCATTTGGCCTCTATCCCGAAAATTTTGTGCAAAATATTGTATAGTTCAAAAGTTAGACCATTTGACATGTAGGAAATGTCTATTTTTGGCGCTCGTCTATAAACCCATTAACTTCATTCCGTTTTATTCTCAAAATTGTGTTACATGTCAAATGGGCTAACTTTGGAAATACTAAATGGAACTTCGCATTTTAGGATAGTTGCCAAATGACTAGATAAAATGGTTACCAAATTTTATGACAATCGCATGAGAATTGGGTGTTTACTTTGCATTGTAAGGAAGAGTTATCTTAGATATAAAAATTAGCCAGTTTTCTAAATCACCCAGGGTAGTCAGAAAATGCTCTGGGTAGTTTCTCGAAGATTAGATAAATACAACTTACTGATGTAGAGCTTTAACATCGAATTGTAAGAATGTGTTGTAGTGGTAAACTTGGATACACAAATTAACCATTTTTAAACTTAATCTGTTACAGAATGTTCAGAAAACATCAGTAAAAATTGGATCAATATTGCAACTATAAAGTGCTTACTGGTACGTCAAATTGTTGAAAAATAATAATAATCTACACTGGGTTTTCAGATTGAACATTCACAACTACCAAATAGCTTTTTCTGGCCACACAATATACGAGTAGTCTATACACAATATACAGTAACATTAAATTTGGAGAACAAGCTATATTACAATGTCCGTGAGATTTTTTATTGTCATAATTTAGGTTTTACTTAAACTCATCACAGCCAAAAATATGTATGGATATTTCACCTAATGATATACATGTGTGTATGGGTAAAAGCAAAGGTGCATACAGTGACACTTTGGAGAACAAGCTATATTACAATGTCCGTGAGATTTTTTAATGTCATAATTTAGGTTTTACTTAAACTCATCACAGCCAAAAATATGTATGGATATTTCACCTAATGATATACATGTGTGTATGGGTAAAAGCAAAGGTGCATAAAGTGACACTGTGTTAGCCAACAGTGTGTGTGGGTGTGTTTTGCATGCCCAAAACCGTCGCCCTAGAATTTACTACTACGCCCTGTCAAAACTATTCTGCTTATAGTAAAGGGGGTTTTACACATCCTGTCACACACCCTGAAATTTTTTTACACACCCTGTCAGCCCAATAATAGCTAACACTGTGTACAGTGATAAAGCTGATATGTTTAGACGTGCAGCTCATTTCGACCTATATTTAAGGACTTTAAGGCTCAGAATGTGATAGGGGCAAATCATAGTTTGTCTTATTGGAATTTTTTTCCTTTTTTCAATGGTGGTTGATGTGGAACTGTATTATTGTGAGAAATCGATGAAAATTGAACTCAAAGTCATGCATGTACCCGCAAATTTAATGATTATTTCCTGTACTTTTTTGTCTGATTATCCCAACTTCAAGTGATTTTTTTATAATGTAAATGTTACACATCTAATATTGACACATTATCACAACTTCACATTAGACACTTTCGGGATGGGGATGGTGTTTAGTGTGGAACTAGCTATGATAAAGCAAACTGTAAAGTCAATTCTCCTAAATTTGAATTTGTATTTGAGGTTAAAATTACTATGAACATTACTGTTTGGTATAACTGTGCAGTATATCGGATATGTTTCATAGATGCTCTCTTGTCATGCAGAAGACACCGGTTAAAGTTATAATCAGATGAATCAACCCTTTCCATGCGGAATTATTTTTGGTCTGATCGTTCATTATTTGCGGAATTAAATTTTAAAAAATGACTAATTTCAGGCCACTTTTACATCATTTGGATAGGCTTTCAACACAGCTTCAGGATATCAAAATGGATATCAATGTTGATATGAACTGGGGTTAGACTATCCTGGCATAGTACCTCAAGGTCAGACCAAGGTCATGTCAAGGTCATCCCAAGGTCAATTCTCACGCATATTTAAACAATTTATCACTTTTTGTACTGTTTATTGTATCCTACCAAAGATCTAAACGTTGGACATTAGTATATGCCGCTTGATTTCAGCTGAGCACTCTTCCCATACATGTTAGGGTAGGTTATTGACATTCTGGGGTCAAAGGGAGGTGGTAGTAACCTTCTATGAACTGTCAAAGGTCAACTCGGAAAAAACAAAAATTCTCGAGTATAAATGATTTATCCCTGTCTATAATATCACTGGGCATGAAGGATGACATGGTCAGGAGTTGCTCTTTACTTGTTTACAAGCTGGGTTACCTCAACAAAACACGCCAAAGTCATCTCAAGGTCATTTTAAATGGGCTCACAAATGACAAAAATCATAATTTTATCTAATTTTTGCCAATTTGACCTTGAAATGACCTTGAGGTTACATTGGCATGACCTTAAGTGATACCTAGTTTAGGAACAATCCCAGATCATGTTATTATTTGCAACTAGACATGGGTCTGAATCAGAATAAGTAGGCACTAAAAGTACCCCGTCCCCAGGAATTAAACGGCGGTGAAACAGGTTGTGACGGGATTACAGCGTTTAAGGGGTTAATAATACTCCCCCCCCCCCACTAGCAAAGAAGGGGTACATTCTACATACATGAGTAACAAAATGTCATCTGAATGTTCCCCTACACAATTTGGTGGCAATTCACACACATGGCCTTGTAAGTACTGGAATTATTTTTAATATATAGTGACTTGTCTAATGGACAGGTGGTTTGAAGTGATTAACATTGAAGTCTGGCTAAATATCGGTAATGTCGCTACACTGTATTAGATATCAGTCGAAAACAGACAACCAGCGATTTTTTCGCTTCGTGTCTGAAAGTCTATCTATGAGTGAACAGTCCCATGGATGATCAATATTGCAAAGCCACCCAAATCGTTTAGAATATTGCAGTCATATTGCTTTAAGTATGTTGCATTTATTATTGAATCAAGATTTGTCGTAAACTGAGTTTCTAAATGTGAGTATCTCATCCCCTTGGATGTAAAAGGGTGTATCTGCCACTTCACATTCAAACAGAACATTTTTTACCAATCTGTAGTATAGACCCAGGCCAATAAATCTATACGGGTTTGAGATGGTAATAACAAGGAAATTCAATAGAGAAGGAAGGTCTACTCTCGGTTTTACTCATTTCCAATTTGATTGATGCAAACAAAGACTTTGTTGATCCCGTTTCCGTGGCATTTGCCAATAATTGATTTTATGACCCATCCCGAATGTACACTCAGAAGTAATATCAGTCCGTCAGCTAGGTGTGATAACCATCCCAATACAAATTCTTTACTTTTTAAATTTTAGTCATACAGACATTTAATAATTAAATATCACATGAAAGCTTTTTTGATACTGCAAATAATTATATAAATTATATTATGATATCTCACAAACTGGGAGAGTTATTTATATGAAAAGGTAGGCGGGGTATAGCAGTGTTGTCGTGGTGTGTCAAGTTTGGATAAGATAGGTAGGGCCTAATATATTTTTCTCCGGAAAGCTTATTGAATACTGAACATGATATAAATATAAATTATATTATGATAGCTTGTGAACTCGCAAAGTTATAAAGCATTACAAATTTACATATAGGGCCTACATAATAATACTGAGAGGCCAAATAACTCGGAGAAGTAATATATTTAATCAGTTTCTAGACTATGGCCTAGTCTACATGTGAAAAAATCTGACATCGAGTTGATGAACAAAATAATTTAGCTGATTTTTGTACTAAAAATTAAAAAAATAGTCCTGGAGAAAAACTCCAGTCCAGGTCCCCCTGAATATATTGGTTGCACCTTACCAGATGCTTAACCCCTATCATTGGATTTCTTTGTCTGCGTCCCTATTCTCCCTAGCCTACTATTAAACAGTTTTTGAGTATACTGACTGTCCAGAGGTCTAGGCCTACTATATGTTTAATATACTGTCTATAGTATCTGGCAAGCCAAACTATGTCTTGATTAAATCATTCAATGCACTGAAAACCATGATAATGTGGATGTGCCCTGGGACGATTAGTATCTATAGGGCTAATACTATAGTCTGTCATGACAGTCCATGCCCATGATACCTGCATCATGCCATGCAGAATTTTAGTGTGTTCCCCCAACATAGCCGGTGAGACGTATTTCGCAAGTTTATACACTGATAAATTGCTGTATTTACATTAAAACCACGTAGCCGCCATTTGAGGGAATAATTTAGCATACATACATTGAAATGCAATATTTTGGTGAGATTACATGTACATGATTTCAACGTAAATTTCTGTAATTTCGTCCTCCCTGGTCACATCAATTCCATTCAAACACCATCTGCACATGTCATACCTATATATAGCAGCCGCGCATGGGATTTCCCTCCCCATGACGTAGTAATGATGTTTGCGCACATGGTGGGGTATACCCCGAAACTCTGGTAAACAGCCTACATTCAACTTGTACTGGCAGGGGTGGGAGGAGGGCAACAGTCACAGGGACCTCGACGATCCTGCCCGCACACTGCACAGCTGGGGATGTCATAAAACTTACATGGTTTATATTAGGATCCCAAGCTCATAAGGACAGGGATTTTGTTTGATATCTTGCAGAGGTTACTGCTGGGGTGAAGTAGACAAGTCTTTCTTCTCTATTGAATTTCCTTAATATTAAAAATAATCACAATAATAGACAGCACTAAAGTAATACTTTACACCACATATTCATGATAGTGGGTGGTGACAAAAAGATATGAAGACGAAACTTTTCTTTAGAGACGATCATATGGTCATCCCATATGTCCTATAAAAGTCCTAAACATACTTGTCTGGCAAAAATCCAAGATGGTCCACAAGTATTTTTATTTAAAAATGTTTTATCGCAATCAGCACTTTTTTTTAATGGATTCTATTTTCATGCTTTTGTTTTTAATAAATTGATCCCAAAAGGTCATTCAGCAATACATGTACCAAGACAGCCACCACATCAAATTTGAATGTGATCCAACCAATGGTTTATAAGATACTGTGTTTCTAAGCTTCTTTAGGCCGGTGTCTTGGCTCCTTTTATGTCTAGGTGCACAAAAAAAAAATATAAGGGAAGAATTTACCAAGCCCATCAATAGGTCATATTTTGAAAAAAAAATCATAACATCACCCCAAAAAATTTTCACCTGAAAAAACTTTTAAGCTTGGAGAGACTATTTCAAAAATTAAAAAAGAAAACCTTATATACAAAGCAATCCATCTTGGCTATTTTGGAAAGATTGCTGGCATCAATCATCTGGTTTTTAATGGATTCTACTTAGGCCCTAAAAGTTAATGAGATCATCAGAAATTTTGTAGATGACCAGCATGTCATAAGATATTGTAGAAGTGGTACTAATATTCTTGAGGTTTTAAATTTCGCTAATTTCGTGAGGAGGAAAAATTTGTAAATTTAATCTCTTGAGTGCCAGGCCTACTGGTATACTGCATTCCCCTAAGCCAGGTCACATAGGGCCAGCACAGGCAGTTTTAGGACAACATTCTTCCTTGCGGAATATATTTGCCTACCGTTGATGGACCTACAACTGGCTACAAGCTGACTTTGGTTGGGGTTGTACTCTACAAGGGTTCTACCCCAAGGCCAGGTCAAGGCCATGTCAAGGTCATTTCAAGGTCAAACCAGCTAAAATACTGAATAAAAACATTTTTTACAGTTTGACATGCGTTTTTTTGTGGCAGGGAAGTGCTACATAGGACTGTAGTTGACATATTTGGGTTGGAAAGCATTTCAACATGCATCCCAGGGGGTACAGTAACTATGTGTGGCTCTTATATCACCCGTCCCCTCTTATAATCACACCCCGTTTCCACTAACACTAAAATCAAAAGTGAAAAAAATGAGCATTTGTATATACCGGAACACAAAAAATGCACTTAAAAAATCGCAAAATATCAACATGAAAGGGGCAGTCAATCACCAACCTACCAGTACGAGCGGTATTTGTACCTTGGAATATTGCAAACTTTTGCGACGGCCCCTAAGCATCACAATAATTTCTGGGATGCTTAAATTATAAATATAATTATATATATAGGGAATTAAACATTCAGAAATTTCTAGATTACATTACTATACCAGGGATGGTATAGTCTGCAAAACCGTTTTTTCACCCTGCACACCAAACTAGGCCTAAACAAGAGGACTGAAGTCCTATATCATCCCCCGCCATAAATTAGGTTAGACTTTTTGCGGTCACAAATATTAAAAAAAACGATTTGTGGTGGCCATTTTTAATTTCAGTAAAATTACATGCACATTTCCAGATGGTGGGTAATGTGATTGTACAATGTGAACTATCACTGATTTCAATTTTTCAGTTTTTGCGCCCACAAAAAAGTTTATTCATGGCGGCCATTTTGAATTTCAGTAAAACCTTAAAAAAATCACTTGCACATCTCCAGGGGAAAAAATTCGTCATTTTTATCCACTCGCCAGCTGGGCTAGTGGAACTAAAAATCCACTAGCCCTTATGATTTTTTAATCGCCCTTACTAGTTTAATGTTTTTATGAAAAAAATGCGCGATATTGCTGAATCACGGGTAATGATTTCCCCCTTCTGACCCATCTTCCGTAAAACTTAGCCTGAGCATTTTTGCTGCAGGTGGGCATTTTTGCTTTAATTAGCACATCTGCAGCTGTTTGAGCTTTAGTGAAGTTAGAGTAAATGGGCCAGTGAAATAGGCCAGCCACCCCACCTGAAAATGTCTCTGTCAGCCTTTATCTTCATATAAAGTTATGTTATTGAACCAGCATTTCTTCTCTAGTTTTCTTTATTTTCTTAGTTGGTGGCAACCCCACCTTCTATAATTCATTTAGATTTAATTGGCAATTCATAATTATTAGATGTACAGACAATTAATTTAATCCAACACTGTCTCACTAGTGTTCATTTTAACTTGGAGAAAGAAGGGGCTATGTTGCCCACTTCGATGAAAAAAGGGGGCCATCCCAAAAAAACGTAAACCGCTCTGCAAATATAATAAAGTCAGTCATTTTAAACATAAAAATGATGTCACATTAGCATACTTGAAAAATATATATATCTCCTTTCATATCGTTTAGGGGCTATTCAAGGTGACTGATCTTGATATGGAGTCCTATCAACAAAGAAGTAGGGAAGTCTATGGAGCTCTAGCCTCTATGGCATCATGACACAGCAAGGTACAAAATAACTGGGATAAACATGTTATCTCAGGTGTATTTTAGGCCTTTTCTGGGGGTTTAATTGAGTTTGTGTTAGGCCTATTAGCATGGTTAGACCTTCTTCGTCTCAACACCCTTATGTCCAGCTATTCACATCGTTTCTACGCCGACATACATGCGCCAGCGGCAGCCCTATGTGTGACTGTAACTGGAGTATTAGCCACAGCTTGTATTCACACAAAATTGTAAGACTTTTTTGCAGACGTTTTTATGTAAGCTTAATGCTTGATTTATCAGGCCAATAATGCATGAGTCTTTTAGAATCAGCAACAATTCAAGACTGCATCTATTCACCCACAGATCGTTGGGCAATGAAATGTTGTCAGCATGCATGTATGTCGGCAAACTAGATAAATTATCTCCTTGATCAGCGCCATTTTGAACTGTGAAATATCGGGTGAAACGAATGTTGGGAGCCATGACACAATAAGTGACGCTGTGGGCTGTCATGGCTACCGCAGATCGGGCCACATGCAATACACGCGCCCACGCACCGCTGATTGACCAGGCCGTAGACCTACTGGTCAGTAGTTTGTTTAACAACTTGGTGAAGGTGATTTTTATGTCCACGTGTGTCAGCATCAAACTTGATTAAGTTGCTCACTTTTTAGTGTACCAAATCTTGAATTATGTGCCCTTCAGTGCTCCTCAAACGTAAAGGTATCTGATACACACAACCACGTGTGAGCCAAAACAACGCTCTGTAGCGCGCCACGACGACGACGCCTGAACATGCTGTGCGGCGCTTTGCAGTTATGCGTAAATAGCCACACATGATCTGCGGATCGCACAGGGAATCAGTCGCCAGCAGGGCTAGTGACATGCTGATTTACAATCGCCCTTACAGAATTCTTGTCGCCACGGGCGACCGGGCGTATGTGAGTTTGTATCCCTGCATCTCCATATCGTGGGGAATGTGATAGTAAAATAAGAATAATTCCCGACTTAAAGTTTTGGAGTTTTTGCACCCCCCAAAAAATTAAAGTTGATCTGTGGCGGCCATTTTGAATATCAGTAAAACCTTAAAAAAGTCACCTGCACATCTCCATATCGTGTGGAATGTGATAGTAAAATTTGACTAATTTCTGGCTTCAAGTTTTGGAGTTTTTGCGCCTACAAAAAATTTTGGAGTTGACCTCTTGCGTCCATTTTGAAATTTGGTAGCATCTTTAAACAAGAGCACACTCGATAATAGCCCGCCGCCGAATTATGATAAAGAAAGTAAAGACGAATGTCATCACGTAAATAACAACCCGAGATATAAATGGTATGTTAAACCAGCCGCTTTTCAAGTTATAGCGCCCACAAGGTCAAATTATGGACGTAAAATAAATGTGAAAAATCGCAATAAGTCCACCATTTTGATTTTTTTACCGGCCATTATTGAGCTTGTCCAAGAACTGCTTATTAGTAACATGCATAACAAACTTGAAGAGGATACTTGTGAAAATGTTGAAGTTATCGTGCCTACAAGGTCAAATTATTGACGTAAAATGAGAAAAATCGCAATAAATCGGCCATTTTGAATTTTTTTTCAGCCATTATTGAACTTGTCCAAGAACTACTTATTAGTAACATGCATAACAAATTTGAAGAGGATATGTGAAAAACTTTTCAAGTTATCGCGCCCACAAGGTCAAATTATTGACGTAAAATGAGAAAAATCGCAATAAATCGGCCATTTTTTTTTTTTTTTCGGCCATTATTGAACTTGTCCAAGAACTACTTATTAGTAGCATGCATAACCAATTTGAAGAGGATATGTAAAAAACTTTTCAACTTATCGCGCCCACAAGGTCAAATTATTGACGTAAAATGTGAAAAATCGCAATAAATCGGCCATTTTTTTTTTTTTTTCGGCCATTATTGAACTTGTCCGAGAACTGGTCATTAGTAACATGCATAACAAATTTGAAAAGGATATGTGAAAAACTTTTCAAGTTATCGCGCCCACAAGGTCAAATTATTGACGTAAAATGTGAAAAATCGCAATAAATCGGCCATTTTTTTTTTTTTTTCGGCCATTATTGAACTTGTCCGAGAACTGGTCATTAGTAACATGCATAACAAATTTGAAAAGGATACGTGAAAAACTTTTCAAGTTATCGCGCCCACAAGGTCAAATTATTGACGTAAAAGGTGAAAAATCGCAATAAGTCGGCCATTTTGAATTTTTTTTCAGCCATTATTGAACTTGTCCGAGAAGTGGTCATTAGTAACATGCAAAACAAATTTGGGAAGGAAACATGAAAAACTTTTCCAGTTATCGCGCCCACAAGTAAATGTTAACGCCGACGCCGACGCCGACGACGCCGAACTTCAATTGCAATAGCCCACCTTTTTTAATTAAAATTAAAAGGCGGGCTAAAAATCACTTGCACATCCCCATGTTGCTAGGAATGTAAAGTTGAAATTTCTAAAAAAAATTGAACAGTAGTTTTTGAGTTTTTGCGCCCACAAGAAAACGTGTCGCCGGACACCGGACAGAATCCTGGCGCGACTAAAAACCCCCTTCCCCTACGGTCGGGGGATAAAAAATGAGTGTTGGTTTCCGATTGGTTGTGAATATAAAACATGGTAGGTAGCAATTGTTTTTTTATTTTTTAATATTAAAATTGGTAATTTTTTAACTATTGGCCTATTCAAACATCCTCAACCGTTTTCTGATATATGCCGTAAAATCATGTTGTTGGAATTTTTCGAATCTTGGGATGTCGATCTTTCATAATCAAATTTAAAAAAACGCTGAATCCTAGGATGAAACGAATTATGTGATGCACGGCTCAAAATTAGAAAATGTGGCCTCAGATTGAAGCACAGATTGACAGACAGGATTGACAGTTTAATGAAAACAAGCGAACAACACTAACACCACTAAACAACTGGTTTTAATTTGATTTAAATAATGAAACGGTTGCTGATAGACTAAGTACTTTTTTAATGTTGTAAGTCTTTGGCGGCGGAGGTCTGCAATATTTTATTATTATATATTGGACAGGCATAAAATTTATTGAGTCGCAAAAATCAGCCACATGTGCAAGCATCGGTCAAAAATCAACAGTTTTTTTTTAGGACTTACAGAAAATATGAACAATACTTCTGTGGAACG
Source organism: Flabesymbios commensalis (assembly GCA_964017125.1). Lineage (NCBI taxonomy): Eukaryota > Metazoa > Annelida > Polychaeta > Terebellida > Flabelligeridae > Flabesymbios > Flabesymbios commensalis. The sequence goes on from OZ024902.1 coordinate 105,829,402, forward strand.
TGGAACATAAATTTGCCCTCCTGTTATTAGAGTGAAATATGCGCAAATTAATTCCACACCAAATGTTATACTATTATGTAGTATGTAAAATACATCTTTCAGGTTATTGTATTACAGCATACTTATTCCAATATTTCCCTGGTGGCACATCGTCAGCTTGTTTTTTCATAGTAAACTTCATCACGAACTCTTGACACTCACACTCCAGGGAAATGCATATTTATGACGAAAAAAATTATACTGAAAATGAAAATAAATCATTAAGAGCAGCGCAAGTCAATCATGTACTGACAATAGCATTCAACTGAAAATGGTTATTAAATTAAACTAGGCCTGATAAAATAATACAATGTAATAATAACGCCTTTAATTCCGTAAATGTTGCAACAAGTGCTTGAAGAGGTAAGGCAAAAAAAATATATATGTTTGTTTCCGATTTGTTGTCATTTTAAGCAGTGGGTATGGTAGGTAGGAAATTCATTTATTTTATTTTTTATTTTATTTTTTGTCACTTCAACCAATCGGTAGGTAAGCATTTTTTTATTTTACTTCACTTCCATGCATGTTTTATCTGTACATTATGTATTATGTATCTGTACATTATGTAACAATTTTTTTGTTTTTTTGACGCTTTTCGACCCCCCTTTCCCTTACATAAGGTTTTTTAGCTTTACTTTTATTACAGTCAGTAACTCATCCCTTAATAAAAAAAAAAATTCTTTTCTTTTTTTTGAAAATCCATAAAATAAATTTGGTTCGCACATGTTTTGATAGGGTCGGTCTGAAATCGGGAACAAACAATATTTTTTTAGGCCTAAGTGGAACAGGCATGCTGTGTCCCCCTTTTGTTAATTTTTTTGAATCCATCAAAATTTTTCTTATTTCCATGACCCCCTCGTGAACTTGGGAAAAAAAAAATTGGGGCCGGAGGCTAAGCCCAAATTTCTCATTGTTAAGTGGTAGGTAGATTCAATAAATTTTAAAATTGTCCAATAAAATTATGCTTAGCTTTTTTTCGTAACTGCTGACATGCTAAAAGAAACATTTGACCATATTCCACAGTTTCCACCGAACAAGAAAAATGCTGTGCTGGATCAAAATCTGAGCTAATTATAAAAACGTTTAAAAGCTGTGACCATAATTTTTCAAATTCCCGCAGGGAAACAGAAGCCAAAACATCACCCAGACACTTGAACTTTTTGAAGCAGCTGAATAAAACTACTGAGATGTGCTAGATATTAGGTTTTAAGATACATCAGGGCACCCAATGAGTGCCCTGCAATGCTGTAACAGAGCAAATATACCACATAACAATCAGAAATTTGGGCATAGCCTCCGGCCCCAGTTTTTTTTCCACGAGGGGGTCATAGAAGAAGAAAAATTTTGATGGATTCTCATCCTTATAACTAAGAAACTTTTATTTTTACCCTCAGTGCGCCCTATGAGGAAGTGCAGGGCAGGCAAACAAAACTTCACCCAGGTTTTACCCTGGGCAAACTAGTGCAGCCTTCCCCAGGTATCTTAATTCTTCAAGATTCCCATATTGTTCTGTCCAAACGGTCTTTATAATTTCCTAAAACTTCCTCATAGGGCAGTAGACATAGTCTATTTTCTTTCTTTGCATTTTTTTACAAAAATTAAATAAAACGGCACCTGCGTTAAAAAAATTATCAGAAGGGGCCACAACTTGCCTGTTCCACTTATCTCTTCAAGCACTTGTTGCAACAATTACGGAATTAAAGGGCGAGAGCTGGCACCATTTTTCGTTATTGAGAGAAATATAATGATGGGAACCCCTAGAAAAGGTGATAAAAGTGTCATTTAAAAAATATTTTATTGTTAATTCTACAATAATTTTTTTTGCAGGATTTTCAACCTGCTTTTATTTGCATACAAAGACATAACATAGTATAACAATACAATAATGTCCTACAAAGCCACAATGCAGTATCTGCTAACAGATACCGCATCCTTGCCCTGTACAACACAAGCGGATGTTACACAGGACAGACAGACAGACAGACAAATACATTACATTGATACAGCCTTCCCTTCCAAAAAAAACAGAGCACACTCATCGGCTTGATAGAAATGAACGGGTACAAGTGCCACTTCATAAAGTGGTAAATTCACACTCTCACATCCGCGGAGGAGAAATATTTAATGATAATCAGTGTACAATTATCAGTGTAAATCAGTGTACAAAAAGTGTAAAGGGTAACAATTGCGCCGCTAAACATTTTTGTGATCAATAGAAGTACCACTAAATTGGATAAACTAGTTTTTTTATAAATGTATGTATATATATATATATATATATCTATATATATATATATATATTTGTCATAACTGCTTTAGAAAACCCAGCTTCGAATGAGTTAAACATAGAAACAAACAATTCAGCAGCACGTGTGGTTAATTTAATAATTCGGGTACAACATCTATATATTTTTCCCACTTCTGTATAAATTTATCGTGGGTGTTATACTCTGAGGCACTATAAAACAGGGTTTGTATATATTTAAAAATTTTAAACTTTATAGTTTTGAACGAAATTAGTCTTCCTTTCTGTTAATGGGTATAAATGGTTGATTGAATTAATACATGTAATATAATTTCTCCAGTAGCAAAGTCGTGGTCAGTACCAAAAATAATGTATTCTGGGGAAAAAGTATATCCACATTCACCGTCATGATTAAGCCAAATAGAAAACTCTTCCCACATACATGTATCTGATATTACTTGACATTCTATAATGACATGTAATATTGTTTCAACGTCATTCTTACAAAATTGGCATATATCTGTTTGGGATATGCCAATTTTTTTCAAAAAGTTATTAGTTGGTAAAATGTTATGGATTAGTTTATATTGAAATACATTTAATTGAACATTATTAACTAGTGCATTTAAAAGACCATCCAAATATATTTAACCAATGTCTATTGTCATATGGCAAGAGCCTGTCCCATCTTCTCATACATATTGGCTCATAATTTTTAAATTGGGTTAACACATTATATATTGTAATACTGCCGGCTGGGTCTTTAAGTAAGAGTTTGACTCAATTCAAAATAGGTGGTATTGTTAGCAAGCAAGCATGTATTCTCTATCGCTTTATTATTAATTAGGTCACGCCACGCCTTTTGCAAGTTTTTTCGCAGCCGAATGTTATCTAAATACATTATTTTATTTAAGTTCCTTCAAATCTAAAAATTTAAAAAAGGTACCTTTTTCCGTTAAAATATCTTTAATAAATAATATACCTTGTTTTGCCCAGTTATATATGCACATGCGGCCATCAATAAAATGGTTATTGAACCATAAGGGTTTGTTTACTACTTCATTATAGCATTCAATCTTAATTTTATCTATTAGAATGATGTCAGCTACAAAAATATCTTTCCAAAAAGGATTATCTATATACTTAATATGGGTTTGTAAGTAATTACTGTAAAATTTCCAATTGTAGCCGCATGTCTCATAGAAGCCACCCCCCCCCCCCCAAACTTTTACAAATTTCAATTTTTTTGACAGAAGTTTCCTAATTGGAAAACCTCCAATTAAAGCGCAGGGTGATTTTTGAGATTTGTCAAGGATCAATTTTTTCTAAAGCAGCAAATTATTGGTATCTTGAAAGGACAACAACTAGGTGTTGATCAAGATGTGCCGCTAGCCAGCTAACCATGCCAACTGAGCACACGCTACGCTAACCACGCCAACAGAGCACACGGTGTATAAGCCCAGTTCTATAGCTTTTAACCCTTTACAGACATGAAGCGTTATATTCATGATAAATGTGTGATGATAGGCTGGTAATGTAGCCCTATAAACGCTACAGTTGTTGCCATGTTAAAGGGACATGCCAAGGTCTTAAATCATCAAAATAATGGTGATTTAATTTTGGCTTTCGCGCTCCTAACCGAATACGTCCCACAGCGTGCACAGAATGGACGTGCATGAATATTGTGGGTCGTATTATGATTGGTATGTCTGAGCCACTTCCGGTTTGAAAAAAATATACTTCCGGGTCAATTGGGAATAGGGAGCATGGGGTATTTCAATCTCCTATGTTTATGGGGGAGTTGAGGTTGAGGGTATTTTCGCGCACCGCATTGTGTAACAGCGTGGAGACCCATGTTGCATATATTTTTGATTTCGTTTGTTTCCAAATGGATTTAGGATTCCTTCCGGCACATGTCTGTTTTTATTTCAACCTGATACAATTATCTGCAAAATTTTTTTAAAAAATGTAATTTTACTGATTTTGACTTTTAGAAGCCAAAAAAATTGGCATTTTCTGGGACTCAAAATAGAACGGAACTACTTTAATGGCTGATGAAAAAAATATTTTGCCGCGTAATGACGCGATTTTAGATACGCTGCATTAAAACACCTGTCCGAAAAGTAGATAAAACTTCTAAAAACCTATTAAGAACCAGGGCAAAAAAAAGGTGAGGTGCGCGAAAATACCCCCTGCGCAAAAATACCCTCCACCACCCTACTAGTCCTGTGGGCTAGTGAAAAAAAAATAGTTTGCCGCGTAATGACGCGATTTTAGATACGCTGCATTAAAACACCTGTCCGGAAAAAAGATAAAAATTTAAAAAACCTTTTAAGAACCAGGGCAAAAAACTGACGAGGTGCGCAAAAATACCCCCTGCGCAAAAATACCCTCCACCACCCTACTAGTCCTGTGGGCTAGTGAAAAAAATCACGAAGTTACACTGCAATAAAAGATATACATGTATTTTTCTCTGTTTGTTTGTTCTTTTTGCTCACTATTCCTGGTAGAAATGAAGCCATCATTGCAGAATTAAAAAAGTAATTTGCTTTGAATGGCACTTTTATCACCTTTTCCGGGGGTTCCCATCATTAGATTGCTCGCAATTATGAAAAATGGTGCCAGCTCTCGCCTTTAATTTCATGATAGCTGCAACAAATGCTTGAATAGGTAAGTGGAACAGGCATGCTGTGGCCCTTTCTGATAATTTTTTTTTACGCAGGTGCTATTTTTTAAATTTTTGTAAAAAAATGCAAAAAATGAAAATGTACTATGTCCACTGCCCTATGAGGAAGTTCTGGAGGACATCATTAAGACCGTTTGGACAGAACAATGTTGTAATCTCAAAGAAATGAGATACCTGGGGAAGGCTGCACGAGTTTGCCCATGGGTGGTAAAACCTGGGTGAAGTTTTGTTTGCCTACCCTGCACTTCCTCATGGGGCGCACTGAGGGTAAAAATGAAAGTTTCATGGCTATAAGGTCTATGCCCAAATTTCTGATTGTTATGTGATGTATTTGCTCTGTTACAGTGCGGAGCACTCATTGGGTGCCCTGATGTTTCTTAAAACCTGATATATACGGATAGCAGATCTCAGTAGTTTTATTTAGCTGCTTCAAAAAGTTCAAGTGTCTGGGTGATGTTTTGGCTTCGGTATCCCTTCCTGAATTTGCAAAATTAAGGTCACAGCTTTTGGATGTTTTTATCATTAGCTCAGATTTTGATCTGGCACAGCATTTTTCTTGCTCAGTGAAAACTGTGGAATGTGGTCAAATATTTATTTTAGCATGTCGGCAGTTATGAAAAAAGGCTCAGCATTATTTAATTGGACAATTTTAAAATTTATTGAATCTACCTATATAAAGATACGGAGTGGGGGTCGTGATGAACAGCGAGAGATACGAGAGACACGGGAGAGACGAGAGACACGAGAGAGCGTGGTGATGAAAAGCGAGAGAGCCTAAAAACACGAGAGAGACTGATGATGAAAAGCGAGACAGACGAAAAAAACGAGAGACACGAGAGAGCCTCAAAAACCCGCAATGATGAACAGCGAGAGAGACAAGAGATACGAGAGAGCCTGAGCCGTATTTTTAAAAAAAATACATTTAATTCTGAGCTTTAGGGCATATAGGCATAGGGTCTAGTCTAATAATAAAATTAATTCCCATGCCATGATGCATTTTGTGCGAGCAGTGGTGAGCTGCTATGGGAGATATGGGACATTGTAAAATCAGAATGCACTATGAAATATTAAGGCGATAACATTGACCACGTATAGTACATCGTTTAGTTTTTGTTTTTTTGGCTAGCCCTGGAAGCCGTGTGCCCAGGTCTATAGTTCTTATGATATAAATTGGCGCTTATATAACGCTAAATTGTTGTTCCTCGTTCTTGTTCAAGTGTTTATTTTTCATTAGTTTTACTTTGAAATATATCTGAATGTAACTAACCCTGTCCAATCTTAAGTTTACAGGCAAAAAATGGACAGTATACTACATGATGTGACAGTGATCTACATTTATTAGGTGAGTCATAGATGTTGGCTGAAATATATTATGAAGCTGCTGATATGTTACACCCGAGTTGCTATCCTTACCTGTCACTCTCGTGGGGTGTGATCGTCACCTGTCACCCATGTCGTCATCGTCGCGCCTTACACCTGTAACGATAGCAATTTGTAGCTAGTGTGCGCTACTCTTGTCAAATCTGATCGTCACCCCTTGTCAATCGTTGTGCTGTGATCAATGTAATTAATTAAGGTTATTTTTATAAGCTGGCCACGGATCAACTTCGGTAGACTTGAAAATGAGATTAGAGAACACTTAAATATTTCAGAATTTCAAACAAAATCAAGACGCTAGCTAACTATATCTGCCAGTCGTTCAGTCCGCCTATGACATAGAAGGTGCCTCCTTTTGTCGGCCATACATTTGTGCTCATAGCTTTATCTAGCAGCTTGTGATTTTCTTTAGGAAAATTAATTTAGGTTTCGTTGTGAAAATGAGATTAAAAACATGCTAATTATCACGTGTGCCCAGTGGGAAATGTTAATGATAATACAGTACCCGGTAGTTTATTGCCAAGGTATGTCATTTATATTTAAATAAAGGTTATTAATGAGATCAATTTTGATAGCAATTGAGACGCTGAGATGTCGTGAAATGACTTTGATCGTTAGGTGTCTTTCGTCAGATGCAAGCAACACGCAGTTGCTAAACATGATGAGTGACAACTGTCAACACGTCTAGATCTACCATGTACAGCAGCCCTGTGATCTTCAATTGCTGTTCACAAAAGGTGTAGAATATACTGCAGACGGTGTGGTGTGATTTCTGTCACCACTTTTGAGCTGCTGTTGTCAATTTAACTTCACAGCTTGCAGAAAGCAGACACAATCAATATGAGGTGTGACTCCTGCCACCATATATTTCAGAGATGTGACTCGCATGTTCAGTCGGACTGTTGACACGTCTGAGGTGCGATTGTCGATTGAAGTTCATGACTACTGGTTGATATAATTATGTTAGAAGGAAATGTATTCATAAACTAGGCATTAAAGAAAAATCGATGGAACAATATTTTTAGAAAGAGGTTAGGAAAACAGACTCATTCCAAGACTCAGACATTTACTCAACCGTTAGCTGGATAATGATACAAAGACTATTTCGGTATACATTTATAAGCTTGGTATAATGATTTTGAAGTAAAGCGAAAATTTTGAAATACCGGTAATGACAAGTCTTTATTTGTAATAGCTACTTAATTCGGGATGGTTATCACCCACGTAGTTTATTAGGTGCCACCGGGTTATGGTTTACTAAATTTAAATAGCATCTGGTATCTATTCTTTTGTTACTTGAGTAGAGTAAATAACAGCTGAATACTCCCCTTTTACTGTTCATTGCGACTGGGTGGAACTCCATGCCCAAACGATCCAACCCCACCTAAACCGACTGAATACACAACCCACCAAAAAACATAGTTTTATATGTAAATGCAGATATGTAAATGTTACTCATTTAATTCCAGTCATTTTTGTAAATATTGTATCGATTAGTCCAAAAAATAGGCCACAAAGACATAGGCTTAAAATTATTTCAAGCTAGAATAATTTTCCAAAGAAAATACCCACATGCAGTGTCTTTATTGTCAGTTTGCTGTTATTTTATACATCGTTATTCCAGTGAGTATTGGTACACTATGAACGCATCTCCTGTTAATTTTTCCCTCTATGAGTGTTGCAAACACATGCTAACACTCCCACCTCAACATAAAGTCGTAAATGCAGTTACCAACATTGTATTTATTTGATAGAATGATGTCTGGTTTTATCACATATACCATACAGTACATATGATCATTCACAAAACAACCATACTAATATCATAGACCTGATAATAATAAAAATAGTTTATTCGGTTTATATAGTACAGTAACATTCTATAAATCTAGTAATATTGCATGAAAATAAAGTAATGGTCTACAAAATAGTGGTATACTTGGCCATGGATGGATAGATGTTAAATATACATGGGGACGACGACACGCAGATGCCCCCAATAAATACACCTTTCTTGGGCCCCCACCTCGCTGGAGAACAGATCTACCGTATATCCCCGTGTATAATGCGATGTTTTTTCTTAGCTATTCATGTCACAAAAAGACACCTCGTATTATACATAGATGTAGAATTTAACACAATTTTTTAGTTTCTAGCGGTAAGTTCAGCAGTAAGTTCTCTAGCGGAAGAACGTTTCTTTAAACATAAACCAGTCAGCGTGTTTGGTAAGCAGGCCTATACACACGATACAACAAGACTGTGCCTTTCCAACTAGTAGCAAACAAGAGACGTTCACCCAATGCTGGTACATTGTTGGGCCACAGTCTGCGACGCTGACACAACATTGTACCAGCATTGGGGGAATGTGTCGTGTTTGCTGGGAGCCCCCGTCTCACATTCTCGCCGACGCGCGTGGCACCTTTGACAACCACGGGCAGATAAATGACGCCGTTAGTCTGCAACCAATTCACACTCCTGACCTGTTCATTTATATTAATAAAGATTTAATTTAAGATCGCCTTTCATATGGGAGTGTTCTATTGTGTATGACAAATCTGAACATGATATTTTCATATTGGAATGAGAGAATGCGTTGACGAAATATAACAAGATATCACTGATTGTATCTCCTATCGCAAATTCTATACATGTAGGCATCAGAATGTCCATATTGCTGGGATACCATTAACGCCTACCGCTGTTGCCGCAGCTGATAAGGTATTGAGCAAATGGTGGTATCTGTTAGCTGTAGTTCATGGAGCGCTGCTGTGTTATTGCACCCTGACACTTATCAGTGCTTATACAACCAAACACCTCTTGTGTCTATACAATGCGGCTAGTCTGCAAATGTTTTACAATCACATTTCATCTTGGAATGTTCTTAGCACAATGATATTAAAATATGGTTTTTGTAATAAATAAATTAAAATAATATAAATTTATTGGCGAAATATAAATACAGGTATTTTAAAATCTGTGTGTATATATATGTAGCCTATGCAGACCTCAGAATGTCTGCCGATCGAGACAGTCCCTTGGAAAATGAAAATACAGTATCTCTGCCCTTTGGTTTTGCAGAGCTGTACTGTTGCCGCTGTTCCCGTCATTGAGCATCGTCTATGCAGGTGTCAAGGCGCTATTTAGTAGAATAAGATAATATCCATGCCTCACATTTAGATGGCCCGGAACGCTGTCGACTGGGACGCTGCCGACATCCAAAATTTGAGGTCATATTATACAAAGGGGTAGACGTTTTCCAGGTCATCCGAGGTCTCAAATCTTAACTCGTATTATACATGGCGTCGCACTATACGCGGGGATATACGGTATACATTTCATACATATAGTAAGGATACAAAAGATAAAATAAACTGCCAATCACTTCCTTACAAAGGTTAGTATTTAGCACATGACATCACTGAAACCATGTCGTAGTTATATTCATTAAAGTCATATTCCATTCATATGCCGGTTTCTATATTTCTTGTACATTGTGGTGTTAAGCAAGGATGTATTTTATCGCCCACATTTTTCGCTTTTTTATGTGAACGACCTAGTTTTAGATATAAAGAATTTGAGTGTGGGAATAAAAGCTGGGAAGCTAAACTTTTTTACTATATTATGCAGATGACATGTTAATCTTGTTTGCTAGTACTGCTGGTGAACTACACTTACACTTACAGCTCAATGTTTTGAATCAAATGTGTTATAAAGAATCCAGAGAAAGACCTTTCAGCACTCTGTCAACAGTAGGCCTATGATTAGTCCTTAGCTCTATTTTAAACAAATACGCTCCTATGAGTACACAGATAATGGCAGGAAAACTAAAATAAATAGATAGATATTTAGCTGATGTTTTTTTCAGATAAGAACAGACAATCTGCACAGCCTATATGCAACTCTATAAATACCATTCTGCATAGAATTCCAACGCCAGCTCTGCCACAATTCACATCAGTAATAACACTTTATGATATTTCTCAAAATATTTTGTCTATAAAATTGAAACTGTTCATTCCAAATTCCCAGATAAATCCAAGATGAAAGTTTTTAATCGTGCAATGGAAGATTAAATTGAAAATCTTATTTTGGGCTCATGGTCAAAATCATGTGATCTTGTAGCCTACTGAAAAATTACCTGAACATACTAATAATTTCCATCACGGACATATTCAACGTTTGAATGGAAATTAGTACATTTATTAACTTGAAATTTTAAAGAAGCGCATGTAAGACCACTACTATAGTACTTAAAAAACATATCTTCTTAAAAACGAATTAAAAAATTACAGGCCTATTCAAATCTTAGAAGAGGTAGTAGCCGATCGTCTACAAACAAAAAAAAATGACCATCTATCTAATCCATTACAATCAGCCAACAGGAAACATCTTTCCACAGTATCAGCGCTTCTAAAAGTACGTAGTGACATTATTGTCAGTATGGAGAAGGGTGAAGTTACAGCTCTATCCTTATATGACTTGACAGTCATAAGTCACACTTCCTAAGTGGTTGCAGGTGTCGCAACTGAACTTGTGGATTGTCACATCTTTTGTAAGCATCACATTAAATCACATCTAGCTGGCATGATGTTGAACCTTTGCACATGGATTGCTGTACCTTTTGAAAATCACAGGAGAGCAACGTCTTGAATACTTACCAAGGAAGGTAAGTTGATTGCAACCACCACGCCTACCTACAACGTAAAATATAATAATGAATGAATGAATAAATATATAAACTTCTATTATACAAGTTAAAATTAATATGTACATTATTTCGGCGGAATTAGTGTCATATAACTGATAATATACGTAGACTTGTATCACTAATTTTATTCTAAATCTCAAAGAACAAAAAGTTCAGGAAAAACAAATGTTATTATTTTGTAGAGTATTCTGTTTAGACATCTGCGACAGGCTAAAACCACGAGTGACAACAGCGTAGGCTTCAGCCACAAATTGCGCTCGATTAAAATTGTGGGACATTCCTTTGGGCGGTCATATCTAAGATGTTTACCACATTAATCAGGTCAACAATTGATTGATTAAATTATGTAACATTTCGTCTCCATGATCCCATGTTCAGCTCGTCTGTTGCAACGCCATTAAGTTATGAACATTTTTCGGACATTGGGGTTGAGATCTTTCTCATTCATCGCCATATTGAAAAACGTTGTTTTACGATTTGGACTCGTCCACGGCTAAACTACGGGCATCAGACAAAGTCATGCCTATATATGCCGGCCCGATATTGCTTTTTTATCTGCTCATTTTCAATAAAATAATTTCACAAATCTAGACTTAACTTTTTTTAATTTTAAGTCTCTCTCGTGTCTCTCGTATCTCTCGTGTCTCTCGCTTTTCATATTTGTGTTTTTGGAACCTCTCTCGTGTCTCTCGCTTTTTATCACGTAATTTTGCGATTTATGGGCTCTCTTGTCTCTCTCGTATCTCTCGTGTCTCTCGCTGTTTATCACGACCGCGGAGCGGCTATCAGATTCAGATTATACGACAAATCCCCTTTTTATCGCTCGGCAAATCAATTCATCTTATCGACATCAATAAGTCTATAATACCGCGAACAACCAGGCAACGACAACCGCCATCACTTTGAATTGAACGCTTTAAAATTTCATCCATACAATTGAGTTTATTTTTTTTCGTAATATCTGCACAAGATATGGCCATCACTATCAGCAATACAAGTTTCCAACAGATTTGTTGTGATTTGTTGACGTCGTGTTTTGGGAAACACCGAAAAACCTCACTAGGAATCCGATGCAACTATATTGTAATTGCACTGCGGCTTTTAGTATTTGGTACGGTAATAACTAGCGCCATTCTCCACACATAGATGTCGCTCAGGTCAGCCCCCGCTCTCTGAGGTAAGAATGAACTAGCGCTACTAATAACTCAGCCCTAGGGTGGTGAAGGTCTGGGAAAGGACGTCACGTCTAGAAATAAAGTTCTGAGGTTGATGTTCTATTACCTGAAAATTGCAATAATTTATTTTAACCCATTGCTTGCTTATCACGACAAAGTCGTTTTTAATCCGTTTTATCAGCCGATCACAGAGGTGGACAAGTGGTTGCCACATCGCCACATGTGGCGACAGAAGCAAAATGTCTGTAATGTAGGCCTAAATATTAAAAAATGACTATTGGGTTTTAAGGCGAGGGTAACCATTGCTGTTGTCGAATGTTCGACAAGTCAATGGACCCGACCATCGCCTCAGGCCCAATCTCGGTCAGCAAGTGACGGTTCGCTGCAGAAACTCAGTCAAAAATAGATGATTTCCTTAATTCGTTCTTTATTCATTCCATTTTCGTGTAGACTAGATGTGGGAACCTGCGTCTCGCCGTTTGGGCTGGTTCGGGGCTACACATCAAGTAAATCACACATCATATACAGATAGGTACAGTACCGGTACGACTGTTCTTACTGATTTGCAAATACATATTGTTCCACTGTACATCCTGTTGTAAGATAAAATATTTGAAAGAGAGGTACTGGTGTGTCCAAAAGGCTACCATTTTATTATGTTTTGTGTGACGCTGTCTGTATAAAATGTGTGTTAATCAGATTTATACCTTATTTAAAAAGTATATCACATTCATGACAGGTACTTCACTCCTATAGCAGAGCGGCTCGTGCACATTTACACACACTGCTCAGATTGTTAGCTTCCAATAATTACTACCGTCAGGGTTGTGGCAGGTCGAGTTCAGCTATTAATCAAATCTCACATAATTTGCCAATTCTAACCATATACTGGTCTGTGGTTGGTCAATTCTCGCCATCTCCACGTGGAGACTATCACTTGCAAACCAACACAAAAAGATCAGTGTGCAAGTCTCCCCCCCCCCCACCCGCAAACCTGCACTGACGTATCAGTGAACATTGGTACTAGTACAGCTGATTTGCATGTACATATTGTTCCACTGTGCGACCTGTCGTAAGATAAAATATACTTATAGCGGGTAGGCATACTGGTGTGTCTAATGTTCATACCATTTGGTAAGGTATTGTGCTACTCTTTTTATGTATTTGTTTGTCACTTGGTAATATTGTATCTTAAGGACATATATATTTTACTGTTGCAGGTTGAATGAAAACCTAGTAAGGAACAGATTTCTTGCTACAATTGTTAAAACCGAGAGACTACTTCTAGAGACTTATTTTGTAAACTACTTGACAACTCTGAAGTTGAACACACTTTCAAATTGTGTGATGTTTCTTCCCAAATTATTCAAGCATACCAGCCAGTAATGTGTAAAGATGTACAGACATGTATGTATACTCAACTGGTGATTGCTACTGCCTCTATTGCTCCAGCTCCCTGGAAACTGCCACTTTACAATATGGGAGTTTAGCACCTTCTAACTCCAAGGGGACGAATTGTGCTGGAGATGATTTAAAACAGATAGAAGTAAATAAACGTGCGTCAAGATGATACAGTTCGATGTCTTCCCTACTGTGACATCCAAAACATACAGGAACATAATGAGTTATGTCTGTTTGACTAGTGTGGATGTGTGCTGGGCTCATTTATATCTACGCAGCTAGCATCCAATAAAATCATACTATCACAAGTGACAAGTAACAAGCAACAAGTATTTATCCAACATATGAGCTTGCTTCCTCCGACCTATAACGTGTTTAACAGAGGTGTCTCAACATAAGCAACACCTCTGACGACTATTATGTGGACTATTACTAGAGTACATAATCTCGGCCAGATATTCGACCGAAATCACTAAAAAACCTAAAATGTCCATAGTCCTGATATCACTGATTTTGAAGACAAAGTTTCAATTCCTCCTGATAACATATCAGGCTCTTATGAGCATGATAATCAAAATTCTACTTCTGAACTTCTAACAAATAGTCAGGCTCTTATGCACCACTCCGGCGTTGGTCGGTCAGTCGTGAAAATATTGGCAACGCTGATTCAACGTCGAGGCAAACACTGAAACGCCACATGCACAGCTGAGGCGTGGGTCTACGCTGTGTCAGTGCTACGTCCCAAATCTCACGCCTGCTCGGGGATAGTCGTTGAACCAGCGTTGCAGTGTTGTCAATGTAGGGGCCTATGTCTCTATTGTTAGCTATGTAGGATTTTGTCAACAGGTAACATATTGTATAGGCCTATGTTATAGTGTAAATTGAGTGTGTGGAATCCTGGCACCCGAAGCTAGGATGCTGAGAGCGTGATAAAGGCATAACATCTGGGCATAGTGAGCACTTTCAGCCTACCAATTACACTCTGTAGTGCAAATTAAGTGTCTGACTACAAAATGAGAACTGGAACCTGAAAAGAAAGCTTTGCTTAGATTTTTTTGATTTTTACCGCTTATAGGTGGTGCAAGGGTCGATAGGGATTGAAACAAACCATTGCTAAAGAGGTGTTGAAACAAACCATTGCTATCCCCATATATCCGGTATGACTCACTAGATTCCTGAATATGAAAGACTGGTAAAAATGAATTTTTCAACTTTTTAGTCTCATTTATCGATGTTTAAAAAAATTGCTTGATTTGAAACATGTGTCATATTTCTTTTCTTTAGTTTGAATACGACTGGTTCGATTCTGTGTATATGCAATGGTAGCACTTATAAAAGAGACTATAGACCTGATAAGTAAGTACAGTTTTATAAATTCGATTCCGGACCACCTCAATGAGTGGACCACCTCGGACCAGTTTTGCCAGTCCCAAAGTTTTTCCCATTGACGTAATGCTTAAGGATTAACCTTAGCGGACCACCACCCCGCTATTCAGGACTATTGCACCAATAAGTCTCAACCTCGCTAAGCGGACAACCTGGGACATCAAGGGTCAATTTTTTGAACCCTTGGATCACTGACAGGGCATTCACACCTACGGTGAAAGTCCACGCTTGGATGCCCACAAATGCATCTGGGTAAGACCTTATAACTTCTATGGTCCTTGTGAACGCCCTCCACCATGATATTTAGCTGGCAGTCTTGGTGAGGCATTACAATTGCCATGGGCCTTACATGGTGGACGTCGCGCCTTCACACTTGCTTACACACAAACAACGGCCATCTGATTGCTCAGACTTAATCTAGTTTATGTTGATTTAAATATTTTGTACTCTGCATCTTGTAAAGTTCTTTATTGTATACCGCTCTTCTTGTAGGCATTTAAGAGATTTGAATCACAATTAGCTATATAAATAAATATGATTATCGTCATTAATTGGAACTTGCAACATTCATGCCTCCTCCTCCGGGAATTTGACCTTCAGAGCTCAATATATCAACGTTATATACCTTTTGTGCACTTGAGAGAGTAATTATAATTCTGTATCTGTATTTTTACTAAATTTCATACCGTACTAGTTATTAAGTATCGGGGCTGCAATGATCATTTTAGATGAATTGTATTAGTGATCTGTACGACCTAACTAAAAACCGATGAAGTGATTTAGGGGAATTTATGCTCCATTTCTATTCAATAACTAATATAATAAACATAGCACCAGCTTACCGAGATATAAAAAAAGATCTGAATTTATTAAATCATTCAATGTTGTGCATCAATATGGCATAAGCTAGACGTAATAAGCTCAAGCTCAAAGAAAAAATAAATCTCATAAATGCAAGTCGCATTCACAGTCAGCGACAATTGGCGTATTAGATGAAATAAATGGTGACCAACAAGATCAGACTTCACTCCTAAAACATTTCCAGATGCTGTAGAAGGGATATAGTCCATTCTAATGTTCTTTTATGATACTGTTGAAAAGATTGTTCAAGATAGTTTGCGTGTTGCTACTGTAGAGGCAGCATGCAAACTGCGGCAAACTTCAATAAATAATTTCTTTAATGTAAAATAAATGTTTTTATTTAATTTAATAAATTCCTTCTAGTGCTAATTGAATAAAAAAAAAATGTTATTGTACGTGCTTGTTTGGTGTTCGTTTTTGGTGTTCGTCTTATATACACGTAGTTACAACATGCAAATGTTCATATTTTATAAGGTATAATATAAAATTTCACTTAGGGGACCACCTCGTTAATGAGACCACTTTTGCTAAGTCCCTCAGGTGGCCCGTTTAGCGAGGTTCCAGCCTACTGTATAACGTGACTGGACTTAGTCTCTGACGGTGAGAGAACCAGCCGGTGAGACAGCAGAAGTACGTCCGAGTGTTCACCCGAACACTGGAGAAGAGTCAGAAAACTGTAGAGATTCTTGGCACAGTTATTTTTTAATTCAATCACTATAACCACAATAGGTACATGTTATCCAATGTCAATACATACAGGTGAGATACTGGTAGGTCCGGCAGTAACACAATTTATTTATTTATTTGCAGTATTTAAAAATATACGCACAGATCCAGCTAAGCTGATCATGGCATTTACAATAAATAACATCATTAAATAACATCATTAAATGTAAAATTATGTTAAAAGCAATAAACATAGTTATGAATAATTATTCCTATTAGCTAGGTAAGGTGAATTCTAAAAAAATGTGTTTTCAACTTATTTAAAAAAATATTCACCGAGTTCGCTGTTTTGATATTATGTGGAAGTATATTCCACAGGGCAGGCCCTTGCACACTAAAAGCTGCCTAGGTGGCTGACCTCTGTGACACAGGTACTTGCAATGATAAATCTCTGGGTTGTCTGAGATGACTAGGAATGTAGCTTGTAACGGACTATAAGTATTGTGGTGCCTGACCAAGCAACGCTTTGAAAATATATATTAGCACTTTAAAATGTATTCGCAACTCTACCAGCAGCCAATACAGTTCTTTAAGAAAGGGTGTGATGTGGTCTCGGATACAAAATCCAGTGATCAATTGGGCAGCACGATTTTGAAGTCGCTGCAAGCGGCCGAGCTGGAAAGCTGTAGCCCCGGACAGCATGGCGTTACAGTAGTCCAGGTGAGACAAAACTAATGCTGTAACAACAGATCGTAAAGTAACACGAGGTAAGAAACGTTTCGCCCTACCTATACAGTTTATGTGAAAGTATATTTTCTTGTACAGAGAGTTAGCATGTGCTTCACAACTGTTATAACGGTCGATATAAAATCCCAAGTTACGTACTATAGAGCGAGGTTGAATCACAGCTTCCCCAACTTTAATCTGCTTGCCATGCTTTCTAAAATGATGTTTTAATAGTACTATAATAAACACTGTCTCTGTTGGATTTGGCTTCAGTTTATTGACAACCATCCAGCTACAAATTTTACTTAGCAATGATAGGTAAAACACAATGATAGCTCTGCATGGTGATTATAACAATAGGCCGAGTAGGTCCAGCAGTTATTCATAAACTTATCAAGATCCCAAATCAAAATGAATTTTGAATTGAGCTGTGTGCACGAATCAGTTAAGTCAACACAGAGGCCCTAACTTACTGACAATGCGACATTGGTAATTATGTTGCCTGTATGCATGGGGTACCTGTGGACCTCAAAGAGTCAGGGTAATTCGTCACACTCAATAATTTGATCAAATGTGATCTAATTTGGACTAGGGTGTAATTGTTACATTCACTAAATTTAGCAAAGGTAATATGCCGAAGGCAAAGACAATTATGTCAAAGACTATGCCTAAGACACAGTGAATGTACAATGTGATGTAGCATATATGTATATTTATGCAAACCTAATTTTGCTCAGATTTTATGTCTCTTGAACAGACATTCTTGAACACAATATGAATATATAAAACAAAGTAAATTTTAATTGCAGTTGTTGTTATTTATAGCTTATTATGGTATGTCATTATTATTAATAATAAGAATTTCTAAGATAATTTTAATCACCCGTAATCGTAACTGTAATCACGAAATATGATTACTGTAGGCCCTAATAGTAATCATAATCGAAATCGAAAAAACAAAGTGTAATCAATATCGTACCCCAGTATTTGATAATTTTTGTTGACATGTAATCGTAATCATAATCGTAATCGATAATTCTAGCTTTTGAATCTGAATGAATACATAACAGTACACGGCTACTGGCTGTATCAGCATCACAGAAGAAGGAAGTGAGCGAGCGCGTTACAAGGCGGACTTAAAACGCAACTTGAATGCTGTCAGGTTGGGAGTAGACTTTAGTGATTCTGATAATTTGCTCTACACGGTTCGTGGTAAAGAATTTTAAATTGAGCTATGTGCACGAATCAGTTAAATCAACACAGAGGCCCTGACTTACTTCTACCTCTATGGTTGTAGGCTAACACTTAACAATTAGTGTCTTAGCTAGCGAACAGTCAGCCCGTCATTTGAGACAGGCAGTGTTGGCTTTGACGGGACGGGCACTCATTGAAATCACATTAAAATGACGGGCAGAAATTCTTCCCCTTCAAATATAAAATAACACTCCAAATATTTGGGGTTCCAATAGCACTATTAGCAATTTTGAGAACTGCCAACCGTGGGTTTAAATCGGAGCAGACGGTCTCTTTCAACTTTATTTCTGTCGCACACATTTGATTTGAGCAATAATGAGAGAACTAAAAAATGTATTAAAGTTTGCCGGCCCGCCGCGTTAACTAGTGCCGCCAATAGGTGCCATAGAGGCCCAAAAGATCAAACTGTAAGCTGGGCATCGCTGCATTAGTTTTACTCCAGTTTTCAGCGTTGTCGGCAGAGATGCTGAGTGGGAACAATGCAAATCATACCAACAGCATTTCAATGAAATATAGCAGAAAACGAGCTGCTATAGTGATATAGGGTAAAGAGGGATAATATGAGCACCTAACTTTATTTACCTATTTTGGGCAAATAAATGCAGTGAAAAAATTCAAACTTGATCTGATCGAATGTTTGTACAATTATGCAGTAATTCATAATATTAAATATTTTAACTTAAATATATTTTAATAAATAATTTAAAAACCATAATTCTGAAAACATGCTCATATTAGCCATGCGTGTGGAAAATATGAGCATGTGTTGTGGGGAATATGAGCATGCGTAATTAATTACCATTTGACAATAGGGTAATATGAGCACTTTGCCATAAAAAAGGACATTTTCCAAAATGTTTATTTTATGAGTAGTTTACCAAATAGAAGTGGCACTCGTACCCTGACATGACCCAAATGTCATTAAAGCAGAGATAATGTTTTTTTCATTAGTGGTTGGAATGGTTTTCTCTCATTTCACTGTATATTATGTTTAGGGTATTATGAGCATACTATCTTTTCCAATAGATATTTGTAATGGGGGTATAATGAGCACCATGCTCATAATAGATTGAAACATGGTGCTCATATTACCCCAGAAGTAGGGGGGTGGTAACCAGCCTAATGGGGTCCAAAACATGCTAAAACAATTTATTATCGTCCATTTTCTTGCTAAGAACCGCTATTGTTAGGGACGCACCATTTGATATCTGGGGGGGGGGGGGGTTAGAGTTTTTGTTGCTTGCAAACTTTTTTTACCACCGAGAGAAAACAATCTTTTTTTTGGCGATCAACGTCCGACAATTTTTTTTTAATGTTTCGTTGTATGCTTTCCCTATTATGTACGTAACCATTTGGTGTTTATTCTGGTGAACATATTTTTCATCAATTTCTACAACAAACTTTTTTTTTCTGCCCACATTTTTAACAAACTTTTTTTTTATGACTTTTGTGGCAACAAACTATTTATTTCAATTTTTTCTAGCCCCCCCCCCCCCCAGATATCAAATGGTGCATCCCTTAGCACTCATCCACATTACTTTCATGATACCTAGTGGTTTGTGGACGTACGAACAAATCAAATGTAAATGTAATTTTTCAATTAAACAGCCCAAAAACTTCATTTTGTCATAATTGGACTACTTTTTCAAAAAACTTTCTAAAAATTGAACGAGTTAATGTCCGTGTGATGAATATATGGTAAACTAAATTTTATTCAATTTCCGTTGTTATTGAGAATTTCACAGCCAGTGCTCATATTACCTACTATGCTCATATTACCCCATCTTACCCTAAATGTACATATAGTTAAATGTATATATTATAGTCGACATGTTGCTGCTTCTGAGAAAACAAATATTGTACTGATTTAACTTTGCAGAATTTCATATTAAGTAACATCGCAAAATCTCGCGATTTTGTCAAGGTGACGAAAGCGTCAGGCCAACACACCAACCATCACATGCTACCATGAGTTGGCCTACATCATGCCCGGTGTGATGTGCACGAGAACTTCGCGCACTTTCATTACATTGAACACCGGACGTCACTGCCTACCTAATGTTGGCCGTCGTCTATAATGCGGGCAAAACCCAAAAAATAACAATGACAGAGCGAAGCCTTTGCACAGGATGAAGCCTGTGGTAAGCCTGTCTCGTAAGCGTTGATGTTGAAACAATGCTGGTCTATTATCGTAGGTTGTGGGCCTGCAATAATTACCCATTGTACGCATGATGTTTTTAATACTCCATTCTGTCAATGTTCATCTTCAATATCCTCACAGCAGATGCAGTCATGCATCAAATATCAACCAAAATGTGTTCAACCCAGGATCAGCCTCAGGTATCGGTTAAATAATATCAGTATTCAGTGTGCCAGTGAGTCTGTGTTTTTGTATGAAATAGAAAAATGAAAATTAATGCTAGAAAACACCAAAACTATATATTATCTAGATTATCACCCCAAATGCCACTAAATATCACTGTTTCCAGGCATTTTGTTCAAAATTTCGTGGGGGAGGCCCCCCGGACCACCCGCCAGAGGGCAACATGCTGTGCGCATCACCTCAAATAGGGCGCTTCGCGCCATCATGGCTGGAATAATGTTTTTAATTAGAATCTGACAGGCACTTTTCCTTTTCTAGCTAAGTCCCTGTTAACAATCCGCTGTCGAGCACATATACCAGCCTGCCAAGTAGAAGTCATGTGATAAAGAGTTATGAAATGACTTGAATAGATTGCCAGAGTTACTAAATTAAATAAATGTGAAATAATAATTTGATTATTGTTTTTTTTTGTTATTTAAATATGCCATGTGGTATCTGTAGGCTCTGTAATTGAGTGTGAAATATATAACTATGATTAAATTATAATTATATGGGTCATTTCATGAAAACGGTAGGCTTAAATATTGCTGTGACAGGTTTGTAAAAAATAACCATCATAGATATGAAATATAGCTCACTTATATTGATCTACAAATAATATTGAATCTCTTGGCAAAATATGCAAGCTTATGTACGTGGTTTTCATTTTTGTGATAATTGGCAAAAGAGACACTTACCTCCCCATCCTAACTCAACTCTGTCACGGACAATTTCGTCATCACTGCAGCATAAAATTAAAATAAATAATGTATATATTTTTAATATATCTAATGCAACTTTGTGCACCGTGCTATTATATACAGAGAGCCGCATTGGACAAATATTAAATGATGAACTACAACTAAAACAAACTCCAAATAATCATTTTGTTGCATAATTAACAGACCAGATGTAATACAATGTCCAATACAATGTCCCCCTGTGGCTATAAATGTGTGATATCAAATGAAATTGCAGTTCTAGTGCTGGTAACAGAGTTGATTGGATGATAACAGAGTTGAGTACACTGTAAAGTAACAGAGTTCAGAAATTATAATTATTGGCTTTGGTATATTTGCAATCATATATTATAGTCGCATTAGTTATTGTTTTGCTTCATGTGACCTGTAATAAAAGTATTTGCATAGTTAACTTATAAGAAGGTGTGTCATAGTCCTGTAATATCAACTCTATTTCTGTTGCTCAACTCTGTTACCCAACAGAACGATGAAAGTGGTAACTGAGTTGATGGTGACATAGTTGATAGCTAATGGTTCTGAAGAACTTTCCAACGTGGTTTTGTCATGTGATCGCCCACTCATTGCATGTTCAGGGACATACTGCAAAAATACATTAGTTTGTGGATTTTTTTTTAGATAATTCTACTCAGTTATTGTAAAATTTAGGTAACATAGTTGAATCGTGAGAAAAATATTTTTTTAAATCTTGACATGTAACATGTATTTATAAGAAATACAGAAAGAGATAAAACATTACCTTTTGACTTCTATATTGGCGCCATGCTGGTGCACCACCTGGTGAGTATCTTGACAATATATATTATTTACTAGGGTTTCGAATTTGTATCAAATATGAAAAGTGAGAGTTAAAAAAAATATGTAAACATGGAAAAAACTCATTATAAAAGGTAAATTTGTATCAAATTACGTATCAAATTACGTACCGCAGGGACAGGTAGGGGGCCGAACATGCAGGGGGCCTAACGTGTAGGGGCCGAACGTGTAGAGGGCCGAACCGGCAGGGGGCCGAAATGACCGGATACCCTTTTAGTTTACTCCATTCTGACCTCAGAGATTATATCTCTGATACCACACGCTCATTTCGCCGCATGCACGCATGGCGATTGACCAAATTTTCAGCCGTAAGTGAGCGTTACCACGTGATTTTATAATCATTCCTATAACCACGGAACTATTTTGGTGTTCACTTCGACTCATTACTTATACTTTTTTCAATATTTAATTTGATCTTAGAGTTTGCTACAGGTAAAGGCTATTTATTCTGTTTAGTAGTGGATAAATTGAACCAGCACAATTCGCATGTCATTCAGTAATTTATATTTGCCAGTGTTTTGAAGCGGATTGTAAATTCTGTCAGTAAAACGTAAACATGGACCTTCTCACAGCAGCGCGTAGGCAGAAAAAGTAATCCATTGAATGTTTTCTATTTCCATGTGAATAGAAACTCATATGTGGCGGAGTAGTGGTGTTTTATATTTGCCATATATATTCAGTTCACTCAAGCGTGTTTAGAAGCCTACAGTTGTTGGGCTATATCAACAAAACTGCTCAAAATGAGCAGTTTCTGTCCAAACATGGCGGGGTTGACCTGAGCGACATCTATGTGTGGAGAATGAGTTTACTCATCATGTCATTTTTAATTTCACTAAAATAGCATAAATAGCTTTCAAAATTAACTAAATTATTGCAAAATATATTCCACTCCTCTAAAACTTTGTTATATGCATTATTTTTATTCATATGTCGCCTGAGATAGGTAATTAAAATTCACAGAAACAGCTGGGACTGTATTCTGTAGGCTAGGAGAATGGCAGTCAACTCATCCCCCCTACCAACTCATCCCCCATACCAACTCAACCCCAGTTCACACCTGGGTAGACCGACTCATCCCCAGCCCCCCAACAGCTATAACCAACTCATCCCCCCCCCCCCCCCGGCCTCAGCTCATGACTATATTGTAGGTTATCTGATCTGTTTTAAAGTTAGACATACGGGCAGCCAGCGATTACTCATACTTTTGGAGTGTAATAAAAAACGCATTTATTATTCGAAGCAACATATTTTATTTAAAAAAACATATTATAACATGTAGGCTAGACATAGGCCTATTAACATTTAATGAAACAAAATGAGCAGTTTCTGTCCAAACATGGCGGGGTTGACCTGAGCGACATCTATGTGTGGAGAATGAGTTTACTCATCATGTCATTTTTAATTTCACTAAAATAGCATAAATAGCTTTCAAAATTAACTAAATTATTGCAAAATATATTCCACTCCTCTAAAACTTTGTTATATGCATTATTTTTATTCATATGTCGCCTGAGATAGGTAATTAAAATTCACAGAAACAGCTGGGACTGTATTCTGTAGGCTAGGAGAATGGCAGTCAACTCATCCCCCCTACCAACTCATCCCCCAGACCAACTCAACCCCAGTTCACACCTGGGTAGACCTACTCATCCCCAGCCCCCCAACAGCTATAACCAACTCATCCCCCCCCCCCGGCCCCAGCTCATGACTATATTGTAGGTTATCTGATCTGTTTTAAAGTTAGACATACGGGCAGCCAGCGATTACTCATACTTTTGGAGTGTAATAAAAAACGCATTTATTATTCGAAGCAACATATTTTATTTAAAAAAACATATTATAACATGTAGGCTAGACATAGGCCTATTAACATTTAATGAAACAAAATGAGCAGTTTCTGTCCAAACATGGCGGGGTTGACCTGAGCGACATCTATGTGTGGAGAATGAGTTTACTCATCATGTCATTTTTAATTTCACTAAAATAGCATAAATAGCTTTCAAAATTAACTAAATTATTGCAAAATATATTCCACTCCTCTAAAACTTTGTTATATGCATTATTTTTATTCATATGTCGCCTGAGATAGGTAATTAAAATTCACAGAAACAGCTGGGACTGTATTCTGTAGGCTAGGAGAATGGCAGTCAACTCATCCCCCCTACCAACTCATCCCCCATACCAACTCAACCCCAGTTCACACCTGGGTAGACCGACTCATCCCCAGCCCCCCAACAGCTATAACCAACTCATCCCCCCCCCCCGGCCCCAGCTCATGACTATATTGTAGGCTATCTGATCTGTTTTAAAGTTAGACATACGGGCAGCCAGCGATTACTCATACTTTTGGAGTGTAATAAAAAACGCATTCATTATTCGAAGCAATATATTTTATTTAAAAAAACATATTATAACATGTAGGCTAGACATAGGCCTATTAACATTTAATGAAACATAGCAGGTCGCATGGCTATAAAACATGAAATATACATAATATAAAACATATAATTCATTTAAAAACTTTTAGACATAAGCCTATTCCCAGCAGGCAATTTTTCTCATGTGACGTCGTTTCAACGTGGATATGAGGTTGAAATCACGTTGCGACGTCGGCTAACCTCAATACAACGTCGTATCGACGTCGTATTTCCGATGTCGTTTTAACAAGAAAATATGACATCATTACAACGTCGTATCGACGTCAAGCTTGAAACGATGTTGAAATCAGGTTGAAATCACGTTGCAATTGCGTTGAAATCACGTTGAAATTATGACGTTGAAAAAGTTTGCTATTTTTCAACGTCGTTTCAACGTTGAAACAACGTCGTTGTGCCTGATGGGATTAACATTAAATTAACAATAGCAGGTCACATGATTATATATGAAATATACATAAATGAAAGGATCACCTGTCACAAAAAGCTTGTAAATATGATTTTAAGTATTGGTAGCAGTACTGGTGATATTAATCCTAGAAGTGGTAGTAAACTGTACTGGGCTGTGGCAGTGCCTAAATTACTATACGGGTGTGAGGTGTGGTCAATGAGTGAACAGAGTGTATTAATGATGGAGCAGGCTCATGTATGGGCAGCACGCGCCCTACAGAGTCTGCCAAATCACAGCTCATGTCTAGCGGTCACTGCTTCACTTGGATGGCTGAGTATTGAGTCACACATTGACATAAAACGGTTATGCTATGTACACAGGTTAATTTGTGCTGAACCTCGCTCCATAGCCCGTAAATTGACTGTTCATGTTTTTATGCAAATGTATATAGATAAAGATATTTCTACATATGAGGGACCCATTGCTGTTTTATATAAAACTTGTAAGAAATATAATCTACTGGATATCGTGTACAATGAATTATTTTTTAGTGCAACTCCCATGTCATCTACACGTTGGAAAAAATGTGTTTATAACTTTGTAAGTCAACATCATATTGCGCGTTGGAATATGTCCCGCATAATGTACACAAGTTTATATTTGTTTAACAAATGTGTGAAATCTGTGAACTGTTTATGGATTTGTAAGGTTGCAAAACGTAATCAGGCTTTTTTAAGTAAATGTAAAACTGTTGCTAGGATTTTAATCGGTAGCGGATGTATCTTTTATAGTTTTTCAGGTGATAATGTCCGACATTTACAAATATGCTCTCTGTGCGATTCTTATGACAGATTAACTGTTGCTCACGCGTTGTTGAGCTGTGCGAGTCTTGAACCTCTTAGAAGTGTCAGCTGGGCCGCCGCTACTCAGTCTATGCCCGGTCCCCTGGCTGAGTCGTTAGGCTCGCTTTTATGACAATGAGAAAATGATTATGTTATTGAGCGGATTCTTTGAAATTTTTGAATCTTAGAAATTTTTTACTCCAGCAGCACCTCCTATGTGGAGTATCAGGCTGGAGGAGAGAAAGGGCTGGTAGACTTAGTCAACCAGCTGACTCTTGAACGCTGCCACAGTTTTTGATTCTATGGCAGCTGCCGGAAGAGAATTCCAATCAGGGATAGTTCGATGCCAAAAAGAATTTTGTCCCAGTGTGGTGTTAGCTCTAAGATGTTTATAGGCCTGATTGTGCCCACCACGTGTTCTTCTGTCCGCTGGGATTAAACGGTCATTGATAGGAATTTCGACTAGCTCATTTAAAATTTTGAACATGCTTACAAGTCTAGAATTTTTACGTCTTGTTTTCAAGTCAGTCCAGCCCAGGTTCTGAAGGAGAGATGTCACACTGGCTGTTTGTCTATAATTTTGGGTGACAAATCTTGCTGCTGATCTTTGAATTTTTTCTAATTTATCAATATCTTTTTGTCTAAAGGGGTCCCAAACTGCTGAAGAGTATTCTAAGGATGATCTGACCAGGGATAAATAGGCAGTCTCCCTTAGTTTAGGGGGACATGCCTTCAGGTTCCTCCGAAGGAAGCCCAGAGTGGAATTTGCTTTACTTGTAATTCTGTTGATGTGGGCCTCCCATTCCAGGGTCTCGCTAAGGCAAACACCAAGATATGGTGTTGATGAAACGTTCATTAGTGTTTCGCCTTTAAGGGTGTACTCAAATTCCAGGTTTTTTTATTTCGACCTGGACACCCTCAGGACCAAGCATTCCGAGGGGTTGAAACACATCCCCCATCGATCTGCCCAGTCCTGTAACGCAGATAGGTCTCTCTGCAGCTGCTCCTGATCTGCTCGACATTTTATCGGGCGATACAGGAGGCAGTCATCTGCAAAGAGGCGAACCTGCGAGGAGACCGTGGAAGGGAGGTCATTAATATAGGTCAAAAAGAGTAGGGGTCCGAGAACAGTACCCTGGGGCACCCCGGACCTCACGCGAGCTGATTCTGAAGAGCTGCCATCAACTACTACTTTCTGGGTTCTATTGGTCAAAAAATTTTGAATCCAATTAAGAGTTGTTCCTCGAATTCCATAGTGGTCAAGTTTGTGCAAGAGGCGTTGGTGGGGGACAACATCAAAGGCCTTACTAAAATCCAAGACAACAACATCTGTTTGTGTCTTGCTTTCAAAATTTTGAATAAATTCATCAGTTGTAATCAAAAGCTGGCTTTCGCATGAGTGTTTTGATCGAAAGCCATGCTGTACGGGTGTTAAAATTTTGTTTTCCGAAAAATGGGACATGATTTGTTTACAAATGATGTGTTCGAGTAATTTGGCACAAACACATGTGAGGGATATCGGCCTGTAGTTTGCCGGAGAGTGCCGATCCCCTTTTTTGAAGACAGGGGCAACATTAGCCTCTACCCAGTCATCTGGTAATTTGCCCGTCTGTAGAGATTGGTCGAAAATAATTTTAAGAAAGGGAGATATTTCGTTGGCAGCATTCTTCAGAATCAAGTTCGGGAGCTCGTCCGGTCCGGATGCCTTTCCGCCGTTTAAACCCTCAAGTAATTTAGTTACGCCTTGAACGGTAATTTTGAATTTAGGCATTTCAGTATTCGGTGGTCCTGGTAATTTAGGTATATTCTTGGTGTCTTCAGAGGTAAAAACTGAGCAAAATTAGTTGTTTAGTATTTCGGCCTTACGTCTGCTATCTGAATGCAGCTGGCCGTTTTCCTTCAAGGGAGAGACACCATTTCCATCCTGACGTTTAGATTTAATATAACGCCAGAGTGGTTTTGAATTTTTTTGTTCTAAAGATTCAGAAAGTTTGTTTTTCAAAAAAGACCACCTGGCAGACCTGGGCACGCTGGGTCTGCCGTTTACATAATTTATATTTTGCCCAAAGGTCAGCTTTATTCGTACGCTTGGCTTTGCTATATAAAGATGCTTTTTTCCGAATAGATGCAAGGAGTGATTTGGATAGCCAAGGTAGATTTTCCCGAGGGGAAGTCATATTGGTTGGTATAAATTTGTCCAGGCATTGGTTTAGGATGGATTTGAGTTTCAACCAATTTTCATTAACAGAACGGCTGGGACTGTTTTCTGAGAAGGAGGTCCAGCAGCTCCTAATTTGTTGCCTGATAGCTTCCCAATTAGCCTTTTTGAACTGACGCACTGGGCGGGGTTTTGTACGACGGTAGGGTGGGTCAATATCCAGTTCGGTCACAACAGCACAGTGGTCCAAGATTCCAGGTACGCTATGAGAAGATTTTATCAAACCGGGTTTATTTGTGATCAGGAGGTCCAAAATATTTTCTTCTCTAGTTGGTTCTTTGTGAATTTGGTCCAAGGCATGCGTATCTAGGCTTGACAAAAGCAGCTCGCATTGTGATTTGTTTGCTGCTTTAGGATTTACTACTCCATTGTCCCAGTCAATACCAGGCAGGTTGAAATCACCTCCCAGGACAATGGTCTGATTTGAATTTTTTGGCATGAGGTCTAAAGATTTCGCAAGTTCTTCTGAAGTACTAATTTAGGAGTCAGGAGGTCTATAAAAACACCCGAGGGTTAAGAATTTTGATCCCGATATCTGAACTTTAGCCCATAAAATTTCACAGTTGGTTTCTAAATCAGGGAGGAGGGTCATGTCATAATGTTTTTTGACAGCAATAAAGACTCCTCCTCCTCGGGCTTTCGAATTTCGATCTTTACGCAAAACTTGGTATTCAGGAGGGAAAATTTCACTGGTAGTGGTATCCTTGTCAAGCCAAGATTCAGTGCCGAGGATGCAATCAGGTTGGTAGTAATTTAAAGATGCTAAAAAATTTGCTACTTTCCCCTTTAGGCTTCTGCAATTTATCAATAAAGTACGCCAGTTTCTTTGACGGTTTTTAGGCCTAAAGGGGGGAATTGGACTACTGTGCTGTGTGGGAGCGAAATCTGAATTCGGTGAATTGACGTTCTCAGAGCCACTAAAATTTAGATTGTCAAAATTATTAGTGGTTTCAATTTCAAACGAATGGAATAAATTTCGATCAAAATTTGGATGATTGCATCGACAGCATATCCACGAGACGTTTGTTGTGGAATATGCCAGGAAGGTGAAAGATCCCATGTCGACACAATCTTTGTGAAACCACACATCACAACTATCACAGCAAATTCCACGCTGCTCCCATGTGACCGGGTCTTCGCAATAGCCACATGGGAAGATCGATGACAAATTTAGGCTTCCGGACATGGGAGGACCTGGATTAACTTCAACCTGGCCAGAAAGTAAAATTAAAAATAAGGCTGAACCAAAATCTAATTTAGGTGGACTGGGCTGACTTGATCCAAGACTAGGACATAGCCTGAAGATAGGTTTCATCCCACGAAAAATGCGAGAACTGAGAAAAACATGAACATGTATTGCCAGGGGGCCGAAATCAAGTACCGGTGATGTAAAAAGAATATCATGTTCCCTGTACAAAGTGTAATCATGGAGAAAGGGGATTTCGTGAGGGTAATTTACACCTCTAATGTCCTCTGACTCAATTCGAGTGAGGACTAAACTGGCTGCAAACACAACCAGGAAATGTTTCATGACGGCGGTGATGTTTACATATTGAGCCGCCATTTTGTTTTTGGGTGTCATGTGATCACACGGTGCACAGTTCGAAATAAGCCAGCGAAAATCGTATCAATAAAAGACCAGAAATTTACAGCTTTAGGATCGAAAAATAATCTAATTTGTTAATTTATAGCTTCTACGCAGGTTTATTAATTTAGATTAAACAAGGGAGCAACGGTCAAGTGGTTCTAAATAGTGAAAAAAAAGGATAAATTTGATGAGTCAACCGGGAGATGTCTGATCTTATCGAGCCTCGTTTCCACTCATCGATTGAATTGTCCTTACATTACAGAGTGGCAGGTTAGGCCTATATATGAGGCCATTATCACTTTTCTTGCCACAATGTACACCAAGTTCAAGGCGAATTTAGATCGACTGTGATTTTCCACGAGCTGTTCACAATACCTTGAAATGTCACAGTAATCATACGAACTTGAGCCATTTTGGGATTAGAGTTGGACCAACCCCGGCCGGCCCAGTGCGTTGGCCCTGTGTTGATCTGATCTTGGGCCAACGTCGTAGACGCTGGACCAGCATTGGATTGACATGGGACCGACGTATTGTGCCGGCTGGGTGGTTTCAGGCGGTGTACCAGCCTTGTGCCAATTTCGGCTGTACTTTTTCGTTTGTACTTTTATAAACACATGCTGCAATGTTTCACCCTCTGTACATAATGTTAATAATGTGCGTATTTGGTAAGTTTTTCAATAGAAGTTCTGACGCATTTATGTAATGTCAAATAAAAAAGAAGATTTATTAACATTTATAATTAAAATTAGCTACGCAATTAATTACTTATTTATCGGTTATAATACTATGTAGAATTGTATTTGTATTGTCTTTACTGTATACCATGTATAACACATGTACTTCAATATGGAGGTGAATAAAGACATATCAGATAGCGTATATCTCTTAGAATATCGGATGTTTTATATTATAAGTAACCTATTGTCTTTAAGAAATATAAAATATTTATATAAGTGATAATCCCTGAAAACGCTGACTTGTGAAAGCCGTGAGTGTTTGCATGAATGTGTTATATATGCGTCACCTGGTATCAGCGCGGATATTTTTTTAGAGCTGTTCACAAAGCAAAGAAGGAGGTGTAAAGGTAGCGTCACTGTTAAAGGGATTTAGGAATTTAGTGCTGGCAATTGTTCTCATAATCACAGTTTATAAAACACTAGGCCTATACTATTATAGCAGGGGCAGTCTGTGAAGTACAATTAGGTAACAGTGGATCAAACGGTGAGATAACTAAAACTTAAAGGGTTGACAATAAAAATATCAAGAATTATTGACTATTTATAGCAATAGACTGGCGAAATAAGAACACGAACGTTAAAATTTTAAAACATATCTTATACATTTAAGTCATCATCATCAAAAATAATCAAATATCATTAAAGACAAGTTAATACCAACTCATCCCCAAAGCCTAAGGTGCAACGCACATGACCAACTCATCCTCAGCCCGTCAACAGCTATAACCAACTCATCCCCAGCCCGTCAACACCTATACCAGCTCATCCCCTGATATACCGGGGGATGAGTTGGTATAGGGGATGAGTTGACTGCACACCGGCTAGGCCTACCGTTTGCGCAATAGGCCCTGATCGCGTCTAGCTCCAGGAAGATATTTTTCGTGGCTAATATCCGAAACGACCGACTAAACTTTTTATTGACAATGTGGTGTTGGAAAGTAACTTGGATTAAATAAGAATAACGTTACCAGAACATTTTTTATAATCTGGGCTCGTCTACATTTACAGATTTGAAATGGTAAATTAATTAGTTAGACCTAGGGCCTAGACCTAGTGTAATAAATAATTACTAAATTAACTTAAAAGGCGGTCATTCACTGGAAATGGATTGGGCGATAATATGTGAAATTGAGATTTTACAACAGTCTACAAAGTACAAGCAGTTAGATCTACCTGTTTCCGTTGCTAGATGTATAATATAGACAAGTTGGGAATCTCACATTTTGGACAGTGAGGTGTTGTACCGAATTCCTTCATGGCGGCCAGTAATCATATATCTACCCGGCGTAGTAGGCGTAGACGTAGTGGTAGCCTAGGCCTAGTTCCTGGCCCGCCGCAAGCGAGGGCCTAGAATCCAATTATAACGAAAGTCAACATTAATTTGCATTATACACATACTTCCCCATGAAATGCAGCGCGCAAATCTACGCGCTGGTCATAAACAAACGCCAATTGGGACGCCGTTTTGACAGTAAATAACTGTTGAAGTAAAAAAATGAGTTGCTTGGAAGCACAGAAGTTAAACGTTGAAAAATCTTGTCTATTTTTTGCGTAATAAGCAGATTGTGAAATGTTGCTTTTGCGTATGGATGGACATGTGACCCTAAATTGATCTGGCTTGCCCAGAATGCAATGGGTCACGGATGGGACTAACGTAGTGGCTGCTATCACTGTATGATGAATCATCAGGGAGTTCGGTGCACAATGAGATGACCGTGAGATTCCGAGCTTTTCTATATCTATCATATCAACGGAAACAAGCAAGCTTTGTCTACAAGTAACCAGGCAGTGCCAGTGGCCATTCACTAGATGCAGCATACCTACCGAAGCTCATAACGTAAGAGTATGTTGGGGTGGTGTGCGGTGATCTCGGCCTTTGACGATCTCGGCCCAGGTGATTTCGGACCGTCTGAGGTGATATTGCCCGTTGATCTCGGACCATCCGAGGTGATCTCTCTCGGTTATCTTTGCCGGTGTCCTGTCCCCGATTTCCCCCTGCTTATAGCATGACACAACTAGTTAGCAAACGCCACCCTCCACATTAGGGTTACGGGTTAGCAAGCATTCCATATCTGAACCGTAAGATATCGCGTCGCCGGCGACACGCGATCGATTTAACCCCTATTAACGCCCTCGAAATACATTTTAATTGCATGGACCTAACTTAGTGACCTTCTATGCATCCACTCAGCTGATTTTAAAACATTCCATCTGTTATTTATCAAGTGAGAGCATTTTTAAAACACCTCCCGAAAAATATTTCGGCCATTTCAACCATTTGTGATGATGTGAGTATCTTACGTTTCAGATACATGCTGCGTTCTAGCCCAGAACATAGTGGAGGGCGAGATCGTTCTAACTAGACACAACCTCACAAGCCCCACAAGCACCGCTGCATGTGCGGCGCTCATCGCCGGAGATTTTGCCCGGTGATTTTGCCCGGTCACTGACAGCAGACACCAGCCCAATACCATGAATACGGCAACTAACACGTTAATCCTACACTGTCTGTTGGCCTACCAGACATGCATTAGTGAATCGTAGGCCTACTATTTTTTTAATAAGATCACCAATGCTCTTCTGATTCTCGGTGACACCAGAACACAACGAACAACAAGTGAGACTCTAAAGTACTCTCAATGCAGTAATTTATTCACAATTTGCAATGCAGGGGTGAATATAACATGATACATCAATTGACATTTTTGTCGCAAGTTAACATGACCTACATATTTCAGAATCTGCATATTATAATGCATATCATAATGCTCAATATTTCGAGTTGTAAACGCAAAATATTGTGTTAAATGTTGCTCCTGGAGCTTCGTAATGTTGATTAAAATAACATCTAATTAGTATTCATTTAAATTATATACCAATGTTTTGCAACTAGGACTTGAAAGATTAATCATTAAGGAAAAAATGATCAACACATAATTATACTTTAGAATTACATAGCTATATTTAAAAAAAATATATTCTCACAGTATAACTTTTCTTGGCCGGTCACCAGTTTGAATGGCCACCTCCACTCAACGGTCACCATTTGTAGTTCCAAATGCATTTTCTGTATAAATGACCTCTAATGACCGGCCACCTCCATAACACGGCCACGGCCAGTGTTTTTTTAGCAACAAGTCAATTTTGACCTCTAATCTCCACCCACTATATATCAGCCGCCACTTTTTGTCGGCCAATTTAATAAAATCGTCCGCATAAATAACAGACATTGCGGCGAAAATAATAAGTGCTGGCGTAATTTTCCCATTGGTTGTTGTAATATTAGGACACTGCCAGTGAATTTCCAGGACCAAGTCAATATTTGACCTCCAATTACCTTTAACTAAGTTGATTACTATATGATGAGCAGCAGCCACTGGTGTTAATTTTATACAGATTGTTAAACGGCCACGGCCAATAATAATAAACTTCCGAACATCATATTACCGGCCACTATATATCGGTCAACAAGTCACCTTTTGACTTTCAATTACCGGCCACTATATCGGCGGCCACTATAATAATGATAATATACAGTACTTAATTACATGTCAGTACTGAGCGCTAACTATATATCTGGGTCAATATAATAAAATCGTCAGCGTGAATGCCAAACATCGCAGCAAAACAGATTAAGTGCTGGCGTAATTCTAATTAATTTTTCACATTTCTGAACGAAATAATACTATGTCGACCAATATAAAACAATGTTCAGCGTGAATCGCGGAAATCACGGCAAAACATTTTTACGCCTTTTTCAAACTACTGAACTTCAATTACCGGCCACTATGGACTTCCATTGGCCGTCTGTATGGATAGTCACTCTGCTTTTGTAAGTGTAATAAAATAATAATAATAATGTCACTATTGCTCGCGATGTAGGTGTTAAAGACGATTGCAACAGGTCTGGACTGACCCTATAAACGCTGCGGCATCTAAATCCACTGCTGGTTCCATGTGGAAAAAATATTTTATTTTGACTATATTTATGCCTGACGTCGGAGCGTTGATATGATAGTTTGAGTGAGGTGATAAATTATATGGTAAATATTACGCATGCATGCATAGGCAAACACGTGATATTATCCAACAATGCAGCGATGTCCCGAGATTGACGGGAATGCCACAAGTAAATCTCGCAACATATCGTTACCTGTGCGGTGAACGACGAGACTTGACGATGACCTGTGGGCGGGTGTTCTGGACCAATCACAGTGAGCCTTCAGTGACAGCATGTATATGATCAGACGTTCGACCAGACAGCCGTTGTGTTTTATTATATTTCCTCGCTTCTTGGCGCTAAACAGTCAAGTTGTGGTGTCACCAACAAACACCTTTACCGGCGTCAAGCTATGAGGCCCATGTATATAGGCCTATTATTGATAAAAAACTATTATTAGGGTGGTGATTAGCACCTTGCATCACCGGGCCAAAGTACTAAATCCATATATAGGCTAATACATATTATTTAAAATAATTGTATTGTATTAATGTAATTAAACATAATTTATAAATACATCAGAATTTAATATCATGATAAGCAAATCGCATCAACAGGCCGAAGTACTAAATCCATATTTAATACATATTATTTAAAATAATATATTGTATTTATGTAATTAAACATAATTAATAAATACATCAGTATTCAATATCATGATTAGCAAATTGCATCAACACTGATCAACTGGCCAAAGTACTAAATCCATATATACCATGTATACAGCCATATATTATTTGAGATATATTTTAATAATGTAATTGAGCATTAATATCATTTTTATTTAATATCTTTATTAACAAAGCACTTATCAAGAAAAGATGAAACAGATGTTTGTAAAATTGTAACTGTAAGCAATGATTCCTTTGATTTTGTAACATGAAAAAATCCATAGAAAACGGAGTGAGACTTAAAACCTTGTAGCGTTTAAAGTGTCAATTAGCCCAGTCTGCCGGGAAGTTACTCTATTGCTGCAGTAATTAGGAGACTCCAACCCAATGCTGAATCAATGGTGGCCCGCCATCTGCGACGTCGAACCAGCCGCAAACCAATAGTGGGTCACAATGCCCCATTCAATGAAGAGGCGGTTGAACAGCTCATGATGCCGGCTCAGCCTTTACACAGCGTTTTTTGTCTATCCTGTGTCATCTTGGAACGGCGAGCACACCTTTTACTGCCTGGCTCGAGTCTAGTCAAATCTATTTTTCGCTTGAAACATATTTTTTACTCAAGAAATAACTACACATTCTTGGAAGGCAATAATTAATTGTTGGCAATTTAATCTGTCAATTTGTATACTGCCTCGTAATGTACCATTAGATTAAAAAAAAAGATTTAATATATATTCTATATACACCTAGTATTTAAAGGGTGCCTATGACCGGTCACTGGACACACTCAGACTGCCACGTATAGCCTTACCAGACAAGTAAGCAGATACTGTCTTTCGCCTTCAAAGCTGAAGCAAGTCTGCACCAAGGGATTCTTCAAACTCTGAAAGTCCCTTCAGTGGGCTTAAAAACTGCTCTTCTCAGAGCCAACAAACTGTACAAAAAGATAAAACTCATGCTGTATTTAAAACGATGTATGTTTGTAACGAAAAACCAGCTTAATGTCAATAATAATAATTACAATCATTATACTTTACGGCCGCGTCTGTGACACGCCGCCTACTACTACTAGTACAGTCAAACACAACATGGCCAGCTGATCAGTTTGAGTACAAAAACATGTCTGTGGTATAACAATTGACACTCCTGATGCCTTATCCGGCGACCACTGTCAAATCTCTAAAACTTTTTTTTTTTTTTAAAAACGTGGCCTCCTATGAGCGGCCACTTGTCTTGAACGGCCACTTTCGGCTTGCAGTACTGGTGGCCGCACAAAAGAGGTTCTACTGTATTGTGTTCCTTAATTAAAAACCTTTTAATTGTTATTGCTCATTTCAATTCGTTACAAATGTTGGTATGTAGCACTTTAAGGGCTATTACTTGAAAATACTGTCAACCTTTCATAATTATGATAAAAAGTACATAACCGAATTATAAAAACATATCGCGTGGGGAAAAGAACGCTCCCATCATAATTTTTGTTCGTTTACTTCACAACGCCTATATCTGGTTAACTCACCAATTTTGTTCACATTTACCGAATTGGCCTCCCTGATATTCATATTACTGAGTTTCATACCTTTAAGTTGATGTAGGATGCATCCTTAAAATTTGAGTTTGGGTGTGAAAAAAGATCGCACAATTGCCGCGGCATTAATAACATACATAAGATTAAATAAAAAGATCAATGATGGGCATTTGTTGTTGTTTGAGAGGGCGGAGTTCCCCTGTGATGATGTAACAGACTGCAGACCTTGTAATGAACAAGGGCGCTCTGATTCGACATCTGTCTTTGACTTGCACCTCCTCTCAACCAATGAAACAATAGGCTTTATAATTAGAGGGAGGGGTTTTCCAAAGTATTATCTTGCGACTCGCTGAATTATTTTACGGCAGATTATTTTAAAATAGTAAGCATACGTAGGCATAAGTAAATTCCCACCTGTTCTACTGAACATAAATGTTCTATGGAACATAACACATGTACAATATAATAGAGAACGCTGCTGGTCAGTAGAAGTACTATATGTATGTAATTTGTGCGTATATTTTGAGTGGTATTGCAAAAAAACACATATCAGCACCCGGTGTGTAATGAAGTATTATAACACGAATATGATGTTTTTTTATATCGTGTTATAAAATATTATAGCACGAATATGATGTGCATGATTGATTTAGTATGTTTAACTGAAAAAATGGTTGTTTTGAAATCACGTAATAAAATAGGTGGTCAGAGGTGATGACACGGCGATCGTTTGATAAATGCCCCTTCTTCACAACTCATATTGTGGAATGTTATGCTTGTTCATGATCATAGCATGGGGGAACATTTCAACTTGTTGTGTAGATATAACACATTTCAGAATTACAATTGTATCGCTGTTAGAGCTTTAACTATCGTTCAGCGTTCTCGTTTGTATTGTTATGATCGCTACAATTTTGTGAAGCACATCATGTTTCTTGACGTGTAGTACACTGTTAAATACTACATGGCAGCAAGCTGATTAGAGCCCTTTCATTTAAGCTGGTTAATCCTTGAAGAATTTATTGCCGTTTTATTCCTTCCTTAATTATTTTAAATAAACATAAACTTATATGAACTTGATCTCTTATCGACCATTGACGGGCAGTTACGCAATATTCGGCGGCGCCAGTGAAATGAAAGCAGTGGCTAGATTATGTTTAAATATTGGCCCAGCACGCCCAGATGCCGGGCCGTCATTGTAACAATATTGTCTTTTTTCTTGGCCACGTTAACCTTTTCACACCAATTAAACTCCTGTTGCTAGTAAACATCTAGCCATGGATAAAAGTCGGGATGGATTATTGGAGCGTTTTACACCTTTACAGGCCTAGAGGCTTGGTAGTTATCCTATGAATAATATAATATCAGGGATACAATACTTTATTATATGATTTAAAAGATTTTCACCATTTTGGAAATAACAATACTGTATTTATATAAGTCTTTAACAGTGTTTTATTGCTGTGGGAAATTACACACATTTAAAGAAAATCATAGCCTCTTTATCAACTGGATGCGCTATAAATGCGTCTGTTGCGATATAGCAATAGTAACACGTTCATTTTGCTGGGGAGATATTCAGCTAAATGAAATTTAACTATTTAAAACCACTTACCCGAAGCTTACAATAAAGGGTCCTAATATTTCATATTTTATTCGCATGCATATTCGTATTTACCAAATTGTAAATTATAAATATTTTATCATTTTAAACAATATATAAATATATTTCTATAATGGTATTTTAGTCACATGCATCACTTTTAGCGCATGTTTTGGAATAAAAATTATATAAAATATATTACGTTCACTTAATGCGTTACATCATAGCGATTAGTAAACGGGATGCTATCTCTCGCGAAATAACGTTTCTAGGGCGAGAGTGGGCGTGAGCTGTAACCATCAGTAGGCCTATAACGGTTGACCAATCAGTGTATGACAACTGCTGTCAATCAACCTGTGAAGGTGCCCTGTGCCTGACCAGCAGTAACTATATGCATAACATATGTATATGCCGGGCTTAAAAATAACCACCGCCGATACAACATGCTTCCGCATGGCCCATGAGGCTATTAACTTTTACATCTCAAAGTCTTCTAAATGTACCTATAATGTCCAAAATAATCCTCATTCACTATTATGCCCTCTCACCAAGCCCTCTTGTAAGCAAAAAGTAGCCAATTCATCGTAAAACAGGTAATACAATAACAATACATATAAATAATTTATTTTCTGGAAAAAAAGTTCAGCGTATTTTGCGCTAAATATACAAGAAAAATATTCCATGAACTGGTGAATTTGTTTCTTTATGACACAATTTATTATACAAATCGTGTAAAAAGAGTGTACAATTTCAAGATCAATCTATTATTTAATTTGCTTTTTTATATCATAGATAAAACAACTGTGAGATATAGGGCCTACCTACATTTGGGGTTGTAGACTAGCCTATATAAATCAGACATGTCATGATATTAAGTTATCTATTATAATTATCAATTACTTTTATAGGCCTAATAATTATAGATCTACATAGGCCTGCCTTCGATAAAATTGTACTGCCTATTATTATTGTACGATTCACAGATATGGGGAACAGATTGGAGCAATGTCATTGAAAACGTAGGCCTACATATTTCTATTATATTATATTGATCTATGTCTAAGCATCTAAGTACTTTTTTAATAGGCCCCACATATGCTAATATCACCGCGGTAATAACGTCTGTAAGTGTCCGAGATAACCGGGCTAGATCACCGGGCGAGATCTCCCGGCAGCCTGCGGTCAATGTGTTCTGATAGAGGGGTACGGTGGTCAGGACAGTCGGGGGCCAACCAGCCGAGATCACCGGACAAAGTCACCGGGCGAGATCACTGCACACCGGGCGAGATCACCGGGCGAGATCACCAGAGGCCGTCCGAGATCACCCGGGCCGAGATCGTCAAAGGCCGAGATCACCGGTATTCTGTTGGGGTTACCCTGTGGCTTTGCCAAAACTATACTCCTGTAGGTAGATTCAATGAATTTTAAAATTGTCCAATAAAATTATGCTGAGCTTTTTTTCGTAGCTGCCGACATGCTAGAAGAAATATTTGACCACATTCCACATGCCTAAATACAGAGAGACCTCGATGTTCCGTCATCATCTGTTCCCAAGAAATATGACGGAACTTCGAATATGGTAGAGTTTCGGAGCAGCTCCCCCACCCCCCTTTAAGCTGTGTTGGAAACGAGGATATTATATATCTAATTCATACTGTAATGTTATTATATTAGTACGTGTATTGGTTGTGCGAACAAAATAACAACATAAATATGGTACAAATATAATTTTATTATTTCAAATATATAATTGCATGATTTTATTATTTCCATTATATAATTACATGATTTTCTTAATTAATTTTTAATTTAAACCACAACATAAGTGCTTCTTCAAGCTTGCCATATTTTGCTGCTCAACCAGAGCGCTCCTGAGACATCCACTTTTCTTTGCTGCGTAAAATATCACCCACTGTTGTGCGACCCACTGTCACGTCCCACTCTGTTTATCACAGTAAAAGAACAAAGGAGTATTAATTGCTTTAATCTGTTTCAATTGTTAATTTAATTGAATAATAATGTTTTCATTTGGTAGTCGAAATGACTCCAAGCAATATCACTCAACTCAGGTGTTGACAGATGGCCGTGATCAAATCTAACACATTTCACTGTGTATAGCACCGTGCAGTTCATTACTCAGGCGGGTGGCTTACTGCTCCGACTTTCATGTTGCCGGAGATGCGACTATTGTCTTCCTGTTATTGTAGGGCTTTGCATACTGTTCTTTTCACAATGGTAAACCATTCAACGCTCAAATAGGTGCTGATACTTCCTGCTAACCGAAACACAAGGTATTCACGGCTTAGAGTATAGGCCTAATCTATGAAATTGATGTCCTCAACGTAGATGGCGGCATGAATAATTACTATCAGTTCACAAAAATTGTTAAATACCTATAGATTTAGTTAACAAAATCAAACATTTCGGTACTGAAATCTACACCAGACATATTGAAGGTCAAATTAATTAATCTTTATCAGCTTAACTAGCGGCTATATACACAAAATTAACATTGTGCCAATCAGGCCTATGACTGTGCGAGACGTTGGCTTTGACCCAGGAACCATTCACCCAATGTGGGTACAATGTGAACTCATCGCCTCAGACACTGGCCCAACATTGTACCAGCATTGGGTGAACGTCTCGTGTTTGCTGGGCTGTATCATATTACTGCCGTCAAGAAGTGTTATGTAGAACGAGCGGTTCTTCCTTTGTTGGGGGTACGGTGTCAAAGGCAGTGGCCCAGCATTAAGCCAATGCTCACATCGTGAACATGTGTTTTCCGGGTTTAATTTGCTCATTAGCCCCCCACTAATCCCTTACACGTTAGGTGCATCTAGCCAGCGTTGGGGAAATGTTTTGAAAAGGACGGTTTAGGTCGGAGAAACTAAGCCTGCCACATGCCCAGCTGTCTGGTAAACTATTATTGGATCATTTTATCTTCAGTCTTAATCTTCAGTCTTAATCGCTATTAGGCAGGGAATAATACTAGTAGCTACAGTATAGGGCCTAATACGCTAACACACTGCCGCCACCGCTATGTACCATGAATAGCAACATACCGAAAAGGTGTGGGCCGAGAATTGCTATGTTAGTTTTTTTCCGGGGAAATCAATGTTTTTAACATGGCTATGACTGATGGCGATCTCCAGCCGAAGGTCCCACAAATGCTCACACTATTTTGACGGGCGTGTCAAAAAACAAGATGAGCATGTGTAGAAGTAGGTAAAATGTTGCCGATTGTAATAAGTTTATCATCAACCTGATCAGGCCCTAATCTTTGTCAAGTGTTAGATATTAGCATCCATTTCAGGAGGTGCAAGCTAGCACCTGCCCTCGCGGGTGAAATTTGGAGTGTGCAGGCAACTTTGCAGAATTCCCGGCGTGCCTGTAGTTTTCCACAGGTAGATTTCCTGGAAAGCCTCTTACAGAATGCCTACTCAGGAAAGCACATTGACTAGCTGTCTGTGACAGCCAGCCATATCTGACCACCACTGCCACGCTCCCCGTCCGACTGCGTCGCATGACTGCATGACTGGCAAATTGTATAGCGATGACCCAGAGCCAGCCATACTCCGGCAACACAATATACATCATTCATAATATTCTGCGCGTGGCGGGGAAATGTTTTACTATGACACTCCGATTGGTCAATGTTTACTACGATATGTTAATTTCATATTTCATGAATGGATAATTAAAGAGAGGTTATCTATGTTGTCATAATTCCTTACATACGGGGCCCCGTGCACGGGCTCTACATGATTGTATCATTTCCAACGGAATTTTAGTCTGTTTTGATTTAAAAAATATTGTTTTAAAATTTATTAGCTTGATGTTGAAACCAAAATACCACACTTATTTTGTATCATGTCCGGTACTGTTTTTTAGCATGAAATGTTGTCCACTCAAATGTCTTTTTCATAATAAACAATGAAATATCAGATAGGCTAAGTTAGATCTAGTACGGCGACGGTCGTTTTCGTGTTTGCCATTTTCCGCATTTGTATGACTCAATTGTCCAAGTCAATGGCCATTTGTTGTGTGCTACTGACTCACAATATAACCCATAGCACTCACTACAATATTTATAGCAAAGCTGAAATGTTACTGCCACAAAAACGGCTGTCTGTACTAGACACACTAACAAAAGGCACACAAGTTATCAGCCTCAGTCAAGAACAAGACAGTCCTTTGGTAGCCCGCTGGCTGTTGTCAGTAGAGTGATCCCTGTAGCGTGATCCATGTGGCGGCAATTTGTAATTGTAAGCGTACACATTGGGCATTGTAGGCTCCCTAGCATCCACTTGTGGGAACTTCAAGTACAGGCGACATTCCTGGCTTGCTACTCTTCACTCACAGTGCTATAGAGCTATAAATTTCAGCTTATCTATATCTTATCTACTTTTCCAGTTATTTAACCTAAAGAGCGACCGTCCTAGAGTACTGTGGCAGTACAATACCAATTTAAAAAAATTAATTACAACAATTGTTGTTTTATTTTGTATATGCTTTTACTCAAACCACAATTTTCATATGACTGATTTCTTGTTTTTGATACAACTTAATCAGCATTTTTGAAAAAATCATTTATTATTTGACTTTTAAGATTACAAAGTCATTTAAATGACTCGTTGAGCCGAAAAGTGACACTGACCACCGCTTTAATAAGTACTACCATTATGATTCCTAATTGTATTTTGAAAACACTGATTTAACGGTTCTTACTTACATTTTTTGTGGGCAGGTAAAAAGTTTTGTGGGCAGATAAACTATTTTGGTTACCAGCCCGGTGGGCCGGTTGGTAAAATAGTTAGTTTGCACCCCTGCTATTTATGAAATCATACAGGTTTCTGAACGGGTGCAATCCATGGCTGAAAGATTCAGTTTCAGTCAAGTTGTTTATAGAAATTATGCAGACTGGTCAACACAGCGTTGGCTAGGCAATAAAGCGTGCTCGCCGAGATAGTGATGGCGACCTTGTTTGTGCTCATTAAAGGCTTGGCCGATGTCACCAGATGCTTGTATTTAAATCAACATGTTTTCTGGTATTAGCAAATTCTGATGATAATCCAACGGTGTGGTACTAATCTATGAAGGCCTGATGAATTTATTTGTCAACCACAAAAAAACAGCATGCTATTGAACAGATCTCATATTG
Source organism: Flabesymbios commensalis (assembly GCA_964017125.1). Lineage (NCBI taxonomy): Eukaryota > Metazoa > Annelida > Polychaeta > Terebellida > Flabelligeridae > Flabesymbios > Flabesymbios commensalis. The sequence continues at coordinate 105,872,976 of OZ024902.1, forward strand.
ACTAATTTCTGAATCATTACGTTATGCCTAGTTTCTAATTATGCTAATGGTCTAAAGATTTTTTCGAATCAATTTTTGTGAATAAAAATAGTAGGCTAGTCTATCGTTTTTAATTATTTAAAAATATATTGCGATTTAATCCAATAGTCTTGTCAGACAAGACCCATCTCAGGCCTCCATCTCATGGTATTTCTCTGTTATCATAGTTTGATACAGGGGCATAATGGACCGCTAGACAAAGTAGACACTACATATTTCATTCATCACTGCATAGGCCCCTAGCCCGTTTTATAAATAATTTGCTGTGTACATGTGAGAAAATAATTAGTGGTCTATATCACAAGGGTTTTAAATGTCAAAGTGGCACTTAGTTTTATATCAGTCTACATGAAGAATCAGTGGTTAATTTTTTACCACCACAAACAGTAGATACAAATTACTTCTAAAAGCCACTAAAATGCATATAAAGAGGTTTTCTGATTAAAATTTCAATGGGGAGCATGCCCCCTGACCCCTCAGACTATGTGCACCGCAAATTGTATGCCGTGCTCAAATTGTGCGGCGTGAGCAAATTGTACGCGGAGATGAGACTGAACCGCCAAGTACCATGATGCTTTCTCATTTTCCAGGGGGAAACCCTGCTACCAGATAAATATTGTTATATTCAGTAAATGTCGATTAAATGTATGTGTCTGTCAGTTAACATTGTGGCAACATTGGTGCAATGTATAATTGCGCATAATCCTATTTTACGCCCACTTGTATGTGTAATATCGATCAAAGTGAGTTTAATACAGGATTGATAGTATTTATTACTTTTCATGTCTATTACTCATGTTTGAAACCCACCTCGATAAGAAATGGCCATTGAAATGGGTTTACAACAGGTCAGTACATAAGCACGCATCTTTCAGTTATAATGGAATGTAGGCCCAGCATTGTGGCAACATTGGCGCAATGTTTTATTTGGAACTGGACTACTTAGTATGGAGACAAAAATAGACAAATTCTGGTAGCCCAAAGTAAAAAGATGGTAGCCCCAGGCATCCCGGCATGGGATTTGGCAAGCCCTGTGTAATATCAATTAAAGTAAGTTTAATACAGGATTGGTATGCATTTTTTATTTTCATGTCTATTAATCATGTTTTAACTACGCTAATAAATGGCCAATTAAATGTGTTGAAAACAAATACTAACAGCTCGATTAAGAGCAAGATCGCGTACACGTCCCATTTGCTGAATAAGTGCCGAGCAATGCTGGGTCCACCTAGCGATTAACGTGTTCAACGTAAGCAGTTGATAGCTGCTTCCATGATTGGAGCATAATGAGACGCCCTAAAAAGTTGGGCTTAAAACAGGAGATTGCCGTTCTGGCATTATACCAAAAAGACAAGAAAAGATGGGATAGACGATATACTACTAACTTACTAGGAACTAAATATTTTATGAATTTTTAAGAATTATATCTTGCCTAATTTAGCATTTTAAAGTTCGTCAATGAGGGCTATACATTGCAATTTATTATCAATGAGCAGTCCAGCGTTACCGAAAAGACGCCTAAAGATGACAAGAATATACGAGATCGCTATATTTCTTTTTCTGGCCTATTTAATCCATGATAATCAGACTATATACGAAATATAAAATAAAAATATTAAGGATAAGTAGCCAAATTCGGCAATTTAAAGTAAGTCAATGAGCGCTATACATTGCAATGTATTATCAATACAAGTTCAGCCTCCCTGAAAAGACACCTAGAGATGGCAGGATTGTACGAGATCGCATTATTTCTTATTGTGGCGTATTTTATACGTATGATCATCATACTATGTATACGAAATATAAAATTAAAATATTATAGATATAAAGTCAAATTCGGCAGTTTAAAGTGTGTCAATGAGCGCTATACATTGCAATGTATTATCAAGTTCAACCTCACCGAACAGACACCTAAAGACGGCTGGATTATGCAGAGTGGCATTATTTTTTATTGTGGGATATTTAATACCAGGTACACGATAATCAGACTACATACGAAATATGAAGTTAAGAAAGATTTATGTTATCTCATCTCTGAGTACTATTTTTTACCAATTTTAACTGTGAAAGTGTATACTTCTGTAGACCTTGTATCCTTTTGTAGTATACTCTAGGGCATATGAAACCAGTGGTCCTAAATTTCAATCGTACTCACTAGGCCCATTTTTGAAATGTTGCCTCTAACTGTTTAGCTCATCCTAATTTAGCCCAAATTGCGCGGTAGGAACTACAAAATAATATATATATGGAACACTTTGGAATATTTGATAATGTTGGTGTCTATTTTTATGTATTTATGGAGATACTAGGCATAGATAAAACAAGATTTGGGTAGGTGTAAAACATTGCCAAAGTTGATATTTGATCATCTTATATACCCTGCCCTGAAACACATTATTTCTCTACGGTTTCTGCCCCTATTAGTATTACACCTAGGCCTGTGTGATGGCCATTAGGCTGACATCGAAACAAAAATCTCGGGATTATCTGTAAAGACCGAAGGCGGTCCCCAATAATGGCTTCTGAGGTTGGTGCCAATGACTATACCTAGGTCCAAAGGCAATGAATTTCATTAAGAAATACCACTTTTTTGGAAAGCTTCAGCTTGAACAATCTGTTTAGGGGGTATTGTTTTCAATTAGAAATCAATAACAATTTCAAATGTTTTATAGGAAAATATAATTTTTTAAATTTATATGAACATATTCAAAAGTGCTAACTTATATTTTCTACTTTAACTGAATCTCCAACGCCCTTTAAAGCATACCTGTTGCTCTTTAATGACTCTATATTGCCCTTTAGCACTTCTCAGTCGCCGTACAGTAGATCCTGTCACCAACGACCTTGCTTCTGCCAGACAAAAAAAGTCATTGGTGACAGAAAGTCGCTGGTCACAGGAATGAGTTTTTGCTGTAAAATTTGCGGGTGCGGTTATTCATTACTGATAATTAATACACATGTGTGTTTACACTACCAGGAACATTATGCCCACACTAGGACGTATGTACCCCCCCCCCCCCCGTCCCAGCAGACACAATACGTAGAATCAATGTTGATTTAACATTGGTCCACCGTCTACGAATGCTGTACCAACGTTAATCCACCATTGAATCAACGTCTTATGTCCCGACGCGATGGATTTTCTAATGTTGGCCAACCCTGCATCAACGTCTCGTGCCAGTTGTATAGTCACCCAGTAAACATGAGCCATTGACCCAATGTTGTTTTAATGCGGGACGACTTCGAAGACTGTGGGCCAACGTTAAAACAAGATTGGGTCAACTCCTTTTGTTTGCTTGTCAGTGACGGCGCGTCTCATGTCTGGAGACGGATGTACTGTTGACTGACAGGCTGTGTATAGCGTAATTATGACGGCGCGGCTCTATCTAACAGCCAACACATAACTGAATGGCACTTGACATTTAGTGTGCTATAGACAATATTATTTCTATAATTAATTGTGGCGTATCTTCTTTTTACATTCCCTGAACAATTTAATACAATTTTATTTTGAAACATGTTCAATAAGTGCTATGCAAAATAAACAATTTTATATACTTTTCGACTAATGGGAGCATTAAATTGATTTATAGGGCATATCTTTAGTTGAACATTGGACATGAAGGGTTGGATTATTTCCAACCGGCGCGAGGTGATATTGCTGTGCAGTAACAGCGACGGTCTGAGGTAGATAGGCCTCTCGCGACAACAGCCTGATCTTCCAGCGTCATACCTCTCTGTTAAACCATCTATTCACACAGTCAGATCTGACATGCAGTGGTTTGCTCATGAATGTTTCCAAAAGTTGTATGACGAAAAAAGTTGAGGTCGTTGGACACAAGTAATATAATGACCTTCTGCCAGATATTTGAGGTCGCAAGTCACGTTAGACAGAAAGTGGTTGACCACAGGTCGTTAACTATAGAAAAATGTTTCGTGCAAGAAAAAAAAGTCGTTGGGAGACAAAAGGTTGTTGATGACAGGGTCGTCGATGACAGGATCTACTGTATAATGTCTTTCAGTCATATTATTTTTTTACCGCTTCTCTGTTGCCCTTTTAACACTTTGTTTTCCCGTCACCTCCCGTCGCTCTTTACCATCTCCACGTCGTCTTTAACGCTTATATATCCGTCACCCTTTGACTGCCATATGTCACCTTTTACGAACTCTCTGCCTTCTATTCACGGCATCTGTGTCGTCCTTTAAACCTCCCGATCATCATTTACAGCCTTCTCATTGCCTTTTAAAGTAACTCCATCGCCGTTTAACACCACAAATGGGCGAGAAAATAACACTATTTTATTTTTGAAAAACAAGGAGTTATGTATTTTAGCTATATATTTGAATCACCATTCTCATACTATTATGATATTTTTGTCAATATAATGTACATAATATAAAATTATGTAATCTGCATCATTTTTTATGACAATACATCAAAGTTCTAACTTTTTTTGATTTTGTGATGTTTGACCCTATATATTTACGTTATATTTTGTCTATATCATTTTTTGACAATATGATGTATAATTTTGATCATGACCATAATTAAAAACTATTTTTGACAGTCAAAAACAATAATGGTCAAAATTTGGTTAGTCATAAGCTAGTAGGCCTAGTAGTTACAGCTCAATCATTGACTGTCAATGCGAATGTTGGATGAAAATTGGCAGCTGTCTCGACAGACAACCATTAGAGCAATGTGGGTTGTCCGTTTTGTGATTTAGTTGTCCCGGACAAACGGGACGCTCTCATTTCCAGCTCTGTACTCCATATGGGCCACAAATACAAGGTTGAAAAATATGGTCCAGGCGAAGGCCCGAACTCAACCAGTCTCTTGTAGTAATAATAATAATAATATAAAGCATTTGATATAGCGCCATACATCAGCCTTTTAGGCCGTTCGCAGGCGCTCTAAACAGTCAACAATAAGGCATCAGCAATAGGCTTGATAAAAAGATAAGTCTTGACAGATTGTTTGAAAGTAGAAGTGGAGGGACAGTTTTTTATAGATATTGGCAGTTTATTTCATAGCCTTGGAGCAGCACAGGGGAAGGCACTGTCTCCGTGTTTTGTGTGTGTTGTTGGCACAGTCAACCGAGACGTATTGGTAGATCTTAGTGTTCTTGGTGGACTGGAGTATAAGGAGTCAGCATTTCAGAAATGTAGGCCGGCGCTTCTTTATGAAGAGCACTGTATGTTGTCACAAGGATCTTGTACTTTATTCTGGATCTGACTGGTAGCCAGTGTAGATCACGGAGATGAGGATGTAGTAAATATGGTTTTATTGTTAACATTTTTTTGAGCTACATCTGTTGCATATTTTAGCATTGTCACATTTATATGTAGGCCTATAATATAAATCATTTTTCTAGGGAAAGAAAAAGAAATTTATCGACAAAAAAAATGCAGTTACATTTCACTTGGTACATCGGAGTCAAAAAGATCCACTGCAAGCTGATGAGAAGGCTCCCAAGCATGTCCTATTCCCCGTTGGTGCAGAGAAGGTAATGTAATACTGTCAATAACAGCTTAGGTAAATGTAAAGTACCAGTACTTCATTCCATAAGCTGAGTATGCATAACTATACTGGTATGAAGTATTGATTTTCTAAAACACAACTAATTTAAACATGTTTAGTGGTCACTGTCTGAGTATTGAGGTATAGTACAGATCTTGAGCTTCTCATTGTTGAAGGGTACCAAGGACATAATTTAAAGCTACATAGTTTTCAGCACGTTTTTGAGTTTGACAACTTGTTTCAAAAATAGTCATGGTATGCATATTTATGATACATACATGGTGTTTTAATAGAGTGTACAGTTTTTATTGCTTATTTGACAGTACAAAAACAATGAAGAGTCTGTCCTCTCAAGGCCTTACATCTCATATGATGCAATTTCTAAATACACATATCAATACATGTAGGTCTCACATCTCATCTAATGCAATCTCCAAATACATGTAGCAATAGCGATGCAGTGAATTGTAATTCAGTTCATTGCCATTTGGTATTCCATTTCTTAATATCTTTTCTAAACAACTTCTGCATTATGTTGATTGTCCATAGGGTAATCAGCACTAGAACTATTTAGTATCATTTCTCAATTCACAACTGTATATTCAGATTATTGAACATAAAATAATTATTTTTGTTGCTGTATAGATGTTTTTGTTTTTTTATTATAGGAAAAAAATGAGATCAGGATAGATGAACAGAAAAAGTTTGGTGTTTATTATGAAGATGACTACAACTATATGCAGCACCTTAGGGATGTTAAGGAATTATGTGATGTGGGCCCTACAGATATATTTCGAGTTGAAAATCAAACTAAAAAAGCGCTGAATAAAGTTAGTCATTGTCTTTGCCTCTTATTGATTTATTATATTGAGCTGCTGTCATTTGACATCCTTTGTTTTTATCCATTATAAATATGTTAAAGATTAGCTAATAGCGGTATTTTTCATTTAAAAAAATAATTTTAATCTTACAATTAGAATCTTACAATGTCCAATGAAAATACGCTATTGTGCTGCGTACTCTATACTATTATATTTTGAAGGTATCATCAGTCCAGCTACCATCCGATGTGTTCGGATCTACTGTGGAAACTGATGTAGGCTTGCTGAATATGGCGGCTCCTCAGTCTGGTTTGTTTCTGTTTTATTTTAAATTTCATATTTTTATTATTCATTTTTGGCCTGCCTTTAAAAAGAAGGTTTGCTATTGCAATTGATGTTCCTTTAAAAAAAGGTTTGCTATTGCAATTGACGTTTTTCGTGGATCCTGCTCAAATTTGTTATGCATGTGGCTAATAACCAGTTCTTAGACAAGTTCAACAATTACAGCGGTGGGCTCCACTATAATTGTCGAGTGTGCTCCTATTAAAAAAATACACCCCTTTAACATTTAGAATTAGAATAGTAGTTTCTTATTTATCTTAAATATATATTATATGCTGTCCATATTTAACCCTAAAAGTTCTATTTATAAAATTATATTCATGCACAATTGAAGTTGTGTCTTAATAAAATGATTAAAGTTACTAAAATTTATTTAATTTCAGGAATATATCTTGCAATTTTTCTAATTACCTTCATGATTTGGGGAATATTTACATAGCTATACAGCTTCAATGAATTAAACATGATGATGCATCTATATTTTCTTTTTAAAAATGAGTAATTATTGTTGTGTAATAAGTATACTTTTTTTATCAGGACCCAAGCTTGAATGGGACCCAGATGTTGTGGCAGGACTAGATGAAGATTTTGATTTTGATAATCCTGAAAATATGTTGGAAGATGACTTCGTTACAATGGCCAATGCTGCTGGCAATGATCAATGGTCTGTAGCAACAAATGTGTAAGATTATGTAGAAAATCATATGCAGGGATGTTTTCAACCAATTTTTTTAGCTACCACCGTCACAGAAGGTGCAACGTAAGGAGCTATGGAATCAACCTCCGTCCGATTTTTACCTCTTCTTTGACCTATAACTTTGTATAAAAATAACATAGGATAACTATTTTTAGTATGTGGGTGGATAATGAATGGACAAGTTAAAATATTTTTTATTTGAATTCAAACGCAAGGTCACAGAAGAGATTTAATGATGTTACTGAGTTGGGACTTGTCCAATTGTCTACTAATTTCACACACAACATTCTAGGGTGTCTAGTTGTACCTTTTGTTGTATCTGAGCTCTGACCTACTTTTGGTTCAGTACTATGACCTACTTAGACGTTTTGATACACACTTCGTTTTCAGAGCAGATCTCGAAAACTACTGGGTGGATTATAGTCATATTGCATATACATGATCTTTAAGGCCCTAGATGTGCCTTCTCAGGTTTTTGTACCTTGATGTTGACCCAGCCCTTTGACCTAATTTATAACATCGGTATATCCGATTAAAATATTTTGCAGAATTTGCACAATTACTATAAAACCAACTGTGAGGTTTCAGGAGAGGATGCACCTTGAAAATTTTTCAATTGATCAAAATCAAAATGGCCACCTATCAGCCATTATTTACTTTCACATACCAGATATTTGGTAAGCCATGCTAGGTAGCTAGACCATTACTATAAAACAAAATGTGAGGTTTCACAGAAAGATGCACCCTGAAATTTTTTAGCCTGATCAAATTCAAAATGACCAACAATCGACCATTATTTACCTCGATAGGCCTGATATCGGGTGAACCGTGCTAGATAGCTAGACCAATCCATTACTATAAAACAAAATGTGAGGTTTCAGGAGATGATGCACCCTGATAAAAGTATACTTGATCAACTTCAAAATGGCTGCCAATAGCCATTATTTACTTTCACATGCCCGATATTTTATAAATACTGCCAGATGGCTAGACCATTACCTTGAAACAAAATGTGAGGTTTCAGGGGAGGATGCAACCTAAAAATAATTGACTTGATCAAAATCAAATTGGCCGTTTGTCTGCCATTACTTACTTTCATATTCTCGATATTTGGTAGAATGTGCTAGATGGCTAGACCATTACTATAATGAAATGTGAGGTTTCAGGGGGGAATGCACCCTGAAATTTTTCAGCTCGTTCAAAATCAAAATGGCCACCTGTCAGCCATTATTTACTTTAAAATGCTTCATATTTAGTAAACCTTGCTAGATGGCTGGACCATTAAGTTAAATAAAACAAAATGTGAAGTTTCCGGCGAAGATACAATTTCAACTTGATAAAATTCAAAATGTAAGCCATGCTAGGTAGCCAGACCACTTACTACTATAAAGCAAAATGTAAGGTTTCAGGAACGGATGTGCCCTGAAAAATTTCAACCTGAGCAAATTCAAAATAGCTGACTTCCTGCCATTATTGGTACTTTTAAGCATACTATCTATCAAACCGTGCTAGTTAACTAGACCACTACTCTAAAACAGATAGTAGTGATTCTAGACTTATCGCTTTCACCAGGAAGGTTATATTTTTGTTCAATTTGGTTTGTTGTCTGTCCGTCGGATTACTTGAAAAGTAACTAACAGATTTGCATGAATTTTTTACCTGACGTGTGTCTCTAGCCAAGGAAAAATTAGATTTTGGGGATGATCTCGATTCTGATCAGATCTGATCCGGATCTCACACATTTGCATGAAACTTTTATCAGAGGTGTGTCTCTGGCCAATGACCAATCCATTAAATTGTGGGAATGATCCGGATTACGATCGGGATCCGGATTAGGATCATAAATTTCGATGGAGGTTTGAAGTCTCTGACTGACTGTCTAGTTCTTTATCTTACTCTTAGTCTTGGCCTTTTAGGCCTAATTGTCTTGATTTTTGACCCAGCCTAGGACTACAATAATAACATTACACAAAATTGCTTCAATCAAATTCTAATTCGGGGCGGGAGCGCTTGGACTTCTGGAGTTCTGTATTAAATACTTCCCTAACATAAAATTGACAGAACCCACAAAATTTCTAAAAAGCAAGAATATCCTCTGAATGCTTTTATACTGATTTTTTTAGTGACCAAGGACCTACAAGATTCTATGGATCACTGGGTGATATAGATGATGATGATGATAGTTATGGATTTGCATCAGATGAGGCTGCTGATATGGACTCTTTACCAGACAGTTTTGGGGAGAGATCTTACATGGAGGAAGAAACCAAATCCCGCTTCACTGCTTATTCTATGACATCATCAGTAATACACAGAAATGAGGGATTAACATTACTGGACGACAGGTTTGAAAAGGTAACTCTTAACCCTTTCAGCACGGGGACCGACTTTAGACGTCATTTATGGATGTAAGAACCAAAAGTCACTCCCCGCACTGTGTGACTAAAAGATTTATAATTGCTGTACACCCATAACATAGGTATTCAAATGCGGAAAGAGCTAACCGAGACATTTATGATGATTTCAAGTTGAAAAAAACATTTGGTCTCTATGGTTCATAAAAAAAAATATTTCAGGGCTATTGTTTTAGTGATCAAATATGTAACCGGTTTTCGAAATTCTGAAGGTTGACATAAAGTAAATTGACATCTGAAATCAATAGAAAATAAATTTTGATCTGCTTATGTTTTGATAATTGACATGAAATAAAGGGTATGACGATTCATTTCTCACCTCTCATTAAAAAAACACACAAGCAATATACAGTGCAACTTGTACATATATACTGGACCCTGTACATACCGGAATCCTGTCTATACCTTAATAATTATTTGGTCCCGAATTAATTACACTCAAAACAATACTATTTAACCCTCTCCAAACCAGAACCTGTCTACTCCGAATACCAGACTTCTTATTTTTGCCAAATGCATAAATTGTATTGTATTTCACCTGTCCAAACCGGAATCGATTTTTTAAAAATTGCATGCGGTGCACTAAGGGTTAATCAGGGGACGTGACCTCCTGCTTGTTATCAGGTTATGCAATGGGGAAGGTGCGAAGTTAGTGTTGGTAACACCGTATGCGTCTCAGAGGAACTTACTTTGAGATTGGTAAAATATTTTAACAACATAATGGATTAATAAAATAATTGGTTAAGTAAATTTTGTAACAAAATCTTTGACTAATAACATATTAAAAGTTTGTATCAATTCATAAACATATCAGTGCAATAAACATAAATGATACTCACGAAAATTAGACTGTGTTTTTGGAGAAATTTATTCTGTTCGTCATACCTAATGACCCAATAAATAAGTGACTAACGGTAGGTAAAATACAAAAATATTTGATTTATTCTTTCATCGGTGGATTATTCCTATATTATTTTTGACTCTTAGTCAAGGCATTAATTGTATTAAATAACATAATTATACAGTATCTTTGACTCTTAGTCAAGGCAATAATTGTATTAAATAACATAATTATACAGTATCGGAGCATTTAATCCAGCGTCATGCATTCCAGAAAATATATAAAAGTTACCAAACAAATAAGTTTTGTCATCATGAAACAGTTATCAAAATAAAACTGCTGCAATAGGATTACCCGCATCGGAAGCACAGCTTCTCCTACTGCTTTGATATTTAAACGGGCTGATGTAGTTGTTAACAAATGTGCTCCGTGTTTGAAATGTGTGACGGACGATTACAAGAATGTAATGTTATATTAGACGCTAAAAAAACCCCAGTAAAATGACAAATGCGCTTCGTGTGTGAAATATGTGACACACAATTACAAAAATGTACTGCTTGAAAAAATAATGTATAACTTGATTATTATATGCTTATTATTTTAATATAATAAAACATCTTTAAAAATTGTGTCTTTTATTATATCAATTTATTTGCATACATCTACATATCATTTGTAGACCTACCGACGACACATCCTGAATTATAACCCTCATGTCAATTGTACAAGTTATCGTTGTGTGTTCCTTTCCAAAAGCAAAAACCCTGTCCAAACCGGAACCTGTCCAAACCAGAATAAAACTATGTCCCCAAGACATTCCGGTATTGACATGTTTTACTGTATAAACATTTGGTATGAGGTTACAAATGTATCTTGGATATAATGTGCACAGTAATTCAGTGAAAGCATATCCTGTTCCCACTGTACAATTTATTGTACATAGAATAAGCTTTATAATAAATAGCGGAACGGAATATAAGTAGAATAACGGGTGTCTCAATATATATGACTATGAATACTCAAGTTATTAGGAATTACTGTGGCCCTGCCATATAAGCTAACCTTGAGATGTTGTTTGCATCCAATTTTTTTTCTGGAATTCAAATCTATTCACATATAGTTATGCAATGTAATGACAACCATTTTGAACTTCTACAAAGCATTTTGGTTAACACCTGATTTGGCAGTGCCTACGAACTGAGGTCCTGATAGGTTTAGTTGTTTGAAATTTATATTTCAAAATTAAAAAATAGTTCAAAAATAAGTGGTTGCCAACTTTTACTCAAAAATGCACCCATAACTAACTTTGATATAGAAAACCTATCTAATTTACAGGTATGCTCGAAAATATCCACATAACAATTCTACGTATATATATACAGTATATTGCCGGACCGCATCCTAGTTATAAACCGCAACTTCAAAAATCAAAACAGGTTCTACTTGAATGATTTTAAAATCTAGAAAAACTCGGTTATAGACCACACCCCTAGTTTAGAAAATATCAATGGACCGCTATAGATCGACAGGGGTAATGATCCAGTCACATATTTTATAGCCAGACATGCTTCAGCATTGTCAGTGAAGAGTTGCTTCGTTGTATTGTTGAGACATTTGCATGATTGCTTGATTGTTTTTATCCTTTTGAACCGCTTTATTCCACAGAGCATTTTCACTAATAAATTATGCAATGCTAGATATAAATATATAATGCATACAATTCTCAGCCGATTTGAAAATTGTTAATTTTATGTACCGTAATTGCAGCACTATACCATGCGGTATAGAACAAGTGCTGATTAGTTATGTCATGTCACTTATCACTATTACTCTCTGTCGGAAGGATTAACTGCTCAATAAATTACAACAGACACACCACTGTTATTACATATACGTTACTTTACTATATATATATATATATTATACCTTACATTACTAGTCTTTTAGTAGTGAGTTAGACAGAAAAATCAGCAAAACGTTTTTCAAATAAAGTACACCGGTAAACAAAAATATCAACAGAACAGTTTTTTGCCTGTTATATATAGACAGCCAGCATGAGTCAATGACTATCCTCTGTGTATACTGTGTATTGAAAAATTTGATAAAATCTTTTAAATCCCTTAATATCACTAGCGAATATTATTGTATTTAAATAAATTATTTTAATCACAGCTCTCCAAAATGTTTTTTAGTTGTATGAACAGTATGATGATGACGAGATTGGTGCATTGGACCAGGATGATATTGAAGGGCATGTGCAGCAAAATAGTCAAATCCTATCTTCTGTTTTGGAAGAATTTGAAGTGAAGCAACAGGAGAAGTAAGTGAAATAGAATTTCTAATTTAGCAATGTCACAAACTCAAGAATGAAATGTACTATGGTCTCATTCTAGCTAGTGATCAATTAGAATTAATGAAGATAGAATTTTTTTTATTCAATTTCATTATCTCCAGTCCGTTAAAAGCTGATGGTATGTTGAAAAAGTGCATATCGTCCCCTCAATTCAATAACCTGCCCAAACATGATATTCAGGTAGAAAGCATGCTTCAATTCAATAAGCAATTAAATGCGTTCAGCATCTTATTTACTAAATTATGTCTTATTGTCAACAATAACTTATAAAGAAACGAATGCCTTCGACAGTGTTATATCATATCAAACTGAAGTGGTAATCAACGGATAGAGAAGGCTCAGGCTATTGGGCCTGTTTTTAACTGATGATTAACTTTATGTGGAGCAGTTAACTGCAGTTTGCTAAAAACGTGTCTATCCAACTGGGCCGGTTCTTAACAATGTGCCTATCCAACTGGGCTGGTTCTTAACACTGTGCTTATCCAACTGGGCCGGTTCTTAACAACATTATCCAACTGGGTCCATTCTTAACACACTTGGCAACATAAATGGTATGGTTGTACTAAACGTTATCTAAAAACGAGCCCATCCAACTGGGCCGGTTCCTTAATTGACCTCACACTTTTGCAATGATGATAGCAATGGGCGGGTTTTTGAACTGAGGGGACGATTTACATGTACAACTTGTCATATTTAGGCGGTTAAGGTACTGCAAATTGAATTTTTATGTTTCTTCATGCCAGAATTCTAATCTATCATGTCATACTATGGACCAGATGTCTAATTCTTTTAATTTAATCACACAAAACATACTTGTACATGTAGCTTATTTCTGTTTGATAATGTTGTTCCCAACAATTTCTAAGAAACATTTTTTTCCTGTTAACTATTTGAGATATATCACCGTTTTGTAGGTCTATGAAAGACGCTGTTCAGAAAGCTGAAAATATTGAGCTTGGAAGTAGTTCTGGTGAAGAAAGTGATGACAAACTGGTTGTTGAAAAGCCAACTGAAAAATGGGACTGTGAATCAATATTGAGTGAGTGCAAATCATCTAAGTTTAGTGTAGCGATACTAGGCCTTGGAAAGCCTAGTATTGCTACAAGCTGAATCAGATTGCTCAAATTATATCTAATATATATCAAAGTTTCCAGCCATTCAATAAGTCTAATCATGATCATGAGGTGCATCCAAAGATATGAAAAAAATATATAATCAACTGAAAAAAAATGCTAATACCAACTGACTTTGTTTTATGTTATCAAAGTACGATTTTTTAGCTCACGTATTACGTTTTTTTATTGTCTGGAGGCTGGCATCTCTGATCATTGTGTCTCTGCAGTTCCTTAACCCTTAAAGCGGTCCGAAGGGGTATTGTCGTCCCCTTTGTGCGCCGCCGTCTCCGGCGCGGCCGCCCGCCGTATTCCCTACCTTTGGCCACTACACGAACATGGTCCAACAGATTAAATTCATGTAGACATTTAACCCCTCCGGCAAATATTTTTACCCAAGGTCAAGGTCAAACTTTAAGGTCGAAGATTCAAAAAAATTCTTGTTAACGCGATAACTTGAAAAATAATTATTGGATCTCTCCTATTTTTTACATGAAGTTACTAATGCTTATGGAGATGACCTGATTAGATTTTCAGCTTTTCACCGATAATCCATATGGCCGCCATTTTTTTTCAACTTAATTATTTTTTTATAATTCCCTTAAAAGCTGGTATATCTATAGGTTTTTGGGGTCTACAAGTCTATCAGCATTGTCCATTTTCATGTGAGACTGAAAACGAGGCTACGGCCGCCATTTTGGTTTTATTAATTTTAATAGATCATTCTTATTTTACTTTAAATGTCTTGAAACCTGGCATATATAGGTTTTCGGAGTCTGCGTGTGTATTCGCATTGTCAGTTTTTATGTGCGATCCAAACCGAGGCTATAGCGGCCATCTTGACTTCATCATTGATCTCCTATTATTGGCATAACATATTGGAAGCACTTGTGTCATATTTGTAGAAATTTTGAGTCACTGCATCAGCCGAGGGGTGTTTGAGTGCTTGCATGGTATTTCCCTTTTGAAGTCATCATAAATCAATGTCTTAGTCTACTTTTTTCCCTTTATTTGAATACTATGTTATGCATGTGTCAACTCAAAACCTTATCACCAAGGCTAGGTTCTAGAAATCTGTATCCTCTCTACTGTACACATAGCAGTACCTCAATAATAGGTCGAGGCTATTTACCTAGTACCCGTATAGCACAATATACCCACATAATGTTGTAAAGATTTCAGGTCTACATTCTCTGAATTATCAATTGATCAGTAAGCTACATTGTATGTAGGTGATGGCAGATACTTTGATTCCAATATTATGGTTAGTTCATGCAATAATTCAAACTTGGCGGACAAATGTTAACCCTTTGACTTCCAGGCTGGAGTGCATGCCAGGATCCAGATATACTGGTGTAGGAGTTCTATTTTTTCGTCATTTGAAGCTGGAATTGCTAACGCAATTTCCAGCCTCAAATGACGAAAAATACATAAATGTAGTATATATTTGACGAAAATTTGTGTCATTTTATGGTTACGTTCATTGACGAATGACGACGGGAATTCCCGTCATGTATGGTAGTGAAAAGGTCAAGGGTTAAGTTCTTCATCTATTTTTCATCTATTACATCATGTATAAGTAAAGGTACCGTGCAACATAATTCCTGAGGAGGTGTACAATATGTAATATATGTATTACAGAGTTGGTATTACTTTATAGATATATTCTTTTTTTGTTTTGAAACATACCTAATTACATATTTACCAAATCTTTGATGCTCTAATATCTGATGTTAATCTAAATGCACAAACTCCTTGTTAATTTGTTTATTTACAGGCACATATTCAAACTTGTATAATCACCCGAAAACAATCGAGGAACCTAGAAAGGTATCTAATTGTTCTTTGATGATTCTCTAACCAATTTAACTTTTTACTGAATTGTTCACTTTGAAAGAAAAGCTAATTTTGCAGAAAAATGTGTAAAATTATTTTCCAATACAGTAGAACCTGCTATGCGCAGCCACTTTTTTGAGCAGCCAACCTCCTATGGGAGGCCACTTGGTCATTCCCCAAAATGGCATTTTGTATACAAATGAACCTCCTATGTGCGGACACCTGCGTTAAAAGGTCACTTTTCCTGTGTTGCAAGGGTGGCTGCTCATAGCAGGTTCTACTGTATTGGGTTGATGATTTGATTTCCTACAGATTAATAATCTAGTTTCCAACTTAGAAATGACAAATGACAGCTCTATAGGCCTATCAATAAGCCAGCTGTAGAGAGCTGTCTGCTTTGTTGGCGCGGCTTCACTTAACTATTTATCACCATTTGGGGCTATGGATCAATTAAACACTTTATTATTCTCCGCAGCTATAAATTTACCTATAGCCAAACAGTTCCATAGAGAAAATTGGGCAAGTAGTCCTTTTGTCTAATTACCAATGAAGGCCGGAGGATGATCAATCCTAACAAAGATAAAATCTTCGAGTCACTGTCAAGTGCCTTGTTTTGGTGGCCAAGCACTCCACTGATTAACGCCATTTGGAGTTACTTATAGCCCGTAAAATAATAGTGATGAAAGTGTTAACTATCTGATTAACAATACTGATCTGCAATGTTAAAAAACAGTAACCAATTAACAGCTACTGCTTTTTGGTTTGGACGGCAGAATAGTTCTAAGAGGGTGATATAAGTACGAATATAAAAAGCTGAAGCACATTAGGACCAGTAAAAAGTAATCAGTCCGTAATGTTGTACAGTGGAGACCTGGTATCTGACCGCCTCACAAAGCGGACCATCCCGGAATACGGACCACCTTTTTTCAGTCCCAAATATTTCCCCATTCACATAATGTATTCTCAGATTCAGAAAGCGGACAGACCCGCGATTCGGGACACGGACCCCCTTTTTCAGTTCCAAATCATAAAAGGATTCGAAAAACGGACCAGCAAAAAAAAATTCACACTTTTACTGTTATATATGCATCAATTAAGGGACCAGCTGCGGCTGGATTCACTAATGTAACCAGCTGTAGCTGGATCCACTAAGGGACCAGCACTGGCATAATCTACTAAGTTTACTAGCCCTGGTTGGATCTAATAAAGGGATCAGATCTGGTTGAATCCACCAAGGGACCAGCGTTGGCTGGATCCTTGGCTGGATCCACTAAGAGGAACGGAGCTGGCTGGATCCACAAAAGTGGCCAGCGCTGGCTGGATCCACTGAGCTCAGATTGGATCACGGAGAGGATTAGCGCTGGTGAGATAAATCATACAATGTTAATGCAACATTTAAACATTGTCATCAGTGCAAATTGCAATCAGTCGCCTTGTCATGTCATGACTCTTCCTTGAGTCGCGCCTCTTCGGTTGATTGATTATCAACGGTGTAGTGTTTTAACACTTACGACCGTCTTTCTTTGTTAATACAGCTCAAAATAATTTACAGAGCGCGACTTACGATGACAGCTTAGTGTGAAAGTGTATGTTGCTAAGTTGAGACAACACAATTTAAATCAACTTCTTATATTTAATAATTTGTTAGATTATAAGAAGTTATATTAGCACTGTAAGTGTTGTAGCAATAATTGAGCTACTGGTCTATAGGAACCACACGGTTAAACAAAGGCGCTTTTGATTTTCGACCAGCTGACAAAAACATTCGGCGTGCAACAATCATTTAATTACGAAAGATATGTAAGGGCTATG
Source organism: Flabesymbios commensalis (assembly GCA_964017125.1). Lineage (NCBI taxonomy): Eukaryota > Metazoa > Annelida > Polychaeta > Terebellida > Flabelligeridae > Flabesymbios > Flabesymbios commensalis. The sequence continues at coordinate 105,890,764 of OZ024902.1, forward strand.
TGTTTCTAATACAGATAGGCCTAGCGTATAAATAGATACCGAAATAAGAAACAATGAATACAAGCGACATAAACAAACAGATTGTCATATTTATAACATGATCATAATTCGTGAAGATTATAATTCGCTAGGCTGCTTTTTATCAGCTTGACTTGTCATATTTGACAGGCCCTAACGTACAGAAGGATTATCACCTGTATGGCGTGATTACACCTTTGCGATCCGAAAAGTCGTACAAATTGCTATGTAAATTCATATAGTGAAGCAAGACATAACAATTCCGTCATGATTTTCTGTATTAGTTACGCATATTAAACGGAATAATTATCTGATGTATTTTTACGCGAGAAAGTATAAATTATGTCCAGTTAATGGACTGTAAGTTACATAGGGTTATTCACGGCTGATCGATTTCCCGTTCACAGCTACATGGCCTGATCACCCTAAACAAACGATACTATCACACTAGGAACGTAATGACAGAAATAATTTTTTACTCCAAGTTGAAAATAATGACTCCGTGTACGACTCCCGAGTTTTTATCGAATTAGAAGCGTGACATCTAATTTGAACACTGTTAATTAATATCATATTTGTCAAGCTCTCAAGATAAATGTCACTTCAAAACAAATTTAAAACAATTTGAAGCCAGCAAATTTTGAAATATGATAAATGAATAAATGTCACTTCGAAATCAATTTAAAAAATTGAAGCCAGCGAATTTCGCTGTCTTAAATTATATTAAAGCAATATAAAACAATATTGATAGTAATAAGAAGAGACTTTGGGTGTCATAGGGTTAATCACGGCTGATCGACTTTCAGTTTACGGATTTTTTACAGAAAGAAATATATGTATAATATTTTTTCCATGTATATTTTTATATGCATTTAATACAACTTTTTTTTAATTGTGTGGCTTTTTTCTATTATATCATGACGTCATATTCAATACATTGGTTTAATAATCGACCTTGATATCAACACGTAACAAGGCATATTTATAAACAGACTGACTAGTATCTCTCCATTCATTATGGCTGGTTTCCCAAATCGGACCGATTCCAAAATGGGACCACTTTCAGTCAGTCCCATAGGTGGTCCGATTTCCGGGTCTCCACTGTATTGTACTAAATGTACTAAATTGTAGTAGTACTATTGTACTAAATGGGCTTACTTTTGGTATAGATGCGGAAAACTGTGGATTGTGAAAGTTTTTTTATTGAAAATGCTTTATAATTTTGCAAAGTGTTTCATTTAGCCATTATTTACATGGCGCTGTGGCATGGTGTCCTTGAGCGTCATATTGCCATTATGATCATGGTTCTAAGTGTTAATTGGGGAGGGAGGGGTGCTGTAAATTCCTCACCGGGTGTGTTGTGTTCATAATTAGGAGCCCCATAATTCTAACAATAAGCATGTATATTTACCTCTCAGTGATTATATGGGGAGTTATCCTGCGAAATAGCAGTCTAGGCGTCACTGAAGTCGGAAGGGGAAAAGATGGTTTACGAAATGTAAAAACAAAAACAAATTAATCTTTAGAATCGACCTAAGAAAGGAAATCTGTCCATAGAATTTCAAAACATGAACAATTTTGGTAGGAAAACAAATAAATCCGTAGAAAAGGGCAAACCTGTACATATAAGGAACAGACCTGACGTGAATAGCTCAATTTATTTGATACAGAGTAAACCACTTTTATAGGATATCGACCTGCTATGGAAGACAACCAACTTTATGCCCCAAATTGGATTTTACATTGACCACTTTTCCTGTGCTTCATGGGGGCGGGGGGGGGGGGGAGGTCTATCATAAAAGACTCCACTGTACTTATGTCAATGCCTCAGGTCTTAGACCACATTTTGTATAAATAAATTAAATTTGGAGGAATAATGATCAGCTTGAAATGAAATGAATCGGGCTTTAGGCCACTTTTGTGCACATACAGGATAAATTGGGCCAGGCGAACCTCTTGAGGATGGTGAGATGACACTGCCCTACAGACACAGGATTCGAAATTCAAACCCTAAAGGTCTGAGGCTTAGCAAACTACCTCTAGGTCATGGAGGCCCCCCCCACAATACTGAATTTTACGAGTGGATGGGGAAGAAACATTTTTGTTTTTTCAAACCGCCGAGACCGGGAAACAAACCCCGAACTCTGGCAATAAAGGCAGCGGTGCTAACCACTACCCTAGGATTTTACATTGATACTAACCTGCACTAGGGAGACCACCTCTCTTGAAGGACCACTTTTCCTGTGCTTCAGGGGGGGGGGGGGTCTATCATAAAAAGACTCCACTGTACTTATGTTAATGCCTCAGGTTTTACATCACATTTTGCATTAAAATAAGGTAAATTTAGAGGAATAATCAGTTTGAGGAAATATTTGTATTTCATTTTGTATGCCTATGTTTTTCTAATTTCATTAAACATTGAGTTTCTTGGAGGAGACTTTAGAATGCCGGTGGAAATTTTGATTACATTACACGTCACTGAATCACATTCATATCACATTAAAATATGTGAAAAAATACTGTAAATAATATAAATCGCCATTCATATCATGCGATTTGGAATATATTTGATGTGTCCTTGTAAATGTGGCCTTGTAAATAATAATAAAAAAAATACATGTAGTTGCTTTCTCCTCACTTGAATGTAGACAGGAAATTACAACTTTACTTTTGCAGTTTAGGCCCATCAGCTTGACTAAAAGGGCAGGTATACCAAGGGATACCCTTGAGGACCATGGCATCACGAGGCGTCAGGTGGAAGCTGAGATGAACAGCGTGTCCAGATTGGATGTTACAACAAATATCAGGTCGAGAGATGAATCTGCTGAGGAGAAAAAATCCAGGAAGGAAGCAGTAAAAGCTAATAGAAAAGTAATTTATTTATCGTATTCTCTCCTTACCCTTCCACCCACTGACAAATTCACAATGTAGGTGGGGTGAGTAACAGTGGCACTGGCACATCTGTCCTGTGTTACACAAGCATAACCCTTGTCAAATTTTGCAAATATATAATTCAAAGTGGTTGTCTTACTGTAACAGAGGTTTACGTTTGTGCTCGTTCTGAGTGACTGTTCCTAGTTATTTCTTTGATAGACCACACCCATGTGGGGTGACTCAAATAAAATTAATATTAACTAGAAAAGGAGTTCCCGAACTCTGAAGCCCGGCTTTAGTCTGTTTCAGTGAGCACTTAGACAAAAAATCAGTGTATTGGTCTTACTCATGGGCCAGAATCCTAAATGTCCAGGATATAATTAAGGAAAAAACCAATTAGAAGACAAGTTCAAATATATCTTTGATGTGTATTCCTTTCACCACCATCGCCGGTGCTGGCCAACATTCATTTAATATTTGCCTACGAAATACCTCGTACAGAGGATGTAGGTCTACCCACCTGGCGTTGCAGCCCATTGCTGGTTCAATGCCGGTCAATTGTCTACGACGCTGGCCAAACACTAATATGTCACCAGGTCTGTTGTATACTTTGCGCAGACATGTGACATTCAACCAATGCTGTTTCAATGTTGACCCACAGACTTCGACGCTGGCTCATCATTGAAACAGCATCGGGTGACTGTACCGTGTTTTCTGACTGCTGCTTAATACTGGTGATACTTTAACATCCCGGCGCCCGAAACACCAGATGACATGATACATTAGCCCAATGTTGATGTAATGCTGGGCCACCGTCTGCGATGCTGAGCCAACATTATTCAAACCAAAACCATTTAAGCTCTTGATCACAAATATAATTGTGAATATTTTTTTTTCTCAACACTTGTTGAAGACAAAAGTACTTAATCTAAGGACCTGAAGCGTCATATTGCACATGTTCGTAAGGACTGGCGTACATAAATTTGAGCCTTTTCCCACACACATTACCCCTCTTTCCCCTAAATTGGACACAAACTCAGGCAAAATAAACTTAATAGGATACCGGCCGTAGGCCGGTCCTAATAAGTAATTGGACTCAGCAACTCAAGTTTTGTGTATGTCTAATTAGCTTTTCTAATTTTTTCCAGGCAAGGAGAGAAGAGAAGAAGGGTAACAAAATGGCTTTTAAAGCTGAGAACATTAAGCAACACAAGGAAATGGTCAACGTCCAACAAAACATCAAAGGAGTTCAAATTGTGTGATAGGAGCTCTGCTATAACTGTTTTGTTTTTAATATGTAACTAATCATGAATAACATTAAGTCTCTATTAAACATTTTGTTATTGTATTTCCATTGACGAGGATGCTATTAAAAGCAGGCTATCCTGGACTGTGCTAGTAAAAAGAAATTCTCCAATTTTATGTTGGTAAGCACAAATTGTAAATCTCTATCATGTCTATGCAACATAGATCTTACCTGTTTTTTTTGTTCAAGTCTCTCTGTTGCTTATACATGAAAATCATATGCAAATAGATTTTCAAACAACTCTAACATTTGGTTTTGCTTTTATTTAAATATAAACTTGTTTTATATTATAGTCGTACACGTGTGTTAAGAATTAATGTTATTAAAGTAGGTAGGCCATCACGATTCGCTAAACATACAATGTAGGCCACCTGCATGTGCATCATGGTCAACGCTCTGAGGTAAATATTATTGATTAGTTAAATATTGTTAAAAAGTATTTACTTGATGCAGTTTTATGAAATAGGCAAAATAATTTGGAAGGAATTGGAATAACATTTCTTGTTGAAAAAGACAAATCAATGGGTTAACATCAGAAGAAGGGGAATACTACATTATGCGAGTAGTTCTCAGCTGATATACTTTTGTAAATTTGTATATAGTTGCACAAATAAAAATCTGTTTTTAAAGTGTTTTTAATTTTGCATTTATATTCAAAACGGAAGCATACAAACTTAGTCATCAACAATCCGATAGCCGACTCACCCGTATGTGATTCCTGTACATGTCAAGATAGAAAAACGGTGGAAATGCACCCATGAGAGAAGCTGGCTGGTAATCATAATAATTCCGTGCACAGTGACCTCCTTGGCTTTCTCCATAGTATTTGCAAGTTCGGAAAAAACATCTGCTATGATGTGAGTAGTAGTGAGATCTTGGTGTAGTGGCTCGTATCACTACATGTCACGAAAACAAGCGCATTGTTAATGCCATTTACTCGTACAATGATCGCTCTGGCCCTGTCGTACCATCGATAACATATCTCGTATCCATGATCCGTGTTCAGCTTCTAAGATGATCTAAAAGGTTATAGGCTGACCCACTGGACACACGACTTTATTGCGATGTTGAATGAACGTCATTTATGTACCGTGTTGAAGGTTAAATGTGCCTATCATGACATTTTAGCAACTACGCTGTTTTAGGCCGTTGACAACTACAAACTATAGAAAATGACCGTTTTTAATATGTGCCAAGTTAAAGATGTATATGTGGCTATTTTGGTTATGTTGTGGACTTAATTAATCTGGCTCTTGGGCCTATCAGTTTGAATCCTTGCTGGCGGGTGCTAGTCATAGTGAGTGTGCAAGTATAAAGAAAATCCTTGTTTGTCAATGGTACTTTCAACACTTTCAACTATAAATTAACTTTCAATTAAAGTTTTCGAAGTCTTAGGATATTGACTTGATAGTGGGATTTTGTTCCTTTGTGACACAGAAAGTTACATAAATTAAGCCATATTTAATTCTTATTTGCAATTGCATGCCCTTTAATTTTCTGGAATAGGCTTGGCATATCCTTGAGCATGCATGTTGTTTCAGCATGCCGCTTTGCGTGTGTCTTGCACACTGCCATGCGACAGTTCTAAGAATGTTTAAAAGCAGTGCACAATGCACTCACTCTATTCCAGGTTCAAATTACATGAGCTGATATTGCTGACATAGGCCTACGTGTGGTGCGCACATGGAAAATTAACAATAGCATGCGAGCTTTGATTTTTGCAATGAGGCAGAATCATCAATGTAGTGGGCTATGTTTCATATTTAAGTCATAAACACTGGTCTCATTTGGTGTGATGTATATATTTCCTTGTAGAGTGTGCTTGCAGAATAGCCTACCATGTATCCATATCCAATTTGAAATTAGATACAGGAACCGTGCACGGCACAAGACACTTCAGTTTTGAACTAAGTTGAATAGAACTACGAGAACTTTGAGGAGTGTATGAGATGCCAAGCACATATATTCTGCTAAAATACCACAGAACCAACATTTTGTAATGTTGACAATGTAAAAAACAAGAACCCTGCGGTTCTGAACATTATTGGGAGTTATTTTTTTAATCAGACTGAAGTTCATATTTAGGCAATGTGCCATGTAGAACTGTAATCAGAACAAATATATATTTTCCGTCAATAACTACATTAGATTGCAAAAACTTGCTTAAAAATAATTAGATGCACACGTGCAAGATGTTAGTTCACATAATAGCAGTATATTAAAATACCGTGCACGCACTCCCAACCGGATGTAGTGACTTGTTTTAAAATTGCGAAATGAATATTATAACACTAATTTATATGATGTTCCTTTAAATAAATCGTGTGATAAGATAGGCTACTATCACTGATATTATATTATTCATAGGATAACTACCAAGCCTCTATAGGCAGGGTTCAATACGCTCCAATAAACACAGCAACATAATCCTTGTATTTTACAATTGTTCTGCAATCATCAAACACCAGACTACATGAAAATATAACCAGCGCCAATACACAGTGCCGCACTGCAGACCCACACGAGATGTTGACCTAACCGACGCTGTCTCAATGCACGCGCTCTTTCAAACAATCCAAACAAAATTGAAATCGGATGAGAACTGAGGGAGGATAAGCATTTCTTGTGAATTGTGGACAGACAACATACGCAACACGATGTCATTTAGCTCATCTAATAATAGGCCCAATAAAGGCCGGATGAGCTGATAAAGCAAAATAAAAAGATCTTAACATTATTTTTTTTCAATTATTGATACTAGTATATCTGTATATATACGTAGTAAGTTTGTTATGAAAATGATTTTATTTCAAATTAAAATGTAAAAAAAAACATGATTCTTCATGATTAAGTTGAATATTTAGTACAATGAGCGACCACTAGTTATAAAAAACGTCGTCCCCATGTCTTGAGATAGGCTATGTGGTTGGTCGCTCAGTGATCTGATGCACGGTCATGCCTTCATTGCTTATTGCGGACCGTGATAGCGGTTAATATAAAACAAACATCTTTCGGGAACATACTTATGATTTTCAACCAACGTTTGCTCATTTTCAAGCATATTAATGATCTGGTAAGTAAACATTCAGGGTGCAAATAGTCGCTCAATAGATAATACTATTAGGCCTATGTATATCACAAAAGTCATTTTGATGTTTTTTTCGTGTTTTTTTTTAAGGATTTAAGTGAATTTGTGAGACACTGCAATAAGAGACATATTTTTCTCGGTTTGTTTGTTCTTTTTTTCTCACTATAACTTGTAGAAATGAAGCCATCATTGAGAATTAAAAGCATTTTTTGTTTTAAATGGTACTTTATCACCTTTTCTGGGGGTTCCCATCATTGGATTTCTCACAATTACGAAAAATGGTGCCAGCTCTCGCCTTTAATTTCATAATTGTTGCAACAAATGCTTGAAGAGGTAAGTAGAACAGGCATGCTATGGGCCCTTGTGATAATTTTTTGGCAGTGGCTAACCGTATGCCTATGTGATTTTTTATAATGTAACTCTATGAGCAGCCTCGTTTACGAAATGACGGGCTCCCATTGACTCCCATTATAACTTTGCCGTACGATTAGCCAGCGTTTCTTTTACACAGGTGCCATTTTTTTTATTTTTTGAAAAAAAATGCAAAAAATGAAAATAGACTATGCCCACTGCCCTATGAGGAAGTTCTGGGGGCCATCTTTAGGCTGTTTGAACAGAACAATGTGGGAATTCCTGAGAATAGTGATGATTAGTTTACTAGTTTGCCCAGGGTGAAACCTGGGTGAAGTTTTGTTTGCCTGCTCTACGCTTCCTCATGGGGTGCACCGAGGGTAAAAATGAAAGTTTCTTAGCCATAAAGATGAAAATCCACCATTTTTTGTTCTTCCATGACCTCCTCGAAAACGCAAAGAGAGGCAGGAGATTATGCCCGATTGGTATGTGCATATATCTGGTATATTAGCCACTGGTATTGTATTGCGGGGCACTCATTGAAATCATTGGTTTCCCTGATGTATCTAAAACCTAATACTCTCAATAACTTTCATCTCAGCAGTTGGTTGCCAAAATTCAAGTGTCTGGGTGATGTTTTGGATTCTTTATCCCTGCCGTAATTTGCAACATTGAGGTCATAGCACAGCATTTTTCTTGCTGAGTGAAGAACTGGAATGTGGTCAACTGTTTCTTTTTATAGCATGTCGTCAGTTACGTAAAAAGAGCTCGGCAATGGGTGATAAATTAAATCAAACGAACATCTCAGCTGACAATAATTTAGGACACTTTTTCAAAGCCACTGATTTTGATGATATAGCCATAAAAGTTAAAATAATGAAAATGATATTAAATATTTCACCATACTTTGTCCTTGCTTTTTTTCATGTGAGATCGTCGTAATGAAAAGGTTTGTTTCCGTAACAGCGTGATTGATCCACAATAACTACCAGTCTGAGTCAATGGTGGGCGAATGTTGCCTACATTTGCCCTATATTGAGCCAGCGGAAAAATTCACCGCAAACCCCATCCAAGGTTGTTGGTGAAAGGATTTGTTAAAATGACTGAAAATAATTACGTCATAAAGGAGGACCCCAGCGAGCACGAGACATTGAACCAATGCTGGGCTGATGGTGGGTCAGCGTCGCAGACATTGCGCCAACAGCAGCCCAGCATTGGTTCAATGTCTCGTGTTTGCAGGGACGGCTTGTCTCAAGCGGTCACTCATTCGTGGGAGGGCCCCCAACAAATACGGGGCATTGAGCATGTGTTGGTTCATTGTTGGCCCATCGTCAGCGACGCTGGACCAACATTGAAACTAAAAAAAGGGCAATGTCACGTGTTTGCTAGGGGGTGTTCATGGCGCTAATCGCAGTGTTACTATACAGCTAGATGAGGGGTGAAAGACCTCATTGTGTGTATACACCTACGCCTAACCCTAACCCTCCCTCAACAACGTGCTATAGTAGTCATCTGCTCTGCTCACGTGACTGCTAACAGCCCATACCAGATGTTATCGGAAATGGGACACAACCGAGACGTTGGCCCAGCATTGAAACAACACTTGATCAAAGTCACATGTTTACTGGTATGACGTTAGTATACTGGAAGGTCCAGCGATATCAGTGACCTAGATTCTGTGTGTGTTGATTGGTCAGAGAAGACCATCTCGTCCTATGATCTCCTTAAGATCTAGGTTAGCCTATCTCCGAATGTACTTCACCACAATTGGAGCTGTGGCGTCAGAGGCATATAAACCAAGGGCTAGATTTTCAAAAGCAATATATAATATTGCAAAATATCGTATCGAAATCATGATAGATTTGGTCTTGAGAGTAAAACGTCTGCTAGCTTTCCCCAGTTTCAAACTCTCATTGTGGTGTTTTCTTAAGATTATATTGGCCTAGTTTGATCCCAAGGTAGGCATTGTTCCAGTAAAATATACTGGTTATCTACAGGGTATAAAACAATAGCCCAACACACAGCTCAAAATTTCAAGACCCTTGTAAAATTGACTATGGAAATCCTAATAACTCAGCAAATACAGATATGTATGCTTATTCAGAAACAACGATTGGTGTGTCTACTGTAGGCTATGGAATGACAGAAAACTGAACCCATGCGTTTTGCCGTATTTGAGAAGATGCGAGTGATAGTCATTTGGGACACACATTATATGGACACAAAAAAACAGTGCCCAGAATCTGTTTTGTGAACCATATTAAAACATTATTGGAATGAGTTCCAATGATGTGAAAACTAAATAAAACAAATAATTAATTAAAAAATGATTCTCCCTGGAAAAAAAAGTATTTCGCTGGGACAAAAAAGTTTAAAAATGCACCTTAGATGAAAAAAGTATAATACTTGTAAAGTATACAATGGCAGCACTGCAACATGTATACATACGTCATCGTTTTGTGTTTGCTGGGAAAGTAATTGTCCTTTCGTCAATTTTCGGCCTAGAAGGCTTGACCTCCTCTGTTTTCACCGAGCTAGCTAATACAATGAAACCGACAGTGTGGTTGCCGACAGCGGATGTTATCAGAAATGTGACAATACTGCGACGTTGGCCCAGCATTGAAACAATACTGGATCAATGTCACTTGTTTACTGGTCTGTTTGAAGATGTGATTGACTCAGATAATGTGTGTGTGATTGGTCAGGGAAAACTATCTCGTCCAATGATATACCCGAGATCTATATCAGTCGCCTTAAGAATGTTTTTTACCACAATTGTGGCTAAGGCGTCAGATGCTATTAAAACCAAGGGTTACATTTTTAAAGGCAATATATATTATTGCAACATATTGCATTGATATCATAGAATATTTGCTTTGGAAAGTAGAACATCTGCTAGCTTCCCCCAAGTTTCAAACTCTCATTGTGGCAATTTCGTAAGATTATATTGGTCTAGTTTGATCTCAAGGTAGGTATTGTTCTCAGTAAAATCTCAGGATATCTATATGATATAGGCCTAAAACCAATGATAAACCAATGGCGTAACACACAACTGAAAAACTGGAGACGCTAACTGTTCTAAAATTGATGACGGAAATCCTAATAAAAGTATGCTTATTCAGAAACAACGTCTGGTGGGCCTACTATAGGCTATGTGATGACAGAAAACTGGATCTATGGGTGTTGTGTTTTTATAGAAGAAAAAACAGTTCCCAGATTCCGTTTTGTGAACCATGTTGAAACATTATTGGAATGAGCTCCAATAATGTAAAAATGAAAGGAAAAAACTAGTGAAAATTAGCAAAAACTTCGTGTTTTTCACCCACGGAAATAAGGGGCTCTCCATAATGATATCGCTAGACAACATCACCGATGTTGTAAGTAAGGGGGCTATTATTATTAACATAGCCATCTAAATAGCCCTGGTTGCTCTCCAACCCGATAACCATGTCTCATGCTGATCAGAAGACTCCAAAAGTCAGATAAAATTATTTGGCGCAAAACCATTCCTGCATGTAAACTATACTTCGAACAGAAATATATTTGAATAAAAATAAACGTTTTCATAGGTTTTATAGCCTACCTTCAAAACATAAAGGTTAGGCCTACTTCAAATATAGGTTTTTATAGGTTATACTTGAAAGCCTGTATATTGACAACAAATTTTGGCTGATGTTTATTGTCCATCCGTCAGCCACTTTTATCGTTACACTTAGTAACTTGTTTTGCGTTACTAGAATGCACATGAAAGCGACACAATCAGGCTAAAATCATCAAACAATCACTAATTTTTCTTTGGCTTCTTAATATGACTATATGATGTCCATATGCTAGAACTTCAAAAGTTTATTAATTTATGTGCTGCGCATTTACCAGTTAAGCGAGATGAAATTCCTGTATTTCTTATTTTGGACATAAGAAATCACAAATTTTGTCTTTATATCTCGCTTAACTGGTAAATGCGCAGCACAAAAATTAAAAAACTTTTGCAGTTCTAGCCTATGGACATGTTTACATCATTTGGTCATATTGAGATGCCGAAATAAAATTACTGATTTTTTTATGATTTTAGCTTGGTTGTGTCGCTTTAAACTTCACAAACAGGTTAAACATGGATAAAACTTGAATGACTTCCTATTTGACTTTACTGTGACATCCATGACCTTAATTTTTTTTTATTTTCACATTTTCTCGTTGACGCGATTCATTCCACATATTTAAATGTATATAACATATCTATTTCTCCAATAGCTCAGACGAGTTCGAAAATGGGTGTGCGGCAGGAAAAATCGAGGTAACAGCAGCCAACATGGTAGACTATCAGCCATTATTGACTTTTATTATGCGTTATATCCGGAAAACTGCGCTAGATAGCTAGTCCATTACTGTAGAACAAATGTGCGGTTCCAGGGGGGGATACGACCTGATTTTTTTTAATTTGATCAAATTCAAAATGGCTGAATTGCGGTCATTATTGATATATAGGGTTACCTATCACCATCTTCCACAACAAGTTCTCTTACCCACGAGCATGCAGTGCGATACCTTGCTTTATTGAGCATAGCATCCAGCTATTTAAAATAGCGAGATACCTTGAATGTCACGCGTCTCAAGACCAGCCAATCAGACAGCACTTGACGGCTGGCTACAGCAAAGCTTGCTTGTTTCCGTTGGTATGATAGATCAGATAAAAATTTTGGAATCTCACGCTGATGTCATTGTGTTCCCAGTTCCCTGATGGCGGCCACTATATGATTACTGGCCGCCATGACGAAATTCGGTACACCTCCGTCACCTTTTATGACCTTTTTATAAATCTGAAACATCCAATGAGGTTTGAATCTCAAGACACACCCCCAACATGACCACATAGACAGATATAACTGATTATAGTACTGGATACTGCCAGACTCCCGGGTAAGCACCAGCGTGAGACTGGCCAAGGAATGATGCCTATCACGAGAAAAAAATAATTGCATCATTTAATGCTTCTTCTGTCAGTTGACTATCATGTTGGATATATAATCTGTGCTCCTTAGCGAAATGCAAAAATCATTAAAATGATGGGCTCATATTTCTTGTCTTATTGAAGCCACATTTTTATAAATATTTATAATAATATACAGTGTACAATATAATCCAAAATACCAACTATTTACAACAATAAACAAATTTGCCATAATATTCATTGTAGTTTTAATTTTTATTATATGCTACACATTTACATAATTTACATGTGGCCAATTTATTATGTGTAAGAAGAATATCGAGAACCAAGTAATTGCATACATCACTCTTACAATATCACCCACTTTTTCTTTTGACAGGACAGGGTCATATAAGTAATATTTAGACACTTTAATCTACACATCGATATCCAGGTAGAGGTTGATGTTATCTTACATTTTATCTTCATCTGACAATAGATCATCATTGCATCGTGCATTGAAATTCAACTTGATCAAAATATATCTATAAGAGTAGAATTTATCATGGTAATAAAGCAGTACCACAATGAAAGCCATATCCATATTCATTGCATTTCAACTCAAGAAAAAACTGTAACACAATGAAATATTATAAAAAGATACCCGGTAGTATAATTTTGAAGAAAAGGTTTTCTTTGTGGCTTATTGTTATATTAAGAGGTTACATCGGTTATTGAATGTTTGATTACAATAGATCATACATTACTTTTACATTCACAACAAGGCACAGTCTCACCAGTATTTGAATAAAAACTAGAGGTTTGGCTAGGAGAGTTCGGTCGCTACTCACATGTACAGACCATGCCAAGAAGTCTGGATTTAATTTTATTTGATATGCAGATGCTAAAAGGCGTAAAGACTGGCCCAACTTGGCTAAAGTCCACATAGAGTTGGGTCACACAATAGTGACCCACTTAATTATAGTGAAGTGATTTGGTCCAACATGTAGCGGGAATGACACCCCCTGTTTTAAAGCAAAATTTAAGCATGATATATCACTACATCTATTATGTTATAGTCTTGATGGAGGACAAGAACTATCTTAACAGATCTCAAGTCAAATACAAATGATCCATCAGGACCATACGCCCCGACCCGGCTTACCATGATAACCCAGGTCACGTCGTGATGCCACCATTTTTAATAACACACGTTATGCCAATCCCATGACAGCAGATGTGGTTTAGAGGTAGGAATTTGTATTGGCAATTTTAGAAGGAGGAAAGCAAAACAGAACCTAAAAACCGGTGCATTGTGTGAAACTTGCGATTTGTGAAGGCCAATTTGGGAATTGATAAAGTTTTTTCTACCACGAGGAGCCCAGGTCACAGTATTTCACAAAATAATTAAGTACAACAAATGGTTGAAAGTACCACAGAGACCCACAGCGGGGCATGATGGATCATATATAAAAAAGATGATGTCCAGTATATACAACAGATAACAGCTGATCAATACATACTGAAACAAATTATTATTGTGGGGGTGGCCAACTCTCCAAATCCTGCATCAAAACATTTCATGTATGTTAATTGATTTGACAAATAAGTGAAGTAAAAATAGGTGTAAGTTGAATTGTAGATGGTGAAACAGAGTGCAATGACCTCTGACTAGAACAGCTCAAATAAGACAACCTTGAACTTCGTAACATAGTTAACAGATGGTGCTAAACAGCCAACTCCTTTGAAACAATAGTCACTTAGTCACATTGTAATACTTCTGTGAAAAACAATCTGCGGACAGTTCTATGCAAACACTAATTTAAAATTCAGTATTTATTGTACTAGGTAAAAATTTCCCCCTTCTTATCTTTTTTTTGGAAAGCTCTCACTTCCATAAAGGTCAAAAGAAGATGCATAACACCTCGTAAAGATGTACATTTTTTTCACAATTATGCGTTCTCCTTGTTTTAGATGCATTATGTAATGCTAAATTAATGGGTGTCATAAAAAACAGTTAAGAATCTTCAAGAGCACAGTAAAACAAAATCAGTATCTTAGACATGAAAAATCCAACTATGTATACATCTATCTATAAAAAAAACCCATACTATTGATAAGCAATGAGAATATGCATCTAGCTGCACATAATTAGGCCTATGTGTCCAATGTGTATCATTTTAATTCACTTTCTAAAGATCTGAATATTTATGATATCAATATAGCATCACTTGTACATATATAGGAATGTATTGGGAGGTGAAAAAAACTTGATTACATACTTTTGCGTATATTATCTGAACAGTTATCTAACAAGATGTTATATTTGCATGGCAAAGTAATATCAAATATCAAAGTCTCCATCTTCCATAAGTAGAAGTTGATTAATATTACTATTGATAAGCAATGAGAATATGCATCTAGCTGCACATAATTAGGCCTATGTGTCCAATGTGTATCATTTTAATTCACTTTCTAAAGATCTGAATATTTATGATATCAATATAGCATCACTTGTACATATATAGGAATGTATTGGGAGGTGAAAAAAACTTGATTACATACTTTTGCGTATATTATCTGAACAGTTATCTAACAAGATGTTATATTTGCATGGCAAAGTAATATCAAATATCAAAGTCTCCATCTTCCATAAGTAGAAGTTGATTAATATTGCAGTAAATATGAATGTGTATTTAGTATCATCACATCCACTTTATATACATGTTAACGCAGTTAAAAAAGGCTGACGAGGCAAAGTACAATTTTATAAAGTTTAACAAACATTGGACCATTGACGACCAAGTGTCTACATCAAATATTAATTCTTGTACTGCTGAATTGTTCGTTTATATTATTCATTTGAGGCTGGAATTGGGAATGCAATTTTGAGCTTGATATGCTAAAAAACATGTTTATTTATGAAAAATAGACATCTCCCAAATTTAATTTAATGTTGAACTGAACATCTATAACAAACAATTTTATTTTTTTCAGTGACATTTTATTTGGTTCGAAACATAATTGAAATCATATACCGAATGACCGCGTATAACACTTAAAGAGCTTTTATTTATTCCCGTGACCTTTGCCTGCCACTTACGAGAATAAAAAAAGCTCGTTGATTTTGTCACCTCTTTAACATGTATAGGGAGGATGCGAGAACTCTGACCCACTCTTTCCATTTGAACAATCCTCATATGCAAATGAGCTATTTGTGAGCGAGAATTTCGAAATTAAGCAGGGTAATATGTCAGTGAAAAAGAGTTTCGTGAGAATCAGATAAACACTTGTGACTGTTTAGCTTTTATGGCGAATTGTAAGGAAATGCTGTTAACTCGGATGCAAATTGGCTGCTATGAGTATCAAGTTGTTGAAGAATAATAAAAGTAGAAGCAAATGACAACACTAAAACAATTAGTCCCCACCACATATTGGGACTGAATTAATATTTAATGTATAACCTGTGTGTAGATTCATAGAAGGATGGTAATTTCGAAAATTTAACATTAATACCTGATGCATATAGTGCTTCACTACACAATAATTGCCTAACAACAAGGACAGCATTTGTACACACATACATGAAGTGATCCTAATAACAATACTCTACATAAATATCACATATTCATCATTCTACAGGAATCATTAGTGGACATACTTTTTACATTTTATTGACAAAGTACGAGATGATTTTTGTTTTAACAGATTTTTTCAGATTGAAGTGTTATTTTGTGATATGGATTTATTTTAAGGATGCCAATACAATTATGATCAATGATGGAGAGGGCGTAGATAAGGAGTTAATAACAGTTCTCTGATTCGTCCCTCAAACCTAATTTTTCATTAAAAAACAATGAGGTCTGAAAATGCTAAAATATGAAAGTTACTGTAAATGTATTTGAATATACTATACAATGTACAGGCTGCAAATACAACCAAAAATATTATAAGCTATAAATTACAATGGTATAATGTAAGTTTCACAATTAGATGTATATATATATATATATTCATTATATATCTATGTGGGTATTTAACTCAATAACGTAGTTTCAAATCAGTGTTGGTGTAGTAAAATTATATGCACAAGGGCTATAATTTCATATTGTTACATTTTACGACTGATACTTGCACAACATATTTGTCAAATAATCCAAATCTGTAACGCTACTCAGATTTAAGAAACAATACAGTGATCAGAAAACTATAAATTCATGAACAGTGATTAGATTTAATCAAAGTAAATTTTATTTTGTTCTCATTGATGTACTAGTTATACCGGTATATTCGGTTAACAACATAGATATATAATGAATGGAACAACCACCTTGTGCTTTCAGTATTGGCCATACTGTTTAGTTTCGGTGACCACATCTGGTTTCACCTGGATAAAATAAAAGGGCAAAAACTGAACAAATCTGGTAATTTTCACAATAGTGTACAATTTCAGCTGTAGTGATGTACAAAGTTTGAAACTATGTTCTGTACAATTTACGGCTTAGTTTCCACACACATTCTAAATTATGTTTGACTCATTTGAAAAAACCCGCTACATTATTACAAAAAAGAATGGAAATAAGAATGCAGCCATTGTAAATTAATGATACCTGCAAAGAGAACTAATATACAGGATACAATAAATACTATATTTCACAGAGAATCAAATTTGATGAAAAAATTGAATAAGCTGAAAATAATTTTCACAAACAAAAATCTACCTACTTGGAAATTTAAGCCACCTGATTTCCAGTATGTTTTAAAATGTATTCAATCATTTCTTTTTACATGGAAACTATTTTAATAAATACCCTCTACATCTGCAGATCCAGCATATAAAATGCTTTGGACAATGACTTAAGTTTGTAGGGAACATTGAAAGGTTAATGGAATATGTTATCTTATGTATCTGGTAGTTACCAAATTACAAATAAATAAATCAAAAGTGAATAACGAAGGATCTAATAATATGACTACCTATGAACAAAAACACAAGTTATTAACACACACATGACACATTCTATATCACAGTTATTTTTTCCTCCTGTTGTGTAAGATGACCTGGGATAGCAATGACTGGTAGAATATTCTATCATTTTTAAAAGTTCAATAGCATCATTTTTTTAGGAGAATTCCTACTATAAAAAAGGTGCTTATGTCATTGGAATACAATTTTGCCAAAGTTGTTATCTACTTTTAGATGTATTACAGCTGATGTCAAGCCATGCTAAACGTACCTTGCTCATTGAGGTACAGTAAACTATATACCAGGTACTTGTTGTATATCTTAAAATATATTAAGCTTATTGTGATAAATAACATATACTTATTGTAATAAATTAAGCTCAGAAAATCTAATTTTCATAATATTAAATTTTGAATACTACAATAGTCATTTTCAACTTGAAAAGTCAAGGTGACTACATAACTTTAAAAATGTTTACCCATAATACACTTCACAGTCACACCTCTAAATGGGAATTTTCTTGTTAATTTGTGATTGGACGGATATATTCTACCAAAAAGAAAAAGGTAAAATATAGGTATATATCTGTTACAGACGTACACTGTTAATCACAATGGCATAATATAAATAAAGAAATTAAGATGTTGTTCACATTGTCAACAGAAATACAATTAACAGCCATTTGTTGAAATAATATTGCCCACTGTTAAAATGAAATATCTTTCTTCATAATATATGTTATGATATATAAACAAGAGAGTCCTTCCAATAAATTAAATATCCGTACTGGACAAACTGTAATCCATTAAGAACTACATACAATATTTCCACTCCATCCAATTCGGAATCGTGCAACAAATATACTATTCCTCCCACACACATTTTACAGACAACAGACTTATACAAACAATATAATAAACAATAGAATCTATACATCATGAAGTACTGTAAATGGCTGATTTACACTGTATCATTTCCATAGGTTGTTGGATAGTGTTTGTCCCATTGGTTGATTTGCCCAGCTGGCACCACCAGGCCCCGCTGATACGGCTGCACTTTGTGGATACATATTGTTGCCACCTGCTAGATTTAAGGATGTCATCTGGTTCTGCATCTGTTTGAAAACAAAACACCACACAATCTATAAACTACACAGTATATGCAGTGACAACCAAATTTCACCGGTATGTTTTATTAAGTATTATTTAGTATAATTTGGAAGTAAATCAGTTGCTCAGAAAGAGCCCACCCACATACAACTGATTACAATTGGGTTTATAAACTGCTGCTTTATACAATGGTGTTTGCTTATATAATGTACACGTACAATGTATGAAACCTCAATTCTTGGCCGTCAGCATTAGCGTCCACGGGCCATCCAAATATGTGAGGTACATGTCATACCGCATGGACAATATCTTGTTCAATTAGGAGCGTGTAAGAACAGGGCTTGACAAGTGCATAACAGGAAACAATGAACCAACCATGGCATTGGATTATTGTTGTATTAATGTTTTATCTAGATGTTTTATTTACCATCATTTAATAAATGCAGGGCCAAAACCTGCAACAATAGGTCAAAAACCTCCATTGAAATTAGGGATCCTAATCAGTATCCCAGTAATGGTCTACCTATCTGGCACGGTTTACCCGATATCAGGCCAATCGAGGTAACTAATAGCTGATTTACGGTCATTTTGAATTCGATATAAACTAGTTAAAAACTTAGGGTGCATCCTCCCCCCAAACTTCAAATTTTGTTTTATAGTAATGGACTAACATCTAACACAGTTTGCAAAATATTGGGTATGTGAAAGTAAATAATGGCCGATAGGGGGCCATTTTGAATTTGATCAAGTCAGAATTTTTCAAGATGCATCCTCAGCTGAAATTTCACATTTCATTCTATAGTAATCGTCTAGCTATCTAGCAAGGTTTACCAAATATCGGCCATGTGAAAGTGAATAATGGCCTAAAGGCGGCCATTTTGAATTTGATCAAGTCGAAATTTGCCAAGATGCATCCTCAGCTGAAATCTCACATTTCATTCTATAGTAATGGTCTAGCCATCTAGCACGGTTTACCAAATATCGCCCATGTGAAAGTAAATATTTTTATCAAGTCAATTTTTTTCAAAATGCATCCTCATCTGAAAACTCACATTTCGTTTTATAGTAATGGTCTAGCCATCTAGCACGGTTGACCAAATATCGGGCATGTGAAAGTGAATAATGGCCGATAAGCGGCCATTTTGAATTTTATCGAGTAGAATTTTTTCAAGATGCATCCTCTCCTGAAATCACACTTTTTGTTTTATAGTAATGGTCTAGCCATCTAGCACGGTTTACCAAATAACGGCCATGTGAAAGTGAATAATGGCCAATTGGCGGCCATTTTGAACTTGGACGAGTTGATTTTTTTCAAAATGCATCCTCTCCTGAAACCTTACAATTTGTTTTATAGTAATGGTGTAGATATCTTGAGCGGTTTTCATGATATTCCACAATATCAGGCCTGTCGAGGTGAATAATAGCCGATAGGCGGCCATTTTGAATTTTATCAACTTGAAATTTTTCAAGATGCTTCCTCTCCTGAAACCTTACAATTTATTTGATATTAATGATGTAGCTATCTTGAGCGGTTTTCATGATATTCCGCAATATCAGGCCTGTCGAGGTGAATAATGGCGGATAGGCGGCCATTTTTAATTATATCGACTTGAAATTTTTCGAGATGCATCCTCTCCTGAAACCTCACAATTTGTTTTATAGTAATGGTGTAGCTATCTTGAGCGGTTTTCATGATATTCCGCAAAATCTTTCAGTCAGATTTACCGATATTATAAATTAGGTCAAAGTGCTGGGTCAACTTCAAGGTCAAGGTCCAAAAACCTGAAAAGGCACAGCCAGGGACGTTAGAGAACATGTATGTGCAATATGACTGTCATCAGCCCAGTACTTTTCGAGATCTGCTCCGGAAATGAAGTGCGCGTCAAGACGTCTAAATAGGTCATAGTTCTGAACCAGAAGTAGGTCAAAGTTCAAAGTTTTGGCAGACATTCATGCCTACACAGTGTGAAATTTATTCAGTTTTTTCTTCATCTTCTTCAAATATTCCTATTTCGCAGACGCATCTCTATCATTTTATAGTATCTGAATACAAAGACTTAAGATTCGTCCTGCCCAAATAAGAACAATCGATGATGAAATGCAATGATAAATTATTTGCAGGCTAACGGCGTTGTGTAGCGGCATGTGGCTGCATAAGGCCTCAGCCTGTATTACCACACCTGCTACAAGTGTTCCATAGTGGCAGTAGGACAGTGGGTGGAGACTTGCACTTGATCATTTTTGAAGGTATTTCCCACACTGAAACCACACATTTCATTTTATAGGAATCATCTAAAGTCAATAATGGCCGATAGTCAACCATTTTTAATTTGATCAAATTGTTTTTTTTAAGGCATATCCCTACCTGCAACCACACATCTTGCTTTATAGTAATGGTCTACCTTTCTGGCGCAGTTTGTCGGATATCACGCAAATTAAAATTAATTATGGTCGATGGTTGACCATTTACGTAGGTTTAATAAACCCCAAAAAGAACATCTACACCTCCTAAGGGATGTGTGTGTAAAATATAAAATAAATCCACCCATGGATCTGCTCCAGAAACGAGATGTGATCAGAAATCAGGCATATTAAAGCTAATTATGGCATGATGGTCGGCCATTTATGTACATGTATGTAAAATTACAAAAACGTCGAAAGGCACATCTACATCCCCTAAGGGATGTTTGTGCAAAATTAAAGAAAACTATCCATGGGTTTCAGAGATCTGCGCCGGAAAACAAAATCAAATGCGGACAGCCAGACGCGGGCCAGACGAATGGCAGGAACATCCGAGGCGATGCCAATACCCCCGCCTAAAATTATTCGGGCGGGGGATAAAAAGTTGTATCTTGAATCACCTGCCAGACGCAAGACTGTCCAAGAGCAGATCATTTTAAAAAGTTTTATATTCTCAGCACGTTGTGGTACAGTAGTCTATGCGAAATTTGAAAAGTAGTATTTTGAAACTGGTCGTTATCTAGATGAAGAAATTTAGAGTAAAAAAGTTGTATCTTGTATCGGCTGCCAGACTGACACTGAGCAGCATATTTTAAAAAGTCACAATTTTAGAGGGAGGTTGATAGCTGGTGCCATGAGTCGAAGGTTGCAGGTCACGTCAGAGTGCTTAGCAGTGTGGAGCACGTCCTTCCTCAGAAAAAGTCTGTGCTCAGAAAAAAGTCGCATCATCGGGAAATTGTATCTGAAGAGGGTCCTATCTGTATCTTTCCTAAAACTACTCTAATAAGCGCCCACGCCATGTAGCCTTTTTTACATTACATATCATCTAACTATTACTGTTCAAAGTGCCACAGTGTATGCACAGATTAGCAATGTGTAACATGTGTGTTTTAGCAGAGATTAAGGACATAGAGCACAATAGAACGACATGTGACATATGTGTACCGTACAAAGCCCTGTAAAACACATGACCCTGCTAAAAAATAAATATACAGCGAAAAAAGCCACTACAATTATTTGTAAAAGCAACTCTCAACATATTTAGCAACAAAAAAGCATTATTCTCCTAAGTTGATTGAATGATGCAGAAGATGTAGAGAACTGTCATATCATGCACAATCAAACAAATCATTTAGAAAATATTGTACTAAAAATTTTGGGGGCAGCCATCTTAGAAAACGCACATTTTTGGATCGGAGCAAGTGATATAAGTGATCATCACTATAAGTATTCCGATAATAATATGGATGCTCTATTTGCACATGTGTAGCTAGGTCAGGCGACACTTATTTGATAATGTGGTCCCAACATATATAATACAATATTTTCTGGTGTATTGACCGCTCTGAAGAATTGTATCTGAAGAGGGTCCTATCTGTATCTCTCCTAAAAGCGCCCACCCCATGTAGCCTTTTTTACATTTCATATCATCTAAATATTACTGTTCAAAGTGCCACAGTGTATGCACAGATTAGCAATGTGTAACATGTGTGTTTTAGCAGAGATTAAGGATATAGAGCACAGTAGAACGACATGTGACATGTGTACCGTACAAAGCCCTGTAAAACACATGACCCTGCTAAAAAGTAAATATACAGCGAAAAAAGCCACTACAATTATCTGTAAAAGCAACTCTCAACATATTTAGCAACAAAAAAGCATTATTCCCCTAAGTTGATTGTATGATGCAGAATATCTAGAGAACTGTCATATCATGCACAATCAAACAAATCATTTAGAAAATATTGTACTAAAAATTTTGGGGGCAGCCATCTTAGAAAACGCACATTTATGGATCGGAGCAAGTGATATAAGTGATCATCACTATAAGTATTCGGATAATAATATGGATGCTCTATTTGCACATGTGTAGCTGGGTTAGGCGACACTTATTTGATAATGTGGTCCCAACATATACATGTATAATACAATATTTTCTGGTGTATTGACCGCTCCGGAGTATAGCCTGCAGAAGGTTAAATTTACGAATTACTGCTGCTTTGACAATAGATAGCCCGCACCCATGTATAACCCGCATCTTTCCCGCTCACGCCGCCGATCTGTGATCCACTCACAACACTACAGCTGTGAGGAACATATTACGTGCTAGAGCTAGGCAATATAAAATCAGATACGTTTTAAATAGTACTTATGCCGACATTGTATATTATAATAAAACATTATTAAAAACATGTTGGGGCCGATTGTAAGCCATGATGGCTGGCGAGATAAAGATCTACTCATGAGTGTATATTACACAGCATACACGTGCCTGTCATAGAGTCTACCCTTGTGGCGTCACCCTGTATTGTAGTTCTCCCGCCGGTGTATACAATGCAATAGTCTATCTGGAGACGATATAACACCTTCGTTAAATGGCGCGCAAACGTCGACCGCATGCTGGTGACGTCATAGATCTCGTCTCGTTTGTCTCGTGTTGGAAGTTATTTGTGGGGCCTGAACCTTTGAAATTTAATCTATCAAGGGAAATGTAATTATTTTTGTTTTTTAATACTGGTATATTCATATTTTGCTGGTTCGTTTCTATCATTTCAATGCAGGGCTTCTAATGTTTCTAAATACAAAGACTATTTTATATATCATTCTGCTCACATAAGAATCGTCAAAAACGATTGTAAATTATTTGTAGATTACCCGCGGCCCGTGGCAGCAAAATGTCACACCTCCATTGAAGCAATGTCTGATTACCGAGTGGCAGCTAACTGTGAGAGTGGGGTATGTGTGTAGTGGCCATCCACTGCTAGTTCCCTTGTGGCCGAGTGGTGGCCCCCGTCTTTGAAGTACAGAAAAAACAATGCATCTAGACGCGATAAACGGAATTTTTAACCATAATTATCAAAATATGTTCTTCAAAAATGTACAATGTATAGCCGGCACCGCACCAGGCCTTCCAAGGAGTAAAAAGTAACTGGGTATACACCAAAAAATATGGTATATATATTTTAACCCTTTCAAACCTGAGTTTACCATTGTCATCTTCATCCAGTGCAAGCTGCGAATTGCTGTCGCAATTCTCGACTTGTAGTGGATGAAGATGATTTGCTGTGGTTTAAAAAAAAAGATAATTGTCATGTATTGGTAAACCAGTTTCATGTGAATTTTCGTTCTAAAACACTTGGTTGTAGGAAATTTAGGTCTGTTTTTATGTATGTAAAATGATGCTTTAATGCATCGTGAGGACCTAAAGGGTTAACTTTTGGAGGGGTCCTTGTTTATATATATTATATTAGGAATAGAACATCATATACAAAACAGACACAAACAAGGGCTAGCTATCCCGAGCAAACAGACAACAAACTGGAGAGGTTCTGAGACAGACCGAAACTTCGCATGGCACCAAAGAGGCGCCAGCTAATGACAGCCTAGTGGGGAATATGCCAGGAGTTTTTTTCTTGTTGCACATAAAAAGATGATAAGGCGCAAAATTGAGCCCAGCTGTAAAAAACAGACCTTTTTCAAAAAATTGACACGGCGGGTTGATAAACTACATCAAATAAGTGTTGCTTTAATAAACAGGAATTAACATACATGTTGCATTTGTTGGGGGTGTTGTGGCTGCTGCTGAGGTTGTTGCATGTTATACATGTTATACATGTTTGCTGCATTTTGCCCCATCATGGCTTGTTGCTGCTGCATACCAATCATGTACTGCTGCTGTTGAGGTAATACTCCGGCTTGAGACAGCATCATTCCCTGCTGCTGTTGCTGGAAATGTTGAATGTCATACAAGAGTTACATAGCACAAAAATATTATATAGTCATAGCTCTTAGTAATAGTTCAATTGCTCATAGAGGGTTTCTGAATGCAAAAACATAAAACCATTTTCTTGTGATGAAGACATTTTATCTTAAGGGGCCCTTTGGTTGGGGTCAGAGTTTATCAGGCTTACTTGAAAAGAAAACCTCCCTGGTTATACCACTGTGAAAGCCATCTAACTATCATTGTAATTGTAAATGGCTGTCAAAAAATAATATATAGTCATAGCTCTTAGTAATAGTTCAAATGCTCATAGAGGGTTTCTGAATGCAAAAACATAAAACCATTTTCTTGTGATGTAGACATTTTATCTTAAGGGACCCTTTGGTTGGGGTCAGAGTTTATCAGGCTTACTTGAAAAGAAAACCTCCCTGGTTATGCCACTGTGAAAGCCATCTAACTATCATTGTAATTGTAAATGGCTGTCACATACTTACCTCGAACCCAGAAGGTCGTTAGTAATAGCTGTATTCAGAACCAAAATAAACTGAGATAAAACAGACTTTAAGTGTGCACCCGTTTTTGAGAAAATGCTATCTTAAAAAAATTATTTGCACAACACAAGATATTTTTCAATAGAGGCTAGACATATTGCATTCATACATTTATCAAGCTTGTACATTATTACTATTTTATTATAAGTGCAGAAAAAAAACCCCACAACCACTCCATACTTTAAATATATACAATCACCTGCAGTCACCACACACATTTTACTTTCGAATAAAACTTGACAGAGTAAAAAAAATCAACACCTGCTAACCACTGAGAAAAGTTTTTACACCAGATTTCACAAAAAAAAGCTATTTATAAAAATTAGGAACCATTTTAATACAAAGTATAAAATCTAATTTCAAATACATGTTTTAAAAAGGGGCCTTAAAAATGTGATATTGTTTCATAACACCAAGATAAGTGACCTATAAATTTCCTCCCAATTATAATCTCTGGAACTCCTCTGACAAAGGACAGTGAAAAGTCAACAGTTCATAAAATTGCAGTTGAAGTAAAATGCAAAAGCTCCTAACTATTGTGATTGTGGATGCAGAAAAAAAAGTTTGACGATAAAAATAATAATAATTTTTTTTAGATTTAAAATAATGAACGTCGTTGTTGGGTTGCAGACCCAAGACCTCAATACCAAATAAGTAATTTAAAATTTACCATCACCGAATAATTTGGACAAAAATCCCAACCTGAGCAATATTGGTGTTAGTATACATATCAGTTATCTGGAACATTTGGGGATATTCTTCCATGTTGCAGTTTCCATTAAAAACAAGCTGATTGTTAAACAGCAGCCCTTGGTTAACCTGCTGATCTAATACTGATGGATCTGGCAGCATCAGATCACAAGCTGGCTGTGAAAAAGCATCATTCACACAAAAATTTAAATGATTATAATAATATTACTGATAACAAAGTCACTACAAGCTCCAGAACAGTATTTAAATTTTTATCTCAAATCTTTCTTATTTTGTAATTTGTGTTTTCATAATACATCCATGTAGGCGATCATATATGGCAAGTAATTCCAAATATGAATTACTGTGAATTTGAAAATTTTGTTCAACTACCCACTTATTTAAGCAAAGAAAATCAAATCTCCTCACATGTTCAAATTTGTTATGTGAGTTGCTTCCCAAATTTTTAACAGAAATATTAAAGGGACTGGCCCAGGCTAAAATCATCATAAAATCGGTGATTTTATTTTGGCTTCCTAATATGACCATATGATGTAAACATGTCCATAGACTAGAACTGCAAAAGTTTTAAAATTTTTGTGCTGCGCATTCACCAGTTAGGCTAGATATAGAGACAAAATTCCTGATTTCTAATTATGGACAACCATGTCAAAAATAAGAAATATGGGAATTTCTTCTCTATATCAAGCCTAAATGGCCAATGCGCAGCAGAATTTTTTTTCAACTTTTGCAGTTCTAGTCTATGGACATGTTTACATCATATGGTCATATTAAGAAGTCAACATAAAATCACCGATTTTTTGATGATTTTAGCCTGGGCCTGTCCCTTTGATATAGTCAAGTATTGGGAGAATTTAGGAGAAATTTTGAGGTTGAATTGGAAATGTATATCACACAATCAGACTACATGACCTACTTACACTCTGGTACAGTAGAGGTAGGCTTTTGCCTAATTTCATTATAATAAAATGGTTTTTTTTGTTGAACATGAGGATTTTAAACAGTCAGCTAGTGTCTAACATATTTCCCACTGATCAATATTTGTTACAAGAATTTTCTCTAATGCAATTTATTGAATCCTTCAAAAAGTCGCAGATATCGCTGTGATAAATGGCTATTTGTGATGGTTTTAATATTATCAATATGTCTTTAGATCATGCGAAATAAGAAAGTATGCTCCAAAATGAAACAAGAGGCCAGCCGGCAACCATAATCACCCGCCCGCGTGATAGAAATTTTTCAGGGTGCAACCTTCCCTGAACTCTCACATTCTCTTTTACAGTAATGGTCTGCCTATTTAGTACAGTATGCCTTGTATATTACAGATAATAAAGTCAATGATGATCACAAGTCAGCAAATTTTTAATTAGATCAAGTTGGACATTTTTCAGGCAATATCCCTCCCTGGAATTGCACGTTTTGTTTTTATAGCAATGGTCAAGCTATCTGGCACAGCATTCCCGATAATACCCATATTAATGTCGATAATTGTCTCAAGTCTGCCATTTTAAATTTGATCGAGTTGAGATGGCACATCCCTCACTGAAACAGCACATTTTGCTTTATACCTAATGGTCTAGCCACTTGGCTCGGTTTGTCAGATATCAGGTATATTGAAGTTAATTATGGCTGATGGCCATTTTGAATTTGATCAAGTTGCAATTTTTCAAGCCATATATCCTTCCCTGAAACCGCACATTTTGTTTTATAGTATTAGTCTAGCTATCTGGCATTGTTTATCAGATATCAGGCATATTAAAGGTAATTATGGCCGAAAGTTTGGCAATTTCGAATTTGATAGAGTTGGAATTTTGCGGAGCATATACCTACCTGAAACCGCACAAATTTGTTTCATATTTAATAGTCTAGTTTTCTGGCATGGTTTTTCAGATATCAAGCACAATAAGTTAATTATGGTCAATCATTTTGAATTTGATCAAGTTGAAATTATCCATGGCATATAATTACTTGAAAACGCACATTTTGTTTTATAGTAATGTTCTAGCTATCAGTCACGGTTTGCTAGATATCAGACATAAAGTTAATTACGGCCCATGTTCGATCATTTAGGCAGGTCAAATTTCATTAACCCCAAAAGGCACATCTACACCCCCTAAGGGATGTGTGTGTTCACTATGAAAGAAATCCCCCCAAGGGCCCATGAGTTTCAGAGAACTGCGCTGGAAATAAGGGGACGCCAAAACATTACAAAAACATTACAGACCAGTGCTTGACTAGTATCATCAAAGACCATATACAATAAGATGGTCGACTTGTGAATTTCACCATACGAATGCATGTAATACATTATGCAGTGGTGTCACCTTTTAAGGGGATTTGGAACTACGATTTGGCAACTGTATCATCGTATAAAACAAGTGATAATTTTACCACTTTAGCATCCAAATAAACAATAATGTTTTTCTAGGTTTGACTGTCATGACAATATCTTTGCAAAATTTGTTTGTTAAATGAAAATAACTGGTAATCCAGCAGATAAGTCATCTTATATTAATTTTTTTTTAGGGATTAAAATGTCTTCTTATATATAACAAGAGAGCAGCTGTGTACATGAAGTACACAAATATGTAGGTACAGAACGGGAGGGGAGTGACAGTATGTTGTGAATCATATTGATGACAAGGGAGATTGGGGCAAAACATAACTAGCAGCCATAAATTAACAGACGTGTCTTCTCAATTTGAATGAAACTTCTATTATTTTTGTAAATGTTTCGCACCATCTATCAAAAACACTGTCATAATAAGAGATTTGTGTCAGTAGACTCTATATATAGTAATATTATGTTTTCCTTTCCCCTCATCTTGGTTTGGTTTGCCCGTATCTACCCTTGCACACATCATCACCTGCCAGCAAATACGAGATAATGAACCAATGCTTTTTTAATGTTGGGTCCGCATTGCAAACGTTGGACCAGCATTACGCTATAATTGGGTCAACGTCTCCTGTTAGCTGGGCGTCACAAATGTTGCTTGTTAACAATGAATATGCATACTTGTTTATACAGTAGTCCCCCTCTGATACGACTTTCATACTGCCAGAGAACCAAAGTCGCATCAAACGGGTAGTCGTATCTGAGAGGGATGAAAAAATGTAAAATGGGCCGAATTGGATGTTTCAGACAGCACCCTTCAAACACCTCCATTTTCGTTGTGACGCCATGAGCGCAGTTGACAGCCTGTGTTAATTGCCTATTTCAACGGTAACACACATAATTTAGAAGTACTGGAAGTGGCTTGCGTTTTCATAAGCATTTAGCAGTGTTTTTTCCACATTTCAGTATAGGCCTATGCTTTACAGTACAAAACATACATGTGCCACTGACTGTGACAGCAACTTTCTATTGATGTCGACCCGTCAAAAGTTATGGCTGAAAGGCTGATCAATCTGTCAGACTCAATGATCACTGAGTCAGTGCAATGACCATGCTGTTATTACTTATGCTGTAAGCAATGCTGACGAGCTGCCGTCATTTTGACACAACCCAAACGTACAGCATAGTACTAGTGGAGCCTACTTAATCCAGGTGCCGACATCAGGTGTGAAAAATAGCTGTGAGACATCAATGCTGACACTGTGCACGCTATGGCTATGTTAATGTGTCACACACATGTACACTCTAACTTAACCCGAAACTCTAGGATTGATTGATAATACATTAGTTACCAAATACAAATTTAAAAACAAATGTTATGGATGTACACTGTATTCTGATTGAATAATTCATTGACAAACAGGCGAAACGGGCGTCTTCTATGTTGACCAAGATTGAAGTTAAACAGACGGACAACGTACGCACTAGCACAGATATTATCTTCACGTGTATGCACTCTGAGGCACTGTAATGCACGTGGCTGTGAATGTGGTCGACGCGAGACGTTTATGCAGTGTTGTTCTAATGCAGGGCCACCGTCGTCAATGCCGGCATCGCCTTGGTGTCTAGTGGCGGCGTACCCCGTTTACGTTTATTCCCACTGATGACAGACTGTTATACACTGCCTTATTTTTCAAATTATTAACTTGCGAGTTTGGGCGCTTTCATTATCTAATTTATATCATTATTTTCAGCATTGAATAAGCTTTCTGGTGATATTTACTACATGTCCGTACGACAATAACTTAAAAAGTTAGGTATTTCCATTGGGATGTTTATCACAACTAACTGACACACTGACACCGTTGACGTCACCTGCTAATTAGTGGTGTGATGCACCTTCTAAAGCAAAAGGCATGCTGGTTGTTAACTGCACCGCATATAAATAAATACATACATTGAAAACCCCATTTAATCATGGTTTTAAATTAATAACAGAAAAAGGTATTTAAGATGCAGTAAAAATAGTTATATCACCGGAAAGCATTTTTCAGCCACAATAATCTGATAAGCGTCGCAACGATGTGGAAACATTAAAAGTCGTATCTTGTCAGTGCAGGGCCGGCAGACATCTGCAGACGTGACACAGTCTGTGAACCGCTAATTTTAAAAAGTTGTATCTCCAGAAGGATATCGCTATCTAGTACAGTGATTTGAAGCTACCAGTACACATCTGCACACAGTGCATTGACCAAGATTGTGTCAATGCTGGCCCACTTCATACGACGCTGTACCAGCCTTAAGCCAACATTGGCTCACCATATGGGCTGGGCTGTATTTGACAGTATGTACACACAAGCAGTATCTTCAGACCGCAGTTCAAGGCAGGCTGACGTGCAGCTGAGCAGCTAATTTCAAAAAGTTGTATCTTTAGAGGGAGGTCGCTAGGTAGTGCCATGATTTGAAGGTCGCATGTCGTGGGAGAGGGGAAGTCGCATTTAAGGGGTGCTTAACAGTGTAAAACACATTGGTCCTCTGAAAAAAAGTGGCATCATTGGAGAAGTCGTATCCGAAGGGGGTCGCATCTGGAGGGACTACTGTACTGGCGTATCAACCCCTGAAGTACCAAAGGGGAGAGTCTGATTAAAAAGTAACAATAACTCACCACAACATTAACGGGTAAAAAATTAAAGTTAATCTCTGTCAATATGTATTTTTCTGATTTTTATGAGGTGAAATATGTATTTTTTTAAATAGGATCAATGTCGTAATTACTCATCGAAATCGGGTAAAGTCATACATGATAGATGGTAAAAGCATTAATTCCAACCCCCAACACTGGGGGACAGCACTGAGAGCGATTTGATGTTTTCGGTAGAGTCGACCATCTTATTATAGATGGTCTTTGGTATCATCAATCAATAGATATTTCCAAACATATTTGGCAGGTGGTTGTGGTGACAACCTTCTCAGAACATATAATACATTAGACCTAAGGAGTAAGATCACTGGTAACAAGTGTTTGTTACCTCACTTTCACTAACCTGGATAGATGTCATTAGAAGTAAAATTTTAGTTAAATACACATGTACATGCACTCAATTTTAGTCTGTTACTATTATTCACTTACAGGCGTGGCCATATTTTGATAATTCATCATGGGCACTTGTCCACCTGCCTGTGGCACGACACCTGGCATTATACCATTCTGCATACCAGCTGCAGCCATGTTCATCTGCTGTGGAGTTTGCACATACATACCACCTGGTTAAAAATATATATGATAAAATTTGAAATTTCTTGCAGATTCCTGCAGCTTAGGCAATCATAATTCAGCATTTTGTCAGCCAAACAAAATAAACGAGCCTTGCCTGATATAAGGCATATATTCAGTTACATAGCACACATTTTTTATGGAAAACAAGATAATGTAATATAACTGTGTTCTGAAGGAACAAACTGAGAATTTCACTGGTATAACAGGTTAGAAATGATCTTAATCAAAAGCAATATTATGGAATTTGAAATACATCACCAGGTACATAAATATTTTAGAATAAATTGCAAGCCTTTTAAATAAGTATTTTTAATCCGCCTTTTAAATTCCAATAGTTGATTATTAAAAATCATTAGTATTCAAAGATAACCACATCACTTATTCGTAAAAAATAAAATATTCAGTATCATGTTATATTTTTAGTAATTCTGCATGACCCTTAAATTTTGGCCATTAACAAACACAGATTATCTAACACATAGCAGTTGTTTTTATAGGCCTACTGATACTATGACTATCATGCAATCTTTTCGACATACGGGAGAAATATCAAAAACTCAAAATGTATACATTAATATTGAGTTTAAAACTGTAATGTACATAATTTTGAAACATCACTAGAAGTCACAAAGTAAAAGTTTACTGTGAAGGTAGCAGTCATTTGCAGTTTCTCAGCAATGCGATCAGAATGAGATAATTTTTATGTAATTTGAGCTCTTTGCATTCTGTGATTATTACTTCTGATAATCTAATAAAAACACTCGTAGATGTATATAATTTTATAGTAAATACAGTTATTAAAGTCTACCTGGTACACCAAATGATTGTTGATTTGCGCCATTGCCATATAGCTTCATAATATCATCTTTTTTGGCTTGTCTCTGTACTTCAGTAGAAGTACTCTCAGCAAAAAGATTTACACCTTCAGGATCTTGTGCTAAAGAGTTTCCTGTTGGAATGTCTGCTGTTGGACTAGTGGAGGAACTGTTGGTTGTTTCTTGTTGCTGAACATTAGCAGATGAATTCTGTACATTGCCACTTAAAAAATCTCCAAATAAATCACTTGGTTCTGAAACTTCAGCTTGAGGCTTTGGTGTTTCTGTAGAATTTTTAACAAAACAAATTAGAACAGTCACTACGATCAAAAATACTTTTTTATTAGTAGCTCTCATATTCCATTTAACAATAAGCTAAAACAACAGGCCAAAGCCGCCATAATCCCCCTCCCAGCCCTACCCTCATGATACAAACACACAAAAGGCACCTCTAGGCTTAGACATCCTGACTGAAAAGAGTGTGAAATATGAAGGAAATCCACGAGATGTTTCACAGATATGCTCTGTAAATGGTATTATCACTCAGTCTTGAAAGCTATTTTGGCTCAGAGATGTAGGTAAAAATAGGTCAAAGATCATAACCCAAAAAAGGCACATACCGTAAAAGGTGGAAAATAACGCGCACCTTTTTTCCTACAGATCGGCGCCCGCTCGTTATAGTCCAGTGCGCGTTATATTATGCATATGCGTGATAAACTTGTGTGCACTCGCCCGTAATGAGTCACCCTATTGTCAAATGGGCGATGCCATAATAATGGAAGCAATTAATTAATTTTGATCCATCACTCGGCCACGTGGAAATAGCAGCTACTGGCGGTGGATGGCCACTACACACAACATACCCCACTCTCAAAGTCAGCCGCCTCTCGGTAATCAGTGCATTGCATTATTGAAGGTGTGACATTTTACTGCCACGGGCCGCGGTTAACCGGCCACTACACACAGTCATACCCCACTCTCACGGTTAGCCGCCACTCGGTAATCAGAGCATTGCATTAATGAATGGTGTGACATTTTACTGCCACGGGCCGCGGTTGACCGGCCACTACACACAGTCATGCCCCTGCACTCTCAGTTATAGCCGCCACTCGGTAATCAGAGCATTGCATTAATGAAGGTGTGACATTTTACTGCCAAGGGCCGTGGTTAACCGGCCACTACACACAGTCATACACCACTCTCAAAGTTGGCCGCCACTCGGTAATCAGAGCATTGCATCAATGAAGGTGTGACATTTTCACTGCCAACGGCCGCGGTTAACCTGCAAATAATTTATGCAAGTAATGATGATAATGTTTGATACATTTTCATGCTAGAAAATTGGAGCGGGCGACTTCTTTCTCTGTCCAATACGTCAATAATTGTTCGATACATTTTCATGCTAAAAGTTGGAGCGGGCGATTTTTTTCATAATTAGACGTCAATATTGCTCTATACATATTCATGCTATTTAAACAAATGGTGCGGCGCATTTTTCTTTTATATTATTATTGACTTTAACAAATTACGTGCGCTAAATCCAAGGAACAACTGATTAATTTGGCCTGGCCTAACAGTCGATGATTATTATTTTAGTTTATTTTTCAAATCGATTTAATAAAAGTGCATGCACGTTAATACGCAGGCATACGGTACTTAATTGGTGTATTTAAATCGTGTTTTTTTAAAATCTCACACTTATACTTCGCGTTTCCAGAAATAAATCTAAGTGTGAATAGGCCTACCGTATATCCCCGCGTATAGTGCGACGCCATGTATAATACGAGTTAAGATTTGAGGCCTCAGATGACCTGAAAAACGTCTACCCCTCTGTATAATACGACCTCAAATTTTGGATGTCGGCGTCCCGGTCGGCAGCGTTCCAGGCCATCTAAATGTGAGGCATGGATATTATCTTATTCTACTAAATAGCGCCGTGACACCTGCATAGACGATGCTCAATGACAGGAACAGCGGCAACAGTACAGCTCTGCAAAACCAAAGGGCAGTATCTGCTTACTTATGAAGTAAGCAGATACTGTATTTTAATTTTCCACGGCAGAGTGGATATCATCGGGACTGTCTCGATCCGAAGACATTCTGAGGCCTGCATAGGCTATATATATATACACACAGATTTTAAAATACCCGTATTTATATTTCACCGACTAATTTATATTATTTTAATTTATCTATTACAAAGACCATATTTTAATATCGTCGTGCTCAAATAAGAACATTCCAAGAAGAAATGTGATTGTAATGTAAAACATTTGCAGACTATCCGCATTGTCTAGACACAAGAGGTGTTTGGTTGTATAAGTGTCAGGGTGTAATAACACAGCAGCGCTCCATGTATTACAGCTAACAGATACCACCATTTGCTCAATACCGTATCAGCCGCGGCAACAGCGGTAGGCGTTAATGTTATCCCAGCAATATGGACATTCTGAGGCCTACATGTATAAAATTTGCGATAGGATTTATAATCAGTGATATATTGATATATTTCGTCAACGCATTCTCTCATCCCAATATGAAAATATCATGTTCAGATTTGTCGTACACAATAGAACACTCCCAGCTGAAAGGCGATCTTAGATTAAATCATTATTAATATAAATGAACAGGTCAGGAGTGTGAATTGGTTGCAGACTAACGGCGTCGTTTATCTGCCCGTGGTTGTCAAAGGTGCCACGCGCGTCGGCAGGAATGTGAGACGGGGCTCCCAGCAAACACGACTCATTCACCCAATGCTGGTACATTGTTGTGTCAGCGTCGCAGACGGTGGCCCAACAATGTACCAGCATTGGGTGAACGTCTCTTGTTTGCTACTAGCTTGAAAGGCACAGTCTTGTTGTATCGTGTGTATAGGCCTCCTTACCAAACACGCTGACTGGCCTATGTTTAAAGATACGTTCTACCGCTAGAGAAATTACCGATGAACTTACCGCTAGAGAGCTAAAAATATTGTGTTAAATTCTACATCTATGTATAATACGAGGTGCCTTTTTGTGACATGAATAGCTAAGAAAAAACATCGCATTATACACGGGGATGTACGGTATATAGCAATACATGCTGTTGATAAACTATACATAAATTGTTAATTCAAATCGTTTCTGTCGATAAATTCGTTAACTTTGTATTTAATTAAGTTGCACAATATATTGTCTGAGTTACCCTCAGGTTTGCAAGTCAATCAATGTAAGTGTCAGCCAATAGAGGTGAAGGGGTGTGGCTAAAGAGGAGGGGTAACCTGTGACCTGAGCTAATAATTGATTGGACCGTCCCCACCTGACGTAAATGGTGATTGACAGCTAGGCCATAACTCCTCCCCCTCCTCCCCAGGAAATATATTGACAATAAATTGTCTTTATTTATTTATCTCCCAACAAAAACTAATTCTGACATCTCTCACTTGTTATTTAATCACATCATTAAAATACCATCTAAACTAAACGTTTTCAGTGATAGGATATATTCTGTAAGATTATTATTGACATTGGGCAGAAAAGCAGCCGCAAATCGTAATGACTTAATAATAATAATAATAAGCCAATAATTGATTACATCCTCCAGTCACAAATTACATATCATCATCATAAACATGATAAAGTACAGACGAGCATTGTGAGCTGTAAGCGCCAACAGATTTGTGACTGTAGTTGTATTTGTGTACATATAGGCCTATTTATGCCTATTACTAAACATGCAGCAATAGACCGCCATTAAGCATAGCGTCCCATGTCTGCGATATGAATCAACCCTTGTTGTCCCGTAAAGGCAATAATATACTAACGGACATTCCTGATGCAGTACTATATGTTTACAGGTTAATAACAACGGGTTAAAAAGACTGATATATACAATCCCAGAAAACACGATACGTAATTTAAACCAATGCCGATTTAATGTTGGGCCGGCGTCGGGTACCGCGGGCCAACATTAAATCGGCATCGATTTAACGTATCGTGTTTGCTAGGATATATTATGATGCATTCGCTGAATAGCGGCCTATTACTGCCCGCTAGCGTCCACGGGGTCAGTGACAGTTACTGTTGAAACAACACCTGCCAGTCGTCGCCGGCAGTTCATAATACCTGACTTGTATTAACACCATTCACATGACACAGCTAATCCTGCCGACGCGGCTCCAGAGTCGCCACTTTCTAAATACTTTATCAAATTAAAATGCCTTTACTCTATCAAATTAAAATGCCTAAATAGTCTTAAAATTAAACTGCACAATTAAACAGTGCTAAAAGGAACTTATTAACTGCTGAAAATAGAGACTGTAGACGGCTGCCGGGTTTCCCAGACAATAGCTAATCTTTGCTGACGTGCGCCACGCATCCTGTAATGTTTGGCGATTGACGGAGATTTAGCGCGCTGTATATAACGGAGCGCGTTATGTAAGGATTTTACCCTGTAAAGGGTCACTTTTACCCTTCTGCGCGTTATACAACGGGGCGCGTTATTTTCCGCCTTTTACGGTACAACTGTGGGTGATGTGTGTGTGCAATATGAAAGGAATCCCCAAGGGGTTTCAGAGATCTGCTCGGGAAATTAGATTTTTAGCCCCTAGCACATTATGGCTGAGACATGTAGGTCAAAAAGTAGGTAAAATGTCATAACCTACAAAAGGCACATCAACAACCCCAGAGGGAATTTTGTATGCAGTATTAAAAAAAAACTGAAGGCGATATATACTTTGGAAACAAAATTGTTAGTCTCCAAGCTTTTAGCTCACAGATGTAGGTAAAAAAGCAAGTGAAAGGTCATAACCCCTCAAAAAGCACATGTACACCCCCTAAATGGTGTGTGTGTGCAATAGGAAAGTAATCCCCCAAGGGGTTCAGAGATTAGCTAAGGGGAAGAGATAGTTAGTCAATAAGGTATTTTGTGAAAAAATAGGTCGAAAGGCATAACTCGTAAAAGGCACATCTACACGAATAAGTATTAATTTATAGGCCCTATGTTTATTATTGTGTTTTAATAACCACAATAAAACAGAAAATCAACTTAAAACAATAGCGCACTTGACAATAGCCCAGCTGCCATTATTGAACTAGAAGCTATCGAGCCCACAAGGTCAAATTATTGACTTAAAATGCCCAAAAGCACAATAAATCTGCCGTTTTAAATTTTTTCTCAGCCATTAATAAACTTAATGGTCATTGGTTACATGCGAAACAAATTTAAGTAGGATACATCGAAAACTTTTTAAGGTATCGAGCCCACAACTGGCACAAGGTCAAATTATTGATGTAAAATGTGAAAACTCTCAGTAAATCGGCCATTAATTTTATTTTTTTTAGTCACTATCTAACTCATCCGGGATCTGCTTATTAATACCATGAATAACAAATTTGTGGAAAATACATGAGAAAATTTTTCAAGTTATCGTGTATACAATGACAAATTATTGACGTAAAATGTGGAAAAATCTCAATAAAGCGGACATTTTAAAACTTTTTCAGCCATTGTTGAACTTGTGCGAGAACTGGACATTTGTAACATGCCTAACAAATTTGGGAAGGATACATGAACATTTTTTCAAGTTATCGTACCCACAAGTGAATGTTAACGTAGACGCCGATGCCAATGGCAATGACGCCATTTTCAGTTTTAATAGCTCACCTTTTTTAATTGAAAACTAAAAGGCTGGCTAGAAATGTCTGATGTAAAATTAGCTGAATTTCGAGGCCTGCAGTGACTTGGGGCAAAAAGTAGGTCAAAGGTCATAACCCCTTAAAGGCACATCTACACCTCCTAAATGATGTGTGCATGCAAAATGAAAGTAATCCCCCAAGGGGTTTCAGAGATTTGCTCCAGAAAAGAAATAGTTAGTCTCTAAGCTATTGAGGATGTAGGCCAAAACACAGGTAAAATGTCATAAGCCCCAAAAGGCGCATCTACACCTCCTAAGTGATGTGTGTGCATGTAATATGAAAGAAATCATCCCCCCGCCAAGGGGTTTCCGACATATGCTGCGAAAGTGAGGTTGTTAGTTTCTACGGTAGTGTCCAAGTTATTTTGGCTGAGAGATTAGGTCTGATATAAAATTGAGAAAGAGAGCAGAATAATTTGCAGAAATTATTATAATCTGAGGCCATTTTTTAATTATTCAACACATTCAGAACATTAGCATGGTAAACCAGCAGGCCACTTTTTGAAAGTACAATGTATAGAATAAAAAAACATGAGTGTTAATCGGGTTTAAAAAGAAAAATGTCCCATATCTACCCTAAACAATACATTTTTGCAGGAATACCCCTTTAAATCCAACATGACCAAGAATACCCCTTTAAATCCAACATGACCAAGTTTCATAATATATTTCAATTAAAATTTAACAGTCAACAATTGGTTAGATTACCTGGATTCATGTCAGGTGTTCAGATAGTAATGGGTATGAACTATTTATTACCTAAACCAATGAGATCTGCTGCTGCAGCTGCTTGTTGTGGCTTGGTAATGTTTTGAGATATAGGGGCACTAGGTTCTGCAATGTCTTCTTTAGACTTTGCGGGGGGCTGAAAGTAAAAAATATAATGAATATACATTATAATAATTATACATTATACATATAGTTATGATTATACATACTATGCATCTATACCGTATTTTCCGGGTTATAAGATGCAACTTTTTTATTTTTAAAACCACTTTTAAAGGCT
The DNA here is from genome assembly GCA_964017125.1 of Flabesymbios commensalis. Taxonomy (NCBI): domain Eukaryota; kingdom Metazoa; phylum Annelida; class Polychaeta; order Terebellida; family Flabelligeridae; genus Flabesymbios; species Flabesymbios commensalis. The sequence goes on from OZ024902.1 coordinate 105,929,956, forward strand.
GGTGCGACTTATGCTCCGGTGCTACCTTTCTATGGTTTTCAACTCGGCCGAGGACAGCTGAAAAAAATCTAGAATGGCCTCTACCCTCTGTCACGTAATGACGCGATTGCCGTTCATGAACCGCTAACGTCATATCATCGTTTGAGGCCATTGTATGTCAGTTTTATTACCATTTGGAAATGTTATTAAGTTTACTATCGATCAGCATGCATAATGCCTAAAAACTATGTATTTAATTTACGATTAATTGGGTAAGATAGAATGTTTTAGTGAAAGATCGTGACTGTTTGTTTGTTATGATGTTTGTTATGATGCGTTTGTGTGTCAGCCATTTTCTCTGAATCCGGTCAGTATCGTCAGCATTCGCTAGGGGGCGAGACAATCGCAAGCAATTTACCGCATAAACACATCTATAGTGGAAGTCACATTAACCTGTAGCGCAAATTTTTCATCGATTTCTCATTCAATTCTCAACCGATTTTCATGAAATTTTACAAGGACTATTATCGGGTCCCCCGCCAAATAGCATGAAATTTTCATGACAAAATTCGACATATATAGTAGCATAAACGTCCCTCTATAAACCCATTAAACTGTTTAAGGTAAAATCAGTTTTAAGCCATGAATTGCATTACATGCCAGATGGTCTAACTTTTGAACTATACAATATTTATCAGTGAAAATTTCACAGTGTTTGGCAGGGGACTCGATAATAGCCCTTGTTAAATTTCATGAAAATCAGTTGTGAATTGACTGAGAAATCGCCGAAAAACATACGCTACAAGTTGTTGTTATTATTAATTTGTATTCACTGGGCTATAACCTAAGTCAATGCCCTTTATCGACATTGCCACCTGGTGAGTGTGGGTTAGTTACGGAAGTGGGAGCTCTCTAATGAGGTAGAAAAGAAAACAATGGCGTCTGTCTTTCATACATGGCATTGAAATAATTTCGAATAAATCACTAAATTTCATGTTCCCGTACATTGAACAATATATTAAACACTTTTATTATAGACTTTTAATATCGGTCTACCAGGCTATTAAATAGCATTGACTCTCTCCTCTTCTCTTGTTATAAACGCCAATGTACTGACACTTGAATATCGTCAGACATGTCTCTGAGCCTGGTGCGTCATATCTGCCGGTGCGACCTGTCTATGGTTCGAGCCTAATCTTGAGTCTAGTGCGACTTATACTCATAATGTCAGGTCATCACAAAGAAAAGTATCAACCTACTACTGTTTTGTGATTATATTAATTCTAATAAATGCCCAAATTTTAGCTATTCCTCTTCTTCCCTTTCTTGACAGCAAAATATTAACCTTGAGAAAATTCAACTATCAAGTGTCGCCCACTCCCTCAAATTTAACAGTCAGTATATTTTAAAGTAAATTGTTTAATAACAGTTCTTTTTAACAAGAATTGGTAAGTTGTCATGGGAATAAATAGATCCTGAGTATGTAGAGACCAGACTGGAGAATACTTTGGACTGTTATTTTTGCATGTTGTTACTACATATCATATTGTATACTAATAAACTCCTTCTCCTAGGGCTGTAGTTCAGATTTTCAAATCAAGTTAATGGACATTTATTAGAAAGAACTAGATAACCTGTTGCTCACAATCAGTTTGCTACTCTAGCGGAATGTAGCCTACGTTACCCATGGTCACCCTCTGGGTCGAAACATATGCTTGTGCAAATTAGATAGATAGATATTTTTTTACGAAGAAAGTCTGTGTAGACTTATTAAAAGAATTATACATGCTGGTGATACTATACATGATGGATATGATGTTTCCTGCACCAAAACCAGAGATACAAGACTACATAAGTCCAGGAGCTCCCGCTCCGAATTAGAATTTGATTTAAGCAATTTTGCGTCGGGTTATTAATGTAGTCCTAGGCTAGGTCAAAAATCAAGACGCAAGACAACTAGGTCTAAGAAGCCCAGTCTAAGAGTAAGATAAGAACTAGACAGTCTGTCAGAGATTGCAAACCTCCATTGAAATTAATGATCCTAATCAGTATCCCAGTAATGGTCTACCTATCTGGCACGGTTTACCCGATATCAGGCCAATCGAGGTAACTAATAGCTGATTTACGGTCATTTTGAATTCGATATAAACTAGTTAAAAACTTAGGGTGCATCCTCCCCCGAAACCTCAAATTTTGTTTTATAGTAATGGACTAGCATCTAACAGTTTGCAAAATATTGGGCATGTGGAAGTAAATAATGGCCATTTTGAATTTGATCGAGTCAGAATTTTTCAGGATGCATCCTCAGCTGAAATCTCACATTTCATTCTATAGTAATCGTCTAGCTATCTAGCACGGTTTACCAAATATCGGCCATGTGAAAGTGAATAATGGCCTAAAGGCGGCCATTTTGAATTTGATCCAAGTTAAAATTTTCCAAGATGCATCCTCAGCTGAAATCTCACATTTCATTCTATAGTAATGGTCTAGCCATCTAGCACGGTTTACCAAATATCTCCCATGTGAAAGTGAATAATGGCCGATAGGAGGCCATTTTGAATTTGATCAAGTCAAAATTTTTCAGGATGCATCCTCTCCTGAAATCTCACATTTTGTTTTATAGTAATGGTCTAGCCATCTAGTACGGTTACCAAATAACGGCTATGTAAAAGTGAATAATGGCCGATAAGCGGCCATTTTGAATTTGATCGAGTTAATTTTTTTCAAGATGCATCCTCTCTTGTAATCTCACATTTTGTTTTATAGTAATGGTCCAGCTATCTAACACGGTTTACCAAATATCAGCAATGTGAAAGTAAATAGTGGCCGATAGGCGGCCATTTTGAATTCGATTTAGTCGAAAGTTTTTAAAAGGCATCCTCTCCCGAAACGTCACATTTTCTTTTATAGTAATGGTCTAGCTATCTAGCACGGTTTACCTGATATCAGGCCTATCGAGGTAAATAATGCTGATTGTCGGCCATTTTGAATTCGTAAGTTAAAAATTTTCAGGGTGCATCCTCCCCCGAAAACTTGTTTTATAGTAATCAGGTAATGGTCTAGCCATCTAGCACGGTTTACCAAATATCAGCCATGTGAAAATGAATAATGGCCGAAAAGGCGGCCATTTTGAATTTGATCGAGTCAAATTTTTTCAAGATGCATTCTCATCTAAAATCTCACATTTCGTTTTATAGTAATGGTCTAGCCATCTAGCACGGGTTACCAAATATCGGCCATGTGAAAGTGAATAATGGCCGATAAGCGGCCATTTTGAATTTTATCGAGTTGAATTTTTTCAAGATGCATCCTCTCTTGAAATCACACATTTTGTTTTATAGTAATGGTCTAGCCATCTAGCACGGTTTACAAATAACGGCCATGTGAAAGTGAATAATGGCCGATTGGCGGCCATTTGGAACTTTGACGAGTTGAATTTTTTCAAAATGCATCCTCTCCTGAAACCATACAATTTGTTTTATAGTAATGGTGTAGATATCTTGAGCGGTTTTCATGATATTCCACAATATCAGGCCTGTCGAAGTGAATAATGGCCGCTTTATCAACTTGGAATTTTTCAAGATGCATCCTCTCCTGAAAAAACTTACAATTTATTTGATATCAATGGTGTAGCTATCTTGAGCGGTTTTCATGATATTCCGCAATATCAGGCCTGTCGAGGTGAATAATGGCCGATAGGCGGCCATTTTTAATTTTATCAACTTCAAATTTTTCAAGATGCATCCTCTCCTGAAACCTCACAATTTGTTTTATAGTAATGGTGTAGCTATCTTGAGCGGTTTTCATGATATTCCGCAAAATCTTTCAGTCGGATTTACCGATGTTATAAATTAGATCAAAGTGCTGGGTCAACTTCAAATTCAAGGTCCAAAAACCTGAAAAGGCACAACTAGGGACCTTAGAGAACATGTATGTGCAATATGACTGTCATCGGCCCAGTACTTTTCGAGATCTGCTCCGGAAACGAAGTGCGCGTCAAAACGTCTAAATAGGTCATAGTTCTGAACCAGAAGTAGGTCAAAGTTCAAATACCCCCAAAAGGCACAACTAGACCCCCTAGGGGTGTTGTGTGTAAAATTTGAAGACAATCGGACAAGTACTTTTAGAGATATGCTCCGGAAACGAATTGTTTACGGACGGCCCAACGCCGTAACATCATCATTTTCTCCTCTGCGACCTTGCGTATTGAATTCAGAATAAAAATATTTCAACTTGTCCATTATCCACCTGGAAGTAACCCACATACCAAAAATTGTTATCCTAGCTTATTTTCTTACAAAGTTATAGGCAAAAGAAGAGGCCAAAAAAAAACGGAGGCGGAATCCATAGCTCCCTCCGTCTCACCTACGGTGACGGCGGGAGCTAAAAATAACTGCATATAGCAGCAAAAAAGACATCCTGGAAAGCGTAGAAACGAATAGGATATATGAAATTTGGTATAACTAGAGCACTGTAGAGTGTATATAATAAAAATATGTATTAATCTGTTATTATGTACGTATTGAAATATTATGATGACATTTAAAAAAAACATAATTCATGAGTGTACAATCAATATTAGCCGGTAGTAGCTATTAATTGATTTGTGATCATTCCAGATAAAAAATGATAGAGATAGATATGATGAAAATGATGAAGTTGTCTAATTGGTGACAAAAGAAAGACAACAATAATAAAACATAGTTTCATAGAAAATTTGTTCTATTTGCTTACAGAATTGTATTTTTACTGTTACTTGATAATGAGATAAAAATAGTTTCAGGGTTGTGCACCTGGTGGTCAGCAGTGGTTTGGGCCGACAATAACCGATAATTTTTTACTGCACAGTCTGTGCGACCCAAATATATTTGCTGAATAAGGCAGTATTTATCAATTTAAAGGTTTGATTCCTCGAAAAAGTAGAATTTTCGACCACCACCTACCAAATCCTGGGCACAACCCTGTTGTTTGTTTTGCAAATGGCTTTAACCATGTCAAACTATTGACATGGCTGCATACATGTTAAAAACAACAGTGAACTGTATTTGTACCCCTGATATTTGTATGCTTGATGCTGGCTTTGGTCTCTGTCTCTTTTTCTCTTTTCTACTTTCTTCCACGACAGGCTGAAAAAAAGTGAAATAATCCTGGATATAACACATTTGAAATAGAAATTCTGTGACTTAATGGGCACCCCCTCCCCCATAACAAGTTATGTTAGAAACATGAAATTGATCATATTCTCACACACAGACAGACACGAACATACAGGCTACTTTTGTCTTAGAATCAATAACATGAATAATTAGGATCTACTACATGTAGTGCTTTATTGATTATTAGTACAATATAACTTGTGCCGAAGACATGATTTATCAGACATGATTTATCCAAAAAACTATTTTAAAGAGTAAATTCCATTAAACTGATAATAACTAAAAGTCTATTTAAATATATACAAGTAGCTATTATTGTATTTTCCCACTAAAATATTCTCTACTGATACTATCTTTGTTTATTACAATTCATTTAGTCACTGCACAATCACACAACATTTATTAACTGAAGTGTTATTAAATAGTTAAGAGTCGATAAGAAGAGGTACAGTTGTAGTTTTATTTGATATACACATAGCATTGTAAACAGACATTTTTGTTACTCAACATTGCAAGTGGTACAAAAATAAGTTTCAGACATATTATATAGCTCAAGGCTTTACATAGCTACATGCAACTGATATTATTATTATTATACATTGACCAACCCCACTACCTAGAGGTTGTGGGTCCACAAATGAACACACACTCCAATAACTTTTAACTGCTATCATCATTGACTTACCTAGGATTTCGTCAGTTTATAATTCATATGAATCCTCACACAGTACTCAAACACTGTCCCATTTTTCAATATCCCATAAACATTACATTACAGTCATAGGCAAACATTATACGACTATGAATTATCTCATATAAATTGCTAGCAAGAAGAGTGATATGTAATTGATAGTTGTTGTGGCTTTTTAAATGTATCAGTTAAGTGATTACAACACAAACGATGTGCAAAACAGAAATAATCATGTTTCAGGGGCCTGTACATGATTTAGTATTACACAAGTGGTTGTTTTAGACTCAAATTTGGATTAGCTAATTAATATCAATTTCTGCAGAAAATAGATTTCTCTAGTTTTTTCATATTCAATCTCACTCACTGAAGTTGGCAAGAGCCACTTGACCAAGTCTCCAAAGTGCAAATTTGTATTGTTTTAATAAAATTACACTGAACAAAAATCTGTATTTATAATAATTGATTGCTACAGGTGAGCCCAACCAATCAATGTTAAGTATTCAGCATTAAATTCCACACAATCCCCAAACATACATGTGCCATTGTATTGATCAATTAAAATCAGTATATAATTTTCATCTATTACAGTGCCACTTCGACATCATTTCTCGGCTTCTCAATTCATGCCATTTTACATCACACTTTATTAATCCTCAGTGAAATCTAAGCGCATGAAGACACAAAACAACACACAGAAAGGTAGTGTAATTAAAAAGAAAATTATCACTAAACTATAAATCACATGAGAGCAGCAAGTCTCAGATCTTTACTATAGTGTATAAAATGTATTCAATGGACATGTGATTTTCCCTTAATATTCAACATTTGGTGCAACTAAATGAAATGAATCGGGCTTAAGGCCACCTTTGTGCACATATAGGCTAAACTGGGCCAGGAGAACCTCCTGAGGATGGTGAGATGATTGAGATGACACTGTCCTCCAGACACAGGATTCGAAATTCGAGCCCTGGCGGTCTGAGGCCGAGCACGCTACCTCTCGGTCACGGAGGCTCCCCACAATACTAACTTTCACACGTGGATGGGGAAGAAACATTTTTGTTTCTTTCAAACCGCCGAGACCGGGAACCGAACCCCGAACTCTGGCGTGAAGGGCAGCGGTGCTAACCACTACCCTAGGGCCCCCGCCCATTTGGTGCAACTAGTTATTAAGCAACAATTAGCTACAAAAATGAATACATGTATTATAATAAATAGAAAAATAAATTCCACACCCTTAGTGTTATAAAGTTCAAATTTTGTCATGGATAAGTTTTGCTTGTTCTGTCAGTATTTGCATGTGATGGTCTATAAAGTATAATGCAAAGTGATGTTAAAGATAGCGTGAAAATATTTTTATTATAAATTTAAACCTTGTTAGTTGTGCAGTCATCTTTAGAAAGGACAGATGGCGACACATTTTTGGTCGTGTATCATTTCAACACACATTTTAAGACAATTCAGGGCAGTGCTTATATTGGAAGGGATAATACCCCCATGTTTGCCCTTACTGCACCCCCTTTCTCAAGGCTCACTTGAACAAACAAAATTACAATTATGGAGCAGGGAGTAACATCAGCTTAGTCTTCCATCGCAAATTATTGATACATGATTGGGTATGAAGGTTAACATGGGTTGTGCTTTACTGCATGGATAACACCCAAAAGACACATGAAAGTTATCGTATATCAAGGTCCGTACGTTATATATGGGGTGCAATCCATGCACAATCAAAAGAGAAACAAACTTTGATCAGCCAAAACAACGTTACCCCATGGATGCCCGTGCACATGGATTTTACAGAAAGAAATACAAAATAATACACTCAACAGCTAGACATTTATTGCCCCCAGGATATCTCAGGAGTCACACTAAAAGGGTTAATAGGCAATTTGTAAAGTTGTAATACCGGTAGTATTACACTGTATTCCCGCACATAAACGTGCATGCACTTATAAGTGAAAATAGATTGTTTTAGGGATGTTTTAGAATTGTTTTATCTTCGAATATAAGTGCATGCACTTGTTTTCGAAAACTAAGTGCACCCCTCTAAATAGGAATTGTGTCACCAAATCTGACCCCTTAAACGACAAGAAGAAATTAGTCTATTAAATCACATTATAAGAATTAACCCGAAACACCCGCCCCCATTTGGCCGATTTTTGTCGCCAGAATTATTGAAATAAACTTTGCACTCATCTAAACAGATTCTTGTGGAGTAGGCCTACTAAAACTGAAACAGTGATTTTTTGATCCTGCCAACTAGACTTATATTTATATAGTAAATGCAAACATTTAGTTGTTTTCTTGAAATAAGGTTATATAATGCACATCTCAATGCTAAGATGGTGTATTAATAAGGTTATACTTACTATAATTTTCATCAAAAAAAACAAATAAGTTTACAAATTTGCATTTCTATGTCAAAATATTTATCATTTGTTTATTATGAAGGTCATTTCAACTTCGAATATAAGTGCATGTATTTTTCTTAAAATATTTTTTATGTTCAAATATAAGTGCATGCACGTGTTTTCGAAAACGAAGTGCATCTTCAAATATAAGTGCATGCACGTTTATGAGCGGGGATATGGTAGATAGATTTTTCAAGCTCGTTGTTAACAAATGTTTGGAGTATCAGGTTGTTGCAATTATGTTATATTTATAATAACCATATGTAGACTAACAGGGCTTAAACATTTGTTCTGTAAAGTAGATGCCCAATATATCAGGTCTACTTATTAGTCTATTGTCAGAATAGGGACATCGTCACAACATATGAAATGACTGTGATATATATTATCCTCATTACATTTTTTTATCAGCACATTAATAATGATCAAGTATTCTTGTTTTTTATATTACGAAAAAGAATAGGCCCATGGAACTAGTGAACGATGTTCACAGAATATCATAACAAAAAGGCTGATGTAGATTGATTTTTTATATATTAAAAGATGGCACTAAATTGTAATTAAAATGTAAAAATACCAAATAAATGTACATATTTTTTGCATTTGAGCGTCTTATGTGAGGCACTGACAGTTTGTGAAGGGGACTGTCTCCGCACACAACTTTTTTTAAGTTGTTAAATGTAAGGGAACATGAAGAATGGTGACAACAAACTTGATTTTGCTGGAGATGCAACAGTCGTCATAAGCAGACAAGGCTCATATATAAAATTGTCAGTAGAAAACTAGTGCCCGTGGTCAAAAGTGTATTATAGGTATGACAGAACAAAAGACCAGGTATGGAGATGGCAAAATAAAATCCTTTATTAAAAAAGAATGGCCCACTTAACCCTCACAACGCAGAATGATTTTGTATAAAAAAAGGTTTTTTTCAATTTAAAATCATCATAAATGTCTTAGTTACCTCTTTCTGATGCATTTAAATACCTATGTCATGGGTCTACGTGTAAATATTTACCTCTTTCACTGCGGGGGCCATCTTTACACATTAGAATCGTGACGTATAAAGATGGTCCCGCGCTGAAAGGGTTAATATGCTTTTTATTATTAAACTATTGTGCACAGCAATTACTTATAATAAAATATTCAGTTGCAACCGTGTAGAATATAAAATGAAAAAAATGTCTATTACCACTAAAGGATTTTGATCATTTCACAATATCTAAATCTTGCATTACAAATCAGGTCGTACGCTAGCTGGCGCTATGCTGGTTAGATGTTTAAACCATGGAAATATATATATATTTTTCAGGAAATGTTCTTCACTTCACCTTCTGTGTTTAGCAACATTCCCAGGTAACATGAGGCACTGGGCAGGGCTGGCTTGATGTTGGCCTATCGTCTGTGACGCTGGGCCAGCATTGAACCAACATTGGTATAACGTCTCGTGTTTACTGGTTTGGAGGCCCTCTGGGAGCATGCGGCTTTGAACCCGTGCCGGTGCGATGTGGGACCAGTGTCATAGAGGATGGGCCCGCATTGGGCCGACACTGGGTCGAGGTTCTTGCTTGCTGAGGCCTGCATCGCCTAGGAGATGCGGGCAGCTGCAGCTGTTGTTTTGTTCTTGGGCCGGCGTCCTAAACGGTGGTCCAGCAGTGGAGCAGCATTGGGTCGTGGTCTCGTGTTTGCCAGGAGATCTGCTCTAGATTTTATGATGTGGGTAGCTCTTACATAGCACATAATATTAACTTGATAAATCCCTTGGCAGCCGCAGGACATTGTGCCGGTGTTGTTTTGATGCTGGGCCTTTGATTGAAATGGCCTAGCATTGAACCAGCTGTGGTTCTCTGTCTGCACTATACTATACACTATATGTACTATATGCTGATACTATATTGTACTGAAAATGTTTTGTTTTTTACTGTATTTGATCATTTTTTTTTTTTTTTATGGGTGGCCCGTATGCTAGCGACCTAAAGCGTCTGAGTACGGGTGTCCTGGTCCTAATACATTTAAATTGTACATCTAAAAAATTGTATGTTTTTTATATTACATCCTAATAAATGAATCTGAGTCTGTGTCTATTCTAACACATTATTGTATCATCATTCAGCATATAATTATACTGTACTGGTATATTATTTGATCACAAATCAGTTAATTCTCATTATCTTAGTAAGGTGAAAAAGTACACCTCCTGTATGAAATGTGAACAAAACCTGCTCTAATTCTATCATGGCATTCACCCTTCACATCTGGTCTTGGGTCATGTAGGCTCAGATATTTATCTTGTGACCAATCATGTGAGTCAAAAAAAAAATACAATGAATCAGAGTAGAGAATGAACAGATGGTAATGATGCGGAAAATTGTTAGCAAAATTGTATTCTAAGTGAAACAAAAGTTAGGATGATATCATGTGTAAGTAGTTACAAGTACCAATCACCAAAACTGAAGTTAAATAGTCAAATATTTCCTATCAAACTTGTGATGACAGATCATGTGCCTAAAAGTAATTACTCCAGTACCAACAAATAACTTACAGCTTTTACTTCAGACCGTGGTCTTCTTTGTTGTTCAATCTTCATAAATTGCATTTATTTATGAGTTAGATAAGAAATATTACAATTCTAAAGTGAGAAGTAATAACTTGAACTTTGATTTCGTACAATAAAATTTCAAAAGTTATTAACCCTGGAAATATTTTGATCTACCATACAAGGACAGAAGGCGCATTCACTTTGTAAATATCAAAGCATTGACAGACTTTTGACGTCACTAATTTCTTAGAGGGATTAAATAAGAATAAATAAAAATAAATGTTATGACTTTAACACAAAGACTTAGCTAGAGACCGGTCCAGCCGTCAAAGCAGGTTTCATACTTCAACGGCCGGTTTATAAAACCGAAATTTCTATTACTTGTCTTGTTACTGTGATCCACATCTCATTATTATATATAGGTGCATCAAATTGGTCATGAATGGTGACTAATTTATATTATATCTTACTTTGACTGACATAATCCTAATAAATTCTGAAGGTATGGATTCCCCCCTCTCAAAGAATGTCTTTACTCTTTATGGTGCACATGAGCAACAAATATGGGTCTTTTTCAAATTTGTGCAGAAATGACAGACTGCACTTCATAGCTAATACAATTTAATGTTATATGATATGGTAAGTGCTATGTTTCCAAGAACATCAGAAATATATACCAATGAGATAACAGTCATACAAGTAAAGTATTTTTCTAATTTTACTCTCAACATCTACTCACATGTGATTTTGGTGTTGGAGGTATCCATTCCTTTGCAATGTACTTCTTTTGTTCATATTTTGCTCTGATAAATGCTTCAAGACCGCTGGATAAAAAAAAAAAAATAGACTGCATGATTTTTATCTTCCTCACATATTATTTCTGATTTTTTCACATATGATAACATGCTTCAATGGTGCACAATAATCACATAAATTGACATATAATTACATTAATTATGATATATCTGATAAAAAAGTCAGATAGTTCTATCAGTACTCCACTTAAGGAAATGGGAGTAGCGCTATAAAATACGCTATTGTAGGAGAGCATTGAACTCTACTCAAGGCATGGAAAGCAGACAGGGCGATTTTTTGGGCCAAAGTATCTTCAAAATTTACCTTCTGGTGATCGACAGCAAAGCTGTTAATTGCTCTCTTTGCACTTAAGGAGTGCGAGAGAAGCGCCGGCGCGATCACGCTCCTTATAAATAAAGGACTGTACCTCCACTGTATCAATTTCATAAAAATCAATAATTACAAGAATCCTTCAGCTCCAACTTACGGTGCCAATGATAATTCAGAATATACCTAGATTTGCCTGAGGGGCAAAGCTTGCGTCTCCATCCCCCCCCCCATAGATTTAGAAACTAAAATACATTAATTATAGAGAAATACATTACTTTCACAAATTTTTTATGTAAACCATGTAAAAATGTGATGACAGAATCACACCAAAATCTAATCAACATATGTCCAAGGTAGGGCCAAGACAAAAATATTGTTTGTTTCCGGTAACCCGACCTACCCTAATTTTAGGTGTCGACCCTAGTTTTTTTCAAGATCTGCCGACCCTAATTCTTTTTATCAATAAATAACAGAGCTAAAAAAAATTTTCAGCATTCTGATCGGCGCACAGTAGGAAAAACGGTACTGTTTAAGCAGAATTTGTTTACTTTGCTTTGCTGCACAAAAATAACCAATAATGTGCATCACCCCAATAGGCTGTAGCAAAAAAAAAACAGCAAAAAAAAAAATCCGACCTACCCACCCTACTTCTAAAAAGTCTGTTACCGGACACATACAATGATTTTTTTAGGCCTAAGTTGCTTCCTTGGAACAAATCGGTGAAGCAGTTCAAGCTCTTGCGAGTAACATGTGATTTGTCGGCCATCTTGAATTTTGTTGAAAAAAATGAAAAAAGAAAAACAATTCTCCTGACAATTTTCTCAACATTTGAACTGTATAACTATACAGTAATTATCCGTTATAGCACGAATCGTTACTACACGAATCGGATATAACACGATGCAAACATGGATCCCAAAATTTTACACTATCTTTTTTACCATTTTTATGGAAAAATCGTGTTATAAATATTTGAACATACAATTAAGCATGAAATTGTTCGCCAACGTCACATGTTAATCGTGCCGTAGCGGTATGCCTAATCCTTCACGCTTGACGCTCACGCAAGGTCGCCGGCAAGTGGTATTGCACAGCACATAACGGCACCCTTTTAGAACAAGAGTATCTCATTTCGTATTTGAGCTTAACTTCAATTCAAACACGAATCGTGTAATAGATAATATAACACGAATATGACGTGCACGATTTGATCTCAGAGAATGTATTTATTTAACCAACTTAACTTAATATGGCGTGTTTAGCAAAAGAACATGTTTATTTAAATCGTGTAATAAAAATATTATAACACGAATAATAATGTTTTTACATATTTTTTAAATCTGTTTTAAAATATTATAACACGAATATGGTAATTCTGCAAGTTTTTAAAATTGCGTGTAATGAAATATTATAACACGAATATGATGTGTTTTATATCATGTGTTTTACATCGTGTTATAAAATATTATAACACGAATATGGTGCTTTTTATATCGTGTTATAAAATATTATAACAAGAATATGACTTGCACGATTTGATGTCAGTAATCCTAGCTATTAAATAAAATTAACTTAATTTAGCAGGTTCAACCGAAAAAATGGTTATTTTTAAATCACGTAATAAAATAGGTAGCCAGAGGTGATGACACGCCGATCGTTTGATGAATGCCACTTCTTCACAGCTCACATTGTGCAATGTCGAGCAGCGTTCTCGTTTGTATTGCAAGGTGTTATGTTCGCGATAAACAAGTCATTTTGTTAAATAATTTATAAATTAAGTTAATATATTAGATTTAATGGTGTTGCATAAATATATTTTTATGCCGATATGATCAGTCATAAATCACCGTCAGTATGGACAGCTCACCGACAAGTTTGATTGACAAGCGTGTTCTAAAGCTGATTGGTCAATATCTCCCTCCTGGCCCAGCATTAAATCAGAACTGGTTCATTTGCGGGCAGTTACGCGATGATCGACGCCGCAAGTAAACGTGAGCATATCAAACCATTTCAAGCCTACAGGCTTGGTAGTTATCCTATGAATAATATAACATCAGTGATATGCTGTTTTATTACACGATGTGGAAAAAACATAATAGTCGTGTTGTAGTAATTGATTGCACGATACAAAAAAGGCAAAGACATCGTGTTTGTTGTGTTCGAACGCTGATTGGTCAACACCCGCCTCCCATCGCACCGGGCCGTGTCAGGATGATTGACAGTCTCGTATGATCTCACGTTGAGAGTGATATTTCACGAGATTTTGACACCTCTACTCTCAAAACGATGACGTCATTAAACACTGTACATGACACGGACTTGTATACACAGCGTCACTCTGTTCACGCACGAGTTCTGTATTCCTGATTCAACTAATTTTACTTCTACTGTTTATATTAGACACATTCAACCAATTCACATTTTTATTATTTACAAATAATAATTAATATAACTTCTAAAACTCGGATGTTTTCACAGTAAATAAGGCCTGGAAACAACGTTATGCTACAAGCTGATATATTGTCCCGTGTCAGTTATTTATATTACCGCATCCCGTGTATCTCCAGTCATATCGTATCTAGTAGTACTAGATAAAATCGGGCCATTTCGTATAACACGATCGGCTTATAACACGATTCGTACTTATGGACCCCACCGATCGTGTTATAACGAATAACTACTGTATTACCAAATTTTGATAATAGCCAAAATGAGCAAAACTGAAATATGCGCTAAAATTCTTAAACGTAAAAAAATAAAAAAAATAATTATCGTAATCACACCAAAAACTGATCAGCACACAACCAGGGTAGGGTTCTTCCTTTGAACCAAGCATAATAAAAATCCATGAAGCAGTTCAAGCTCTAGAGAGTGACATAGGATTTTTGTGGCCATCTTGGATTTTGTTAAAGAAGCTGAAAAAAAAATTACCGGGCAAATTTGATAGGGCCAATATGCATACACTGCAAATATTTAGAAATAATCTGGCCAGAGGTGTATAGCTATATTATAAAAAATTTATAATAGCCAAAATGACCAAAGCTGAAATATCCGCTAAAATTCTAAGACGTAAAAAAAACAAAGTTTTTATTATCAGAATCACACCAAAAACTAATCAGCAAATGGGTAGGTTAAGGTATTTCCTTTTAACCAAACATAAAACAAATCCATAAAGCGGTTCAAGCTTTAGAGAGCGACATAGGATTTTGGCGGTCATCTTGGATTTTGTTGAAGAATCTAAAAAACTGAAAAAAAAATTAACGGGCAAATTCCTTAGGGCCAATATGCAAACTGCAAATATTTAGAAATAATCCGAGCAGGGGTGTATAGCTAAATTTTGATGATAGCCAAAATGAACAAAACTGAAATATCCGCAAAAATACTGAAACGTAAACAAATCATCAGAACCACACCAAAAACTAATCAGCACATTAGGGAGTAGGGTATTCCATTTAAACCAAACATGAAACAAATCCATAAGGCGGTTCAAGCTGTAGAGAGCGACATAGGATTTTGGCAGCCATCTTGGATTTTGTTGAAGAAATTGAAAAACACCAACAAAAAAAAATATACAGGACAAATTTCCTAGGGCCAATATGCATACTGGGAATATTTGGAAATAATCAGAGTAGGGTGTATGGATATATTACCAAATTTTGCTGATGACCAAAATGAGCAAAACTGAAATATCCGCTAAAATACTAAAAGAATTATCAGAATCACACCAAAAGCTTTTCAGCACACGTCCAGGGTAAGGTCTTTCCATTAAACCAAACATGAAACAAATGCATGAAGCGGTTCAAGCTCTAGAGAGCCCCATAGGATTTTGGTGGCCATCTTGGATTTTGTTGAAGAAACTGAAAAAGCCAAAAAAAAAATTAACAGGCAAATTCCCCAGGGCCAGTATGCATACGCATTCTGCAAATATTTGGAAATGATCTGAGCAGTGGTTTTCAAGTGAGAGCAGAAACAAAATGCGGGCATCATAATATACACAAATCAAAATGTATTTGTCCACACAAGGTGAAATACACCACACTGGTGACATCTAAAATTTGAAAGTGATTTAGAAGACATATATATAGAATCAGGGGTTTTACAAATAAGTTACGGATAAGTAAGAGTATTTGCCTAATTACTAAATTTTAAAACATCAAAAACTCAATTCAATGCATTGCATAAAATTACACAATTGAAATGTTTATTACCCAATTCACACTAAAATGTATGCATACCATACCCGATTTAGTCCAATAACTACAGCATATCCTCTAAGCATGTAGGTCTTTCCCAGTTAATGTTATGACATTTAAAGTTCCTTATTTTGATCATGTCTTTATGTACGATGTTTTGATAAAGTTAAACACATTTTCTTATTAAACGTTTCAAACGTAACAAACATTAAGCTCACTCAATTATGTTTCTGAGTGATCAATTATATTTAAAAATGGGTGTGATAATCAATTTATATTAAAAGTTTATCAGTAGCCTAGCACTGGAGACTGCTCTGTTCCATTTAAATTTAATGTCTATTGATCAATGAGCGTTAATATATGGACCATGCGTTATTATCTGAACACAAACATTCTTATTTCAAATACGAGAACCCTGCGGTTCTGTGCTTTGCATAACTGGTTTTGTAATTTTAAACTCAGACAAATTCACAAAGCTCTTATGACCACACTATGACATACACTGTCCCTGTCTATGTCGCCAGATCACGTCACAGCAAACAAGGCACATTGAACCAAGGCTGGCTCAATGCTGGGCCACCGTCTGCTAAGCTGGACCAACATTGCTCCAATGTGTCGTGTTTGCCGAGACGCTGATATTGCATAGGACGATCACTTCCTCCATATGTGAAACAAACAGGCGTGGAAGGCTCATTAAGCACAGCAAACACGATACATTGTCCCAGTGTTGATTCAATGTTGGGCCAGCGTCGAAGACAGTGGACCAACATTGCACCAGCATTGGGACAATGTCTCGTGTTTGCTGCGAGGCAGGGTACAGTGACCAGAGATTAGTTATGTCCCGACGCGATGTTGTTCAAATTAGGCCAACACTGGTTCTTGCCTTTGTTTAACCTTTTCAACATCACGGTCCTGACGAAAATTTAGGTTTCTAGTTAATTCACTGTCGAATAATTAGCCCGTACGCCAGCCTCCTGAGATAAATTGAAAAACATCCGATTACCTAAATTTAAAAAACGTGTTACTTTTTTTTTGCTTCAAGTGTCATATACATGGGTTATATCATGTGAAAGGTAATTGAATGCTCTTTCAAAATGTGATTTAAACTTGTTTATTTGATAGGTTGCCATGGTAACAAAACTGAAAAAACAGTTGCAAAATACCGCAAAACATAAAAAAAAGTGTAGGCCTAAAGCTAAAATGTGTAAAAGTTGTAAAATTCTAACATCATAAAAAATGGCATAGGCACTAACATGAACTACAAATGCTTGTGCAACATTCAACAGCAAAATCTTTATCATTCATCACTGACACTGACATCAGTTTCACTTTCTCCAGCACTGTCACTCAGTCTCAACTCACTGTCATCATAAAAGACTGGAGAAAGTGAAACTGATACCTTGCCCATCATCTGCGGTAGCCATTTACTAGTCTACTATTTAATTATTGTAAAATAAACATAGTCTATGTAAATAGTTAAACTTGTCAGTTAAAAATGCCGGTAAACCGTTGTCTGACACTAACAGGAGATAGGCGTGCATCTGTTGATCAACAGGCATGACATGTGGCTGATGTGCGGTGATCATAACTTGCTGCCGGTTCAGCCTTGTTTGATGCAACGGGCATGCTGATGACGGTGCAACGGCGTCTCTGATTGGTCGATAAACAATGTCATGACCTACATATATGAAACGATTTTTCTAATTGTATGCTTAGATGATGTGACATTGCGATCATGTGAGAAGCATAGTCATACTCGCTGCTTGTATTGCCAAGCACATGCGTTTGCCAGCTGCAGCGGGTAGAGGTGGTGTGTATCACGGGGACGATTATGAGCCCAGCAAACATGATACATTACAGTGAGCACGTGTTGGATTTGTGCTGGGCCGACGTCGAAGATGTTGGTCCAACCACAGACATGTATTGGTCCAACATTGTACCAGTATAGCACAAACTTTTGGGATTTGCTAGACAGGTGTCTGTTCAATATACACACGCCATAGTGTACTATTTTGTAAGTGTACAAAAGGGAGCGGGGGGGGGGGGGGGGGGGCGTTCTAACGAGGGAACAGCAGTCTGTATTGTGTACGTTTGTACGTTTATATACACATAACTTGTGAAATGTTATAGTAGGCTACTGTATATACCACGCTGGGAACATAAAATCTTTTAAAAGTTAATTTTTTTAGCAAACTATGCATGTCTCGCACTTCTCGTGAACAATTATTGTTCATACCAGCTAGGTGGACATTAATCACTTAATGTAGTGACGAAATCATAGCGACATACCAACTCGCATCCACAACAATTGCTTTTGGCAAAGCAAAAAATGAAATGCAAGGTTGTAAACGAATGGAATAGAGAAGCTCATTTTTACAAGATGTCCAAAACGTTTTGACACCGAAAGATCATTACTCTCTATATATTTAGAGCTGATGCACTGAATTAAATATAGTCATTTGTGAGGAAACTTACGAGTCTGTTTGTGGTCTTCTAAAGTTGTCTGGTAGATTTGCTTCATAAACTGCTCTAGCCCTGCTATTGCCAATTTCCTGTACCATCTGAAATAAATTGAAATTGTTTAAAACATTTTTGTAAAGAGTACGGGTAGTGGTACGTAAAACTACATGCAACTGTTTTCTTAAAACAGCCCCGTTAGATATTTCCATGTTTGTCCATCAAAAAATAAGATGGCTGTCATCACTGGATTCCTCCCAAAAGTTACTCAGAATAATTCCCCCAAAACACCTCCTTAATTTGGGGACTTCAAAATTATTAGATTTTATGTCAATATGACTGATATCCAACCTATGGTTCATAAAAAAACGCGAAACTGATGTATTGAATACATGTATGACGTTATGATATAATAAAAAACAACACACAATTTAAAAAAAATTAAAATCTTATACATATACATTTATTTCTGTAAAAAATCTGTAATCTGAAAGTCCATCAGCCGTGAATAACCCCATGACACCCTTATTATGACTGTCAATATTGTTTGATATTGCTTCAATATAAAAAACTTCAATTTTTATAAATTGATTTTTGAAGTGACATTTATCCATTTATCATATCTGTCAATATCTGTTTTATATTTTGTAAGTCTTCTGGGATCACAAAGCCTAAGGTGTAATCACGATATACAGGTGATAATCCATCTGTACGCCAGGGCCTCTCATATATACAACTACAAGTAGACAAAAAACAGCCGAGCGCATTACAATCTTCTCGAATTATTATTGTTATAAATACGACAATCTACTTGCTTGTATCGCTTGTATTAATTGTTTCTTATTTCACTTATCTATTTATACGCTAGGACTATCTGTAATATTAACCAAAGACGCTTTTGATTTTTCACCAGCCTACAAAAATAACATTCGGCATGCAACAATCATTTAATTACGCATGATATGCATGATAGACCTTGCATATCATGCTTAATTAAATGATTCTTGCACGCCAATTGTTATTTTTGTCAGCTGGTGGAAAATCAAAAGTGTCTTTGTTTAACCTTGTGCCTCCTATTGACCACTAGCTCAACTATTGCTATAACAGTGCTAATATAACTTCCTATAATTTACAAATTATACAATTTAAGAAGTTGACTTAAATTGTCTTGGCAACACAAACTTTCACATTAAGCTGTGATCATAAGTTCGCGCTCTATAAATTATTGGGAACTGTATTAATAACAAAGAAATACGGTCGTAGGAGCTAAAAAACTACACCATTGAGAACGCAACCAACCGAAGAGGCGCGACTTAAGGAAGGGACATGATATGATATAAAGGCGAGAGCACTGATGACAATGTTTAAGTGTTGAAATAACATTGTATGATTTATCTCATCAACGCAAATCCTTACGTCATCCAGTCTGAGCTTAGTGGATCCAGCCAGCACTGGCCACTTTTGTGGATCCAGCCAGCTCTGGTCCTCTTAGTGGATGCAGCCAACTGGTCCCCTTGGTGGATTCAATCAGAGCTGCCTGGTCCTTTTTATTAGATCCAACCAGGGCTGAATTATGCCAGTGCTGGTTCCGTAGTGGATCCTGCAGTTCTGGGCCTATTAGTAGATCCAGTCACAGCTGGTCCTGGTAGATGCAGCCAGTTTGTCGCATCAAGGGATCCAGCTACAGCTGGTCCCTTAGTTTATGCATATGTCTCTCCCACAGGGCTCGAAATTGGCCCTGTCCGATCGTCCGAGATGACCAACAATCTGGGAAGGGAGAGTTCAGTTTCACTGAGCTTGTCCTACCAGACGAGTGCCTGCTTGACAATTATTAGTTAGGAGATATCGTCCGGAAACTGAACTTATCATCCGCAATCAATTGAAGTCAATAATTGCCTCAAAATCAAAGGTCAAAAATTAGGTCAAAGGTCATAACCCCCAAAAAGCACATCTACACCCCCTGTGGGACTTGTGTGTGCAGTATGAAAACAATCTAGGAAATGCTTTGCGAGATATCGTCCAGAAACTGAACTTATTATCCGCAATCAATTAAAGTCGATAATCGCCTCAAAATGAAAGGTCAAAAACTAGGTCGAAGGTCAAAACCCCCAAAAGGCACATCTATACCCCCTAAGGGATGTGTGTATGCAATATGAAAGCAGTCCGGCTAACGGTTTTAGAGATATCATCCGGAAACGAAACACGGACGCACGGCCGCACGGACAGACATTGTGATGACATTATCCCGCGCCCCTATTTCGTGGGCGGGGGATAAAAAAGGCTATAATTAATATAATTTAGCTGCTAATATATGTGATTTATATAAAATTAGTTCTCCCTCTACATATTTGTCTGTAAATTGCTTAAAATAAAATAATTGGTGTCCTGTGATAAACAATAGTGCTGGGTACGGTTTGAAATGTCCCATTTATTGGAATCAAATAATGCATCAAAAAACAGTAAAATTTGTCATAATTATTAGATTTAATGATCATTTAGAATTAAAAGCTCTTCCAGCTTAGTTTGTTTAGAATGGAAAAATATTAAAATATTTCCAAGTTTGCGCGGAGAAATATAATTTTTGTGTATTTAAAAAAAATACCCCATTTTGAAGCACCTTTTGAGAATAGCCCATATATGCAGGGTTCGAAATTAGTGGTGGTCCGGTGGCCCGAGGCCACCGAATATTCTGCAGGACCACCAGAACACTGGGTAGCAGTGGTCCGACAGGCCACTGAAATTCCCGGACCAAAATTGTTTAACAAATCGTAATTAATTTATTTCTTTGTTCAGAATAGTGGGTAGCGGTGGTGTGGCAGGCCACTAGAATTTCCCAGCCAAAAATTGTGTAAAAGTGTTGTGTATTCAGATACAATTTTTTTTAATTTGACAGGGCCACCAGAAATGGAAGAGGGCCACCATATTTTGGGGGCTGGTGGTCCGCTGGGCCAGTGCTCCAGAAAGTTAATTTCTAACCCTGATATGGTAAAAAATTTGGTGCAATACACATAAAAAAATGTTGAGTGAATCGCATTAACGAGAAAAATGATCGAAAAAAAGGTCAAATGTGAAATTGATCAAGGTTTAGTCATGATTAACCTGTATGTGAAGTTTAATGTAAATTCCAGAAGCGACAAACAAGTTATAGCACTTGCTAAAATTTTGGTTGAGGCCTAAAAAGCATCTGAAATCATATTATCTCAATTTATAATCCAAAATCTCTTTATTTAGCTACCTAGGGGTAATTTTTAAAACTTGAAGAATTTCTGTCCAATGTTGTTGTAACTCACAAAAATATTTAGGTTAGCAGATCTAAATAGAAAGAAAACTACAAGGATTTGTGTCCTAACCAAGTAACAATTCAAATAATATTTCAGTTATAAAAGAAAGTATGAGGGATGTAGATTTAACATATATATGACATACATTTATTCCGGAGTTTCTTAAATCTATAGGCAATAGTTTGTTTTTCATCTGTTTACTCACACATAGCTGATCAGCATTCCATGTATCCAGGTTGACTGATTTCACCTTTGAGATATGAACACCAAGATTTCTATGAATTCCAGCACAGCGTATACATAGGAAAATACCTAGATTCCACGACGACCATCTTGGTCCTGCAAAGTAGATGATTTAAAATATGTAATACTGCATTATTTGTCAGGGAAGGAAAAAAAAACACTGGTGAAAAAATACACACAAACATGATGTTGATTTTATTCACGCCCGTGAAAATTTATGCATGGTCTGAAAGCAATAATTTTCACAATAAAACATTAATTTTATCATTTATTAGATTTGATTGCTTTAACCCTTTCAGGCCTGAATTTACCATTGTCATCTTCATCCACTTCAAGCCGCAAGTTGCTGTCGCAATTCTCGACTTGTAGTGGATGAAGATGATTTGATGTGGTTTTAAAATTAAAGAAAATTACCACGTATTGGTAAACCAGTTTCATGAAAATTTTCATTCTAAAACCCTCAGTTGAAGGGAAATCAAGTCAGTTTTCAGGGATGTAAAATTATTAAGCCGTTTAGTCCATTGCACACGATTAAATATTATAGAGGAGTAACACCAGTCACAGAATAAATGTTAAGGTTGAAAAATAGACATTGTTTATCAAGCTCCGCACTTGTGAGTTTTTCTTGGCGGTAGTACGCATGCGATAGTACACATGCGTGCAGACCTTTTCCATGTCATATTATTGATTTCTATGTCTCACTAATTTCTACAGCACAAAATGTAAACATTTCGGCTCTCACATATTCAAAATCGAGTAAATAAACTTAAATTATATACTACAGTGGAGACCCGGTATCGGACCGCCTCACAAAGCGGACCATCCCGGAATACGGACCATCTTTTTTCAGTCCCAAATATTTCCCCATTCACATAATGTATTATCAGATTCAGAAAGCGGACCGACCCGCGATTCGGGACACGGACCACCCTTTTTCAGTCCCAAATCATAAAAGGACTCTAAATTAACAGACCAGCAAAAAAAATAACACTTTTACAGTTATATATGCATCAATAAAGGGACCAGCTGCGGCTGGATTCACTAATGGGACCAGTTGTAGCTGGATCCACTAAGAAACCAGCACTGGCATAACTTACTAAGTTCACTAGCCCTGGTTGTATCTAATAAAGGGACCAGATCTGGTTGAATCCAGCAAAGGAACAGCGTTGGCTGGATCCACTAAGAGGACCGGAGCTGCATGGCAGGATCCACAAAAGTGGCCAGCGCTGGCTGGATCCACTGAGCTCAGGGGGCATAGAGCTTTTCAATCTCCTATGTTTCTGGGGGAGTTTTCGCACAGTGGAGGGTATTTTTGCGCACTGAATTGTGTAACAGGGTGGAGACCCATGTGGTCTCACCACCCCAAATGCCAGTCCCATTGAAACGCAAGTATAATGCCAACATTCTAAGAGCCAAAATTACCACTTTTGTCCCTAGCTGCTCCCCTATGTGACACACCATAATAAAGCCTAAGCTGTCCTTTTTCAAAAACAGGTTCGAAAATGGTATGCAACTTCATGAGTTTTGAGTTACGCTCCCATGTTGGTAAAAAGGGCTGTTTTGCCCAGATCTCCCAAAATATTCTTACGCCCATTCCCAGAAAAGACACATTTCCTTTTCACCCCCTGTATCCATCCGAAAATCTCACAACACAGTATACCTCATGTCACGCCTGAAGAAAACAATGTGGGCTTGCAAATACTCCACACAATTACAACATTCCTGTATTTTTTTTAATTCACCAGAAGCGGAAACAAGTGTAAAGCAGGAATTTATGACAGACTCTCCAGTCAGTAGCCACCCCCCCTTTATTTCGGCTCATTTAGGTGAGACCATGTTGCATATAATTTTCATTTAGTTTTTTTCCAAATGGCTTCAGGATTCCTTCCGGCGCATGTCTGTTTTTATATCAACCTGATACAACTACTGGAAAAAAATGAAATTTTAAGTTTTGGAAACCGAAAAATCAGCATTTTCTGGGATGTAAAATAAAAGGGAACTATTTTCATGGCGGATGAAAAAAGTTTGATACGAAACGACGCAGTTTTTATGTATGCGGCATTAAAACAACTGTCAACCAACGAAAATCAAAACTTTTTTTATAACTGCGGAAATGCTAAAAGAAATATTTGACCACATTCCACAGTTTTAAATCAGCAAGAAAAATGCTGTGCTAGATCTAAATCTGAGCCAAATTATAACAAGAGCACACTCGACAATAGCTGGCCGCCATTATTGAACTTGTCCAAGAACTACTTATTAGTAGCATGCATAACAAATTTGAAAAGGATGCGTGAAAAACTTTTCAAGTTATCGCGCCCACAAAGTCAAATTATTGACGTAAAATGCAAAAAATCACAATAAATCAGTCATTTTGAAATTTTTTTCAGCCATTATTGAACTTGTCCAAGAACTACTTATTAGTAACATGCATAACAAATTTGAAGGGGATAAATCGGCCATTTTGAATTTTTTTTCAGCCATTATTGAACTTGTCCAAGAACTACTTATTAGTACCATGCAAAACAAATTTGAAGAGGATACGTGAAAAACTTTTCAAGTTATCGCGCCAACAAGGTCAAATCATTGACGTAAAAGGAGAAAAATCGCAATAAGTCAGCCATTTCGAAAAAAATTTCTGCCATTATTGAACTTGTCTGAGAACTGGTCATTAGTAACATTCATAACAAATTTGGGAAGGATACATGAAAAAAGTTATTGCGCCCACAAGCAAATGTTAACGCCGACGCCGCCAAACTTCAATTGCAATAGCCCACCTTTTTTATTTAAAATTAAAAGGCAGGCTAAAAACGGATTTTCATCCTTATAGCTATGAAACTTCCATTTTTACCCTTGGTGCGTCACATGAGGAAGTGCAGGGCAGGCAAA
Organism: Flabesymbios commensalis; assembly: GCA_964017125.1. Taxonomy (NCBI): domain Eukaryota; kingdom Metazoa; phylum Annelida; class Polychaeta; order Terebellida; family Flabelligeridae; genus Flabesymbios; species Flabesymbios commensalis. Next base: position 105,954,917 of record OZ024902.1, read on the forward strand.
CAAAACTTCACCCAGGTTTTACCCTGGGCAAACTAATGCAGCCTTCCCCAGGTTTCTTTGGGATTCCCACATTGTTTTGTCCAAATGGTTTTAATGATGTCCTCCAGAACTTCCTCATAGGGCAGTGGACATAGTCTATTTTCATTTTTGTGCATTTTCTTACAAAAATTAAAAAAAGGCACATGTGTAAAAAAAATTTCAGAAGAAGCCACAGCATGCCTGTTCCACTTACTTCTTCAAGCATTTGTTGCAGCTATCATGAAATTAAAGGCGAGAGCTGACATCATTTTTCGTAATTGCGAGAAATCTAATGATGGGAACCTCCAGAACAGATGATAAAAGTGCCATTCAAAACAAATAACTCTTCCAATTCTACAATGATGGTTTCATTTCTACCAGTAATAGTGAGCGTAAACAAGCAAACAAAGAAAACAAGACTACATAAGTCCAGGAGCTCCCGCTCCGAATTAGAATTTGATTTAAGCAATTTTGTGTAGGGTTATTCATGTAGTCCTAAGCTAGATCAAAAATCAAGACGCAAGACAACTAGGTCTAAGAAGCCCAGTCTAAGAGTAAGATAAGAACTAGACAGTCTGTCTGAGATTGCAAACCCCCATTGAAATTAATGATCCTAATCAGTATCCCAGTAATGGTCTACCTATCTGGCACGGTTTACCCAATATCAGGCCAATCGAGGTAACTAATAGCTGATTTACGGTCATTTTGAATTCGATATAAATTAGTTAAAAACTTAGGGTGCATCCTCCCCCGGAACCTCAAATTTTGTTTTATAGTAATGGACTAACATACAGTTTGCAAAATATTGGGCATGTGAAAGTAAATAATGGCCGATAGGGGGCTATTTTGAATTTGATCGAGTCAGAATTTTTCAAGATGCATCCTCAGCTGAAATCTCACATTTCATTCTATAGTAATCGTCTAGTTATCTAGCACGGTTTACCAAATATCGGCCATGTGAAAGTGAATAATGGCCTAAAGGCGGCCATTTTGAATTTGATCAAGTCGAAATTTTCCAAGATGCATCCTCAGCTGAAATCTCACATTTCATTCTATAGTAATGGTCTAGCCATCTAGCACTGTTTACCAAATATCGCCCATGTGAAAGTGAATAATGGCCAATAGGAGGCCATTTTGAATTTGATCAAGTCAAAATTTTTCAAGATGCATCCTCTCCTGAAATCTCACATTTTGTTTTATAGTAATGGTCTAGCCATCTAGTACGGTTACCAAAAACAGGCTATGTGAAAGTGAATAACGGCCGATAGGCGGCCATTTTGAATTTGATCGAGTCAATTTTTTCAAGATGCATCCTCTCTTGTAATCTCACATTTTGCTTTATAGTAATGGTCCAGCTATCTAACACGTTTACCAAATATCAGCAATGTAAAAGTAAATAGTGGCCGATAGGCGGCCATTTTGAATTCGATTGAGTCATAAATTTTCAAAAGGCATCCTCTCTCGAAACGTCACATTTTGTTTTATAGTAATGGTCTAGCTATCTAGCACGGTCTACCTGATATCAGGCCTATCGAGGTAAATAATGCTGATTGTCGGCCATTTTGAATTTGTAAGTTAAAAATTTTCAGGGTGCATCCTCCCCCGAAAACTCACACTTTGTTTTATAGTAATCAGGTAATGGTCTAGCCATCTAGCACGGTTTACCAAATATCAGCCATGTGAAAATGAATAATGGCCGAAAAGGCGGCCATTTTAAATTTGATCAAGTCAAATTTTTTCAAGATGCATCCTCATCTGAAATCTCACATTTCGTTTTATAGTAATGGTCTAGCCATCTAGCACGGTTGACCAAATATCGGCCATGTGAAAGTGAATAATGGCCGATAAGCGGCCATTTTGAATTTTATCGAGTCGAATTTTTTCAAGATGCATCCTCTCCTGAAATCACACATTTTGTTTTATAGTAATGGTCTAGCCATCTAGCACTGTTTACCAAATAACGGCCATGTGAAAGTGAATAATGGCCGATTGGCGGCCATTTTGAACTTGGACGAGTTGATTTTTTTCAAAATGCATTGTCTCCTGAAACCTTACAATTTGTTTTATAGTAATGGTGTAGATATCTTGAGCGGTTTTCATGATATTCCACAATATCAGGCCTGTCGAGGTGAATACTGGCCGATAGGCGGCCATTTTGAATTTTATCAACTTGAAATTTTTCAAGATGCATCCTCTCCTGAAACCTTACAATTTATTTCATATTAATGGTGTAGCTATCTTAAGCGGTTTTCATGATATTCCGCAATATCAGGCCTGTCGAGGTGAATAATGGCCGATAGGCGGCCATTTCTAATTTTATCGACTTGAAATTTTTCAAGATGCATCCTCTCCTGAAACCTCACAATTTGTAATGGTGTAGCTATCTTGAGCGGTTTTCATGATATTCCGCAAAATCTTTCAGTCGAATTTACCGATGTTATAAATTAGGTCAAAGTGCTGGGTCAACTTCAAGGTCAAGGTCCAAAAAACTGAAAAGGCACAACTAGGGACCTTAGACAACATGTATGTGCAATATGACTGTCATCGGCCCAGTACTTTTCGAGTTCTGCTCCGGAAACGAAGTGCGCGTCAAAACGTCTAAATAGGTCATAGTTCTGAACCAGAAGTAGGACAAAGTTCAAATACCCCAAAAGGCACAACTAGACTCCCTAGGGGTGTTGTGTGTAAAATTTGAAGCCAATCGGACAAGTACTTCTAGTGATATGCTCCGGAAACAAATTGTTAACGGACGGCCAAACGCCGTAACATCTTCATTTTCTCCTCTGCGAGCTTGCGTATTGAATTCAGATTAAAAATATTTTAACCTGTTCATTATCCACCTGGAAGTAACCCACATACCAAAAATTGTTATCCTAGCTTATTTTCTAACAAAGTTATAGGCAAAAGAAGAGAAAAAAAAAACGGAGGTAAAATCCATAGCTCCCTCCGTCTCACCTACGGTGACGGCAGGAGCTAAATATGTCTTTTATTCCAGTGTACCATATCACAAATTCACATAAATCCCCAAAAAAACATGAAAAAAACACCGAAATGACGTCTGAGAGACCAAAATGATGTGATCATGGCAGAGTTTCCGCCAGAAATGTTTAAACGGGGGGGGGGGGGGGGTCAAAAAGGGGTGGGGGTCTGGGGATCCAAAAGGGGTGGGCTGTCTGGGGGGTCTTCATCCAGGAGAAAAAAAATCAAATTTCAAAATTTTAGTGCTTAAAATGGCCTATTTTAACTGAAATGTCACCAGAATATGGAAAATATCTTTATTTTTTTGGGCAACAAGTGGGGATATCTCTCCCTTTGCGGATCTCCCGGACCCCCCCTGGCGAAAACCCTGCATGGTGATGAATAGCGAGAGACAGGAGAGAGGTTCCAAAAACCCAAATATGAAAAGCGAGAGACACAAGAGATACAAGAGACAAGAGAGAGAGTAAAAATTATAGATTTTTAAAATTATTTTATTCAAAAGGAGCAGATAAAAGAGCAGTATTCGGCCGGCAAATATAGCATGACTTTGTCTTAGACTATGTCCGTAGGCGTAGTTTAGCCGTAAAATAACGTTTTGCAATGTGGCGATGAATGCTAGAGATATCAACCCCAATGTCCGAAAAATGTTCATAACTCATGGCTATAAGGATGAGAATCCATCAAAATTTCTCTTCTTCCATGACCCCCTCATGGACTTGAAAAAAAAAAAATTGGAGGCCGGAGGCTATGCCCAAATTTCTGATTGTTATGTGCATATATGGTATATTTGCTACTACTGTTACTGTATTGTGGGGCACTCGTTGGGTGCCCTGATGTATCTAAAAACAAAACTCTCAACAGCGGCATCATCTCGGTAGCTTTCTTCAGCTGCTTCAAAAAATTCAAGTGTCTGGGTGATGTTTTGGATTCTGTTACCCCCATAACAATTTGCCATAGACCCTATTGTCATATTGAGGTGCCATCGTTTGGACGTTTTTATAATCGAAGTGACTCGCACGATAGACTGGTGCGCCGGCATACCAGTTTGCAAGTGTATAGCGGTATGTAGATCTAGAACGCGGGTATGCCGTGCCGGCGGCCGGAACACCTTACTTAACCTATAGACATATCACCTAGCCCTAGAAGCAGGCTGCCTGGGCCTTCTGATTAATCGCAGGGATCATGATTACAATGTGAACTGTGTGTATGAGGATATATATGCAAGTTGCCCATATAGGCTCCCTATATATTTTAAACTTCTCCTACAGTGTATTTAATTGTAGGCATACTGATAGGTGAAACAAGAACAGTGGATATAACACCACCTAAAACGCAATTATTTTCAACAGTGCATATAACACACAGCCTAGGATGCAGGGTATTACCAACAGCAGAGTGATTGTCCGCGATGGGGACAAATTGGAGATAATCAGATCAAGGACGATAAAAAAGCGATGTTTAAATTAAACTTTAATCACTGGTAATTGTGGCGACAATTTCCGACGGACCGGAGTTGGTCCAGTGTTGGACAAAAAGCATGTGAACAAGACGTCAAGAATCAAGATGGTTTCTTCAGATTTCTAGTTCAACACATTTATTGTCTATTTCACGTATTTGACACTGACAGCAAGAACTTGATGAGCTTTGTAACTTTATTTCACTTTTGATTTGACAGGTTAAATACTGGTGAACAGTGCAGATTACATATTGAAATTCGGAAAATTGTCCAGAAACAAACTCAATAAATCAATGACTGAATATAACATATTTTGTAAACAAACTCGTTTTGAGATAATTCTGTTCGGTGAGTGTTATGTGTTCGGTACCTGTTCTAAGTTTAAGTAAACATATAAAAGCATACAAACAAGTAGAATACAAGTCAATCGACGACATGCCCGCCCCCCTGACAATGGTCAGCAAAAAATGTCCTTTTATTTTTTTACTTAACATTCTCTTCTAAAACACAAATTTTTGCAACTGGGCGCATGTAAGTATTCTTTGCTGTACGAACACGTACACTTCTCACTTTCCCATCATCAGACATTATAGTTTCAGTCACTCGTCCGAGCTCCCACTGACCACGTGGAAGGTTATAATCAACAACAATAACTAAATCACCCTGACTCACAGGTGACACATCTTTATGCCACTTGCTCCGTATAGTCAATGTTGGCAAGTACACTCGTAACCAACGTCGGTTCACATGATCAGCAATGACTTGAGTTTGTCGCCAATGCTTGCGACTATAAATTTCATTCTGACTACAGTGATCAGGAAGAGTCGTATTGTATGCACGACCACGAAGAAAATGATTCGGAGTCAAGGCCGTGTAATCAGAAGGTTCACTGCTATTATGAGTTAATGGTCGACTGTTAATAACTGCCTCAACTTCTGTGAGCGCAGTTCTCAAGACAGATTCACATACATACATTTCTTTTAACACAGCTTTCAAAGCAATTTTAGTTGTTTTCACAAGTCTCTCCCAAGCACCACCAAAATGGGGTGCAAGTGGAGGATTAAAATGCCATTGTATACCCAACTGTGATAAAGCGCCGTCTATAGATTTTTGATCAAGATTTTCAAGGCACAATTTAAGCTCATTGTTAGCACCCACAAAATTTGTCGCGTTATCACTGTACAGATCATGTGGTTGCCCTCTCGACTTATAAAGCTTCGCAATGCCAAAATAAAATCATCGGTAGACAAAGAGTCAGCCAGCTCAAGATGAACTGCCCTAGTAGTAAGACATGTAAATAAACATCCCCAGCGTTTCACTGAGCTACGACCACGCTTAATCACCATGGGTCCAAAATAATCAACCCCAGTGTGATAAAATGGACCAGAAAATACGTCAGTACGGCATTTAGGTAAGTCAGCCATCACAGGAATGTTAGGCTTTACACGCTGTTTCTTACAATACAAACATTTGGATATAACACCCTTTGCGATACGCCTGGCATTGACAGGCCAATAATTCTGCCTCAGATATGAAATTATTTGTTCAGGTCCACAGTGTTTAAGTTTCACATGAGCATCATTAAAAATCAAATATGTAATGCGGTGTGAAGTAGGCAATATCAATTGGTATTTAGCTTCAAGTGGGACATGCGCCTTACGAAGACGCCCCCCAACATGAAGATGTCTACCATCATAAAATGGTCGTAATGCTAGCAAAGAATCTTTTATATTCAGTTCCCCGTTTTCACATAAATGTTCAACCTCAGCTGAGTAGGTATCATGTTGCGCTTGCCTGACCCAGCACAGTTCAGCTTCCTGCAATTCAGATATTGACAAATAGCTATTACGAACAGATTCGAGTTTGAAACGGGAAAGAGTGGAAAGGAAGTTCTTAATAGCCCGTAGGAACCAAGCAGTACAGCGTTTAAGGCGTATCCATTTGGAGAATTTTTCAGAATCAAAGAACGGATCTAAATTTAGTCCATGAAAGATACTAGGTTCCCCTAGTGGGTATGAATCGGGAGTAACTGCTTTAGTAAGTAATACTGTCTTTCCACTCTTCACCTCCGGATCATCGTTTTCAAGCTCCTTCAAGTCTTGATTTAAAGAAGGCCAAAATTCCTCATCAGATTTGAGAAACTGTGGTCCACCCAACCAAGGATGATCAATAGTAAGTGCATTAGCAGACAAACCACGTGTACAAAAATCAGCAGGGTTTTCAGTGGTAGGTACATGGCGCCACTGACTAGACTGAGTAAATTCACAAATTTCAGCTACTCTATTAGCCACAAAAGGCTTAAAACGTTTAGTTTCATTTTTTATGTAGCGAAGGACAGTGGTTGAATCAGTCCAGTAAGTAACACTTTGCATACAAATATGAAGTTCAGCTTGCAGGTGATTCCACAAACGTACAGCTAGCACCGCGCCTTGTAGTTCGAGACGTGGTATGGACAGTGCTGTACTGATCGGAGCCACACGTGTTTTAGCAGCAAGAAATGAACAGACAACATTACCATTTAGATGATACCTAAGGTAACAAACAGCACCAAATCCTTTCTCTGATGCATCACAAAATACATGACACTCAAATGAAGTTATTGAATCAGTCAAACCTGTATGGTGCCTTGGCAGTTCAAATACACATAGATTTTCTAAATCTTTATTCCAAGTAAACCAAACTGATTCAAGTTCTTCAGACATAGGCTCATCCCACCCAATTCCCTTACGCCATAGTTCCTGTATAAGGCATTTGGCACGAAATGAGAAGGGAGCCAAAAAACCACATGGGTCAAATATAGAGCTAACAGCACTTACAACACCCCTTTTTGTTGGAATAATTGTTTTGGGCTGGGGTATAAATACAAATGTGTCTTTGTGTACATTCCACCTCAGACCTAATGCACGTTGCACAGGAATTTGATTTAGGTCTAAATTTAAATCTTGTATGGCACGCTCACTTTCAGACACAGCTGTCAGAACTGCTTTTCTGTTTGACATTAGTTTGCACAAGTGAAAGCCACCAAGACTCAATAACTCAACTAGTTCTCTGTAAAGAGTTATGGCTTCAGTTTCAGAGTTTACAGATGTCATCATATCATCCACATAAAAATTGTTTAGAACAGTATTAATTGTGGTTTCACAAAATTTATCACTATTCTCATTAGCAGTACGTCTCAGGGCATAATTAGCACAGCATGGCGAATCAGCAGCTCCAAAAATGTGAACATTCATTCGGTAAGTATCAGGCGGAGCAGAATTTTGCATATCCTCCTTCCACAAAAACCGAAGGGAATCAGAATCAATTTCAGGTACTTTAACTTGGTGGAACATGCCCTGGACATCTGCTGTGAGTGCTACAGGGTATAATCTGAACCGTTGTAGAACTCCAAACAGATTATTCAGAAGATCAGGACCTGTCATTAAATTTTGGTTTAAACTGGTTCCGGCGTAAGTGGCTGCTGCATCAAAAACCACTCTAACCTTTCCAGGCTTATTTGGATTGGAAACGCCATGATGCGGTAGATACCAAGTACGTGGATTGCTACGTTGAATCTCATCATCAGCCATCTTACATGCATAACCTTTCGATATATAATCGTTCATGGTTGACACATACATTGTTTTTAGAGATTCATCTCGATTAAACCGCCTCACAAGTGAAGAGAATCTACATTGTGCTGCATACTTGTTATTAGGGAGTTGATTGGATTTTCTTTTCCACAACATTCCTACTTGATAGTGGCCATTTACTAACACTGCAGTTTCATTCAGAATACTCATAGCGTGTCTATCTTCAATAGACTCATCAATTTTACTATTATAGTTCACACCGAAGGATTCTGTTTTCCAAAACTGCTCGACTTGATCATTTAACAACTTATCCTGAGTTGAAATCAGATTAACATTAGCTTCAGTGTCTGTATGTTTTTCAAAATATGTCGTACCCATCAGCGACCAACCCAAAGCAGTATGTATAGCCATGGGCTGATCATCAAGTCCACGACGGACCTCAATTTGAATATGTGCCTGGGGAACATTAGCACCTATGAGAATCTGCACCTCCTCAGGAAGGACATCACAAAAATTCAAATCATGTAAATGTTCATATACTACACTCCTATTTATGTGTTGACCTGGACATGGAAATTTGTCTTTAGTAGTCCACACCTCAGCAATGTGAACAGGTTCAGCTAAATGTTCAGTACCCTTTAATGTCACACTCACAATATTTGATGACACAGTAGTTTTAGAACTTATAGTTTTTATAGTGAGTTTCTTTTGCATACCCTTTAAACCGAGATCACGAGCAAGATCATCATGAATTAAGGTCACCTCACTGGCCGTGTCTAGAAGGGCATACGTCTTAATAACACGTCCATTTTGTCCACTTAGAAGAACAGGAATAATTTGAAAGAACACCTTCCTTCCTTTCCCGACAGAGCCTGTCAATAAATTACTGGCCTCGTCTCTTTCGGGAGCGAAGTGGAGAGATGTGTGATGCCTTTTATTACAGTTGTCTTTACGACAATTAATTTTCGATTTACAATCACGGGAACCATGGCCATGGCGAAGGCAATTGAAACAATATCCTTTACTTTTCACAATCGCCCAACGCTCTTTCGGTGATTTCTCATTGAATTTAGGGCATTTATACAAATCATGTTTTTCATTGCACAATGGACAACTGTACTTATCATTACGTTCAGCATGTTCAGTACTTGGACGTTTTACACTTTTGACATGAGACTCACTTGATATGGTAGCATTTAATGTCACAGATTTATTACCAGGTACATTGTTATTAGCACTAGATTTTCTGAAATTACTGACTTTAACAGCGTAAGGGTTGAATTCAGCATCAACACGATCTTTCAACCAATTTTGTAAATCAATAATTGTTGGCATTCTTTTCACGGCAATGGATTTTACAAACTCATTCCACTTGCCTATTTTCTCCCTGGGTAAGCGTTTTGCTGTGCGAAGCAAAACATCACTGCTACATAGGTCAGAAGTGTTATTCAACATTTGCAAGGTAGTGACACAGTCCCTTATGCTGACATAAAATTCCCTCAAGGATGCTGGATCGGAGGATGCAATAACAGGTCCAGAAGTGGCGCGTTCAATGTACGCTCTAGATACAGTCACTGGGTGACCGAATGCAGCTTTTAGTTCTTTCAGAGTCAGAGCATAATGACGCCCACTATAACCCAAACCCTGTACTAGTTTCTTTGCATCACCTGTCAGATGGGACTGCAGAAGGTCCATTCTACGTGTGTCGTTAATTCCTGGTCGACAGTGTACCTGCGCATGGAATTGTTCAACAAATTTGGGCCATGACAGCGCCCCACCATTGAACACCGGCAAGGTAATATGAGGTAAGTCCCGCTCACCTTCGATACCAATAATGGCCCGTGTTAATGTGTCAAAGCTGGAGTTCTGATGCAAATCAGGTACCACCACGGTCTCTTGACCAATCACAAGATTGTCAATCCACCCATCGATAGTTTTGTGAATATGAGGTGGCAATGCAGAATGTGATGGTACATGAGGTGGCTGCAGAGATAGATTATGAAGTTGAGAACTGTGCTGCAAGTCGGCGCGAACACAAGGATTATATTGGAGTTGAGACTGCAGGTCAGCATAGTCATGAGACTGAGGTTGAGTAATCTGCTGCAAGTCGTCGCGCACACAGGGATTATGCTGGAATTGAGACTGCAGGCCAGCCTGATATGAAGAGTGTGTGCAAGCACCAGCGGTTGCCAAACGTTGAGATCTAAGCGACTGCAGGTCAGCATGGTCATAGGACTGGGGTTGAACACGCTGCTGCGAGTCGCTGCGAATAAGGGAATGATGTTGAGGCTGAGGCTGCAGGTCAACCTCCGCGGGAGTATACCGATGATCACAAGTATGAGACTGCAGGCTAGCCTTCTCAGGAGTACACCGTTGTTCATTAGCACGAGGCTGCAGGCCAGCCTCCACGAGGGTATGATGATCATTGGCACGAGGCTGCAGGTCAGCCACCACAGGGGTATGCGGATGATCATCAGCACGAGGCTGCAGGCCAGCCTCCACAGGGGTATGCAGATGATCATCAGCACGAGGCTGCAGGCCAGTCTCCACAGGGGTATGCGGATGATCATCAGCACGAGGCTGCAGGCCAGCCTCCACGGGGGTATGTCGATGATCATCAGCACGAGGCTGCAGGCCAGCCTCCACTGGAGTATGCGGATGATCATCAGCACGAGGCTGCAGGCCAGCCTCCACGGGGGTATGTCGATGATCATCAGCACGAGGCTGCAGGCCAGCCTCCACTGGAGTATGTCGATGATCATCAGCACGAGGCTGCAGGCCAGCCTCCACAGGGGTATGCGGATGATCATCAGCACGAGGCTGCAGGCCAGCCTCCACAGGGATATGTCGATGATCATCAGCATGAGGCTGCAGGCCAGCCTCCACTGGGGTATGCGGATGATCCTCACCATGCTGCTGTAGATCAGATCTAAATTCATTCGCTTGAAGGGGAGGAGGAGTAGGAGAAGTAGCCCTACTAGCATCATCAAGCCACTGTAACACGAATTCTTTACGATGAGTCTCATCAGCTTGACTCACAGCATCAGGTTCACCCTCATCAGCAAACTCTTCGATGATATCTGCCTCGAGCCGAGCCATTTCGACCTCATCTTGCACCCGTTGCTTGGCCTGTTTTAGCTTGTGTTGAGCCTGCTTTATTTCAATTCGAGCTAGCTCCTCTGACATCGCCGACTCTTGTTCCGCTTGACGTTCTCGCTGCCAGGCCTTCAATCTAGCCTGAGCTGCAGACAGTTTAAGTGCTCTTTGCTCACTCGACACCGATTTAAAACTGCCACTATAGCGACTAGAAGGGGTTTTATGCCTAGAACTAGCAGCAATAGGCCCTGCATGGCCAGGATCAGAGCGCTGGCACTGGAGAGGATTGTGACTATTGTCTTCGTATGTAGTATTTCTCAACCTGGCAGGCAACAGGCCCCTGGTGGACCTTACAGAGCGAGAACCGGTAGGCCTAACGGTAGGCCTCAGACTTGGTTCAGGTTGAGTGACACTAGACAGCCTAGGAGCAGGCTTAGATCGGTCATCAGCGTTGGCAGATTTGATAGACATTTTAGCATTAAATAAATGTCAATGTGCGTCACAAACACGATTCAGTCTGGGCCCAGACGGCTTCAAACTGTGACAGTAGATGGTGTCGGTGCCAGTGACACAATGGCACTGGCAGTGACTGGTGAGTGAGTGACAGCGGCATGATCAGCGCCGGACAGCGTCAGCGGGAACAGCGTTTCACCGGCCTGACATGTGTCTAGACTAGGCCTACAGTTCGTTAACAAAAAACATAATTTAAGTTTAAGTTAACAGTTCAGAGTTCAACCGATTTGAGATTACACGGACAGTATTTAACTTTTTGTCCGCGATGGGGACAAATTGGAGATAATCAGATCAAGGACGATAAAAAAGCGATGCTTAAATTAAACTTTAATCACTGGTAATTGTGGCGACAATTTCCGACGGACCGGAGTTGGTCCAGTGTTGGACAAAAAGCATGTGAACAAGACGTCAAGAATCAAGATGGTTTCTTCAGATTTCTAGTTCAACACATTTATTGTCTATTTCACGTATTTGACACTGACAGCAAGAACTTGATGAGCTTTGTAACTTTATTTCACTTTTGATTTGACAGGTTAAATACTGGTGAACAGTGCAGATTACATATTGAAATTCGGAAAATTGTCCAGAAACAAACTCAATAAATCAATGACTGAATATAACATATTTTGTAAACAAACTCGTTTTGAGATAATTCTGTTCGGTGAGTGTTATGTGTTCGGTACCTGTTCTAAGTTTAAGTAAACATATAAAAGCATACAAACAAGTAGAATACAAGTCAATCGACGACAGTGATTAACAGCAGTGATCTGACATGTCTTGCAGGTTGGTGAGGTGCGATACTGGAAAGCGCAATTAACCCTTTACATGCTAAAGGCCACTTATATCCGAATTTAATAACTGTTACCCAAATAAAAAGTACTACTCTATATATTTGTTGTTATTTATTATCTGTTAAATGTTTTTGGGGGGATGGATTGAGTGATACGTTTGTTAGACGTCTTTCCGCTGTATTTTGACAATGTATGAAAGTTACATAACGTGATTGCAGTGTAGACTATAACGGTAGGCCCCTATATTTATAGAACACCGGTATGCCGTGCCGGCGGCCTGAACACGGCACTCAACTAGATTTTAGACAGGAGTAGCGGCAAGTGATATATACAGTATAGAGTTATAGTATTAAATTGTAATAAAAATGAACGGCATACCGGCGTTCTAGATATATACCGCTATACACTTGCACGCCGGTATGCATGCACACCAGTCTATTATCTAGCAGTCACTTCGTTTGATAATTTAGCTCAGATTTTAATCTAACACAGCATTTTTCTTGCTTAGTGAAGACTCTGGAATGTGGTCAAATATTTATTTTAGCATGTCTGCAGTTACGATAAAAGGGCTCAGGCTCAGCATAATTTTATTGCCATATTGGACAATTTTAAAATTTATTGAATTCACCTGGGTAGGTACATTAGTCAAAATTAGCTTTGTCAGCTATGGATATAATTTTGAAATGAGTGGATTGATGGCAATGAGAGGAAAAAAGTGTTTTTAAAATTTTTCAAAAATCTTGATCGGTTATCGAGATATGGCAATTTTAAGGTTTCAAAATTAGGTGTTTTTTGTCTTCTTTGTAAATGTAATAAAAAACTGTGATTTTTCCCATAACGAATTATGTGTTCATTATGCAATGATTGCCAGTAAGTATAAAAAAATTGATTGTGTGGAAAAAACTTAACACTTGCAGTTTAAATAACTAAGTCATTTTTAAACATAATTGTCTGAAATGTTCAAAACCGATAAAATTATTTGTTTTTTACAGTAATACGCTATATTCATTAGTCAATATATGCAAATTAGCTATTTTAATTATGCAAATTACTTTGCATAAATTATGTTCAATCAAACATAATAAATCTACAGTTTATTTTTTGTCATGGGAAATGTCGAAAAAGCTCTTGACGGTGTCTGAAAGAAAATTAGCTCAACATCACACCCGCAAGTCAAGTAGATAATCTCTGAAGACATTATGGCTTTAAAAGATGCTCACTAGATGGTTGCTATGGCAACCATTTCACCCTCAAATTGAAGATAATTTGTTTCACATGAACATTATTGACTATAAATAACAATATCAAAAGTATGATTTTTCAACAAATATAAAACTATGAACAAGTGTAATACATCTCATTTGTGTAATTTTGACTGGAAAGTCCATTTTTGGTATTATTTTGATAATTCAAGGTCATCTTTAAGGTCAAAAGTCAATTTCAAGGTCAAATATGCAAAAATATCATTTTCCAACAAATCAAGCTAGAAAGAAGTGTAATACCTCTTTTTCGTGTGATTTTGACTGGATAATTCATTCCTGCTATCATTTTGATGATTCAAAGTCATCTTCAAGGTCAAAAGTCAATTTGAAGGTCAAATATGCAAAAATATATTTTTTCAACAAATTAAGCTAGAAACAAGTGTAATACCTCTTTTTCATGTGATTTTTGACTGGGTAATTCATTTCAACTATAATTTTGATGATTCAAGGTCATATACAAGGTCAAAAGTCAATTTCAAGGTCAAATATGCAAAAATATGATTTTCCTACAAATTAAGCTAGAAACAAGTCACTAAGTGTAATACCTGGTACCTCTTTTCATGTGATTTTGGACTGGATAATCCATTCAATGTCAAAAGTCAATTTCGCGGTCAAAAGTATGATTTTTCAAATTAAATAAAGCTAGAAAGAATTGTAATACATCTTTTTATGCCACTTTGACTTGTCTTGATAATTCATTTCTGGTATTAGTTTGATGATTCAAAGTCATCCTAAAGTTCAAAAGGTCAACTTCAGAGTCAAATTTATAAAAATATCTTTTTTAAGAAATAAAAATAAACTGTGCAAGTGTAATACCTATTTTTGAACAGAGAATCCATTTTTTGTGTTTCGTTAATTGCAAGGTCAAATGGGCAAAAACATTCTTCTTCAAAAAATAAAACCTTGATAAAGCTGAGGAGCTACTGTCAAATTTTGACTGGGAAATCCTTGTACCGGGTATTGATGATTGATTAATAACCCTTACAGCGCTGGACGCCTTTTATAGGTCAGATTCTAACATCTATTAAAGATGATCCCCACACTGAAAGAATTAAAATATTTATAATGGCCGTGATAATGATTTCAAATTGAAAAACCCCTTTGGTCTGCATGGTTTATAATACAAAAATATTTCAGCGTTGATTGCATGGGCAAATTAACAAATGAACAACTTCAAGTGCAATACTGTTTTATAATATATTCTGTTGTACAATTCTGATTAAATTTTAATTTTTATTTACACTTTATGAAATCATACAATGTAAAATTGAATGAATCTAATTGCTTTATATATTAAGCTGGTTATTTTATCACATTTTCCATTTTTTAATTGATTAAAGCAGCCGAGTCATTTTGTTTCAAGGAACCATAATATATACATTTCATCGGACCCCGCTCCTGTGGACGTTGCCTATGCTGCACATGTGACTGCACCCACAATGTTTACTCAGTGAATCATGAAAACGTACCACCTAATTTACCAAAAATTCCACATCCAACCCAGTCATCATGTTGGCATTTGTACATTCTCATTTCTTTTCTGAATTGCACAGTAATTTAATTTTTGTTGAGAATTTATTTTAATATTTTCTATGCAGAAAGTAATCATGGTAATGTTCAGCATAATTATAATATGAGTACTGTAGGCCTATGTGATATCACATACGGAATACAGAGTTGTTTCATCGGTGTCGGCTTGATCACTTAAGTTAAGCAATGTCGCGCCCGGTTCATAATTGGATGGGTGACCGCCTGGGACTACCAGGTGCCGTATACTCTAGGAGCGATGTCGTGTCGTGGGGCTCAGAGAACCACGTAATTCAGATGGCTGGTCTGACTGACTTTGAGTTGGATGTAAAATAACTCACAATGGACTCGGAATGGGCGCAGTCTCCATCCGGCGAGACCCCAGAAAATCCACAATGTGGAGTAGTTGGCATGCACATAAGGCTATGAATTATATCATGAATGATAACAGGCCTTGCTAAGTTCCTCCCGTGACGCGATAGCACAATAGTGCGTACTGCCACGTAATATACAGATACAGATACTCATAGTGATGTATGTGTAGTACCAGCTACATTAAAATACACTGTAGGCAGCCCCTACAAAGATGGGAAATTTAGTTGATCCCCCCCTCCCCAGTGCTTTATTTTGAGGAAAGCCCGAGGCTCCCAAATTTACTGCAGGGCTCTCTATTAGCTGCATGATTGTGCCCTTGTGGTTTGCAAGATTTTGGCCTAATGCTTCTATTTAACACAGCTTATTTTATATAACTTTTTTCTTACTTAATATATATAATTAATAGCTCACTGTTATCTGTGAGTTTAGGGGTGAAAAAAAATATGTATTGTAAAATTTACCTGAATTAGTGATGTTATTGATTTAAAAAATATCAAATTTAGTTTTCATATCATTAAAAAGGTTCCCGAGAAGACCTTTATTATAGTGCTTTAAATTTTATAGGGAGTGGCTATTCATACGGCAGAGTTATATTTAGAATCAATGGGTGCCTATCATTCAGTAAACAAGGCTGCCCAGCCCCCAGACTTAGAGTTCAATTATAGAATCACGAATGATCAGGCCTACTGTCAATATCATAAAATTTATAATTATATTAAGCACATTCAATAGGCCTATATGTGAGCAGCAATGAAAATATTAAACCTACTTTCCGAGTTATATTGTATAATTCATGCATATTTACAAATAATGTATATTAACTTAACAGATTTCAGAACTAGGCTTAGGCCTATATGAAATCGTTTTTAAAATATATTTAGAAGCAGGCCTGATATATTATAAAAAGTCAATTGTTGCAAAAAAAAGTTAGGTTGCAACTTCCTTGAAGACACTGCAGACAGAAAAAAAACAGTGACAGAATTCAAGAGCCAGATAGTTCATAAATGTCAACCAGTATATTTCCCCCTTCCAGCTTGATACTCCAAATGGATGTGCTGTGGGAGCAACCATCCACTGATCACAAAGTCGAAGACCACGTGTGGTGCTGACTGAAGTCCAGTTAATGCTCTAATATGACAAGTTTGATTCACGTGTTGTGGCCATCGTACATACATGTCTTGTTTACATCAAGTTCAATACTTAATAGGAAAATTGGGAAACCAGGCATGCCACAAATAACGTTTGAAGTTTCATTTATTAGTGGAAAAGAAATAGAAAAAAGTAAATATATTTATTAGTGTAATTTAATAGTTAATAACGTTTTCTTTCGAAAAAATACTATTTTAAACTATTCTTGCGCTCTTTTGGTCATTTGGGAATTACCGGCTTCCCGTCGGGTCTCACTGACGTCATCGCATCACAGACCCGTTGACGATACCGTATTCAAAATGTCGGAAAGCCAAAGCTGGCTGATTCTGTCATTAGACGTCGAAATCTGACGTAGGCCTATAAACGTCATATTTTGACGTCGAAAGACGGTGACATAGGCCTAATGATCGGTGAACAAAAAAGCATGTTACACAAATCGTGTCATAAAAATAGCACGATCATGTGCGCGCGTCAGTCAGTGTGTTGTCACTTAATCGTTTCCGTCAAACAGGCCAAACGGCGCCGCATCAAAAAGTATGAGAGCCAGGGTCGATTTTTTCAAACTTTATTTCAAAATGACCAGAAAATAATACTTTATATTAGTGAATACAAATTTTAAAATAGTCAGGTCGTGATTTATATTTGAATCGGGAAATAAAATGTTATGCTCCGGGGGATTCCTTTACTTGACACTGGGCGGAATTTCTCCCGGAAAAAAAGTGACAAGCGGATGTTTGTAGACTATTTATCGTGGTCAGATTTTATTAGGTCATCACCTCCCACCTTCATTAACATAGCGTGGATGAATGAATGACACTGTATACGATTTTAATTAAGCTAAAAAAAACGGTCGCCGATCGCCATTCAATATATCACAATGCAAACGGCTGCAGCGCGCCTAGCGGATTGTAACGTCCCTAACCTAGGCCTGGGGCGGCTAGGCTAGGGCCTGATTTGCCGTACAGGCTACCCTGGGGCTGGGCCTATCACTTATCAATATCAGGCTATCTCTCGTCTCTCTCGCAGCCTGGCAGGCCTAGACTATCACTATCACTGTAACAGTGTAACGTTATCAGCTATCAGGCTATCTGATCTCTCGTCACTCGCTGTTTATCACGACTGGGTAGACCTAATACTAATACTAATAGGCTAATTCCATAATTTAATAATAGGACAATTTTAATTTTTTTGTGACGTAGGATGTACCTATCTAATGTTAGCTAGCTAACCTGCTAACGCTGATCGGCCTACTGTGACCGTGGCTCGCTGCGCTCGCTCGTTGTTTACTCGGCTAACGTTACTCGTTCATGTCGTTAGATCTAACGATTTTTTTTTTTGACAATTTGATTTTGACTCGAGGAGTTTCACCTTTTGCATCACAATCTACACAGTATTTATTGTCCTCATCCTTCAAAAGTGCTGACAATATTGCTTGGTGTTTGTCCTGCAAAGACTTGTTTTTTTCTTTCTCTGCTCTTGTTGACATTTTAATGTATTAATCTGTCAGCCAAAGTGGATTATATACAGCGGAAACCCGGCCCACTTGTCAAAATGGCGATAAACAGGAAGTTATGTGGGGTCTGGCATTTTACCGAAAAGACACGAAAAGACACGAAAAGACGGGATAGACTATATAGGAACTAAATATTTCATATTGTATCGTGTTTAGTACATCCCACACAGTCAGGGCACACAGTGTACATACCAAATTTTATAAAAAAAATATTAAATATAGGGTCTATCTTGCCTAATTCGGCATTTTAAAGTTTGTCAATGAGCGCTATACATTGCAATGTATTATCAATGGCCAGTCCCGCGTCACCGAAAAGACACCTAATAGTCCAGGAGCATTAGACTTATAGGGCCTACTTGGACAAAATTCATAACAAGCTGATTTTTAATGAAAATGTTCCCAGAGGTACTTATATTAACATATTAAAAGTCTCCAAAAATCCACCTGGAGCTTTTCAAGAAATTCAAGATGGCGTCCAAGATGGCCGCCGCCGTATTGTCATATCTAGGAAATTGTGTAGAGTAGTCAATTTTAGCTCAATTTTCTTTTGTAATATACCATTTCAACTGGTTTTATGGTCAGTAAGTCCATCTAGTCTACTCCCAGACAATATTGATGAACATTTAACGCTTGTCTAATCCAGGATGGTGTCCAAGATGGCCGCCAATGTATTGCCATAAGGATCAAATGGCCATCTTGGCGGCCATCTTGATTTTCTCAAAAAGCTCTATCCGGATTTTCAGGACTTTTAATATGTAAATCTAGATACCTCTGGGGACGTTTCCTGAAAAAATCAGCTTGTTATGAATTTTGTCCGGGTTTCAGCTGTTCCCGGGCTAATGCTCCTGGACTATAAGGACGGCAGGTTTATACAAGATCGCATTTTTTCTTATTATAGAATGTTAAATACGTGATCAATGGACTATACACGAAATATAAAATTAAAATATTAAAGATAAGTAGCCGGATTCGGCAATTTAAAGTACATCAATGAGCGCTTAACATTGTAATGTATTATCAATAGGTCTACAAGCTCAGCCTCACCGAAAAGACACCTAAAGACGGCAGGATTATACGAGATCGCATTATTTCTTATTATAGCATGTTTAATACGTGATCATCGGACTATATACGAAATATAAAATTAAAATATTAAAGATAAGTAGCCGAATTCGGCAATTTAAAGTACGTCAATGAGCGCTTAACATTGTAATGTATTATCAATACAAGTTCAGCCTCACTGAAAAGACACCTAAAGACGGCAGGATTATACGAGATCGCTTTATTTCTTATTATAGCATGTTTAATACGTCATCATCAGATTATGTACGAAATATAAATTTAAAATATTAAAGATAAGTGGCAGAATTCTGCAACTAAGAGTGTCAATGAGCGCTATACATTGCAATGTATTATCAATGGGCAGTCCCCCCTCACCGAAAAGACACCTAAAGACGGCAGGATTATACGGAATCACATTATTTCTTATTATAGCATGTTTAATACGTGATCATCGGACTACATACGAAACATAAAATTAAAATATTATCGGAGTAAGTACAGGACAGGTACTGTGTAAAAGCATAGAAACCTAAATCTATATTAATAAACAATACTATGAATTGATACACTTTCATCAGATATCTAAGCCTGCAGTGTCAGAGACATCTTAAAACTTAAGCAGTGCCACCCTCCCCCTTTTTCACTCTGGGGGTGTTGAAAAGATTAAAGCAATCTGACTAACGGTAGCTGCCATCACTTAGGGCGTAGTTCAGCGTTGATCGTGTTGTGACAACATTTTAGGGAGAGGAGCATCACTTTGATTACGAAACACTAAGTAACTTATTAAAGCTGTTATCTCAAAAAAGAAATACTTGCTAAAATATTTATATATAGTATACAGAACTGCTTTGCATATTAAGTTTCCGTCAGTATGAACTTAGACCGGTAAATTGATAAGTAATTGCAAAGTGTACATATACAATGTCATAACAATTCGAAAATTATCATGATTATGCGGCTAGTTATAAGTTAGTAACAAAATTATAATATTACTACAGCATGTATCAGAAATAGTTTTATAAAACCTTTCCGATGCTTGGAGTAGGTGATGTTTGGACTTAGTAATTTTAGGTGTAGTTTTTTGTATATTTGAACCACCCATTGTAAATTATAACTTTGTCAGTTTTTAAGATATTTCAAAGTGTAATACATCATTGGAATCGCTCAGGCACCTAGTATTAGCTCATATTTGTTATATTTCGATATCTTAAAAAGAACCTATATAAAAAGAGATTTTAATAAATTGCAAAATTTATCAATCTTTGTACAATTATGGCTTTGCCAATTTGCAAGATATTGTCAAGCTAAATATACCATCGGAATCGCTTACTTAACTAGTATTTGCTATTATTCTCAGTAAGTGGTAGTTGAAAAAGAACTTATTTAAAAACGGTTTTAAATGAATAAAAACTTCAATATATTAGGCACATCGTCGAGACGCATATCAGATTATAGTGGCTAAAAATACTTTCCAGTGATATAAATATTTCCACTTTATCTTGGAAACTTTTTCTGTTATTAATTAAAAATCATGTTTCAATGTTGTTTTCAATGCAAATAATTATTTGGATGCGATGCAGTTAATACCTAGTGGACTCTTCTTGGCTTCAGGCCCGAAGCCAGGGGGGTCGGAGGAGTCGTACGACCCCCCCCCCCCCCTGCAAGCTGAAGGTCCACATTTTGGCCATCCCATATCTCAGACTTTTGACCAACTTCACAAAAACATTGGTTCAACGTTTCGAGACTATGGATACACATTGTGATTGTTTCGTGTTTTGCAAAGTGTTAGACGTTTCTAGCCGTATTACCATTGTTAGGCCTACTGGTTTGAAAAATCACCAAACCATTTAGCGGCATATATATGGGGCTGTAGGTAATAAGGTTGAATTACCCATTATTATAGGTTCATAAATCGTGTAACCTTTTCTCTGTGATTGTCTCTATAAACTGTTGTTTCATAACTATTTCATAACTCGTTCATGGTCCAAAATGTAGAATGCAAAAAATACTAGATTTGGTCCGAAATACATTTCAAGCCTTAGATTGCAAAATTTCCCATGGAGCATGTCCCCGTACACCTCTAGAGCAGAGCACAGGCCCCATAAGAGACTGGCCTTTGGGGTGTAAAAATTATAGTAAAATATCGCCCCTTCCCCCTATCCCCCGTCTGTCAATTCCTGGATCCACCACTGATTAGCAATTTACTATGTGGTTGGAAAAAATACAACCAGCTGATTTACTACACGCAAGGGTTATAGATCTTAACCCTTAGAGCACTGAATTGTTTTTTTGTATAAACCATGGAGACCAGGTTTTTTTTTAAATTTCAAATCATCATATATGTTTTAGTTATCTCTTTCTGCTTCATTTCACTACCTAGGACCTATGTTATGGGTCTGCGACCATTAAATTAATTTTCTCTAATTATTTCAGCGCGGGGATCGTCTACATACGGTCCCCGCGCTGAATGGGTTAACCACTTAATGGTGTTTTCTTGTCGCACAGGTTCTTGTTTCTGTAAGTATTATGGCAAGTTTGTAGTTTAGGCCTAATTAAAATGTTTCATCTTAGATCAGGGCCATAGGCCTAGCTTGCGGGGGGGGGGGGGGGTGGTAGAGGTGGAATTTTAAAATGATGCCTCATTTTAGTAAAATTTTCGCCTGTTTTACCATTAATACCAGTTTCCACCACCCCCCCCCCTCCTCCGCTGCCCCATGTGTTCTGTCCCAGGCTACTGGTATTTCCAATGGCACTGAATGTAAGAAACCTCTCTAATCAGGGCCGTAGCCACGGGATACTGATTACTCCGGTGTGTGGGGTGGGGTTGTCTTGCGAAATTTGACATTTCAAATGGTGCATCCTGGCAATATTGGTCCGGTGAAAACCGGACCGGTGGCTACGGCAAGTTTATTTTCCTATCTTTTTCAGCAAAATGATTTGATGTATAGGGTTACTTTACAAAAGTATATTACATCGCAATCTGCTGAGTCAAGCAGTAGGCCCTATAGGATACGACATTTATGCTTCACCTGCCACCTACTGATTATGTCTATGATATCCCTTTATACATATTAATTCACATAAACATTTTGGACTTCACATTACACCTGAAGCTGAATCATAACGCTAGATGGGCTGTCAGAAAATATTCACACCAACATTTCTGCATTATTAATTAATTTCGTTTCACGAATTTGCTAGAAGTGGTTCCTATATGATCCTGTTCTATAGCATTATTTGTTAGGGCATAGGGGCCTACGATAGAACAGCGTCAACTACACTGGTATAATATAATGATTCTGTCCCGGGGTAAACCGGTAAATCCATTAAATTACACACACAAAATCATCAATCGATCCTTTTGTAAAGTTTGTCAGCTACAAAAACAAACATCGTTTTCATGTTGCATGACATGTAGATGTTTTTTATTGAAAAAACATGTATTTTCCTCAGTATTATGATATAGTTATTCAGTAGTAGATAAGCCTAATAGAGAAATACACATTAATGCAAAATGGCACGTGATCATAATAGCTTTAAGGGGTGGCCTAATCAATTTAGCGTAGGCGGTTGAAAAACTTTTTGTGTCTTAAAAGGCAGGAAATGCGGAACATGGGGGGTTTATATTTAAAAAATAATGCAGAAGAAACATTCCCTCGTACCATCCTACTGGCGGCTGCCGAAAAAAAGTAGGAAAAAGGTCCACTTCTGGCTTAAAACGACCCCCCACACAAAATGCCTGGCAGCGGGCTAGCTGGGCTTTACAAGGTGCCTTACAACACTAATTAGCAGCTGACGCCAGCGTTTGGCAGGGGGTCAGCTAGGTGTGATAATGATCCCAGTCCGATGATCACGTATTGAACATGCTATAATAAGAAATAATGCGATCCCGTAGAATCCCGCCGTCTTTAGGTGTCTTTTCGGTGAGGCTGAACTTGTCTTGATAGAACATTACAATGTATAGCGCTCATTGACGAACTTTAAAGTGCCGAATTCTGCTACTTATCTTTAATATTTTTATTTTATATTTCGTACATAGTCTGATGATCACGTATTAAACATGCTATAATAGGAAATAATGCAATCCCGTAGAATCCTGCCGTCTTTAGGTGTCTTTTCGGTGAGGCTGAACTAGTATTAATAATACAATACAATGTAGGCTTATACTATAGGATATAGCGTTCATTGACGCTCTTTAAATAGCCGAATTCGGCTACTTATCTTTAATATTTTAGTTTTATATTTCGCATATAGTCCGATGATCACATATTAAACATGCTATAATAAGAAATAATGCGATCTCGTAGAATCCTGCCGTCTTTAGGTGTCTTTTCGGTGAGGCTGAACTTGTAGGCCTATTGATAATACATTACAATGTATAGCGCTCATTGACGTACTTTAAATTGCTGAATTCGGCTACTTATCTTTAATATTTTAATTTTATATTTCGTATATAGTCTGATGATCACGTATTAAACACGCTATAATAAGAATTATCGCGATCTCGTATAATCCTGCCTTCTTTAGGTGTCTTTTTGGAGACGCGGGACTGCCCATTGATAATAGATTGCAATGTATAGCGCTGATTGACGGACTTTAAAATGCCGAATTAGGCAAGATATAATTATTATTTTTTTATAAAATTTGGTACATACACTGTGTGGGGCCTACCTAACACGATACATAAATATCTGAGTCCATCCGCCAGCAAACAAAAATAATTCAGAATCATAAAGTAGAATAAAAACAGTTTAATATTGCTTACATTCACAAACAACAAAACAAACCATTATTATTACCATTGCATAAAACATATCCACTTCAAACCATGATTTAGTGCTTTAAAACATAAGAAAGCGCGACACCTTAAGGCTTAACAATTTGTTCGTTGACAGATATAGGCCTCTAATTTGATTAAGTTTTAATCAGTAGGCCTAGGGGAGGACGGGGCTTGTTCGAACCCTTAAGACATAATGCATACCTGTTCACTAGCTATTTACCTAAATCACTCATTATTTCATACATAGAGTGCTTCCACATGTATGATGCCCCACTAAAATTTATATTCAGTTGTCTTGTATTTTTTTTTAAATATAGCGCAAAATGTGATCACAACCAGACTGGTCGGACATGCCCCGCCTCTCGGGCATGTTCGACCAGTACCGTTCGAACATGCCCCGGTTATTAAAGTGCAATACAACAATGACAATAATTGGCAATCTTTTGTATTTTATTATTGCATTTTGCATAAATAGCAACAGTGTGATGTTGCCTTTCACAAGGTAGCAGCACCTTGTCAGTCTAGCATAACGTTGCCGGCAGTGGGCAATGGCAGCTTGTCCATCAGGCCACCGGCGCACCACTGGCGGCATTTATTACGGTTATCCACCAACCGCCGGTTTACCAGACAAAACAGCATGTGTTGTATGAAAAAGTGTGATAATGTGTGGCTGAGTGAGTACCAGCATGTATGGGTGAGTGTGGACATGTGTGAATAAGATAAACTATGTTGCAATTATGACCATTGGTTGTGAGGCTAGTTCGGGGCATGTTCACACCCTTCCCGGGGCATATCCGAACACGTTTGAACGTGCCCCGTAATGCCATTTCAGCTTCAACCCCAATTATTGCCCATACCCCTTGTGATGGTTCAAAAATACTTTCCCTGTATGTTGTATACCTCTGTGTTCCATTTATAGAACAAGAAATGGTTACTTAACTACTAAAAAATGTAGTTCACACAGTATTTAGAAAAATTAACGTAAATAAGATAAAATGAGACGAAAATCAAGTATTTGAATCATGAGCAAAACAAAAAAAACTATAGCTGGTGAATTTTGGGGAAAACAATACTTAGGGGAGAGGTACACGATGAATTATATTTTTAATTAACCAGGTGGCCCTCAATTCTGAGTTAGGGCCTACCAGCAGGGTGCGGACGTGCCCCGGTGTTGGAACATGCCCCGTCCTCCCCTAATAATAAAGCGTTAGATGGGTAGGCCTACATCACAAAAAAAATAAAATGTATATCCATGAGACATGACCATTATGTCCATGTCCATAAGTATTATATGACCCGGGATGGGATACGACCATTTTTTTAACACGGTAGTCTGTTTGAGTGCAGTGGCGGATCCAGGGGGGGGAGGGGGCGCTGGAGGCGCCCCCCCCCCTATTTTCGCCAAATACTAAAGTCCCCCAAATTTATTAAAATTTATCAAAAACTCTTGGGGCGCCCCCCCCCCTTTCTACAGATCTTGGATCCGCCATTGGAGTGCTATAAACAAAAAATCGGCTTAATATTATCTAAATTACAAAAATAAGGGGCGGATTCAGGATTTTTCAAAGGGGGGGGCTTTAATTTAAATCAAAATGTGTGTAGTCTCATGTCAATCACCGGCGTGCTGTGCTAGGGGGGTTTGGGGGCATATGCCCCCCCCCCCCCCAAGAAAATTTGAATTTAAAGACTCCGTTTACTGCCTTCTGGTGACATCTGCAGGTGGCACCGTTCAAAACTTACAAAAATGGAACAATTGGAAGAATTATAGTAGGGTCAAATGATAAATATTAAAATAAATATATATTTTGCACACATCAATATACCGCTTTGACTGATTTTAAAATAGTTAGGCCTACCGTGTAGGCCTACACATTTTGATATTAATTAACTTGTGATTTCACAAAACTAACTATTTGTATGTAGGCTACATTATCCTGTTTATGTCAAATAAGTCAGAAATGACTTTTTACTTTGTGAATAAAATATCTGTCTAAGGTATGAATATCCAGTTGTGATTAAATATTGTGATACATAGTCCGGTAAAGCAGGCCATAATAGCCAGTATCAGAGGCAAAGTAGACAGTCTGTCATTTTCCTTTAACATTAAAACATCTCAGAACTGATCATTTTGGCTCAGACTCAACTCAAGCCTCGCTTTTTCTGTTCTCCTTCCAAGGCTACTGAACATTTTAATATTTTTTTCACTGATGTAGGCTAGCTAAAAAAGCCACCTCGTACATCGAACACTGAAATATAAATTATATTTTCTTAGGAGAAGTTAGTTGAGATGAAATATCCAAGGTTATAAATTGTTTAAAGTCCTGGGTGGGATGATATCAATGCCATGGTTGTTAAATCTACTTATCATTTATATATTGCACCGCTAACTTATTTAATAAATTTGTCACTTGCACAGGGAGTATTTCCAAAAGAATTAAAAATTGCCAAGGTGACACCAATATATAAAAGTGGTGATTGTAAGACTATTAACAAATATAGTTTTTGAATGTATAATGTACAACAGAATTTTCTCCTTTCTAAACTCTTTTAATTTGTTATACAAATATCAATTTGGATTTCGTGAAAAACATGGTACTAAAATGATATGGCTTTATTTGTGTTAGTGGACGAAATATCCAAGGAATTAGATGAAGGAAAAATTGTACTAAGGGTGTTTTTAGACTTAAGTAAAGCGTTTGATACTGTTGACCATTCCATTTTACTTTAAAAATTATTTAAATATGGTGTTAGAGGTTTCGCTCTCAAATGGATGACAGATTACTTGAAATAATGACAGCAGTATGTATTATTTATTAGATATTGTTCTTCTAATGTGGTGTACCACAAGGTTCACTATTAGGTCCTTTGTTATTTTTAATTTATGTCAACGACATGTCTAATGTATCACACTTTTATTTGCAGATGACACAAATGTTTTTACTATTGGAAAATATGTGAGGCAATTAATAGGCATTATGAATAATGAATTAACAAAAAATGTTGAATGGTTAAATGTAAACAAACTGTCATTAAATGTCAAAAAACTCATTACATGAGTTTTAGCTTATTTCGAAATCGTAGTATTAACGATACAGATATTAAGATTAATGGGCAAATGGTAGCAAGTGTTGCTTGTACTAAATTGTTAGGAGTTTTAATTGATGAAAAACTGTCCTGGGCAGTTATTAAATCTATAAAAATGAAAATTTACATCAATATTAAATAAAGAAAAAAGTATATAAACTTGTCAACATTAGTAACCTTGTACCACACTATTATTAATCCTTACCTAACGTAATGTTTAGAAGTGTGGGGAGGAGCTGCTGGTGATGTATATTTATTGTCATTGTTTAAATTGCAAAAACGAGTGGTTAGGATAATGAAAACCTTACCCCACAAAACTCACACTGAACCTATCTTTTTAGATTCAAAATTATCAAACATTAATCAATTATAGAAACAGAAGATTTTATTATTTATGTTCAAATATATTCTTGGTTGTCTATCCAAATTGTTTAACCTTTTGACTGCTGGCTCGGCACGATGTGTGGGCTATCACTGCTGACCAAGTTTAACCCTTTCATCACCACATTTTTCTAAATAAGGTTTGTTAACATCAGGCTAACCATAGATAAATAGTATTCTAATTTGAAATAAAAAGTGCAATAATAGATAAATTAAAGGTCCATGTAAGATTGTCTGCTTTTCTTGTTCATTTATTTGTGTTTATCTGGTAACCATGGCAAACAAAGTCAATAAAAGCAGGGTCAAACCAGCCTTAACTATGTAAAAATACTTTTTGGAGAGTTTTGCTCAAATTCTGTTCACTTGAGATGTCTATGGTGGTTGAAACTCACCAATACCCCAGAATGGAGCTATACCACAACACCCCGAGAGGTTACAGAGGGTAATATAAGGGCTGGAGGGGTAATACCCCATCAAATTACCCTTATGTCACCCCTTTTCCCGTATGGCAGGAAAGGATCAAATAACAAAACGATTGTCATGTTTGGACCAATGGCTAGTACTTCAAATACATTTGATGAATCCCAACCCAAGTACACACGGTGACATGGGTTGGGGTTGGGCTTCACAGGGATATTACCCGAAGGTCATGACAAGGACATCTCAAGGTCACAGATAGGTCAAATCAGCTTCAAATAGGTGAAAATAACCTATTTTTGTTGGTTTTGTTTCAATTCAGCTCACTTGAGATGTCAATGTTGGTAGAAACTCACCTAGACCTCGGCATGGAAATATAATAAAACACCCCCAATAAGTTATAGGGTTAATATAAGGGCTAGAGGGGTGATACCACATGAATCACCCTTATGACACCCCTTTCTCATATATCTGGCAAAAATGGACCAAATAACTCGACGATTGTCATGTTTGGACCAATTGCCAGTGGGCCTACTTCAAATACATTGGATGAATCTCAAACCTAAGTAGGGCCTACACATGGTGACATGGTTTGTGGTTGGGCTTGACAGGGGTGTTACCTTAAGGTCACAACAAGGTCATCTCTCTCAAGGTCACAGGAAGGTCTAATCAGCTTCAAATAGGTGCAAATAGCCTATTTTTGTTGGTTTTGCTTCAATTCAACTCACTTGAGATGTCAATGGTGGTTGAAACTCACCTATACTAGACCCAAGCATGGAAATATAACAAACACCCCCAGAGGTAACAGCGTTAATATAAGGGCTGGAGGGGTAATACCCCATCAAATCACCTTTATGTCACCCCTTTCTCATATGGCAGAAATTAACCAAATAACTCAACGATTGTCATGTTTGGACCAATGGTCAGTACTTCAAATAAATACATGTGATGAATCACAATACATGTTATGTATCACAACCCAAGTGGTGACATGGTTGGGGTTGGGCTTGACAGGGGTCATAAGGTCATGACAAGGTCATCGCAAGGTCACAGAAAGGTCAAATCAGCTTAAAATAGGTAAAAATCCTGGGGGGTTTGCTTCAATTCAGCTCACTTGAATCACAAAACGGATTCCCCATACCCGAAAACCTAGACGTGGAGCCAATAATTATGTTTGGCCCTTTTGGTCCAAATATATTACGTTTTGTATGGATCTCGACACTTTTATTATTCTATGTCCGGGCCTATTGCTCCCTGAGTTTTTATCCAATCGACTTCAAACCTTGGCACAATGATCCTTAGGTTTTTTGGAGGTGTGATATGACTTTTCTAAGTCATAAATCATGATCTTCCGGATTTCTTAAGGATTTCCTGGATCACCATGTGGATTAACGTCGGTCCAATGATTTACATGTTGGGAGAAGCCAATGAATGATTCTTGATTATTAAATAGGGGCCCTTTGTCAGAGGCGACACGACCGACCCTTTGAGCACTCACTACATTTAATCAATTAAAACACAAAGGCCAGCGTCGTAGAGAGTTGCTCAGCATTGAACCAACATTGGTTGCTTGATATGAACAGTAGAACCTTTCAAATTATGCATTTTACCATTGAACTAGCAGTTATAATTGCTTCAAACACGTCGATGCAATGTGGTTTTATTATTTTGCCAGCGTCACAGACAGTGATACAGCATTAAACTAGCAAAGAAATTAGAATACAGAAATTTAAAATTTCAATCAATTTCTCATAAATAACCCAACAATATTTAAAAAGGTCGCCAAAAAACGCACATAACGTAGTCCAAACATTATTACCCTCTACCAGTGTTGGCGGTAGGATGAAAAATATCTTAGCCACTGTGGCTAAAACCTCTGAAAAGTTTTAGCACATTTTCTTTCTTGTAGCCACAATGAAATCATGTACCCAGTATCCATAATATTGGTGATATTGGTCTAGTAGGCCTATTGATTTTGCATCTTACCACAGAAAGATAACTACTCAAGTTGAACCCGTTCATGATTTAGTCTTCATTTAGCGAATAAATAACCACACATTTATTTTATGAAAAACTTCCAAGTGGTAGGCAAAGATGTCATGACTGCAGCAGCAGTGTGGAGTCAGTTTTATTACACTGATCATATAAGCCTGTGTTAAGCGTTCCCTGTTCTTGACCCTGTTCTTGACTAATCACTTTGATTAACGACTCCGCATTCCTACTTAATGGAGTATCAGGCAAAGCCAAGGGAATGTACTGAGCGGCCGACCAACTAATCGCTTAGTTTTGTACGAAAAGGAGTTTTGTCCCAGCGAGGTGTTAGCTTTTAATAAATTCGAATGATTGCTTATTCATGAATGTTCTATCACAAGTTCTTCCGTCTGTTGAGGCTAATAGGTCGATCACTGACACAGTGCCAGTGACAGGTAAAACGATCAGGCCTAATCCATTGCAATGGCCCGATGGTAATAAAATGTAAAACACAAATTATTGAATGCAGATACAAAATAACTCATAACACAAAGGTTGTGATACAGTGACATACACATCACATGATCAGTGTATATAAAACAACATCATATTATCAAGTGGACAGATCACAGGAATAGGTCTACGCCGTGGTCGTCCGCATTTTGTTTTTTGTTTAGAATGTAAACAAACATAGTTTGTGTTGAATATAGTCTATAACATAGGCTATTATTGCTATATTTATAGATCGGCAAAATTGAAAGATGCTACCAAGATCGATTGAGAATTTTTAAAAAATCAAATAAAGCCATGTTTATGTAAAAAAACGATGGTAATGCAGTCATTTTTCAAGCTACTTTTACCGCGAAAACGGCTCAAGATCATCTAGTTTTTGTATTCGTTACTGTGGCTAAAGACATCACAAATCTTTCGCCACATGGCAAATATCTTCGCATTTGGCGACGTGGCGAGCGGCCAGCGCCAACGCTGCTCTACACAATTACCCTCTAGTTATATTTGGGCTATGCCCAAATATATTGAGTTTTTAACGGAACTTTAAACTTATTATTCTTGGCACGTTCTTGTAAGACGCTATATCTCCCTGAGTTTTTTCTAATCAACTATACTCTTGAATGGCAAAAGGCAGTTCCTGCTTACTTGTAAAGTGAGCAGATACCGCACTATGCTGCTCTTCAAATGCAAAAGGCAGTATCTGCTTACTTGTAAAGTTAGCAGATACTTCCTTTTGGCTTGCACAGCAGTAGTCCTATAATTGGGTCCAATGTTTGTTCAATAGTGGACATGTGGGGTGATTCTCCATTCATTGCCAGGAGGGTGAACAGGGTGCCCCTATGTCCAGACCTACTCCACCCTTTAGTCCCTGGATTTGATAATAAAAATACATTTATCCCAAGGTTTCAATTCCGGGCCAGCGTCGCAGACGGTGGCCCAGTATTGAACAGATATTGTGTATTTGTTATGGACAGTTGAAACATTTCAAATGCTACAATTAAAATAACAGTTGCAATTCTTTTCGAACACAAAACGTTGAATCAATGTTGTTTTAATGTTGGCCTAGAATCGAGGATAGTGATACAGCATTAAATCAACAGAGATACAAGTCAATGTGTGTACTGTGCACCCTGAATGCGATTCCATTTGACAAACAAATATATATCTATTTAAAACTGCAAAAGCTCAGGGGGACTTCTGAAATTTGAAGCCTGGAGTCCAAAGTTACAGTTCAGAATGGCTGCCAAAAAACTCATACGCGAAATTCTAATTAATCTGTCATGATTAAAATAACCAAACCAAATTCAAAATGGCCACCACAAATACTCATAAAACCTAGCCCAAATAGTATTGTTATTTGAAAAGTCACAATTCATGTCTAGTTGTTATTATACATTATTACAAGGTACTGAGATATGGCATATTTCAACTTTCTGGTGGCTGACATGACCTATGCCATTGACCCATAGTGTGACCATGACCTTGAAACACTAAAATAATGGCATCAACGGCTTCCCGGTTCCGAAAACGTAGAGACTTTATTTGGTTTTATATCAGGACAAGTCACTGAGATATGGCACATTTTCACTTGCTGGTGGCTGACAATGACCCATGACATTGATCCAGGGTATGACCTTGATCTTAAATGACAAAAATAATGCCACCAACGCATTCCCCGTACCCGAAAACCCAGGTGTAGAGCCATTATTTAAATCCATATGATGCCTGGTTACTGAGATATGACGCATTTTCACTTTCTGCACTGTTCTTGTGGCGGCCATTTTGAATATGAAAAATAGATTCAATTGATGTAGGCAACACATTTTTGAAAACATGTTTTGGTAAGACATATGAACTCATTTTTGATAAAATCGCCTTTCCAAAATTGTGTCTAGGTTGAGTGTTTTTTGGGGTTAAAACAAGGGAAATATGCCACAGTATTGTTGGGAGATAAACCTTTGCTGTCAGCGTGCACGTGTTATTTGTAGTTCTAAAATGCCCGCTAGGTTACGCCTTTGCGGATAACAATCGGAAAAACTAGACACACAATGAACGCCAAACACGATCCTCAAGTTATTCCTATCACGTATGACAAGCACAATACTTTTATATTTAATATAGTTAGTTTTTCATTGCGACAATACCCACTCTTATTTTGCTCGTTTTTTCACACGTATATGTATGTGTTCAGCAACGTCATAAAACGTATATACGTGTTTAGCAGTCAAAAGGTTGATAATTATTATATTCGGAATGTGAATATTCATAGTCATGTAACACGCCAGCAAAATAAACTGCACAAACATAAATGTAGGACGTCTGCCGCACAAAAGGCAATCAGGTGTTATGGTGTTATTTTATGGAATGAATTTTCAAGCAAAGTATGTTTTGATGTCAGTTTTACATGTTATATAAGAGCGTTACCATTTTTCTTTTGAATCAAGTATAAATTTTTGTTACAAATTATATCCTCTGAAGTATTATACATTATTTGATAGTATCATGCACTTCTGCACTTAGTTATTTTTTTTACAAATTTGAAAATATAACTTTTTGAGGGCGCATACGCCAGTGGGCGTTTTGTCCTCTTTGTCATTAGATGCGATATATTTTATTTGTTATTTTATCTGTATAATATTGTTCTGTTTTCATATTGTATTTCTAATGACAATAAATACCTTTTGAATTGAATTGAAAAAAAATATCAGATCCCTTTGTATTCGTGAGAATGTATATCGGAACTATTTGTGTTACAATTTTAGTAAAACTATTTTTGTTATAAAACCTCTTCTGAACCAGTTATAAAATAGCAAGTAGCCCAGGCCTTACATATGTCCTATTATTGAAAATAGGCCTACAACGCAAATCAAAGGTAGGTGCATGGGTCCTCGTGATTCGCTGAGTAAACATTGTAGGCCCACCACATGCATGGCATAATCAACGTCAACAGGAGTGGAGTCCGACGCACTGTAAATATTATGGTTCAGTGAAGCAAAATTGCTTTAACCGGAGTTTAACACTATGCTATGCGAACGAAATCATGCATTGTAATTTATTGCATATAAATTCATGGAAGATAAAGTCAAACCACAATCGATTTAATATAAATAAGATCAGTATAAGACCAATCGCTTCCGAATATAACAACTAGTTTTAATAGTGTTAAAAAGGATAGATTCGTAATATCCCCCATCCCAGCAATATGAACACAAACATTAGTATGAAGCGCACCCCAGTATCTGGATTAATGTAGTGTGTGATACCTCAGGATGCCTGTCTATTCCCACGTGTCCCTAGGGACGCTTGTAGCGGTACGCGCGGATTTGGCGCTTATGAGTTAAGCTCACATTGAGCAGACGTGTTCTCAAGCTCTCAATAAATCCAATACAACATCATGTTTTATCATCAATTGTGTTTCGGAATTCACCATCAAATCAGACTGTTTTCAAGTGTTTTAAAATTTCCTTGTGTCACAAAGCTTTAGGGAAACTTGTCTAAAACCACCACCCTTAATGCATGACTTCATTATTGGTCAACCTGGTATGGAAGGTTAGATATCATACAACTAATAACAGCTGAATCAACACGCTAGTTATGTTTTGATTAGTTAAGTTTTCATGTTTATACTATTTTCCTGTAGTAAATTAATATGGGGTTATGACCAGAAATCAATTTTGGTCTTTAAGGGGGCCCTGGTGTAGTGGTTAAAGCTTCTTGCTTGGAAAGTCGGATATCACGGTCCGAACCCCGCTCTGGCATTCAAGTTTAAAAGAAACAAAATGTCTCTTCCCCGCTCACATTCAATATCTCACCATCATCCTCAGGAGGTTCTCCTGGCCCAGCTTAGCCTACATATGCACACATGTGGCCTAAAACCCCATTCATTTCATTTTTGTTCTTAAAACGCCCAACCACCATTCTGAAAACGTCCACGTGTTTGCTGCGGAAAAATTAGTGGGTGGGGGTTTTCGGCAGAGGATGCATTTTAAATCAAATTGAAATAAAAATACAAAATTACTATTATAGGGCCTATACCCTTTTTATCAAAGGAATTAATAGCTACTGATATTACTAAGTACATAGCTTTATAATATTTTTTGGCAACATAGATACAAAAACAAATTAGTGTTTGAGAATGTAGGCCTACCACCGGGATGTAGCATTCCGCCTATGCTTTATTGTTATTATGGTATTCATCAGGGTTTTTTAATAGATATTCTGTTGTGTCTAAAAAGAGGGCAATGTCGGATCCAGGATTTGAATGACGGGATCTCCGAATTTTCAACTTACACACTATCAGAGGGGTCCTGCAGCACGCTTTTCCCGAAAATTATGAAATCTAAGGCTTTAATTGCTGCATTTTGGAGCAATTTTCTACCCAAATATTTGACTTTTTTGGTTTCTTTATGACACTGCAGGGCCGTTTATTTTAAATCTCCCACATAGGGGGGGGGGGGGGGGCTTAAGCCCCCCCAAGCCCCCCCCCCTTTAGATCCGCGCCTCTAGATCAGACAGTATTTGTCTTCACATTACTTCAAATTTCAAAAAACTAAATGACAAAAACAGAAGCCAACACAAATGTGATAACTGTTAGCGTACCAGATAGTATAGCTCTAATATTATTTATTTTTATCTTGCTATTTTAATCAATGTCTAGAAATTTTAAAATATTCTAGGAAAATTAGTTAATCTGTCTTTGCTTTTAATTATATATCTACATAGATGCAGGCCATTAATAATTTAAAATAGATCATAGATCTATTGTATCTGTGCTTGACTTTATTTTATGAGTTAATTGTCACCTGCCGTTACATGTTAGCCTACTTGTAGCCTATGTGGCCTATTGGTTTATCATAGTGTCCGAGTTGGTAGTGTCCGAGTTAGTCTAGGGTCCGAGTTGGTATAGGGTCCGAATTGGTATAGGGTCTGAGTCGTCCGGGAACCTAAAATACGGTAGTAATTCATAATTTGTCTATAATGTAATAATAGCATATAAAATAATAAGGAGAAGGTGATATTTTAATAGAGACTAGAAAAATCTTATATATTTTTTTGAATAGGTGATGCATGCTATGTTATATTGTTGTTGTTATTCTTTTTTGAATTTTAATATCATAGATCGGTTGAATGTTTTATGGTTTACCTGTACCATGCCGATTCAAAATAAGGTTTATCTTATCTTATCTTCCTCATTAGTCTGGTGCGGTATGCCTAAAATTAGAAGTTCTTGCCCAAATTGATTTTATTGTTTTTTTGACTTTCTTAGGGGTCAAATAAGCCAAAAATATTGGGGTTTAATTTTTCCCGCCCCTCAACCTCGTTTTATGACACATTCAAAATGGCCGCCATCGAAATCACATATTAAGCCACGACCTGGGCTCTAGGATAGCTAGAGTCACGATTTTGATGTCTATACCTATGTTTTTAGGTATGAACAATCCAATAGTGACCAAATAATTTTTTTTTTCTCGGGAATATGAAAAAACTCAAATTGAGACAATATTTTGTTGTAGCGTTGTTTAGTCTGTATTATGATAAGCAGTACATTGTTGATGGTTTTTGAATGGTGGGTGGTCCGTTAATAGACCCCAAATATTCCACCAAAATGACGTAAGCGATGGTAGAAGCTGAACAATTTCAATAATGATGTTTGATGCATTTCCTTCATATGAACATTTTACAACAGTCACAAAGGATACTTATAGAGGGTAAGGTGTATTTTACAAAAAAACATTTGATAATTTTGAGAAGTGGGTGGGATGGCTCGAGGTTCTATTCGAAATAAAATAAAGTAATCCCAAATTGTGCACAAATTGTGCGTTCGGCAATGTTTCATATTTGCTCAGCAAATTATCAGAATTAATCATGGTGGTTAATTGTGGTTCATCCCATCCACAAAATGATTGGAGTTTTAGATTTTGTTCTTTAAAATGCATAACTGATGCACAAGAACAAATAAAAAGGCGACTTTTAATTCATCACAGCCTATGAGAGATATCCGCGTATAGATTCCAGCCATAATTGGAAAGGGACAGGGGCATCACCATATCTGGCATTTACGAGGATCACTGCAAACATTCAATGGCCTGGTTCATATTCTTATACAAACGGAACAAGCTGCTCACAACCAGAAATATGTTTTGATAGGTATCAGAAAATCAGTTGCAATCTAAATTACATTGAGTGTAAAAGAAGATACAAGTAGTAGTAGTAAATCTTTGCATTACGTCACTTTTCGGCACAAAAGGTCTTTTAAATTGTAATATGATAAAAACGTTGTAGGCAATTGATGAGATGAATGATGTACAGATGATGATGTGAGGGTGGGGTGATAGGGCATGGTGGGTATGTCTAGGGGATATACCTCCAGACATGCCCAGACGGACGGAGACTTGAGATTTCCCTGTGCAATTTAATGCTGAAACTCCGCTATCCTCAGGTCGGATAGTCCACAGAGTAACAATAGGAAGGATAACTCCCTCTGGAAAACTCCATTCATCCCACGTGAGAGACCTAATGTCAAACACGCTACATCTCAAGGTCACAGATAGGTCAAATCAGCTCCAAATAGGTGAAAATAACCTATTTTTGTTGGTTTTGTTTCAATTCAGCTCACTTGAGATGTCAATGGTGGTGGAAACTCACCTAGACCTCGGCATGGAAATATAACAAAACACCCCCAATAAGTTATAGGGTTAATATAAGGGCTAGAGGGGTGATACCACATGAATCACCCTTATGACACCCCTTTCTCATATATCTGGCCAAAATGGACCAAATAACTCGACGATTGTCATGTTTGGACCAATTGCCAGTAGGCCTACTTCAAATACATTGGATGAATCCCAAACCTAAGTATGGCCTACACATGGTGACATTGTTTGTGGTTGGGCCTGACAGGGGTGTTACCTCAAGGTCACAACAAGGTCATCTCTCTCAAGGTCACAGGAAGGTCTAATCAGCTTCAAATAGGTGCAAATAGCCTATTTTTGTTGGTTTTGCTTCAATTCAACTCACTTGAGATGTCAATGGTGGTTGAAACTCACCTATACTAGACCCAAGCATGGAAATATAACAAACACCCCCAGAGGTAACAGCGTTAATATAAGGGCTGGAGGGGTAATACCCCATCAAATCACCTTTATGTCACCCCTTTCTCATATGGCAGAAATGGACCAAATAACTCAACGATTGTCATGTTTGGACCAATGGTCAGTACTTCAAATAAATACATGTGATGAGTCACAACCCAAGTACACATGGTGACATGGTTGGGGTTGGGCTTGACAGGGGTCATAAGGTCATGACAAGGTCATCGCAAGGTCACAGAAAGGTCAAATCAGCTTAAAATAGGTAAAAATCTTGGGGGGTTTGCTTCAATTCAGCTCACTTAAATCACAAAACGGATTCCCCATACCCGAAAACCTAGACGTGGAGCCAATAATCATGTTTGGTCCTTTTGGTCCAAATATATTACGTTTTGTATGGATCTCAACACTTTTATTATTCTATGTCCGGGCCTATTGCTCGCTGAATTTTTATCCAATCGACTTCGAACCTAGGCACAATGATCCTTAGGTCTTGTGGAGGTGTGATATGACTTTTCCAAGTCATAAATCATGATCTTCTGGATTTCTTAAGGATTTCCTGGATCACTATGTGGATTAACGTCGGTCCAATGATTTACATGTTGGGAGAAGCCAATGAATGATTCTTGATTATTAAATAGGGGCCCTTTGTCAGAGGCGACACGACCGACCCTTTGAGCACTCACTACATTTAATCAATTAAAACACAAAGGCCTATATCAAATAATGTTTCAATGTGGGGCCAGCGTCGCAGAGAGTTGCCCAGCATTGAACCAACATTGGTTGCTTGATATGAACAGTAGAACCTTTCAAATTATGCATTTTACCATTGAACTAGCAGTTATAATTGCTTCAAACACGAAACGTCGACGCAATGTGGTTTTATTATTTTGCCAGCGTCACAGACAGTGATACAGCCTTAAACCAACAAAGAAATTAGAATCCAGAAATTTAAAATTTCGATCAATTTCTCATAAATAACCCAACAATATTTAAAATGGTCGCCAAAAAACGCACATAACGTAGTCCAAACATTATTACCCTCTACACAATTACCCTCTAGTTATATTTGGGCTATGCCCAAATATATTGAGTTTTCAACGGAACTTTCAACTTATTATTCTTGGCACGTTCTTGTAAGACGCTATATCTCTCTGAGTTTTTATCTAATCAACTATACTCTTGAATGGCAAGGCGTGAATTCAACTATGATGCTGTGTCATTAAAAAAAACACTATTGGCCCAGCTGCTTAATAGACACTTTATAGCCCTACATATTATTAGTCCTTTAATTGGGTCTAATGTTGGTTCAATAGTGGACATGTGGGGTGATTCTCCATTCATTGCCAGGAGGGTGAACAGGGTGCCCCTATGTCCAGACCTACTCCACCCTTTAGTCCCTGGATTTGATAATAAAAATACATTTATCCAATGTTTCAATTCCGGGCCAGCGTCGCAGACGGTGGCCCAGTATTGAACCGCTATTGTGTATTTGTTATGGACAGTTGAAACATTTCAAATGCTACAATTAAAATAACAGTTGCAATTCTTTTCAAACACAAAACGTTGAATCAATGTTGTTTTAATGTTGGCCTAGAATCGAGGATAGTGATACAGCATTAAATCAACAGAGATACAAGTCAATGTGTGTACTGTGCACCCTGAATGCGATTCCATTTGACAAACAAATATATATCTATTTAAAACTGCAAAAGCTCAGGGGGACTTCTGAAATTTGAAGCCTGAAGTCCAAAATTACAGTTCAGAATGGCTGCCAAAAAACTCATACGCGAAATTCCAATTAATCTGTCATGATTAAAATAACCCAACCAAATTCAAAATGGCCACCACAAAAACTCATAAAACCTA
Organism: Flabesymbios commensalis; assembly: GCA_964017125.1. NCBI lineage: Eukaryota > Metazoa > Annelida > Polychaeta > Terebellida > Flabelligeridae > Flabesymbios > Flabesymbios commensalis. The sequence continues at coordinate 105,994,330 of OZ024902.1, forward strand.
GCCCAAATATTATTATTTGAAAAGTCACAATTCATGTCTAGTTGTTATTATACATTATTACAAGGTACTGAGATATGGCATATTTCAACTTTCTGGTGGCTGACATGACCTATGCCATTGACCCATAGTGTGACCTTGACCTTGAAACACTAAAATAATGGCATCAACGGCTTCCCGGTTCCAAAAACGTAGAGACTTTATTTGGTTTTATATCAGGACAAGTCACTGAGATATGGCATATTTTCACTTGCTGGTGGCTGACAATGACCCATGACATTGATCCAGGGTATGACCTTGATCTTGAATGACAAAAATAATGCCACCAACGCATTCCCCGTACCCGAAAACCCAGGTGTAGAGCCATTATTTAATTTCATATGATGCCTGGTTACTGAGATATGACGCATTTTCACTTTCTGCACTGTTCTTGTGGCGGCCGTTTTGAATATGAAAAATAGATTCAATTGATGTAGGCAACACATTTTTGAAAACATGTTTTGGTAAGACATATGAACTCATTTTTGATAAAATCGCCTTTCTAAAATTGTGTCTACGTTGAGTTTTTTTTGGGGTTAAAACAAGGGAAATATACCACAGTATTGTTGGGAAATAAACCTTTGCTGTCAGCGTGCACGTGTTATTTGTAGTTCTAAAATGCCCGCTAGGTTACGCCTTTGCGGATAACAATCGGAAAAACTAGACACACAATGAACGCCAAACACGATCCTCAAGTTATTCCTATCACGTATGACAAGCACAATACTTTCGAGTTAGTGGCCTATCTCGCTCGGGCGAGTTAGTATCTTGCCTGGGCGAGTTAGTATCTCGCCCGGGAGAGTTTGTAACTTGCCCGGGGAGTTAGTATCTCGCCGGGCGAGTTAGTAGACTATCTCGCCGGGCAAGTTAGTATCTTGCCCGGGCAAGTCAGTATCTCGCCCGGGCGAGTTAGTGGCCTATCTCGCCCGGGCAAAGTAGTATCTTGCCCGGGCAAGTTAGTATCTTGCCCGGGCAAGTTAGTATCTCGCCCGGGCGAGTTAGTGGCCTATCTCGCCCGGGCAAGTTAGTATCTTGCCAGGGCAAGTTAGTATCTCGCCCGGGCAAGTTAGTACCTCGCCCAGGCAAGTTAGTATCTCGCCTGGGCGAGTTAGTGGCCTATCTCGTCCGGGCAAGTTAGTATCTTGCCCGGGCAAGTCAGTATCTCGCCCGGGCGAGTTAGTGCCTATCTCGCCCGGGCAAGTTAGTATCTTGCCCGGGCAAGTTAGTATCTTGCCCGGGCAAGTTAGTATCTCGCCCGGGCGAGTTAGTGGCCTATCTCGCCCGGGCAAGTTAGTATCTTGCCCGGGCAAGTTAGTATCTCGCCCGGGCAAGTTAGTATCTCGCCCAGGCAAGTTAGTATCTCGCCCGGGCGAGTTAGTATATAGCCAGGGCGAGTTAGTGGCCTATCTCGCCCGGGCAAGCTAGTATCTTGCCCGGGCAAGTTAGTATCTTGCCCGGGCAAGTTAGTATCTCGCCCAGGCAAGTTAGTATCTCGCCCGGGCGAGTTAGTATCTCGCCCTGGCGAGTTAGTGGCCTATCTCGCCCGGGCGAGTTAGTATCTTGCCTGGGCGAGTTAGTATCTCGCCCGGGCGAGTTAGTAACTTGCCCGGGCGAGTTAGTATCTCGCCTGGGCGAGTTAGTAGCCTATCTCGCCCGGGCAAGTTAGTATCTTGCACGGGCGAGTTAGTATCTCGCCCTGGCGAGTTAGTATTTTGCCCAGGCGAGTTAGTATCTCGCCCGGGCGAGTTATTATCTCACCCGGGCGAGTTAGTATCTTGCCCAGGCAAGCTAGTATCTCGCCTGGGCAAGTTAGTACCTTGCCTGGGCGAGTTAGTATCTTGCCCGGGCGAGTTATGAAAATGGGAGAAAAAATAAAACACACCATGTCTCCAATGCGCTTCCGTACTCTTATTTTGCTCGTTTTTTCACACGTATATGTATGTGTTTAGCAACGTCATAAAACGTATATATACGTGTTTAGCACAAAAGGCCATCAGGTGTTATGGTGTTATTTTATGGAATGAATTGTCAAGCAAAGTATGTTTTGATGTCAGTTTTACATGTTATATAAGAGCGTTAACATTTTTCTTTTGAATCAAGTATAAATTTTTGTTACAAATTATATCCTCTGAAGTATTATACATTATTTGATAGTATCATGCACTTCTGCACTTAGTTATTTTTTTTACAAATTTGAAAATGTAACTTTTTGAGGGCGCATACGCCAGTGGGCGTTTTGTCCTCTTTGTCATTAGATGCGATATATTTTATTTGTTATTTTATCTGTATAATATTGTTTTGTTTTCATATTGTATTTCTAATGACAATAAATACCTTTTGAATTGAATTGAAAATAAATATCAGATCCCTTTGTATTCGTGAGAATGTATATCAGAACTATTTGTGTTACAATTTTAGTAAAACTATTTTTGTTATAAAACCTCTTCTGAACCAGTTATAAAATAGCAAGTAGCCCAGGCCTTACATATGTCCTATTATTGAAAATAGGCCTACAACGCAAATCAAAGGTAGGTGCTTGGGTCCTCGTGATTCGCTGAGTAAACATTGTAGGCCCACCACATGCATGGCATAATCAACGTCAACAGGAGTGGAGTCCGACGCACTGTAAATATTATGGTTCAGTGAAGCAAAATTGCTTTAACCGGAGTTTAACACTATGCTATGCGAACGAAATCATGCATTGTAATTTATTGCATATAAATTCATGGAAGATAAAGTCAAACCACAATCGATTTAATATAAATAAGATCAGTATAAGACCAATCGCTTCCGAATATAACAACTAGTTTTAATAGTGTTAAAAAGGATAGATTCGTAATATCCCCCATCCCAGCAATATGAACACAAACATTAGTATGAAGCGCACCCCAGTATCTGGATTAATGTAGTGTGTGATACCTCAGGATGCCTATCTATTCCCACGTGTCCCTAGGGACGCTTGTAGCGGTACGCGCGGATTTGGCGCTTATGAGTTAAGCTCACATTGAGCAGACGTGTTCTCAAGCTCTCAATAAATCCAATACAACATCATGTTTTATCATCAATTGTGTTGCGGAATTCACCATCAAATCGGACTGTTTTCAAGTGTTTTAAAATGTCCCTGTGTCACAAAGCTTTAGGGAAACTTGCCTAAAACCACCACCCTTAATGCACGACTTCATTATTGGTCAGCCTGGTATGGTAGGTTAGATATCATACAACTAATAACAGCTGAATCAACACGCTAGTTATGTTTTGATTACTTAAGTTTTCATGTTTATACTATTTTTCTGTAGTAAATTAATATGGGGTTATGACCAGAAAGCAATTTTGGTCTTTAAGGGGGCCCTGGTGTAGTGGTTAAAGCTTCTTGCTTGGAAAGTCGGATATCGCGGTCCGAACCCCGCTCTGGCATTCAAGTTTAAAATAAACAAAATGTCTCTTCCCCGCTCACATTCAATATCTCACCATCATCCTCAGGAGGTTCTCCTGGCCCAGCTTAGCCTACATATGCACACATGTGGCCTAAAACCCCATTCATTTCATTTTTGTTCTTAAAACGCCCAACCACCATTCTGAAAACGTCCACGTGTTTGCGGAAAAATTAGTGGGTGGGGGTTTTCGGCAGAGGATGCATTTTAAATCAAATTGAAATAAAAATACAAAATTACTATTATAGGGCCTATACCCTTTTTATCAAAGGAATTAATGGCTAATGATATTACTAAGTACATAACTTTATAATATTTTTTGGCAACATAGATACAAAAACAAATTAGTGTTTTAGAATGTGAGCCTACCACCGGGATGTAGCATTCCGCCTATGCTTTATTGTTATTATGGTATTCATCAGGTTTTTTAAATAGATATTCTGTTGTGTCTAAAAAAAGGACAATGTCGGATCCAGGATTTGAATGACGGGATCTCCGAATTTTCAATTTACACACTATCAGAGGAGTCCTGCAGCACGCTTTTCCCGAAAATTATGAAATCTAAGGCTTCAATTGCTGCATTTTGGAGTAATTTTCTACCCAAATATTTGACTTTTTTGGTTTCTTTATGACACTGCAGGGCCGTTTATTTTAAATCTCCCATTTAGGGGGGGGGGGGGGCTTAAGCCCCCCCCCTTTAAATCCGCGCCTCTAGATCAGACAGTATTTGTCTTCACATTACTTCAAATTTTAAAAATCTAAATGATCAGACAAAAACAGAAGCCAACACAAATGTGATAACTGTTAGCGTACCAGATAGTATAGCTCTAATATTATTTATTTTATCTTGCTATTTTAATCAATGTCTAGAAATCTTAAAATATTCTAGGAAAATTAGTTAATCTGTCTTTGCTTTTAATTATATATCCACATAGATGCAGGCCATCAATAATTTAAAATAGATCGTAGATCTATTGTATCTGTGCTTGACTTTATTTTAAGAGTTAATTGTCACCTGCCGTTACATGTTAGCCTACTTGTAGCCTATGTGGCCTATTGGTTTATCATAGTGTCCGAGTTGGTAGTGTCCGAGTTAGTCTAGGGTCCGAGTTGGTATAGGGTCCGAATCGGTATAGGGTCTGAGTCGTCCGGGAACCTAAAATACGGTAGTAATTCATAATTTGTCTATAATGTAATAATAGCATATAAAATAATAAGGAGAAGGTGATATTTTAATAGAGACTATATAATTTTTTGAATAGGTGATGCATGCTATGTTATATTGTTGTTGTTATTCTTTTTTGAATTTTAATATCATAGATCGGTTGAATGTTTTATGGTTTACCTGTACCATGCCGATTCAAAATAAGGTTTATCTTATCTTATCTTCCTCATTAGTCTGGTGCGGTATGCCTAAATTAGAAGTTCTTGCCCAAATTGATTTTATTGTTTTTTTGACTTTCTTAGGGGTCAAATAAGCCAAAAATATTGGGGTTCAATTTTTCCCGCCCCTCAACCTCGTTTTATGACACATTCAAAATGGCCGCCATCGAAATCACATATTAAGCCACGACTGGGCTCTAGGATAGCTAGAGTCACGATTTTGATGTCTATACCTATGTTTTTAGGTATGAGCAATCCAATGGTGACAAAATAAAATGTGCACTTTTTTCATACGTTTTAGTGTTTTTTTTCTCGCGAATATGAAAAGCTCAAATTGAGACAATATTTTGTTGTAGCGTTGTTTAGTTTGTATTATGATAAGCAGTACATTGTTGATGGTTTTTGAATGGTGGGTGGTCCGTTAATAGACCCCAAATATTCCACCAAAATGACGTAAGCGATGGTAGAAGCTGAACAATTTCAATAATGATCTTGGTGCATTTCCTTCATATGAACATTTTACAACAGTCACAAAGGATACTTATAGGAGGTAAGGTGTCTTTTACAAAAAACATTTTATAATTTTGTGAAGTGGGTGGGATGGCTCGAGGTTCTATTCGAAATAAAATAAAGTAATCCCAAATTGTGCACAAATTGTGCGTTCAGCAATGTTTCATATTTGCTCAGCAAATTATCAGAATTAATCATGGTGGTTAATTGTGGTTCATCCCATCCACAAAATGATTGGAGTTTTAGATTTTGTTCTTTAAAATCCATAACTGATGCACAAGAACAAATAAAAAGGGGACTTTTAACTCATCACAGCCTATGAGAGATATCCGCGTATAGATTCCAGCCATAATTGGAAAGGACAGGGGCATTACCATATCTGGCATTTACGAGGATCACTGCAAACATTCAATGGCCTGGTTCATATTCTTATACAAACGGAACAAGCTGCTCACAACCAGAAAGATGTTTTGCTAGGTATCAGAAAATCAGTTGCAATCTAAATTACATTGAGTGTAAAAGAAGATACAAGTAGTAGTAGTAAATCTTTGTTTTACGTCACTTTTCGGCACAAAAGGTCTTTTAGGTGACATTGTAATACGATAAAAACGTTGTAGTCAATTGATGAGATAATTGATGTACAGATGATGATGTGAGGGTGGGGATGATAGGGCATGGTGGGTTATTGATAGCGTTTTCCTTCGCTCGCCCGATAAGGGGTTCTGGGCATGTCTAGGGGATATACCCCCAGACATGCCCAGACGGCCGGAGAGTTTTCCCTGTGCAATTTAATGCTGAAACTCCGCTATCCTCGGGTTCGATAGTCCACAGAGTAACAATAGGAAGGATAACTCCCTCTGGAAAACTCCATTCATCCCACGTGAGAGACCTAATGTCAAACACGCTATTGCCGGTTATTTAAGGCTACCACAGCCTACATCAGCGCCAGCATTGATACGGGTGCTGCATTGGCTTCGCTGTTGAGCAGGGGAACCAGGGTACGCCACTGGCAATCCGCCCGAAGATTATGGCCAGATACGAGGAGGCTGCAGCTGCCCTTGGATGATTGCTGTAGACTAGTGCTTCCGTACAATGCCGTAGCCTACACAGCATCCAACAGACGAAACAGATCTCTAATGACCCTCCTTGGATGGGGGCGAAAAGTACTACTACTAGCAATCATCCCAGTACCCCGAAAGAAAAGAAAAGAGAAGAAAAACGTGGTAATTGGTTTCACTGGACAACAGAATCAACTTTAAATTTCGAGGAGAGGATACACGCTTCTAAACAGTTTTGATTTCAAGCTTTTTTTAACAATATTATGGGTTGATTTAGTCTGTTTACATGGGAGGCCCAGTAGAATAAGAAATATTAGAAGTTGTGTTTCATAGCAAGAGAACAGTAAAAACACAATACATTTTTAACCAACCCACAGATACACTAGAATGTGTTTGCAATAGATAGCTATGTTATCTAGTAAAAAAAAGTGCTAATGCAATTAGATCACCTGCGAGAAGTCAATCCAGAAAGGTAGAAATCAAGATTGCTGAAAAACTGATGATCACTTTTACTAAATCCTATGTATTATTTTGTAATTCCAACCAAGTTGTATACAACTGGTTCTCATTTAGTTGAGTTTTTGCAGACTTATGCAAGTGACACATATCACACCAATAGAGTAACTTATCAAGTCAGGAGTTCACAAGGTGTCCCAAGAATAGATCCAGGACAGTTATATTGACCACAGATCATGTGTGAGTGATTACACAAGGGATGTTTTATCATGACAAAAGAGTGATCCAAAATCATCTCAGACCAATCATTTAATGGAGTCAGCACTGGCTACTATGCTTGAGGATGCCTCTGGGTTTCTCCCACTCCGAATCATCCACGACCCAGTCCAAGCAACAGTATTACATTCAGATTTCACTAACTTGATCAGAATAAAATCCGACTCATATCACTCATAGGAGCATACTCTAGAAATAATTTTCTTTCTGCACGGGGTACACTATTATAGGAACGGTATTCCACAACAGGTGTGAATTGAAGCAAATTAGAAAAATTATTCTGGTCAAATACTGACAAATTCTGAATCTGATACTGATGCCTTGACTGGGTAATGACCGATTTAAAGCATAAGTAGATCAGATATGTACTGAACAGAGTAATCATTGCTCAAAAATAATATGTTTTGCAATGTCACAACGTTATAAACAACATAATATTCCTAGGCAATGTCCATTCATCGTCCAGTAAGTATGTCAAAAAATCTGGTATATTTCTTCTTGAAATAAATGTTATTGAAAGCTTTGTACATATGCTTATCACAGATGATCTAATATCTTTACAGCGTTTTTCTGGATAACATATATATCTATTGAGATGAGTACACATATAAAAAGGGCATGATAAGTTGGTTGGTTGGAGATGGCGTGTGTATCACTGCTCAGTCATGATGAAGCATCTCTTGTGTGATATATCTTAACTGGTCTGTGTAATTGGCTTCACACATGAACATATTATATCCACATATTAAAATTTTAAAGAACTTGCAATTTACTTCTCTCTTCAACATTGTATTTTTTACATTATGAAGGAGCATATGGCAGAGAGTAGCCTTACGCAAAATTAACGTCAACACATAGGTTTCAACCTGAACTCGACGAGGAACCACTAACGTGATCATGCACCTAAGCGCATTGAGAGGGGACACACAAGTATATTTCTCTGAAAGACCCGTGCAAGATTAGCGGGGTTCAAACCCGGGACACATGCATGAATGACGTGGCGGTCAGAGATTTTTATCGATGGGGCACCTCTCACTCTCTAAATTTGAAAAATCCTTGGAAGTCTTGACGCATTTGTATGTCAAGCGTATAGTACGCATCCTCTGGCCTAATGACAAGTCCAGCTTTATGGTGGCAACTCTTCAGGTCTAAACATTCAGAAGGGGAGGTGCTACCACCTACCTGAGCTGCTCTGCTGATACACCTTATGAGGGCCAACTACATGGCAATGAGAGATACCACCTACTTTATCAGATCGCCAAACCTCCCACCAGTTAAACCAAATGTTTGAGAAGTGAAAGATAACATGTTCATTCCAGATGTAGTTGTTTTAAAATGTTCAGCCTTTCACACCCCTGTACAAATGAAAAAGTGGGGCATATGACAATCAAACCAGATATGTTGGCTCTATTGTGGTATATGTATCATTGTGAACGACATTCGGCCATTTTGGAATTTTAAAATTGTCAATATGTTAATATATACATCAAAATCACCAAGCATGAACCTAAACCTCATTGGCTAATCAAACGAGCCAAGCCATTGAATGCTTGCTGTAATCCGCTTAAATGTCAGCTGTGGTAATGACAATGTCCCTCTCCAAAACTAGATAACGGAGTCTGTAGGCATACGTGATACAGAGTCGGCCAGGCGTCCTTGTTAGATTACTGATTTATATATTAATTGGTAATGATCGATTTACATCCCATTTGAATAATGCCTTGACGTGGGGATTTAACTGTCATTATGTATAGGTAATTTATCATTTGAATTGGGCGACCCTTACATTTTTCATAAAATTGTTGATCTTGGAGTAGGCTACACAAGCATACTAAAACACAGCTTTTGCTATAATGCCCAGCTCCGACGCCAACCCATGTGGTGTCGTCCACTCGGACTATGTTATGTTTTCTTGTGCATCATTTAAAGATTTTAAAGAAACAAATCCCATAATTTTGTAGGTGGGATGGACCACAATCACCCGTCATGATTGATTCTGATCATTTGATTGACAGCACATAAAACATTAATGAAACGCACAATTTGCTCACTATTTTGTATTATTATTTTTTCTTTACATTTTATATTTCGAATGGGACCTCCACCCCTCCTATTCACTTCTAAAAGTGTCTACTTTTTTCAAAAGATACATTAGTTTTATCAATTTTTCTTTGTCACTGTTGTAAAATGTTAATTTGCAAATCAAGGAAATGTATAAAACATCTTCATTGAAGTTGTTCAGTTTCTACGCTATCGATTCTATGCCTTCTTGGTGGAATATTTAGGGTCCGTCAACGAAACAGCCAGCATTCAGAAACCACCAGCAATGTACTGTTTATAATAATACAGAAATAATAACGCTACGGAAACAAATATTTGACGATTTGAGTTTTTTCATATTTGTGACCAAAACATGACAGAAAACGAATGAAAAATGTGTTTTATCGTTAATTTTGAAATGTTTGCGAGACATGCACCATTGGATTCCTCATACTCAAAAACATAGGTATAGACATCAAAATCGTGACTCTAGCTATGATAGAGCCCACGTTATGTCTAAATACGTGATTTCGTATGTATTGATAGCGGTCATTTTGAAATGATGTCATAAAACGAGGTCGAGGTGTGGGAAAAATTGAACCCCAATATTTTTGGCTTATTTGACCCATAAGGAAGCCATAAAAACAATAAAATCAATTTGGGCAACAGAAATGGCCAATATGACATACCGCACCAGACAACATGGCCAGAATCATAAATGTCCATGATATAAGGAAAGAACCAAGGAGAGAAGTTATTTTAAATATATCTTCAATGTGTGTTCCTTCCACCACCATCGCCGGTGCTGGCCAACATTCATTCAATATTTGCCTACGATGAACCTCGTACAGAGGATGTAGGCCTACCCAGATATCAGATAACACGATACATTGGCCCAATGTTGATGTAATGCTGGGACACCGTCTGCGACTTTGCCAAAATTATTCCAAACAAAACCCTTTAAGCTCTAATCACTTAATTTAATCGTGAATGTATTTTTTCTGAACACTTTTTAGAGACGAAAATACTTAACCTAGGGACCTCAAACGTTATATTCGACATTTTATAATGACTGGCATACAGAAATGTCAACCGTTTCCCACACACAGCCCCCCTCTTTCCCTTAAATAGGACACAAACTCAGGCAAAATAAAGTTAGTAGGCTCCTGGCCTACAGCCGGACCTAATCCTATTGAGAGCGTGAACTTCAACTATTTTTTTAATCACTACAGTGGATTATATTTAAATTACTCTAAGCAATTTACTAGTAGGCCTTATTATTATTCACATATCATTACGGTACACTAGAAGCAATTTGTTAAAGCGACACAATCAGGCTAAAATCATTGAAAAATCAGTATTTTTATTTTCGCTTTTTAATATGGCCATACGATGTAAAAATGTCCATAGACAATTACGGAAATAACTATAGTCAGATTGACCAAAATGAATGAATTTCGCAGATTCCTCATATCAGTCAATTCTCAACCAATTTTCATGAAATATTATACACACTATTTTCCATTCATGTCGTAACTATCCGGAAAATTTCGCAAAGTTTTAATAAGTATTTCAGAAGTAAGAATGAAGTAAGAATGAACGTTTCAGGGTAGTCTTTAGAAAATAGTGCTTGTAAGATTTCATGACAATTGGTTTAGAATTGACTGAAAAATCGGCGAAAATCTTTCACCACGGTTAATGTGAATCCGACTATATAACTTTAATTTTCATTGAAATCTGTTTCGTCTGTTGCATGCAGGCTGTGATGCATGTTACGGAAGCACTAGTTAGTCTATAGCAAACATTCAAGGGAAGCTGCAGCCTCCATGTGTCTGGCCATAATCTTCGGGCGGATTGCCAGCGGGTTAACCCCGTTTCCTCCGTTCAACAGCGGTGCTAATGCAGCTCAAATATCAGTAGTAGTAGTAGTAGTAGTAGTAGTAGTAATTTATTGTTTTACGTCACTTTTCGACACAAATGGTCAGTGCAGTGTCACTACAGATCAGGCACTAATGTTGGCTATGGTAGCCTTGCAACAATCAGCAAAAGAGTGTTAGACATTATGTGTGTCACGTGGGATGAATGAATGTAGGAAAAAACCTGAGTCTCTGGACATGTGGGCATGGCTGGGAGTGAATCCCCTAGACATGTCCAGATCGAACCCATTATTGGGTGAGTGAAGGAAAACACTCGCAACAACCCACCATGCCCTAACACCCCACCCTCACGTCATCATCTGTTTATCATTCATCTCATCAAAGGTTTGCACTGTTTTTATTGTATTACATTAGTGCCGAAAAGTGCAATGGCACTCGAAGCCCTGCATGCTGCTGAAACCCCTTTGCTGCTGCTGAGACCCCAGATTCTTCTGCAGCTGAGACCCCTAGTCCCATAATTTTCTGCTGCTGAGACTCCCCAGAGGGCAAGATTATTTTACTGCTGAGACCCCTAAATTCTTCTGCTGCTGAGACCTCAGATTCTTCTCCAGCTGAGACCCCCAGTCCCATATTCTTCTGTTGCTGAGACCCCCAGATTCTTCTGCAGCTGAGACCACTAGATTCTTCTGCTGCTGAGACCCCCAGACCAGTCCCATATTCATATTTTTCTGCTGCTGAGACCACCAGATTCGTCTGCTGCTGAGACCTCTTTGCCTTTGGAAAACGTGATGCTGCCGTCCCAGTGGCGAGTGCCGGAGCGATTCCTCGTCGTTTTCTTGGCTGTCTGGGACGCAGCCTGCAGTTTATATTGCTGAGAGAGCGCCTCTCCATCGCCCTTTATTGTCTCCCTGTCGTCTCTGTCACACTTTTTAACCTATTTTTACATCGCCTCCCGTCGCTCTTTACCACCTCCCCGTCGTCTTGAACCCTTATACGTCACACTTTAACTGCCCATCTGTCGCCTTTTTCCACCTCGCCGCCCTCTATTTACTGCTGCTCTGTCGCCTTTCAAACCTCCCCATCGCCATTTACCCCCTTCTTGTTGCATTGAAAGTCTCAATCACCCTTTAACACCACAAATTGGTGAGTAAATAACAATATTTAATTTGAGAAACAAGGACTTATGTATCTTAGCTATGTTTGCATCACCATTCTCATGAGGATTTTTACAACAAATTTTATTATCATGATATCTTTGGCAATATAATTGATGTACATAATATAAAATAATGTTATATGCAATATCACTATGACAATACATCAAAGTTCGATATTTTGGCAAAAATAAATGCTATTATTGTATTACCACATACACATTTATTCTGTGTTTGTTCTTCTTTGATTGTCACAAAGCTATCCAATATAAATACACTTTAAAATGACCAGTCATTCTCGAGGACTTCTAAATGTCTTCCAAATAACCACTATATTTACTGACTTCTAAATAACTTCCCAATAACCACTAAATAACCAGCTTTCTGACTGCCGAATAACCTCCTGGTGACCATTTTTTTTTTTTCAGATTTCTAGTTTCCTCCAAATAACCGCATACTTACCGATTTTAAAATTACCTCTAAATGATCGCTATTATTCTTCCTGCAAAAATACTTCAGAATCACCCCCAGATGACCAGTATATATTGCCGGTTCGAAATTAGCCTACCTCGAAATAACCACAATATTACTGACCCGAAAATTACTTGAAATAACTACTACCATCCCAGCAAACACGAGACGTTGAGCAGGTGTTGGGCGAAACTTGGGCCGAAGTCGTAAATGAGGTGGCCAACATTGACCAAACACCTACTCAACGTCTCGTGTTTGCAGGAATTCTTCTCGCCGAATTGCCTATTAATAACAAATATATATTTAGTATTTGAAATTACTTATAAATAGCCACAATAATGTTATCTCCAACGGCCGACCTGTGAGCAATCAATAACAGATAGTGATCGTGCACAATAAGCTGAAATTAGATGTATAAAACACTTGTAACCGATATATATAATGGAAAGTATGTTATAAATTAAACCTAATTAAAACATTATTCTAAGCGACACAATCAGGCCAAACTCATCATATGTTTATTTTGGCTCCTGAATATGTGCAAAATATGTCATAGACTAGTACTAGAATTGCATTAGTGTTTTAAATTTTGGGTTGCGCATTTACCAGTTAAAAGAGAAAGAATGCCGAGATTTAATTTCAGACATGCATGTCTAAAATGAGAAATACAGGAATAACTGATAAACGGGCTTTTCGGTACATTTGTCACGTTTCCACAGCAACCGAAAAGGATATATTATGGACATATTACAGAGTCAAAATAAAAATGATTATTTTTGGCCTAAATGTTTCGCTTTAACAGTTTCATAAAACTATAATTAAGCGATCAAATAGATTAAACCAAAACCTGAAACGTCTGCTCAAAAACCAGTTGCATCACATTTTTTTCCGAAAATGACAGTTATCCCCAGGAGGCTCGGGCTCAAAGAGTTAAGCAATAATTATAATAATAATGAACACAATTTACTATTTCTGTGGTCTTTAGTTCTAATAAAGTTAGGGAATTCATATGAGAACAACATTATAATGAAGTGAAATGCCTTAAAGTGGACATTTAGCACTCCTTTCAAGCATTTAGCATAGAAACAAATACGCAAATGCTGTTCAACTAGATGTTAGTTTAGTTATCATGGCGCGAAATCATCATTTTAGGTTAAGTGGATGCAAAGGTTGACTTAGCTCCATGACTAAATATATAATGTTATCTTACCAGGATAAATGTTTCTATGAAATGTAGTGCTAACTTAAAAAATTGAATTATATTTCTGCTCGTTTTCCGGAGCCTTTTCATCAAATTACAATACTGCTAGTTTTCAGTAAATTTCAATAGATGTAATTTTGTAGATATGACAATATGCTAAATATGTTGTCACGCACAGACATTAACATGATTGATTTGTCTTAAATCAGATTCTGCCTTAAAAGGCCCACTCTCAGACATGCTGTCACTCGAAACGTCACCACTGCAAGATTCCTCGTGGGCAGACGAATGTGTCCATGTTTGTATCGCAAATCTGTATGATTGGTGAATTGTTTACAATCGGACAGTGTGTCGGTCGACATGGTCATGGTGTAGTTTTCATGCTTCCAGTATTACCAATATCACCTCAAACACATTGAATGTTAACTTCATTCCTGTCCACAAAATTACGTTTTTATTGTCGTGAAGTTGTGATTCACGTCTATCATGTTTTTCAGTATCAGTTGGCTAATTGCTCTCAAACAATTGTTATACAGAGACCAGCATAATTTAGAATTGTGCATATATATTGAACTATATATTGTCCAGTCATATACAGATACGTAACCTAGCAAACAAGTGACGTTCATCCAAAATGGGTTTAACGCTGGGCCAGCGTCGAAGAAGATGGTCCAGCATTCCCCCAGCATTGGATCGACGTCTCTTGTTTTCTGGGAAGATACGAATCCAGTGAACAAAAGAGATCGACCCGAATTTGGGTCAATGTCGTTCCGGCCTTATTGACGATGGCTCAACATTGCGCTAACATTGGTTTGATCTATCGTGGTTTTAGTGCAGAATATGCAGGCGCTTTCACAAATGCTAGGTCGGTCTAATGTTTCTCCATCGTTTGTGATGTTGGCCTAGCATTAAAACAACTCAGGTACCACGCTGTGTTTGCTATGTATGTATCTCACCAGACCCATACAGTTAAAAGAATACTTACTAACTAATTTATTATTCAAGACATCATTCAGAGAAAGAAGGCCCACATGGCATATATACACAAACAAACAGTGACAAATTGATGATTTGCAGATATATTGTACTGCTAAACAGATCCGTTGCGTGTTTTCATTTCAAATATAAAATGTTGGTAATTAAAAATAACACAAAAGGACCGCAGAATGACATCATTAAATGATAATGCCTTCACGCTAAACTCTCTGTAGAATACATATTTTTATAACACAAAAAGACCGCAGAATGACATCAATTTCTTAGCATAAAAAAACCCTTTAAATGATAATGCCTTCACGCTAAACTCTCTGTAGTATACATATTTTTATTGTTGAAGTCATCAGCCATGCAACTTACTTAATTACATCGGTATTTTATTGGTAATTTTATGATATGGTAGTTACAGATACTAACAAATGGCCACAAAATTAATTACTTCTAAATCCTAAAATTAACAGCGCCAGACATGGTTATGCCTTTACGCTAAACGATCTGTATTTTTTCACTTGTTGAAGCTATGCAGCTAGCGTCTTTTATCGTACAAAAAACAGACACATAAAATGGGGAAAATTTGTTTATTAAAAATAAACATCAAATTAAACGACTACAAATAAAAAGGGCTTCACTTCAAATGTTGTTAATGTAAACGTGGTTGTAACAGAGTGAAGCCCTAAGACCAAAAAATGTATAAATTCACTTGACAGTCAGTTAACAGGATTAACCAGTGAATATTTATACATGTCTCTAATTGATCTAATCTACTATGAATATTTATACATGTCTCAAATTGATCAAATCCACTAGGACTATTTATACATGTCTCTGATTGATCTAATCTACTATGAATATTTATACATGTCTCTGATTGATCTAATCTACTATTTAAATGTGAACTTTGACTCTTGTATCATTACAAACAAATTAGATAATATCAACCAAACTATCAATAACAATCTAGTAGTTGTTCACACAAAACCAAACCTATCAATAACAATCTACTAATTGTTCACATTAATATATTAATGAACATTGACTCTTGTATCATTACATACAAATTACATAATATTGACAAAATCTATCAATAACATTATTAAACAAGATTATCTGTTGTTGAGGAGGGTATGAAAACGGCACACAGACACAAAGTGTCTGACCCCAACAACACAAACTTACGAATGCATCGTAAGAGCACATATGAATTCCAACCTCTCATCTGTCTAATCCACCATTACTTGCGGCATCAGAAACAAAACTAATTCTAAATAGTGAAGTGCTATATAGTCTGAAATTTAGTTTTTAAATTGAAATTAGGATGTCTACAGAAGTGAAACTAACAAAGAAACTAACACTGCCGAACTAACAAATGAATAATCATATGTTTGGTTCTTCATGAAGTTTTTTGCATCTGGCGCAAGTCCGGATGCATCCTGTCCATCATTACTAGCACTGATTTCAGCAGCTGGCGCAAGTCCTGATGCTAGATTAATCAAGCTAGACATAGAGCATCATGTAGTTGGCGTATAAGGCATACAATAATTACTGCGGCCTGTAACAACTGGCCAAGTCTTGTTGTAACTGACCTTGTATTTATTGACTTTTTATTATTAATAAAATGTTCTTGCAGTAGTTGAATTGAATAATTATATTGCTTTTACCTTACACTCCTACGCTTGGATACTCTTCCGAATTATTTTAATTTACAAATTATTTATTATATATATATATATATATATATATATATATATATATATATATATATATATATATATATATATATATAAGTAAGAATGATGAAGGATTCAATTCTTGTGGCCATTTTATTATTTAATTTCAAAGCAGCTGGATCACGCAGCTTTACAAAATAAACAACAAAGAAGAAAACTTAGAAAGAAAAAGGTGACCCAAAACATAATTTCGTAGGATCCACTTGAAACCTAAGGTCACTTTGGCAAAGCCAGAGAATGGCCTACAGGAAAACCAGCCCCTGGGATTATTCCAGAGTCATCACAAATTGGCATAATTGCATTAATTATATAAAATGAAATCAAGAGATTATCAACTATATCTCTTCTCATTAATTTAAATTACTACTAATGAGAACGTTAAATCTTAACTTCCTAACATGAATTCTTTTTAAATATCTTTATGAGCACTAATATTGTATATTTTAATTTGAGATTAAGAGTAGCCGGTATGCATGCTTCATTGACTAAAAGTAACAAAAAAAGAAAACTTCAATCAAAGAGGAAAGGTGGCAAGAACATAGTTTTGACAAAGACCTATCTGAAACCGAAAACTGTACTGGCGAGGCCAGAAAATAGCCTACAGGAAACAAATCCTGACAGGAATCAGTGGGTCAACCACAAATTGGCATCAGCCAATGTGATTATCGCCTCCAGAGTTTATCAATTCTT
The DNA here is from genome assembly GCA_964017125.1 of Flabesymbios commensalis. NCBI lineage: Eukaryota > Metazoa > Annelida > Polychaeta > Terebellida > Flabelligeridae > Flabesymbios > Flabesymbios commensalis. Next base: position 106,011,636 of record OZ024902.1, read on the forward strand.
GCTAAATCAAATCCTAGAAACAACAATTGCTCCTCTTATTTATTTATATTATTTGTAAATTTTTGCCCTACAAATCACACGATAAAATGTACCCAAAAAATTTAAGTAACAAAGATGAAACTCCCAAAAATGAGAAAAAAAGGCCAAAAACATATGTTCCTGACAACAAAACCTATCTGAAACCCCATAAGGCCGCAGTGGCAATGCCAAAGAATGGCCCACAGGAAAAGCAGTTCCTGAAAGGAATCAGTGAGTCAACCACAAATTGGCATACATGCATAAAAGCAGCCAAAGTGGTTATCGCCTCCAGATTTAATCAATATTTGTTAAACAAATTATCTGAGACAATTATCATTGATTTATAAAATTAATATTGTCTATTGCATTAAAGTGAGCGCCATCACAAATGTTTACTCAGCGAATCACAACAAGAATCAATCTTCTTAACAAGATAATTTATAAAGTTGACCAAGCAAATCACACGATAAAATGTACCCAAAAAAAATTAAGTAACAAAGATGAAACTCCCAACCACGAGGAAAAAGGCCAAAAACATATGTTCCTGACAACAAGACCTATCTGAAACCCCATAAGGCCGCAGTGGCAATGCCAGAGAATGGCCCACAGGAAAAACAGTTCCTGAAAGGAATCAGTGAGTCAACCATAAACTAGCATAAATGCATAAAAGCAGCCAAAGTGGTTATCGCCTCAAGAGTTAATCAATCTTTGTTAAACAAATTCTCTGCCACAATTATCGTTGATTTATAAAATTAATATTGTCTGTTGCATTAAAGTGAACGCCATCTCAAATGTTTACTCAGCGAATCACAACAAGTTAACATAGTACTTTTTCACCTGAATGAAACCAAAAATTTTTATGTGACAAAGATGAAACATTTTTCATCCCCCTTGACATATTAAAAGTTATCAAAATTTGGATGCAAAAATGCAAATGATTTTTTCGTTATGTCATTCCGCAAATGTTTGATAAATGAGGAACCGACCAGTGTTACTCTGCAGTTATAAGAGTTCTTGTTTTATACTCAATTTGTTAAATTTGATAATTTAATAACAACGGAAATTTACGATTGAAACGAAGAATGAGTGAATGATAGTGTAAGGTTTTGAGACTGACTAGACCACATGAAAAGCCAACAATGTCAATGTGACAAAGATAAGGGTCATAATCCAAATAATTGGTCAGACAGATTCAATAATAACCACGCAAAGCTATTATCAAATATATACAAAGACTATTAAAAATATTTGTAACATAAATTTTCTTTATAGAATCATATAGTCATATAAAAATAAAGTATAGACAGCTAAAAAAATTTAAATGTGCAATTGGTTATCGCCTCAATAAGCTCATCAATTCTTGCTATTTTAAAGCAAATTTCAGAAACAACTATCACCACTCTCATTGATTTAAATTAAATCAAAATCATAGGGTCATTGTGCTTTTAACTTAATTTAAAGATAACACTAGCGCTTAAATTCCTAAGATTGTATATTTTTTAGTCTACATTTTAATAAAATCATGAAAGAACAGTCCAAACCAAATTCAATCCAGATGAATTTTGTATTATGAATTTGTCACTCCAAAAATATGTCACTGTCAGTGACTAGAAGTGCTGCCGACTATTACACTAATAATGACGATGCAACCAGTCTAATGGTAGACTAGTCTACATCGTATATTTTATTTTTATTTTTATTTTTTTTCCATGAAAATGAGATAAGGCAGCGCAAAATTTTTGATTTCATGAATTGAAACAAAAAGCGATTAGTCTTAGACTAGGCCTATATACGTTTTTGTAGACAGCTACAATTTTTTAATGTGCAATGTCTAGAATTAGACTATTAGACTTAAAATTAATTAGGCCAAAGTCTAGTCCTAGCCCTGGCCTACTGCGGCTAGGCCAGGAGCCTATGGCAATAATAGAGTATAGTCTATAGAGTATACTAACAGTTAAGAGTAACAGTTAGAGCCGAGTCTAGACTATATCTAAACTCCAGTAACTTTGACATTTAATTAACAGCGCGTACGGATAATACTATTATTAATAGTTAACAAAAACACGAATTCAACGTGAGCGATAATATAAGGATTTTTGAAGTGGACCATGTGACTGGACCGATGTCGGCGATGATCAATGGAAGTCAATCTAAAAAACCACTGACACATGGTTGAACATATTCAAAAACAATGCAAAACTATATCTAACATATAAAAGAACTAATGAAACGTATTTGACATACAAGATTTTCTTGATAGACATAAAATCTGCTATATAAATTTATATTTCTTTCAGATTAATTTTTAGCTTGGACCACCCCACCACCCTAAATGAGCCGATATCCAAGGGGGGTGGCTACTGACTAAAGAATCCCTACCCAAATTACTGCTGTAAATGTTTTTTTCCGCCTCTGATGAATTAAGAAAAATACAGGAATGTTGTAATTATGTAAATAAATTGTAAGCACACACTGTTTTCGCTATCTGTGATATGAGGTATAACTGTTATGTGTGATTTTCGGATGGACACATGCGGTGAGAAGGATTTGTATCTTTTCTGGGAATGGGCGCAAGAATATTTCGGGGGATCTGGGCAAAACGGACCTTTTTACCAACATGGGTGCGTAACTCAAAACGCAGGAAGTTAGCATACCATTTTCACAGCAGTTTTTGAAAAAGGACAGCTTAGGCTTTATTATGGTGTGTAACATAGGGAGGCAGCTAGGGACGAAAGTGGTGATTTCGGCCCTTGGAATGTTGGCATTATACATGCATTTAAATGGGACTGGCATTTGGGGTGGTGAGACCATGTGTGTATAGGGCATTGAAACAGGGTTAGGAGTAGTAGTAGTAAATCTTTGCTTAACGTCACTTTTCGGCACAAAAGGTCTTTTAAGTGACATTGTAATACGATAAAAACGTTGTAGTCAATTGATGAGATGAATGATGTACAGATGATGATGTGACGGTGGGGGTGATAGGGCATGGTGGGTTATTGAGAGCGTTTTCCTTCGCTCGCCCGATAAGGGGTTCTGGGCATGTCTAGGGGATATACCCCCAGACATGCCCAGACGGCCGGAGACTTGAGTTTCGCTGTACAATTTAATGATGAAACTCTTTGGCATTTTGCACAGCTCCGCTATCCTCGGGTCGGATAGTCCCCAGAGTAACAATAGGAAGGATCACTCCCTCTAGGTAACTCCATTCATCCCACGTGAGAGTCCTAATGTCAAACACGCTATTGCCGGTTATTTAAGGCTACCACAGCCTACATCAGCGCCAGCACTGATGCGGGTGCTACATTGGCTCCGCTGTTGAGCGGAGGAACCAGGGTACGCCACTGGCAATCCGCCCGAAGATTATAGCCAGATACGAGGAGGCTGCAGCTGCCCTTGGATGATTGCTGTAGACTAGTGCTTCCGTACAATGCCGTAGCCTACACAGCATCCAACAGACGAAACAGATCTCTAATGACCCTCCTTGGATGGGGGCGAAAAGTACTACTACTAGCAATCATCCCAGTACCCCGAAAGAAAAGAAAAGAGAAGAGAAACGTGGTAATTGGTTTCACTGGACAACAGAATCAACTTTAAATTTCGAGGAGAGGATACACGCTTCTAAACAGTTTTGATTTCAAGCTTTTTTTAACAATATTATGGGTTGATTTAGTCTGTTTACATGGGAGGCCCAGTAGAATAAGAAATATTGGCATTATACATGCGTTTCAATGGGACTGGCATTTGTGGTGGTGAGACCTCAAGATTTCATTGCTAAAAGAGACTGTTACAAACAAATCGAGATCCGAACAAACCACGAATTACATAGCTTGGGATTCGCCTAAGATTAATAATCTATTTTGTGTCCGATAAAAAGAGCTTTCATTTTACGAAAACTCTGTATTATTTTTATCAGATTTTTATTGGTAATTTTATGGTATGGTAATTACACATACTAGCAATTGACCACTGAATGACTCCAATTTAAAACCTTAGCAATCAGCTATTTTACACATTATTATGACCCTGCACATCACGAACCCCTTACATATTTAAAATGAAGTCTTTAGCTGCAATTTAAAAAATATCTGTTTTCCATTGGTTATTTTATGGTATGGGCATCGTGTCGTGACGTTAAAAAGAAGTTGTTTTAACGCCTTCTGCAATGCCCATTACCACCATTCCTGGGGGGGGGGGGGGCTTGTCATCTGTGTCACAACTTACCCCTGTGGTTGTCACCTGTATCACAACTTACCCCTGCGGTTGTCACAACTTACCCCAGATTATACCCCACTTGAAACTATATCCGGGTAGATTCTGGGATCTTCCAGAATCTACCCCGGGGTAGATTCTAGATGATACCCCGGGGTAGATCCTGGGGGTTCCCAGAATCTACCCCTCCCTCCCAGGATCTACCCCCCTTTTCGTGATTTGGTGAGGTGACTTTGGATCTCAGAATCTACCCCTGCCTCCCAGAATATACCCCCTTTTCAACGTTTTTTCATGTGTGACCTTCCCAGAATCTACCCCTCCTTCCCAGAATATACCCCCTTTTTAACAACTATATGCGACCCTCCCGGAATGTACCCCTCCTTCCCAGAATATACCCCCTTTTTCAACAAATATATGCGACCTTCCCAGAATCTACCCCTCCCTCCCAGAATATACCCCCTCCCTTTTTAGTTACTATATGCGACCCTCACAGAATCTACCCCTCCCTCCCAGAATATAAGTGGTAGATTGTGGGATGGTCGTATATAGGTGTTGAAAAGAGTGGTGTATTCTGGGAGGGAGGGATAGATTCTGGGAGGGTCGCATATGGTGACTAAAAAGGGAGGGGGTATATTCTGGGAGGGAGGGGTAGATTCTGGGAGGGTCGCATATAGTTGGTGAAAACGGGGGTATATTCTGGGAGGGGTAGATTCTGGGAGGGTCACAAATAGTTGCTAAAAATGGGGGTATATTCTGGGAGGGGGGTGGGGGTGTAGATTCTGAGACGGTCGCACATAGTTGTTGAAAGGGGGTATATTCTGGGAGGGAGGGGTAGATTGTGGGAGAGTCGCATATAGGTGTTGAAAAGAGGGGTATATTCTGGGACGAAGGGGTAGATTGTGGGAGAGTCGCATATATAGTCCAGTCAATAAATGGTCAAGGTTCAACAAAATTGCTTTATTTAGTTTTTCAAGTGATTTGGGTTGGAAATTGGCTCTACTAGCCAGGATAAAAAATCTACCAAGATCTGCGGGGTGCTAATACCATAAATTCGCACAAATCCAAGATGGCCGCCACCGATTCCACCGAGATCGGAAAAATGACACAAGTTATTTGTTTTTTAAGCTAGAAAGGCAAATAAAGTGTCTAAGCCTATGTTTTTGATGCCAAGAAACTCATTTTTGACAACGAATTTGAGACAATTCTAACAAAACTGGAGATAAAGCATATTTTTCCCAAAAAATGTACCAAAATTTGGAAAAAATGTACGTAATTTATATGCATCGGGTCTCATTGCAAGTGAGGGATAATGTATACCATGTTGTGTGTAATGTCGTGTTTTTATGTTTCTACAGGTTGATGTGCATGTAGTGTTAGTATAAAACGTGGTGGAGGGTAGAATAGAATTAACTGATAGAACTATGGCATGTGTTTTCTGCCATGTTATCTGCGACTCAATAGATCTTCATAAGTCAAGTGAATATGTCACATTAACCGAGAAAGGTTGTGTTGGCATTAATAAAGCTAGTCATGACAGAAACTTGAACATACCTGATATCAAATTCACTGATCATTGTAACCTTATAGTACACAAGGTGTGCAGAAGTAGACACACAAACCCGAAATCTGGCAAAACTGCCCCAAAACGCCTGCCATCTCCTAACATCTTCTATATCCAAGAGTTTGAGATCTGGGCAAAGTGTCTTCAACTTTAAAACACATTGTTTTTTCTGGGGTGATGTTGTAGAACAGTCTCTTGCCCATAAAAAAACAAACATAGCCAGTTAAAAATATAGTCGGCTTTCAACAGAACATACATACTTATTGTCAGAGCAGGCAAGATGACTGGGCTACACAAATACAAAATGTAGTTCAAAGGTTAGTGCTCTACATTATGCCTATGAATACCTAGAGCAAAATAATGATGAGACTGTAACACTTCCAGAATTACACCAGCGTATGATTAGAAGTAGTGGGCTAAATGAAGACGATGTGTATACACAAGTGCAGTTGAAACGAGAACTAGAGAAACATTATGGTTCAAGGGTGACAATAACAACACTGAGATAACTTCCGAATGTTGTTACTCTAACATCAAGTGTAAAATTCATAATTCAAGAGGCACATGCCAGAGCTCGTGAGATGAAAGAACTTTGTGGTATGGACAGGCTCATTGAAAGTGTTGATAAGTACATCAGAACAGAGATCAAATCCATGGAGCACCATGACAACACGTACCCCACCACAGCCGACATAACCTCTGTAGATGGAAATGCCACATACCTACCTTCAATTACTTCTAGGTAGCATAATCAAGAGCAAGAATGCAAAGTTACACATGGCTCAGTCAATCATGCAATCAACACGCCCTCGATCATTTCTACCACCTCTCCAAGTTGGTCTGAGCACAAATATGGGCACCGCGAGCTCGTGGATATGGTGAGCAAGCTTGGTTTTTGCTCTTCATACTCAGAGGCCAATAAATACAGAGCAAATGCCTCAGTTGTCCAACGTGATATGTTTAATGACAACCTTGACATAATGTGGACAGTAGCCTTTCACCTTCCACAGCCTACACCTATGTGGGCAGGCTACATGCAGATGCTGCATAACAATCTTACACATCCAGGAAAGTCTTCAGACATATTTCTTCCAATGATAGACTTGACACCGTCAGATCCCACATGTGTACGCTCCACTTTGGAGTATATTGTTGATCATGCCAGTCGTTACAACACCACTCCAGTGATTACCTTCGACCAACAATTGTGGTGGATTGCCTACATGGTCATTAAGGCCCAGCCAAGAGAAAGTCCCCTTCGCCAAATCATTCTGATTCTGGGTGGATTTCACACAGAGATGAGCTTTCTGGGATCCATTGGCAGTCTGATGGCTGCTACTGGTTTGAAGGAGGTGATGTCCCAGGTTTATGCTGAAAGCAGTGTGGACCACATGCTATCTGGGAAGGCCGTGGCACGTGCTGTCAGGGCTCTTCTTCTCGTCGACTCTTCTTTGAACGCAATCGCTACAGCACAGATGCTTGGCATCCCAGTACCCCGCATCTCCTGTGAAGACTCGACAACTGATGACCACATGGAAGGTAATATTTTCATCTTATCCTATATGCATAACCTTGCAATCTATTTTACATTTTGTCACTTTGAGCAGATGCTAACGTAGTGTTGCCCTTTGTTTGTTTCAGAGAGTCGTGTTTCTGCTCCCGAATCTCTTGTGGATGTTAAACCAGACATGGATATCCAAGTGCATGATGACGCTCAAGATAGGGAGGATGAGTTTGAAAACGGTGATGAGTTTGCAGCTAGTGTCGGTATGTTAACACTTTGATATAACTTTAATCACTCCAGTAATGCACATATATTACCCACCATTTAGCAATTGTGATGTACATTTAGTCTCATGCTTGTATGTTTTAGCTGACCAGAGTGGTGTAGAAGTTCTGACAGCAGTAGATCATCTAGTCAAGCAAGTTTCAGTAGACTCCCTGACCCTGGACGAAGCCCTGTCATCTGATTCCATATCACAACTTCAAGTAGCTTCTGTAGAGTGGAGTAGATCTCTGACTGAACACTGCACAGCCAAGCTTTGGATCATGTACATGACACTGGTTTCTATCATCCGTACGTTCATCAGGGCTGGTCGCACGGGTAATTGGTTGTTATACCTGCAGGCTTTGCAGCAGATGTTGTCCTATCTAGCTGCTGTACCTGTCACAAATGGAGAAGCTCCAAGATACTCATCCTCGTGTATACAACAAGTTCGTTGATGGTTTCTTTGTCCTTAGAAGAACTGAAAGCTATTGGGCAGGAATATACAGCGACCTGTACATTGAACAAGTCCTGATGAGGAACGTTAAGGCAGTTGGTGGTCCGACAAGAGGTAGGGGGTTCGATCAAACGACTAGTCTGGTATGGTTGCTCTCTACCCCAGCATGTGCAGAGGTCAACAGGGCCATGAGAGACGTTATCGGCCTTCAGGACACCAACACCAGTGATGAAGAGGTTCACAAAGACAGATCAGCGGCTAGGATGGCCAGGGATGCCAAGAATGTGCAGACGATTTTGCACTACTTCCATGAACGAAAACCTTTCTCAAAGGATTCAAAAGAGCTGCGTAGTTTGTCATCTGGAGTTGTGGCAGACAAATCTGTAGATGTCGACAGAGCAGAGTCACTTGGGCAAGCCATATTGCAATCTATGTATAGAAAATCGGTGGCAGAGTATACGTTCCGCAAAAAGGATCAGGTCACCACACTTGCCTCATCAACCTACATCACTGTTGAGGGAGCACGTCTGGAGATCGACCCCAAACAGTTATTCCAGCGCCTTGTTGCGGCTGGTAAAGAGACTGTTGACACACAAATTCTATTTACATATGAGTTGTCATCTTACCCCACATCACTGTTTGATAGCAGCCTCCTAATGCGTCTTCCCGACAAAGCCAGTCTCCAGGCAGCCTTGATTAAGAAGGTACCATTATGTGTGATATGTCAGTACCCATATGACGTGGTGTATGTCCTTGATGGGGGCGCACTCTTGCAAAAACTGCCGTGGCCCAACCAGACAACATATGAAAACCTATCCAATTAGTATGAACAATATGTACATCGCCACTACAAGCATGCTGTTGTGATATTTGATGGCTATGCAAGTGGCCCTTCAACTAAGGACGAAACACATCAAAGACGCGCAAGCTCACAGAATATCGGTGCAGAGGTCAATATTAAGCCAGAAATGCAGTTGACCATGAAGAAAAAGTCATTCCTCGCAAACTCTAAGAACAAACAAAAGTTTCTGTACTTTATTGCCAGCGAGCTGGATAAAACTGGCTTAAAAGTTCAACACAGCGCTTCTGATGCAGACTATAAGCATGCACCATGGCAAAAAGGAGATCAGTAACCATTGTCGGGGACGACACAGACCTGTTGGTTCTGATGCTGCACCACCTCTGTCCCAGCCATCATGACATCTTCCTTCAGACAGCCAGTAAGATCATCAACATCCGCACCCTGAAAGACCGCATAAACCTTGACGTTTCAGCTTCCTTGCTCTTTCTACACGCTCTCGCAGGACGGACACTGTGTCCAGACAATATGGCATAGGAAAGGTGATGGCAATGGGCAAATGTGACAAACTCAAAGATCATGCCATCGCATTCCTGACACCAAATCAAATCCATGATAATGTTAACAAGCATGGTCAGGCCTCTCTGGAAGTTTTGTACAGCTGTAAGCCTGGACATAGCCTTGACTTTGAGAGAGCAGCTAGGTTCAGCAGCAAGGTAGCTTCCAGATCGATGTATCTTCCCCCTGGATCCCTCCCACCCACCTGTGATACAGCCAGGTACCACAGCTACAGAGTGTACCACCAGGTTCAGACCTGGCTGGGCAATGATCTTGATCCAACCAAGTGGGGCTGGCTACTCCACAAAGGTCAGAATGTTGATAGGCTCAAACCAGTAAAGATGCGGATGGACCCTGCTCCAGCATCTTTGCTGAAGCTTGTAAAATGCAACTGCCACGGCAAGTGTGACAAAAACAGCTGCTCCTGTTATAAAAATGGACTGTTGTGTAGTTTGGCTTGTGGTCACTGCAAGGGTATTACTTGCAACAATGCTGCCGTGAACAATGAAGCCGAGCATCTTGGCGGTCACGTCGATTAATAGACTTAATCTGCTCCAGGTGACATTATCTCCCAAGATATCAGAGATCAGTTATTTAAATGATAAAAATTGACTTCCTTGACATCAGAAACATCAGTTTAGACACTTTATTTGTATTTCTAGCATTTAAGGCAAAAAACTTATGCATTTTCTAGTTTTTGGTAGAAATGGTGGCGGCCATCTTGGATTTTGGTGAATTTAAGGTATTAGCACCACGCGGATCGTGGTAGATTTTTTATCCTGGCTAGTAGGCCTAGAGCTTATTTCCAACCATCATAAGTTGAAAAGCTAAATAAAGCAATTTTGTTGAACTAAGGTCATTTTTTAGGCTTTATTGACTGGACTAATAGGTGTTAAAAATGAGGGTATATTCTGGGAGGGAGGGGTAGATTCTGGGAGGGTCGCACATAGTTGTTGAAAAGGGGGTATATTCCGGGAGGGAGGGGTAGATTGTAGGAGAGTCGCATATAGGTGTTGAAAAGAGGGGTATATTCTGGGACGGAGGGGTAGATTGTGGGAGGGTCGCATATAGGTGTTGAAAAGAGGGGTATATTCTGGGAGGGAGGGGTGGATTCTGGGAGGGTCACATATAGTAACTAAAAAGGGAGGGGGTATATTCTGGGAGGATAGGGTAGATTCTGGGAGGTCCCTGGTCACAAATAATTGTTGAAAAGGGGGGTAGATTCGGGGAGGGAGGGGTAGATTCTGGGAGGATGACAAATAGTTCTTGAAAAGGGGGGGGGGGTATATTCTGGGAGGGAGGGGTAGATTCTGGGAGCCGAAGACACCTCACATAATCACAATAAATGGGGGTAGATCCTGGGAGGGAGGGGTAGACTCTGTGAGCCGCCGTAATCTACCCGGGGGTATAGTCCAGGATCTACCCCTGGGTAGATTCTGGGACGCCCACAATCTACCCGGGTATAATCTGGGAGGGGGGTATAGCTGACCACCTCTACATTTGGTGCTCTGAAAGGGAAAATTTAAAATATATACATTTGGCTATGTCACTAATATGCAGCTTACATATGTTCGTATTGATGGTTATTTATATTACTTTTATGACAATATTATTGAGCATTATGAGAGAAGCGCACAAATGTGAAAACTGTCACAACTAGCCCCGGTCTCCCCTACATATGGAGTCAAAGGTCACAAAATATAACGTTTAAATATGTATTCAACCCGGACACCTGTTTTACATGCAACGCCGTACACTGAACCGACACCACACTGAGAAAGCTTATATAACATGTTGTGCATTAACCCTTTAACCGCCGGTGCCGCATATATTCGGGTTTCCATTTTTTATTAGCACATTTAGTACCACCTTTTAAACATGTTAAAGATAAAATGTGACATCGATCAGCAATATTTGAAAACAGTTGACCTCCATTTTGTCAAATCGGAATAATTCTCACTCACTTGAAGTTGTGGATATTTGTCACATTTTCATGCATTTACGACAAAAACGCGTCATTCACAGTTTTTCAGAGGCACTTAACATCAACTTGATGGTAAGGTACTATTATACGTAGATCCATTAATTAAATGATTGAAAAACAGAACGCAAAATTAAACAATTCTTTGTAAAACGCAATTTTAAAAATATTTGTCTAATATAAATGTCTACAGGAAGTGGTCATGTAACAGTGTACACCCCTAACACCCCGTGATGAGACTATACAATATATAGAATTAACATCTTATGGATGATGTATGCTACATAAAAGAAAATAGATGTATAATGGTTTAACCCTCTAAGTACCTGACTCATAATTATATATACATAATTTAATGATTTCTATGATACCTGATTCTAGTGCTATCTAAAGTATCTAAAATTACTAAAAACTACATATATACACCGATGTCTTTAATTAATGTAATACAAAAAATGATGTTATGCTAAGCAATTTATCAAGATAAAATGTGTTTCAAGATGTTAAAGAACACATTTAAATAAGTATGTACACATTTTTTTATTTTTTTTGATTACCCAAAGTAAAAGCGAACCGACCCAAAAGGGGACTACTTTCAGTCAGTCCCATGGGTGGTCCGATTTCCGGGGCTTTACTGTATACGGGCCTAGCCTACACACAATTCTGTACAACTCGATGACTTCGACCTCCTTTTTTACCGAGCTGGCTAATACAATGAAGTAGGCCTATGGGGGAGGGTTATTATATAACCTTGTTTTCACCGAGTGATGTCACTGCGTTTCACAGAATGAAGTATGGGGGAGGGGTGTTAAAAAACCTTGTTTTCACCGAGTGACGTCACTGCGTTTCACAGAATAAAGAGTTCACGACGGGCAGTGAAAGTCTACACTTGTGTACGGCATATTACACAAACACCAAACTTTGACTACTTGACCTTTAGAGTTGACACTATTTTTAGCTCAATTAAAGAGCAGCATATAACAGCTTATTTGATATATTGTACTGTCTACTATATAATTGGCAGTAGCTGAATTTACTGTGTGTTCCCAGTTACAATACATTCAGTCGTCATGGATAAATCACCTCAAACAGAGGCTTCAGATTTGTTGCAAGAAATATTTCACTCATCTGGGGTGAGCAAAGTAAAAGAAGAAATAAATGCTGCTGAAAGAAAAGAAAACTGGGCCATTGGTGTGTTTCATCAGTGGGTTCTTGAAAATCCCCTTAACATTGTCAGTTTACAAACGGACGGAAAATCTGAAGCAGAATTGCAGAATAATAGTAACAAAGGAGAATATTGTAACCCGCGGGTGGATCCTTCAAAAGTCTTGATAAATTTGCCTCATCATCAACTAGATAGCGTACTGGCGAATTTTCTAACATCTGTACGCAAGTCTGGCGGAAGAAAACGTTATTCTCATGGCTCATTGCAACAACTACTAGGTGCAATACAACGCTACATGCGGCGACATGGTCGTCCCTATAGCATTCTCACTGACTCCAGTTTTTGTGAAGTTCAGCACGCTTTGACTACTGAAACATTAGAAAGATTAAGTGATTTTTCTAGCATTTCATCGTCTGCTTCCCATGTAATCATAACAGCAGAAATGGAAGATGAGTTGTGGGCATGTGGAGCCCTTGGCGCACATAGTCCTCAAACTTTGCTAGATACACAAGTATTTCTTTTTGGTGTAAATTTTGGTATTAGCTCTGGTCAACAACATCGAAAATTATCCTTGTCAAATCTAGAAATAATAGAGGATGCTCGTCATGGAATAGCTGTAAGGTATCACGTACCCTGCCCTACAGACACAAATCAGTTTTATGTAGATAGCCGCTACTACAAAGAAAAAGATCTAATTAGTGAGAAACATCTGTCAACTATCATGAAAACCTATGTCAGTAAAATGTGAGTAATTATTTTACATCTCTAAGGTTTTTATTACGCATTAAAATGTAGTTATGATTATGTTATCTTAGGCACATTATTAGATGAGACCGATCGGACAACGTAAGACAACCATTGATCTGCAGCCTAACTAAAAAGGCCAGGCTTGTTTGTAAATGACATTTAGGTTCACTAATTGGAAGCTAATTACCAATCACGACAATATAAATCTAGATGTTTAAGTTTTAGTTCGACTCTTAACCAATTTTTTAACTTTTCTTTATCACGTTGTGATTGACAAAATGAATTATTTTTTTCAGCCCAGAAGAGAGGCTACATGATGCATATTATTTGCAGCCTTCACGTGAAGTTAACTCGTCTTGCTGGTACAGCTGTATACCCGTGGGCAAAGAAAGATTGGGGTCTACCATGCAGCGCCTTGCTAAAAAGGCAGGCTGGACACAACCAGTAACTAACAACTCCCTGAGATATACTTGTGCGGAACGTCTCGTGGCTGATGGGTACTCTCAGCAGCTCGTTCAAATATTAACTGGTCGTAAGATTACAGACGTGAAGCCAATAGAATCAAGCACAAATCAGGATGATTCACATTCTGTGAACAGATTAAATTCAAGTACGATGTGTATTCATTCTGTCACCCCAAGAGCAGGTCAGATCATAGTACTTTACGTAATAAATACTGAAATATTAAAAAGAAAGTTGTAATTATTGATATTAAAAACGATTATAAAGAGACTTAAATGTTGAAAGTATACATGTTTTCAGCTGTTAAAAGCTGTTGAATATGGCGTTTGGGGTGAATGACTAGTGATTCTGTTTTTGTATTGATTTAATTTGGCCTATTTTATCGTTTTAAAAACATAATGTTATCAATTTTGTCAATGGTTTCAATAATATGTTACGGATCATGGAGTTTCGTGGACTATTTTTTTAATTAGTAAGCTCAAATATATGTATGTGTATTTCGGATATCCTTAGTCTTTAAATAAATTGGAATTCTGCTCATTTCACAAAGTCTATCACTCTCCAAAATCTCTGCAGTTGGAATTTCAAAAAATATTTTTATTCGGTGTGATTGCAGAAAGTGCTATTTTTCATAACGAGCTCGTGATTACTCTTCCTGCTACGATTGTTATTTCTTCAACGGTGGTAAGTCATAGTGACGGTAGTTTTTTTTATAATGTGATAACAGGTATTCATAAAAAGTTGATTTAATATACTTTATATTATAATGGTAAATGGTAATGTAGTCCTAGAAGACCTAGATGGCTTGTGACCACTACTACATAGTAAAACACAGTAAAACCTTACATTTCATATGCAGGTTAATAAAATCTTTCTGTGTCGATTTTTGACACTATGCAGTCATCTTCATTTTTAAAGAGTGGTTGTATAAAATTAAATAATTTCGCCTGGTCAGTGTGTATTTTAAAAATACCTTGATATTGGATTGTAGTATGTATTGTTGAACACTATTATACATTATGTATGTTTAAAAAAGGTGGTAAATTAAAAATATTTGCTGGAACTCGTACTTTTTTTCACCCAAATGAGTTTCTGTATCCATGCCTTCTTAGTTTGTATTTTCTCATTTTTTCATCCTAAATGTATTATGTAGCAGACTAAATCATTAAAAGGTTAAATAAATTATTAATGTCAATGATTTCATAGTCAAAAGCACCACTGAGAGGCGCTACTGGAGGGGGTAAATACCCGAAGGTCGCTATGGATACCACTCCGTTAGGCCTATTTTGTATCATGCCTGAAGGGATATCTCTTTGCCTGGTATGATAAAATTCATCTCCGCAGCACCCCACTTGGCGGAATCAATATTAAGTCCATACTTTATGCGCTATTAGAGTTGGCATTTTTTATCACTCGTCTATATTTTTAGATAATTCCATCAGGCATCAGTTACCTCTTGGAGGCGTCACTAGAAAACATTCGATGGTCACCCTGCCATTGAATTAGCCTATTTACTTACACCTGCAGGCGACATTAATGGATAAATAACCTTATGTCACATGTACATTATAATTATTATTAGCTATCCAAATTGGGTTATGACGGTGTAGATAGCAGTCGAAAAATTACAAATTATGAG
This sequence comes from Flabesymbios commensalis, assembly GCA_964017125.1. Lineage (NCBI taxonomy): Eukaryota > Metazoa > Annelida > Polychaeta > Terebellida > Flabelligeridae > Flabesymbios > Flabesymbios commensalis. Next base: position 106,026,997 of record OZ024902.1, read on the forward strand.
CGCTCATTGAAATTCAAAGTTGGCATCTACGACTTATTACTTTAAAAATGGAGGTGTTCGTAGTTCAAGTAAATGTTATGTCATTCCAAGTTAGGTAAAAAATAATTCCGTTCTGGCATGCAGAGTAATTAAGAAAAGCAAAAATAATATCTATGGATGCTTATTCAGAAACGTCCCTTTATCTGGAATAATACAACAAATAATTATTATCAATGCCAAGTGAATTATCGAAATAATAAATATTCAACCGTATATTTTATGTATGATGATAATCTTCGATTTTATTCTTAATAGAAGCAGAAATTCATAGTATTATGCATTTCTGATGGGAGAAATATGTGAATAATTAGTCTCAAGTGACTTGGTCAAAATGATGAATAAGTTATCGTTTTATGTTTTTCTCAGGATGGTTTATATACGACAATCAGACATGGACTAGGGCCATCACAACCAGCGACGTTTGAAGGATTTATTCCAGATTTAATCAAGAAAATAGCCTTACTCCTTAATATTGACTACACAATTAAATTAGTAGAAGATGGTACATATGGCTTTAAACAATCATCTGGAAACTGGTCAGGTATGATTGGAGAAGTGCAGAGAAAGGTAAGGGGGTGCTCATTTCATTAGTACATTTTGATAAAAATTATGTCACTAAAGACATACAAATATCTTGTACATAAAAATAAATTATTAAATAGTCAATATATATATAAATATATATTTTTGAACAGTTATGCATTATGATAAAAAAAGTATCCCCCAGCGGGACTTGTACCGGCTACCTCAGACTTCTGAGTCAAACACGTTAGCGTTAAAGGTGTAGTCAACTCTTAAAATTCGCGGGACAAGGGTCCCCCAGATGGCCCGTGGGTAGGTCAAGTCCCTATTCCATAATAATACTAAATATGCGTTTCATACCCAAAGCCTCATTAAGAGCAAGTTCTCAAATCACAGCAAGTTCATATATACTTGAGCGACATCTATGAGTCTATAATTCAAAGCTCTTGGCCCTTACCCCTACTTTGTCGCTTGCATGCAAACAAACTGACTGTCTTACTGCGGGGATGTTGAAACTGCTTGACCGAAGCTTGTATTGACATGCCCAGTAAACACAAAACATTTGTATGACTTTATGCAATGTTGGACCAACGTCAAAGACGTTGGGCCGACGTTGTATAAATGTTATACAAATGTCTTGTGTTTGCTGGGCAGGAGGACTTTCTCTCAAACATTGTACATTTATTCAATGTTGGTTCAATGTTGGGCCAGCGTCGCAGACGTTGGCCTAGCATTAAAACAGCATTGGATCAATGTCCCGTTTAAGTAGTATCTTGTAATCAGTTCAGTGGCTATATTAATGCCGTCAATCTGTACTCAATAGGCTACTGTTGGCCTACACTTGACCGTCCCAGGCATGCGCGTCTTGCAGTTGAATCATTCTTTAAGCCATAGCATCATATAAGCCAACAAAAAGATTAGACTAATCAAAACATAATGACACAATAAATCTTGTCGTTAGGCCTGTGTGACGCCTGCGTCATTGTCACATTTGCATCATAATAAATCACTTAGACTAGGACTACTATGGAAAATGCTCCATAACTCCAGTAAGTCAACTCGGCATAAAGTATGATGTCAAAATCAGAAATGCCAGGTCGGGAGCTGTCATAACTTTAAAAGGGAAGTTAAGATAGTTCACATCTAAAATATTTTGAGAATAGCACTGACGATAATCTTAAAGTTAGGATCTTAACATTTGAAATAATCGTAATGTTTACAATTATCCTAAATAGTATCGTTTGTCAAACTGCAACATACAACTCATTTTGCAAGATCGGGTCACATTTGTAAAATATTGAAAATTCGAGGAGATACAGGCAGGAGAAAATGGTTGGACAAAAATTGAAAAGCTCCCTAAAAATCCTCTATTGTCTAAATTTAGGCCCTATACAGATCGCCAATCCTGATCGCTACAAAGTTTGGTACAGTTTTTCACAGTGATATGATACCACACTGATATGATACCATTTTTTGAGCGAGTTACATTGATTTACGGGCGACGATAATGTATTATGACTGCAACATGAGCTAAATATATTTAATTATAAAATGTGGCAGTTGGCTTAGACATCAGGTTGATCCCATTCAATCAATGAATGGACCGCCACGTGACATTTCATGTATTCAACTGGTATTGGTCCACATAGTGATCCAGAAAATCATGGTTTTGATCCAGATCAATTATCCTGGTCCCTAAGTCAAGATATGGTGCTCCCCCTGCCTGTACAAAGATGACTGTGAGAAAAATTCAAGATGCTCGGATGTGGTGTTGGCTGAGTTCTATTTTCGATGGCGGGCCGGCAGCAGGGACTAATCTAGGAATGAGAATGAGGTCGTCCAAAAATCACCAATTAACACAAAAGAGGCGTCCATGCAACTGGCGCAGCCAGTGTTGCGTTTGCCTGAGGCTAGCGCCGGGGGAACGCGAGGGGGGCTCCCCCCTTCGCCGTGGGGGGGGGGGGGGGGGTTGGAGGTATTTGGGTAAGATATTTTTTTAAATACAATGCTCTCAGATTAATTTTAAAGCCAATCAATGGATGAATGGAGATAATTGAATGTTTGCCTATTGGGGTAGAAATGTAAAACTAAAAAGCAAGAACAAACCAGAAATTTAGATCTATTTTACAAATGAGCGAATGTATTGGGGGCGACAGGTTATCTGGTAAAAAAAAACATTTTGTATCATCATGAGGCTCACACTCGCACAGTGGCGGCGGATCCAGAGGTTTCAATAATTTAAACGCATCCGGCGAGACCCCAGAAAATCCACAATGTGTGAGTACTTGGCACATAAGGCGAATTCGCTGGGAATGAAAATAGCTTGATGCGCCTCAATGGCAGCTCAGCTGTATATCTCCCAGGAGACTGAGTTGTAATTTGAATGATAACAGGCCTTGCTAAGTTACTCTCGATGTTCAGCGCTCTGAACAGCTTCCGGCTGGATATATGCGCTATATAAGATTTCACTCATTCATTCATTCATTCATTCATTTATTCATTCATTCATTCATTCATTCATTCATTCATTCATTCATTCATTCATTCATTCATTCATTCATTCATTGTGCTGATATTTGAAGTCAATATGTTAAAAACTGAATGAGAAATAGATGAGGTGAAAGGTCTGTTGTAAAAACAAGAAGCTTGGACGAAGGTATTCGGCCAAACTTAATAGGGTGCAAGATCTCTGGTGAGAACAAAAGTTTGGACGTGTAGGCCCACGTTTAATTGACAGTCCAAACTTGAAGAAAGTATCGTGTGCATACAAACGATGCCACACTAGAACTAACGGCCTGAGTACTGTTCTCGCAGGTACTCAGACCTAACTTGCCATGTTTATATTTGTGACCGTCACATTTTTAATCTACTTTCTCGACAAAAAATTTGAACATAAACATACTCATCTTATGTTTACGCATTTAATCACCCTAACAAGCTTTTGAATTTCCCCCAAAATGTCAAACGTGTGTACAACGAGTGTACACGTCACATGATGACGTAGTCGATCTGCTAACAAGTAACAAGTAACAAGTAATTTATTCTGATGGTCCTCTTTAGTAGAAGACAAGACAGAGTTGCCAGGAAGGCACATGACATAGTATATACAATATTCACATTTTGCAATATTAAAATTTACATATTATTATTCTCACAAACATAGCCAGCTTTTTAAGGTTTTCACCCTTAGTCTGTTTAAAAAGTTTATGTAGGTAAAAGGTTGAAGGTCTTACGTAATATTTTGAATTGATAAAATGTTTACGTTCTTCTTTAAAATTAGGACAACAAAGTAAATAATGAAATTCATCACCAATATCTGTTTCACAAAATTGGCATATACGCATATCACGAAGGACTTGTGACCGTACACCGGCTTCTATGGGTAAGCGATGATTTCGACATCTAAATTTTGTGAAATATTTCCTGAATAGGTCTGGTAATTCATTTAAATAACTTTCGAAGCCAAACGATGTTTTAATAATACGATAAACTGTACATTTTCCTCCTTGTGATATAATTTCGTGCCATTTTTGAATAAACTGATCTTCTAATTTTATCTTCACTGAATGTTTGAATACTTCGATAGAACAAGGCAATGATTGATTCAACCATAATCGAGAAAATCCGCAATTGTTCAGCGTTGTCTTAACAGTTTCCACCCATTCAGACTTAAATATATTTTTTTCATCTAATGTATATAATAAAGAGTAGATCGTATTAGAGATCTTGTGTTTTTCACCAGAACATAATCTTGCCCAAAATGTTAGCATACGTGATTTAATATCAACATCTAGGGGAATTGCACCCAATTCTCCATAAACCATCATAGAGGAAGTGAACTTATTTACAGATAACACATATTTAAAAAATCTAAGCTGGAGTCTTTCAAGTATGTCACATTTTTCGCTGCCCCATACTTCAGCTCCGTACAACACTACCGGTTTGACAAATACATTAAAAAGTTTTAACATTATATCCATCGGGAGAGATAGATTTCTGGATTTTTTTATGTAGAGCAAGCATCGCTCTGCATCCTTTCTGATATAAATGTGATTTTGCTATTTTAAATTTGGCATTGTAGTTGAAGACTAATCCTAAGTAGCTATACTCCTCCACAGTATCAAGTATAAATTCTCCGAAATTAAAATATGGTGTCTTCTTAATTTTCCTCTTGAAAAAATTAGAATTTTGGTTTTATTTACATTGATGTGCAGGTCGAAAGTATCACAATATTTTTTCATTTCATCCAATGATGCTTGTAGGTCATTAGGATTTTCAGCAAGTATTACTGTATCATCAGCGTACAAAAGTATATACAGTTGAAAAAATGTTACAATTTCTTCATGAAGATGCTCTTTTTGTAAGTTTTCGATGTGTTTTAATCCGTTGCATTTTTGCGATATGAACGACTTTAGGTCGTGTAGATATATGGAGAACAGAAGCGGAGACAAATTTTCTCCCTGTCGTACACCGATGTTACAGGTGAAAAAGTCTGACTGTTTCTCTGCTGTTAATGCTACGCTAGATTTGGCTTTTTCATACATGTTTTTTATGATATCAAATAATTTTCCTGAAATCCCAGAGGCTAGCATATTTGACCACAACGTTGATCTATTTATAGGGTCGAATGTTTTTTTATAATCGACGAAACAACAGTACAATCGCTTACGCTTACTGAGATACAGATCAGCTAGTGATTTCAGAACAAATAGGTGATCAATAGTTGAGAAATCCGATTTAAAACCTGCTTGTTCTGCTTGTACAATATTGTTATTTTCAATAAAAATGGTTAATCTTCTATTTAAACAGCTTGTGAACAGTTTACCAAAACAACTCAGCAGTGAAATTCCCCTGTAGTTGTTGGGATCATTAGGGTCACCTTTGTTTTTGTAAATAGGCCGAATTACGCTCTGACATCAATCGTCAGGCATGCGCCCTGATTCTAAGATCAAGTTGAATATTTTGGTGTAGCAAGGAGCAAATTCGTGGCGTGAATGTTTCAGAAATTCGTTTATTATTTGATCTGAGCCCCCCGATTTATTGTTTTTTAGTTTAGATATAGCTTCCACAATTTCTTGGGGTGTAAAAGGCCTGTTTAGTATTTTATTAGGAGGTATGTTGTTGAGCTCACCGTTCGTTTCACATGCATCGCCACTTTCATTTCCAAGAGCGAGTTTCTCAAAATGCTCTTTGAATATATCTAAAGAGATGTTATGATGAGTCTCTGATGTTTTTCCCTCTTCAATTATTTTCCAATACTCTTTGGGATTTTCAGACTGCAGCTGGCGTAATTTGTGAATTAATTGTTGTTTATATTTGGAATAAGCTTTATGCACTATTTTTTATATATTTTGTGCGGGATTTTCTTGCGAAATTTAGGTTTTCCAAACTTTGTTCTCGTCTATAGTTATTTCTGCATTTTATCATAGTTTTTCTAGATGTTTCACAAGACTCGTCCTACCATGGTTTGTGCGTTAGTTGTCTTCGTCTTAATTTCGTTTTTTTAAGATATTTCCCCATACCCGAGTTATATGCAGCTTTCTTTAGTGCATCACTAGTGACATTAACAATATTATTAAAGCAGCCCCTTGGGATGACAGCAATTTTGGTTTTACTTCCGCACTGAAGTAGTGTATCCCACGGATCATGTTTTTTTTTCAGAATTTGTATATTTTTACAAATATTTTTAATCAACATTTCTATGAAACCAGAAGAAACCCAAACAAACTATTTGTATACCTGAAGGACGATTAAATGTTTTCACAGCATTGGGCCACATGCTGATGGCATCGGCCCAGCGTTGGGTAGACAATCAGTGCTGCAGGTGTGTCCTCCCGAGTTCTGACTATGAGACACCAATTATCCACCAATTAACGGCGACTGCTCTGATCTTACCGTCTGATACGTGGGAATATGTGATGAAAAGTGCTTAATATTGCTGACTTGTTTTGTTTACATGGCAATATACGACCTGGAAATACAACTATTGCGCTCTTTTTCGGTGCTTTAAAATTGTTTTTTGACTTTTTCGTATTTTGAAAATGTCTCATCCCAAGGGGTCATTTTAATATCATCATCTAACAGACTGCTTTTTATTTCTGCTTGATGTATAGTCTCTTCAATGTTGTTTTTAAACTTAGTTATATTTGTTTTATATACATCAATGAAATTGGCCTTCCACTGGTATTTAATGTTTTCACACATATTAACTGTTTGAGAATTTTTAAATTCATCGTGTGCCTATATCTGCGGTACTGATTTAAAAGCAGCATAAACTGGACAGTGAATATCAGATAAAGTACCATCAAAGTCCAAGATATCAAATTCAGATATAATTTCACTGAGTTTTTCCGAAATAATAACATAGTCCACAGTACTGGAATTCTTACACGTTGGTTTGCCAATTTCATTATCTGCACCATATCTACCATTCAACATATGTGAATTGAGGCTACGACACATATCAATTAACCGTCTACCCATTTGATTAATAGTTTTGTCACAATTTGATCTTACTCTTCCACTTTCACTTGTGGTACAACTGGCATCATCATTATCCAGCATTACATTTTCATCTTCATACTTAGTATTAGTCGTTTCCATTCGATCTGATAATACACCTGTTCTTGCATTAAAATCGCCTAACAAGCAAATTCCAGCGTGTGAATTTAGGGAGATAATATCAACAATATAGTTTTCAATTTGGTCAAATATTGAGATGTCAGCATATGGTGAATTTTCTGGCGGATTGTATATTAGACCAAATACAATGGGGATTTGACAGATGTTTTTATTCAGTCTAATCCATATTGTACTTTTGATATCAGTGTCAAGAACAGTTATATAGTCGGATAGGGAATTGTGAACGAGAATAGCAACACCACCAGATGCTCGTTTTTTAATTGTCCTGTTATTTGTAAATATCTTGTAATTTGGAACATCAATATCATCCAGTTCATCTAGTTTTGTTTCAGTTAGAAATATCAGTTTATATTTTTGAATAAATTCTTCAAAGTCCAATAGTTTTAGCTTAGATCTAAGACCACACACGTTCAGGTTAATGATGTTCAAAGGACTGTGGGCTGTTGTCAAGCTTCTGTTCCTTCGTGTTGTTGTCTGCTGATGGACTATGTGTTGAGCTGCTTTTTCTTTTTGTTGTTTGGGGGTCGGGATACATCGTAGTCATTATTTTGTTGATCAATAGTTCTTTCCCTTTCTTATTCAGATGAACACCCTTTGGGTCGTTTGAGTCATAATATTGTTCGATGGCGTGTCCTGTCGATGACCATAGTTTAGACCAGGTGTCAATGAATGTGTAGTTGTCTGGTTGGGCATCAGCAAGGGAGGTCATATATTCGTTGACAACCTTCGCCACCTCGTTACATTGTTTTTGTTGGCTGCTGTTGCCTTTTTTTGGTGGTATTGAACACAGTCCAATTTGTGCAGCCGCATATTTCTGGTGTATTCTCTCCATAGCTACACCCAATTTAACAATCGCCGCTGGTGCGGACGATCTCAAATACATTACGTCATTTGTCCCTAAATGTATCACGACTTGATCAGGTTTCAGTTCTTGGTTGCTGTCCTCCTCTGCTGCGTTAATGAGTTTCTCTGCCATATCAAATGTAGCACCAGATTGATTGGATATTGCCACACCTGCTGGTGCTTCGATGTGGTTCAGCAGGGACGCTCCGACGATTAACATGTTAGTGGAGATATCGTTGCTGGTGATACTACTAATATTATTATCGCTTTTGTTGCTGTTTAAACTTCTTGCTGTTACTTCATTTATTTTGCTAGGCCCGTTTTCGCTGCTGTCGCTCTTGTTTTTGTTGTGTTTTGTAATGTCTGTACCACCACTATTGCTGCTGACAGTTACTGGCTTAGCTATGGGTCTCACTGATCCCTCGAAATCAGTAACCACAATTATCAGCACATCTGTCTTCTCTTTAGTTGGGACACTCTTTTTCTCTATCGTCTGCGATTGTGTGACTTCCAGGTTGGTAGCTTCTCGTCCCTCAGCTATCTCGTAGCGGTAGTCACCATATAGTTTCCTCTCTTTATTTGCGTCGCAATCTGACTTCCCGGGTTGTCCGCAGTGGTTACATACCACCTCATTCTGGCACTTGTCCACCAGGTGGCTGGTGCTGTAGCACCTGAAGCATCTCTTCGTTTGTTCTGGCTTCAGATGACATATGTAGCTGGGATGAGAGGTGTCACCACAGTGCTTGCACTCAGTCTTGCCGTTGTCGCAGAAGACCCTAACTAGAAAACCGCCTGTTTCAATTTCTGTAGGTATTGTGTTCTCTACATCAATTATCTGTACATATCTTGTACCTGTGAGAAAATTCGTACCTCTTATTTTCCCTCGTCTCATACTTTGAGGTACAATACGGCCAAACCTAGACAAGGTTTCAACCACTGTTTCATCTGGAAGCTCAATCGGGGCATCCTTAATTGTAGCATTAGTGATGTCACTCTCAGGATTTTGGAATTTGACTGGGTTCCCTTTTATTGTCACAGTTTTCGGGGCAAAGCGATTTCGTGTGTTCTCATCAAACAGTGTAATTCGTCCTTCGTCTGCAGTCAACTGTATGCATTTAATGTTTTCTTTCTTCACGTGTTTCAAAAGTTCATTCAGTATATCTTCTTCTGTTATTCTACCTCCTTTTGATGTTTGGAAACACAGGGTTAACGGTCTCTGTAGTTTCGTCATCTTCGTCCTATTGGAGTAGATCAAGGTGTGCTTGGTAACTGTAGCTAGGGCACGTGCAGCTCTATTGGGATTATCAGCTCAATCACCAGGTCCACGTGGCAGTGCTGATCACACCAGAGGTCACGCGCAATTCCATTGCTAAGAACACAATCATTGTAGTACATACTCAAACACACTAAATACAGTTACCAGCATGCTGCTGTGCTTAAACATGTATCCAGATTTAACCCATTAAATATTGTGACCTACAGTTCTTCTTGCACTAGGCCTACATTGATCAGTGTTTTCAATTTAAGCTGCACACAAATAAAATACCTGATGCGCAACACCAATAAAATATTGCCGTCTAAAAAATATCACATAGGCCTAAGCAAAGATGATTATCCGTTTTTTTTCGGCTAAATCGTACCAATTGCTACAGGTACCCAGCAAAAATTTAAAATGTCTGCATGATAAAATAGGGTACCCACACTCTACGGTCACTGGTCAATGTTCAAAGAAGTTAAGACAGTTTAACCTTTTCACAACTACATTCTATAAACGCCCTTTTAAATTAATTCACACAAACATAATTTTTGCAATAACTGCATGATGCAATAACAGAGAAACAATCTGGCTATCGGGTAATATTGGCCTAAAAAATTATAAATTACATAATCATGGTAACTCGATATGAAATTGTGACAGAAACTGACCGTTTATATACTGTGGTGACAGACAATTTTGTTTATTGCTATATTTATTATGCCGTCACACATCAGAAATTGCTATGATTGAGTTTGAATGACTACCATACGTTTATGAAACTACTACAATTATTAGTATCGTGGCTTACCATGGGTTTGATTATCTAATTTATAACTTTTTCAACCCAATATTAACTGAACAGCCGGATGCTTGCTCTCTTATTGCACCATGATGGGGTAATACGATAAGATGATTACATTACAAACGTTGGACCAGCGTCACACTATAATTGGGACAACGTCTCGTGTTAGCTGGGCGTCACCTGTTGTTTGTAAACAATGAACATGCATACTTGTTTATACGGGCGCATCAACCCCTGAACATGCTGAAGTACCAAGGGGAAGAAGACAATTAAAAAGTATTGATAACTAACCTCTAAATTATTGGATAAAAAATACAAGTAAACCTCCGTCAATACTTATTTTTCTGATTTTTATGATGTAAAGTATGTATTGTTTTTAATAGGATCAATGTCATAATAACTCGTCAAAATATGGTAAAATCATACTTGATTGATGGTAAAAGCCTTATAGTATATGTAAAGCTCGACATTTGGACTTGATAGTTTTAAAAAATGATAAAGCTGTCAAAATTTGGGGACGTGTACTTCAATATATCCTCTTTAATATTAAGATGGGAGCCCTCCGAAAAAAAATTGTGAAAAAAATGTTTTGCTTTGTTTATATTGACGGGGTCTATGAAGTGTAATCGTGGACAGCTGCACACTGCGAAGATGTGGGCGTAGATTGTGAAATTTTTTTGAACAGGGAAATCAATGTTTGTTATCATCATATCATGGCGATGCGTGAGAGCGATCTACACACTAATTTTGAAAACATCCCCACAAAATGTTAACGACGTAGCTGAAAACAAGCTTAAACTGGCTAAATATAGGTGAAATGTTACTGATTCTAGCAAAGCTATTTTTGACTTGATAAACTGTGGCCAAGCCTCAGCCGTGAGCGCATATATGAATCACTACACTTATTTGTACCGTCGCAATCAATGGCTCATACCTTTAGTTTCAGACAGTTTGGGCTATACGAAATAGAGTTGGTAAGCTGCATTATATTGAGCGAATAGATCCTTTATATGATAAAAGTATTAACGCTCGCATACATGTGAATCAATTATCTTTTATCATTTTATTCTATTTTTTTAATTAAATCGTGTGTGAAAATGATGAATTAAACAAAAATTCAGTAAATTATTCTGATATAAATAGATATTTATCTATCATGTCACATAGTTCAAATTTGAATAGTTACAACATAAAATCATATCTAGCTTAAATAGAAACAGGCATACATTTTAATCATAATCGCTTATTTTGTAAAGAGTTTGATATTATCATTACACTGATTAGACACATTTTTAATATTTTTACGCTTAAGAAAGTCAATCGTTCAGACGTAGGCTATTGATCACAGTTTTGACATATTTGGTCCCGTTGTGCGCCTCACTAATACAGATAAACATACATAGTACAAAAATGCATCAAACAATACCATGTATATGGCAAAGAAAAAGGGGTAGAGAAGTCAGCTGTTTTTGGTGATCATGTGGTCAGCTGCTTCACCACAGTGAGGCATCCATATATGCCCATAATAATAGGAAAATTGTACTCTAATATATTTTTTGTACTGTTGTAATTGGCAAATAAAAATATGTTTATACCAACTAATCTGGATAACATAGAGGATTAAATAAATCACTGAATTAAAAAAATAAAATAATACTTAAAATTTAAAAGAGTCTGTATATGTAGGTTGCGAATTATGTCGTCTATGCATAGTTAAATGTATATTGTATAAAATAAAAGTTTCATCCTGTGTAGTTTATGTAATATTAATTGGTCTGATTTATGTAACAATAGGTTTTTGATTTGTTAATCAAAGTTGAGAACATGCTGGAAGCTTTAATTAATGATGTGTACCTTTTTACATGATTCAGTTTGAAAACCACCTAAATAAAGTAAAGCTTGACCATATTTTGATCATAATTGGACAAGAACAGAAGATGGTTCATTGTATGATTTAAATTGGTGTTTGATATTGTTTGATTATTCCAGGACGGTCAAGGATGCGAAAGCCGGTTTTGACTGAATAAAGGGAAATGTCAACGTGGCTCTAATTTGGTCCAAATATTTCATTTTTAGACATATAAAACACATATGTATTCCTTCTAATCTGTTAGTGTAAACATAATAAATGTAGGCCTCAAAAAAACGAATAATATGGTTAAAGCGTTTCATTACCAACGCCAATTTTGTCATTGCAGCACAATTCTATGAATTGTATTATATTTTTTTTTGCTGATATTATAATTTTGGCGCCTATTGTGTAAACCAAAATGAAGAAAACAAGTTTATTTGACACAATATTTTATTTTCTCACGCAAGCTGGGTCCACATCTAGAATTTGCAAGGGAGGGGACATAGCTGTAATTTTAACTGAATTGGGGGGGGGGCGGTGGACATTTTTTTAAAATTTAAACTAGGATTATTTTATTTTTTATTCCGAAAGCAATAAGTTGGCTTCCTCTTAAAAAGTCCGATAATTCAAAATACATTTTTTTCCGTTATAATTTACAATTAAAGTCGATTGTGGTATTTTTTTAGCTTATTACACTCACTATTAGCTCCAACCCCCAATACCGGGGAACAGCACTTAAAGCGATTTCACGTTTTGGGGAGAGTCGACCATCTTATTGTACATGATCATTGATCTTAGTTCAAGAAGAACTGTAGGTAGACACCGTACGTATTTAATGGGTTACATCTGGATACGAATTTGAACGCAGCACCATGCTAGTCACCGTATTTGGTGTTGCTAGTAAATATTTGCTTTCTATATTTTTGCGATTGTAGGCCTATGCATAAGTACAAGGGTACATGTAGGTCTTGTACTGGCACTATACCTGAGTTTGTACTACAATGATTGTGTTCTTAGCAATAGAATCGCGCGTGACCTCCGGTAGCAGATCGAATACGTCATCATGTGACGTGTACACTCGTTGTACACACGTTTGACATTTTGGGGGAAATTCAAAAGCTTGTTGTGGTGATTAAATGTGTTTTTTTATAGACAAAAAGGATATTTTGACATTTGACAGTTCCTGCTTCGGATAAACGAGTGTGTATTAGATGCGTAAACATAAGATGAGTATGTTTATGTGCAATCTTTTTGTCGAGAAAGTAGATTAAAAATGTGACGGTCACAAATTTAAACATGGCAAGTTAGGTCTGAGTACCTGCGAGAACAGTCCAGGCCGTTAGTTCTATACCACACCAGCCTACTCTCATGTTGGTGTTTACACGGCAACATTAATAATAGGAAACCACGATGCAAAACGCGGTATTAGGCCTGAGAACGACATGGTGACGTAGTGGAAACTGGCAAAGACGAGAAGGGGTCATCAAGAATTACCCGGAGCGCCAAGATTCAGTGAAATGTGAAAAGACGCACAATAGTCCTCCTGATGGCAGCGCAAGAGAAATTCACGAAAGTATCATTATGTCATATAAAACACGCGTGGGGTCGCAATATTTTTGGTACCATGTGCAAAATTATTGTGATACGGTACCAGGACGAGCCCCAGCAAACGCAAGGCACTGACCCAATGTAATTCAATGTTGGGCCAGCGTCGTATATGCTGGTTCAGCATTGGTTCAACATAGGGCTAACTCATTGTGCCGACTGGGCTATTTCATATTCTTGGAATATATATAATCAGTGTTGATCATTTTATCTGTTCAGCATAGCTGCAGATATACAAAAAAATGTCAATTCAGGCCTACACTTAGGCCTATCCGACGACCACTGACGACCAGGGCAAGATGGGGTGATATGAGCATAGTAGGTAACATGAGCACTGGCTAATATTCTCAATAACAACGGGAATTGGGTAAAATTTGGTTTGTAATATAGTCATGACACGGCCATGAACTCGTTCAATTTTTAGAAAATTAGTCCAATTATGACAAAATGAAGTTTTTATGCTGTTTAATAAAAAAAATACAATTACATTTGATTTGTTTGTACGTCCACAAATCACTAGGTATCATGAAAGTAATGTGGGTGAGTGCTAACCATAACAGTTCTTAGCAAGAAAAAGGACGATAATAAAGTGATTTAGCATATTCTGGATCACTTAAGGTTCGTTACCACCCCACTTCTACTGAGGTAATATCAGCACCCTGTTTCAATCCATTACGAGCATGGTGCTCATAAAACCCCAATTACAAGACATATATGAAAAAAGTAGTATGCTCATAATACCCTAAACGTGTTATACAGTGAAATGAGAAGAAAACCATTCATACCACTTATATTTATTGCAACAAATTTATCTCTGCTTTAATGACATTTGGGTCATATTAAGGTACATGAGTGCCACTTCTATTTAGTAAACTACTCACAAAATAAACATTTTGGAAAATGTCCTTTTTCATGGCTCATATTAGGCCTACCCTATTGTCAAATGGTAATTAATTACGCATGCTCATATTCCCAGACAACAGATGATTATAGTTTCCACACGCATGGGGCATATGAGCATGTTTTCAAAATTATCTTTTTTTGATTTAATTATTCAATTATATTTAAATTAAGTTATTTAATATTATGAATCACTGCATAATTGTACAAACATTAGATCAAATCAAATTTGAATTTTCCCACTTCATTTATTTGCCCAAAATAGCTAATTAAAGTTAAGGTTCTCATAATACCCCTCTTCACCCTCCATAGTGTTGGAATAAATATAATATTATATTTTTTATATTCCTGTTTTCTAAAAATGTACTTTATTGTCGTGTTTTTTGTTAGTGAGACACACGAGATTGCTCATTCTCCACACCTAGATGTCGCTCAGGTAAACCCCCGCTGCAATCTCTGAGGTCAGAATGGAGAGTGCTATTATTCTAAATACAGAGATAGGCTATAGGCCTACCAGATATCAGATCAAAGGGGAGGGTTATTTTTTTTTCCTAAATATCTGAGAAGCGCATTTTTTGCTATAAATTTCGCGATTTTATAATCAATATAGATTTGTTAGAATTGTTTTGATCGGAATAACGAGTAATAAACGGTATAAATGTACCAACTGTCAATGTCTAATAGGCAGTTATACATCATTGAAATTCCGATACCAGAAATGATTTATATTTGCTTTACTTAATGTTCTTGTTTTTGTCTTACAACTCAGGAAGTACAGATGGCTTGCTCATCTCTCACTATGACATCTGGACGCCTATCAGTAGTTGATTTTACGCACCCCTTCAAGACAGTTGGATTGGTATTACTCTGTCGCCGCCCAACACCAGATGTTCTTCCAGCATTCTCTTGTCTAGAAGAAATGCTAGACTTTAATCTTCCTTGTTGTGTTATCTCGCAGGGTAGCTCCATGCAATTGCTTCAAAAAGCAAAAAATCCG
Organism: Flabesymbios commensalis; assembly: GCA_964017125.1. Classification (NCBI taxonomy): domain Eukaryota; kingdom Metazoa; phylum Annelida; class Polychaeta; order Terebellida; family Flabelligeridae; genus Flabesymbios; species Flabesymbios commensalis. The sequence continues at coordinate 106,042,457 of OZ024902.1, forward strand.
CTTTATGTTCGTCTCTGCCAACATTTAATAAGCCAAGGAGATACTGCAATGGTACATTCACTACACGAGGGAATACACAATGTCCTATATAATGGTATGTCATTCATCACAACAGAAGATTATGCTCACAGATTTGTCAATACTATTCCCGGTTTGATGGTAGTTGATCTACCTTTTCTAGAACTCTCCTATGGCCTAATCACACAGATTGGATCTCCCCTTTGCCGTCTACTCAATCATGCTATATTACATATGGCGGAAAGTTGTGAAATAGAACAGCTCTGTAGAAAATGGTTTTGAAATATACATGGAAAAGTATGGATATAAGTCGAGTATTCTGACATAGCATATTTTATTTTTTGATATTACAATACTAACTGTTACTACTAATATTTATTATTTATATCAGGACACGATGTTTGGGAATGGTTGGGCATGATTTTATTACGTTTATAGCGTAACCCCACGCATAGAGGGTGCACATGGGTTGAAAAATGAATCAAACGAACGACGAATAGCCTGTTCTTAGGGTCCGAACATCGAGGATTTCAGCTTCTAAATAGTGTAAAAAACGAACCTAAAAATGTATATCTATTCTTATCTAAATTTTATTTTATATCATTTCTCCCTTTTAGAAAGCGAATAGCGAGGACAAAAAGTGGGTAAAAAGTGAACTGAGAACAATCCATAATTTCCAGGACCCATGTGCACCCTCATATAACGTGCATATATTTTTTTTTATTTGACGATGTACTTATTGTTCGGAAATAAGTGTATGGCTTTATTTTAGTAGATAGATGCAAACAAACTGAACAAAGTATTTATTTAAATTCCTCATTCATTTTTGCCCGAAAAGAATCAGGAATTTTTAGTCGAAAACTAAGCTGTTTTGTGAGACTACACCAAACGTGACATTGGTCGCCATCAACTAAAATGGATTATTGCGTTTTTTCACCTTCTCGGTCGTCCTAATATTATGTACTGTAAATCTTGTAGTATTCACGAAGTTTAAGTTTTCGTGAATATCACGTGGGTGACAAATTTGCAAATTCGTTAATCTCACGAAAATATCGAGGCCTATATTCCTACTATAATATGCATGTTGGGAAGGCGAGATGGGCACATCTCAGCACAAGTCACCACATCAAGCCCGAGCCTTTAGACGTCATTCACGTGACACTTTGCGGGACGACACGTTCCACATTATACTTCACTCCGAACCATGTTCAAACATGTCTATTGCGACACATTGCAATTACATAATCGTTTTAAATTATATAGTAAGGAACGGTGGATGCAATGCGGACACCGTCAAACAGCGCCCAAAAAAGGTACCCCACATATAGCGTACATGTATAACGTGAACGCAACCCATGCTACGGCCGATCACACTGAGACGCCAGCTGTGATCGCTCACATTAAAGGCTTACACGGCCCAAGCACGATCACTAGCATTTTTTATTCCTCGCCCTAACGGGGATTTGGGTATAAATTGCATTGTTAACGCTATCGATAAAACTACCACACGAACGACGTTCGATACAGTATAAATATACTGCTTTTTAACGATCACGCACTGCGGCTTAAAATCGTTACCATATTTTAGCATGTGTTGGACGACATATCCACTCACCTGCTCGATTCGTGCGGCTGGTTCTCGCTAATACAGCGCCAAACGATACGACGGCGGGACCAGCCACACGCATCGCATTACTATCACATTGTATCACATGTGACGAACTAAATGTACCTTTTTAACATGTAATTTACGTGTGTAATTTGCACAGCATAATACGTAAACGAAAATAATTAATACTTACAATTCATTGTAATAATTAAATATATCTAGGGTAGGACGACACACGTCGAGCAGCAGCAAGAACAATGGTGTTAAGAGGATGGGAACAGACTTTAATTTTTTTATGCTACGCCCGTGGTGTTCGCCACCCACCCACCCTGTATATTTTTCACACTCAGCCAGTCCTAATGTTGTATATCAATATTGTTTTCGTGCACTGTTTGGATGGACCAACGCTTTGCCCACAAGTTGGTTTATGATGACACGTTGTCACTTAGCCCGGGGGTAATGTGGGAACAAGCGTCTTTCCCCTCTTCGGTTGGTGAGGCTGAGGCTGTTCGGCTTTCCAGAACTCCCCGAACAGTTTCATCCTCGCTAGCCCCGCAGACATTTTCCCGCGCGCTCACACACTTGCGATCCAGCCGGCGGGGCAGACAGACATGTGTCCTGCCCCTGCAGTGTCAGCCACGAGGCCGAGGCGGCTGCGCTCCAACTTCCATCATTCCATCTGAATCAGTGCACAGCGTTAGTGACCTAGTTGATAGGATAAATCATATTTAATAAAGCATCAGGAACATCATGGAGTCATGTTATTTGTGTACCGTCACCCAGACGGGGATGAAATGAGAATCGGTGGCAGGGTGGAGCGACCAGCTAACCAGGCCATCACCTACTACCCCGCGCCCGATAGGTCTACTTCGTTTCTGTGTTATTTATTGATTGTGTAGGGGTACTGGGATGATTGCTAGTAGTAGTACTTTTTGCCCCCATCCGGGGAGGGTCATTAGGGATCTGTTTCGTCTGTTGGATGCTGTGTACGGCATTGTACGGAAGCACTAGTCTACAGCAATCATCCAAGGGCAGCTGCAGCCTCCTCGTATCTGGCTATAATCTTCGGGCGGATTGCCAGTGGCGTACCCTGGTTCCTCCGCTCAACAGCGGAGCCAATGCAGCACCCGCATCAGTGCTGGCGCTGATGTAGGCCGTGGTAGCCTTAAATAACCGGCAATAGCTTGTTTGACATTAGGTCTCTCACGTGGGATGAATGGAGTTACCCAGAGGGAGTGATCCTTCCTATTGTTACTCTGGGGACTATCCGACCCGAGGATAGCGGAGCTGCGCAAAATGCCACAGAGTTTCATCATTAAATTGTACAGCGAAACTCAAGTCTCCGGCCGTCTGGGCATGTCTGGGGGTATATCCCCTAGACATGCCCAGAACCCCTTATCGGGCGAGCGAAGGAAAACGCTCTCAATAATCCACCATGCCCTATCACCCCCACCCTCACATCATCATCTGTACATCATTCATCTCATCGATTGACTACAACGTTTTTATCGTATTATAATGTCACTTAAAAGACCTTTTGTGCCGAAAAGTGACGTAAAGCAAAGATTTACTACTACTACTTATTGATTGTGTACAGTTAGTGATCAATTTTAATTGTGGTGAATTGAGAATATAATGTAGAAATTGTGCGAGTAGCGGCTATAGGCCCTACAATATAAATGTAGGCCTAAGGGCCTACATATAGCCTGTATATAGGCCTACACAGTAGCGGCTATACAGTTTGTTTACAGTTTGGTAATTGCCCGAAATGTGGTGCCAATTATTAGACCGGTAATTTAATCCCAGAGAGGCTTAGAAATCAAGTCAGGGGGGGGGGGGGCGGTATGTTACAAGCTGTCACCCATTTCTATGTTGTTCCAGGGTCCTTTCTGGTCAATTTAAGCCCATATGAAACTTTTGATTTTCTTCGAAATTATGACCTATTTTGTGGAAGACGGTCAATACGAATTAGCCGATTATATAAAAAAACACGAAATTGTAAATAAAATTGAATCTAGAATTACTAGAGCCTTCATAAAAATATCAAAACTGCAGAATAATAATCATAATTATGAGCCCTGATGACATTTGATATCTAAGATAGAGCCGAGTATACAAAAACAACATAATCGTTACTAATATTTCATCCAGAATAGCTACGGCCTTCACAAAGGTGTCAAAATGTACACACCAATGAGTCACATCATATTATTACAATTTAATTATTAATTTCTCGCTTTTTGATGTTGTAAAAGCCAAAAAATAACAGTAAAATACAAAAACATGGTTTATTCTGGGCATCCAGAGCCCAAATGACCCTTGTTATGTATATATTTTCTAATAACTACGACCTATTTTGTGAAAGATACTCGATTAGCTTCCACTGATTACATGATAAACTTTTTCACATTGCTGGTATTCAGGGGCCAGAATCAACCTGCTGATCAGGTAACTGCCGCTGCTTTACTGAAATATGGCCAAAAATGTACATTACCTATGTGCGATTTTGGTCCGATTTTGAGAAATCGACCGTATTACACATTTTCGCCCACTGAGTAGTCAAATTTAGAGCTATATCAATATATTTAATATCAAAAGAAGGCTATTGACACCAGCTTTTACATGTAAATTATTTTGTGTCATATCAATGACAAATGCACAATAGAGCTTTAAGTAGGTATTTTTACACGTAGTTTTACCTATTTTTCATACTTTTTCAGTAAATAGTATAGTCCAATGACATGCATCATGTGTATGTTTATCATTCGGCATATACTCGAGCAGAAATATTTTGCTGATATATATAAATCTTGTTACTGCTACTGTTGATTCACCTGATCTGAGCGATTCTGTCACAGAATTAGCTGATTCAATATTGAAATCATTCACAGGAAAATATTCTTGTATATATATATATCAGTGGATATATTTGTGGCAAAGTGTCACGATCTCTGTGATGAATGTAAAATAATTTTGATGCCAATAACAAATTGCATAACGTTACATTTCTGTCTAAGAAGCAATATTTGAATACTTTAGCTCTGGTAATATTCGCGAGGTTTTAATTTTCGCCAATTTCGCGAAAAGGACTAATTCGCTAATTCAACCATCTCGCGAAAATTATTTTTTATAATAACGCTACTGAAGAAAAATGAAAATTCGCGAATTCTAATCTTCTAAAAATCTAAAATTCGCGAAAATTGAAACACGCGATCTACAGTATTCAGCCCCGTATTCAGGGTGTGTGGCTTTTGTTCCACGTCAAAATTTAATACAAGTATTTGGTTCAATTGAATTTTTTTTCGGAAATATACCTGAACAGATTTTCCATAAAAGGAGTCATAAAAGATATCAAATTATTACGTTCATTAAAGACAAACTTACTAAATCACATGCAAGTCCTTAATCAGGTACGGGTCCAGCCGTTTTTAAATGGCCGCCCATTTAAAAACCACCGTTATAAGCACTCACAACGCCCTTCCGGCGAGTGTTTATAAACACCCGGGCTGGTCGGCCTCGTTCACTTGTATGCTGCCGTGCAAAGCCAAAAGGCAGTATCAGCTTACTTGTTAAGTAAGCAGATACTGCCTTTTGGCTTTTCACGACAGAATAGCAAAGGGACCAGCCCCGTAAACTGTGAATTACAGTGCATAACTTCATATGAATTGGCAATATGAAGACGCAGTTTAGTTAAGTATATAATAATCTATATTTTAGTCGTTTATGTAAGGTAAATTTCCGCAGAACTCACCTAGGAAATGGGATAAATGACAGCTCTCCTGGATTGTATATAGTTTTTTTGCACTGAATCGTGTGTACAAAAAAGATGCCACATAGAATGTACAAATTCCGCATACAATTTGATCATCGCTATATCCACCACCCCATGGTATTAGCAGAGTGTACCCACAACGTATACATTTTTGAGCAATGACACTTTAAGGGGTGGGGGTCAGTGGTCAGAAAATCTATTATTCACGATTTTTAGCAATTAAATCATCGTATTTTACAGATTCTGCTTCTCAAGTTCATTACTAAGTATAGTGATGTGTTGTGTCAATTTATACATTATACCAAATCTGGTATAATTGAGAGAAAATAGCTGATTTTATGGAATAAAATGTACAGTTAACCAGTCATATTGATCGACCGTTAATAAATGCCCGGGTGTTTATAAATACTCCCCGGAAGTGCGTTGCGAGTGCTTATTAACTCACAGTGGTTTTTAAATGGGTGGTCATTTAAAAACGGCTGGGCCCGGACCTGTTAATGTTTCACGATAATATTACATATTTTTGTCACTATATTAGGCCACATCATGTACTATGGGAAAACAATGAACACATTATTACTAGTAATGGAAGGAGAAATAGGAAATCATTAAAATTCAACCATGAATAAATTGTGTCATAAAAAAATGAACGTGTCTTGTTTTCAATATATCGGTAGGCCTATACTATGATTACAAGACTGGATACTACTCCAACGAGACACTCACCAAACGCTGTTTTAATGTTAGGCCAACGTCTGCGACGCTGGCCCAACATTGAACCAATATTGGAGAAATGTACAATGTTTGAGAGAAAGTTCATGTGGGTACAAGCGTGGGGTCAACCTTTTTCGAGTACCCGCAGTAATACAGTCAGTTTGTTTGCAGGCCAGTGACCTGCTAAGATGCAGGACTGAGGGCTTTGAGATTCGATGGAATTATTAACTCATAGATGTCGCTCAAGTATATATGAACTTGCTGTGATTTGAGAACTTGCTCTTAATAAGGCTTTGGGTATGAGACGCATAATTTAGTATTATTATGGAATAGGGACCTTGGCCCACCCCCGGGCACTATTGCCTTCTGGGGGACCCTTGTCCCGCGAATTTTGACAGTTGACCATACCTTTAACGCTCCAGTCCTCAGTGACATTGATGGCAGTGGTCCGAGAGAGAAGGTTTACAGATTATAATTTTATAATATTGCTCATGTGTTCTAAATAGCTTTTAAATAAAAAGTTAGAATCGCAATGCCCTGACATTTGTCAATGGTGCAGCATTGAACCAACATTTGGTAAAGTTGCACCATTGATATTGTCTGTGACGCTGGTCCGACATTGAGCGACCGTCTGTGTAGGCCTATCGTGTTTTAACCCCTTCAAGCCTGAATTTACCATTGTCATCTTCATCCACCACAAGCCGCGAATTGCTGTTGTCACAATTCTCGACTTGTCCCAGCAAACACAAAACATTTGTATAGCATTTGTACAACGTCGGCTCAACGTCCTCGACGTTGGTCCAACATTGTACAAATGTTATAGCCTACAAATGTTTCGTATTTATTGCATCTGGTATTAATGCATCGCGAGGGCTTAAATTAGGTGTAAATACTGGGTAGTTAGTTGAGTAGGAATGGGCCACCTAACTACTACATGGTTCACATATTTAAATTATTCTAGTAGGGTGGTTAAAGTCATTATTTTATTTATATTATATTATATTATTCATATCTCATTTTTTGTAATTAATATAACAAGTAAATAATTCTCTGATGCCAAATGATATTTAGAAAATAGCCACAAATACAGTTATCACGAAATGGCCCGTTTTGCCCAGGGTCCGCACAAAACGGGTCACCGACCAGGGTAATTTGGGCCGGGGGGCTTCTTACTCAAACATGAATAATTTCGATGTATAATATTTGCTTATAGTAGTAATTTAGGACAGGTATATCTATTTTTAAATAATTCAAGAATTAGTGCTAAAGTTTAAGGAAATCACATTTTGCAATGAACATGTATTTCAAATACAGTGTGATTTCTAAGACTAATCTTGCCAATGAGACGTATTTTGTCTGGCCCATTATGCCCAGAAGAATATTATTTTAAGGATTCCTCCAGCATTGCGCCATAGCTACCAATTAAGAGGAAGAACAAACACATGAAGACAAAAGCTAAGAAATGTTTCGACTACTTTTTAAGTTGTGGATCAGCTAGCGCTGATCGGCCTACGGCGCTGAATTGTGTACAGCCGCTGTCCTGCCACAGAAATAAACTGTGCCCAGTTCGGGGTTAAATCGCAATTCGCTGACTTACCTGCAGTGTACACGTCTTCACTACCATATTTGACGCATATATGTGAAGATTTTTTATTGTTAGAAAGGGAAAGTAAGTTTATATTCATGTTATTTATCCGAAACTACACTTGAGGCCACCAAGTGATCTCGGGTGGAGTGGGGTGGAAACGCGTGATTTTGTGAGATGATGTCATCGCACGTGGTAGATGACGTCATCGCACGTGGTATCTGCCGTTTTTCTTGTGCTTCACGCACGTGTTTTTGTGTTGATCAACAAGTTTAAGGCGGTCTGGGCATGCGTCTTTAGCGGACGAATTCTCCTCACATAGATGTCGCACTGGCGAAGGTTGATGCAAACTATATCGCCGTGAATTGTAGTTGTATTTTACCTAAATTCAGGTCCAATATGTCACATATCAGCTCAAGAATCACAGATATGTAAGAAAATATATTTATTAGAAGCAAGATGATGTTAGATTGGCCATAGCTCATCAGATTAAGACCAGAAGAGCAATTTAAAGTTGGTATCAAAGCCACTTTGCTACTAGATTCACGCTGCGCTCGCCCAGAGACGTTGTTTACTCGGCTATGGATCAGCCTGGGTACGCGATGTACACAAATCTAGAAGATTTGCTGGTGAGAAGTGCTACAGAGGTTGACATCACGTGCAGAGCAGTTTGAGGCAATCACCGACTACTATAAGGAAAATTTTAAGCCTGCAGACCTGAAGTACCAGCTGGCCATTCTGGGAACGTGCTTCATTATTTAACCCACCTTCCCTGGGCCGGACCACTTCAGTATTGCTTTCGCCGTCTCTGCGCCGTGTGTTACAACGCCCTATGCGAGCGCAGCGAGCTACTGCAAGCGCTAGCGAAAAAATGAATCGGGCTTTAGGCAACCTTTGTGCACATATAGGCTAAACTGCGCCAGGAGAACCTCCTGAGGATGGTGAGATGAATGACATTGTCCTCCAGACACAGGATTCGAAATTCGAGCCCTGGCGGTCTGAGGCCAAGCACGTTACTTCTCGGTCACGGAGGCTCCCCACAATACTGACTTTTACACGTGGATGGGGAAGAAACATTTTCGTTTCTTTCCAACCGCGAGACCGGGAACCGAGCCCCGAAAGGCAGCGGTGCTAACCACTACCCTAGGGCCCCCGCCCACAAGCGCTAGTGTGGCTACAACACAAAAGGGAATGCAGGTCTGTGGGTCAGCACTTCCGCCCGGCTCACGCCATGTGCGGCCCAGCCGCGCTCGCTCATTCTATCGTTGGCCTTCTCGGAAGTCAGACGTGTAACCGCGTCACACACATTCAGCCGCGTGGCTGGATAGCCGCCCCCTGTCGCACGGGACTAAGTAGCACACACATATCTGACAATGTCTGCACGAATATGGAATGAATAAAGAATGAATTAAGAAAATCTTCTACTTTGACTGAGTTTCTGCAGAGAACCACTGCTTGCTGACCGGGCAAGACACCACGATCAAGATCGGGGCCTGAGGCGTTGGTCGCGTCCATTGACTTGTCGAACATTCGGCAACGTCAATGGTAACCCTCGCCCCAGACCACGATAATGGAGACCACCGACCTTTGATTCGACATGCAACCTTCTGCCAGCATTTTGGGGTACCACATCATTAATGGTAACCCACGACGTTTGATCCGACACGCAACTTTCTACACAGTTAAATGGATCAGATCTGCATTTTTGTGTCTCACAGCATTTGCGAATTGGATAGTTTTTATATGCAAGGGACATAGAATGAATCTACATTCTATGAAGGTACGTAAGAGTTTGGGTCTAAATGTACACTAAATGCCATTAGGCTAGTCAGAAAAATTGCACAAACAGAGGTTTTCGCGTTAAAAACAGCGAGAAATTCGATAGATTTTTCTAGAAACCCACGTGGTTTCGACTTTTTCAAAATGGCGGATTTCAGACATCCAGCCTAGACTTAGAAAAATGCATACTAGAAGGAATAGTCTACCCTTTAAATTATAACAGATTTCAAGGTTATTCTCTAAATTACGCCACTGTCGGCGACTGAGAGGATGATATTTTGAGATTTTAGTCAATTAAACCGTTTTTGGCACCTCATTCGGGTGACGCGGTTTTCACGAGGACATCCGCCATATTTTTTTGAGATACACGAAAAATATTTTTCCGCAACGAAATTATATCTCGACTTGTGCAGTTTTTATTAGGAAAGAGCCATTTTTACACAATTGCATCCATATTAAATGAATAAAAGGTCTTAAATGGTCTGTTCTATAATTTTAGGACAATAGGTCAAAATTCATTACATTGTTTTCAATATTGTATTTCAGTGGAAGCAGAAATTATATTTTTCTATGTGATGGTAAGTTAGTCGCCGCTAGGTGGTGGTAGCGATCACTAGAATTAGCTGCTCTCAGACCTACGGGGTCTACACGTGTTCCTCCACAACGACTAGTGCACAGGAAGCGCGCATCATACGATGTCTGGGCTCATTGATATTCACATAAATTAAGACGACACAATTTCCTGCGGCAAGATCGAAATCTTCCACACACGTGGTGCGGCATCCATATTGGATAGCCGGCAGACGTGTAATCTATAGACTACAATTCTAATCGACAAAACTTAAAATAATTTTTTCTCTACAAGACTAATAGAATTTTACATTGGTCTTTGCCTGAGAGATTGGAATTTTCTTATTTTCATGTGTTTCGCAAAGAAATTATTGCGCAACGTGAGTAAATAAAAAAAAAATTAGAAACAATTCAAAACATAATAGTTTTGTCGGCGAAAGCGATGTCATTTTTGCAGGATGACAGCGCATTGAAAACGTCAAGCTAGACCTTTGATGATATATCAATGAGCCAACAGACATTCACCGCTAGGAAATATCGGTCTAATACAGCATCGACATGGCTGTACAGATACATTATACGACTCGAGGGAACAAATAACAAAACGAACGATTATGACGAGGTCATACGAGTTTTCTTAAGAGGAATAGACACAAAGAGATTTTTTTTCTTGTGTATTTCTCGCGAGGATATTTGAAATAGACATTCATACTATGCCACTCAAGTGAGAAGCTGTCAGCGAAATTAAACATATTTATATATTTTAACAAAATTTTATTAAAACATTAAGGGTGTCATCATTTGATTGTAACACCTACTAGCCTATTCGAATTTGGAATAATAATTTTGAGAATTTACGGTCTGAAATATAAGATTTGACAGCTATTCCGACTCGAGTATTTTATCATATTTCACTTTCCAGTCTCAGAGAAAATATTTTTCTTGCAGATTGGACAGTCAATTGTCTTATACATTTTAGCTTAGAGCAGTATGTTAGCAATTTTATTAACATGTGTACATGTTATTTGTTGGACCCAAATCCTTACGTATTACTATAATATTGTGCTACGTGTCTGACAACGACACATCTATTTTTTATAGAACGTGCAAGTAAAAAGCCATTTTATAAAGACTACTTCATTCGGCAACCTCACACTCAACAGACATTTCATCATAATACTAGAAAACAAAGATTCGATAATTCATCACAAGACTATGTCAGATGTGTCAGATTTCGCAGTGCTACTGTTTCGTGCGGCAGAGGGTGGTTATACAAATAACCTGAAATGGTTAAGAAGCATGTCATTTCAATGAACTTTTAAGTTCTGCGTAGTTAGCCTACGGGCCGTAGACTTAAATGCTTCACTAGTTAAATAATTTCAAAACATATTGCAAAATGGCCGAAGGAGGCGCCAGTCAAGGTTTCGATTCGCCGAAATTGAATCCCAGAGGTGCTCGTGATACAGACTCATTATTTCATATGAGCGATGCTAGTGCATCAGCAGCTCGAGAAAACGACGAAGAATTCAGACGAGTAAAAGACAATTTTTTAAGAGTCGCGAGGCAACATAGACGGCGAGAATTATCGAGGAGCGAATCATCAAGAAGCCCCTCCTCAATTCGTCGCAGATCATCACGACGATCAAAGAATTTGCCAAAATTCAAAATCGCACCATTCCATGCGAACGATGTCGAGTTATGGTTAAACTAGCTGGAGACCCAGTTCGACCTTCACGACATAACAGACGACGATGAACGGTATAGACTAACTTGTGCAGCCTTATCCGGAGAAGTCGCATCGGACGTTAGAGATATTTTGTTACAGCCATTCCTTAGTCACAAATACATCAGTCTTAAGGGAGTGTTGATCGAGAGACGAGGTTTGACGACACCCGAGCGAGTTAATAAGGTCATATCAGGCGAGAAGCTGGGCACGGACATTCCTTCACGTTTTCTTCGACGTCTCCAGAAGACTGCTGGATTCGGGACGACGGCAGTAGTTGGTAAAGCAGTGATACGCCAAGCTTTTATTCGACAGATGCCTGAATCTATTCGGGCACATTTAGCAACCACACCCGATAGTACATCATTGGAGAGCTTGGCCGTTTTGGCCTACAGAGCTATAGCTTCAGAAAACGACGCGAAAGATAATAGTGTGGAAGTCGCCGAGGTAAGGGTAAATGACAGTGAAAAACTTATTGGAATAAGGGAAGACATTTCCAGACGACTAAAAAAGTTAGAAACTTCAGGACATCAAAAGCAACAATATAACAATAAGCAGCAGACAACTCGCAGAAGAGACAAAACAACAGAAAATAAAAAAAAAATCCCTAACGCTAATGCGAGAACGTTTACACCTCGCATGGCTGCAAATAATAATAGTAATGAAAATAATGAACAGAATGTTGTTACCACAAAAGTACCAAATCCCCCCTCGCCCGCTCTGCCGCTGAACTCGCCGCAAACCGGTACCACACAGCCAACGGCTACGGAAGATGCACTGATTTGCTCCTATCATCAGAGATTTGGTGATATGGCGCGTTTGTGCAGATACCCCTGTGCCTTCGCTTTAAACTGTTCAAACCAGCGCAAGGTGGCGACACTTGCGCCTGCCGAGACGAACGAGACGACCGTTCCTAAATTGTCTCCCTCTAGGCTACTGTACGTCGCAGACAAACGTAATAAATGTAGATATTTGATCGACACGGGTGCGGCTGTCAGGGGACCGTGGACGCTGATAGTCTACCTTTGGTAAACGTAAAGTCGACGTCGGACTGAAAAGAGAATACTCATGGACATTTATCGTCGCCGAAGTTAAACAACCTATTTTAGGGGCTGATTTTTTAATACATTACAATCTACTCGTAGATTTATCAGGCAGATGCCTGCGTGACATTAGAACCGGACTAGCGATACCAGCCACATTATCTTCAATTAAACCGTTTTCACTGAATCGAACAGATAGCACTTCTAACGAGTATACGGAATTAATAAATCAATTCCCTGAGCTGACACGACCTAAGATGAAAGGCGAGACAGCAAAACACGGAATAACGCATAAGATAGTAACTAAAGGTCATCCGCGCGACCACGAAGACTAGCGCCAGATAAATTAGTCACCGCAAAGAGAGAGAGTTCGATGAAATGATCAAATTGGGCGTTATCGAGCCCAGCGACAGCGAATGGTCGTCTGCACTACACATGGTCCCTAAAAAAAACGGCGATTGGCGACCATGCGGCGATTACCAGAGTTTAAATGCACAAACGGTTCCAGATAGGTACCCGATTCCCCATATACTGGCTCCAAGATATTTTCGAAGATAGATTTAATGAGGGCATATTAACAGATACCATCAGACGTACATAAAACCGCAGTTACGACGCCATTCGGACTTTTCAATTTTACACGAACGCCGTTCGGGTTAAGAAATCCCGGACAAACTTTTCAACGTTTTATAGACCATGTCACGCGTGGTTTGGATTTCGTATTTGTATATTTATATGACTTGTTAGTAACAAGCCCTGACCATAAGACACATAAGAAACATTTGAAAATTCTATTCAAACGGTTAACCGAATACGGAATAATAATTGGACCGGATAAATGGCAATTCGGAACGAGTTTTTTAGAACATTACGTCTGTCCTGTCGTGAAGCCTGAGAGACAGAGAGCATTACGTAGATATCTAGGAATGGTAAATTATTTCCATCGTTTTATTCCTCATTGCGCTGAGAAATTGACACCATTGAATAGACTTTCGCCCAAGTCTAATTTCGAATTACATTGGACAGAGAATGCGAACGTAGCATTTACTGAACCAAAGCAAATACTAGCGAACGCAACGTTATTAGTACATCCGCAACAGTCGGCACCTTTAAACATCACGTGTGACGCTAGTGATTTCGCGGTAGGTGGAGTTTTACAACAATGTATTGATAATGTATGGCAAACTTTGTCTTTTTTTACCAAAAAGCTATTACCAGCAGAGACACGATACAGCACTTTTGACCGAGAACTTTTGGCAGTCGATAGTACCATTAGACATTTTAGACATAACTTGAAGGGTAGAGAATTTTATGTCAACACTGATCATAAACCTTTGACTTACGTCATGAACTCTACGACAGAACGACCATCCTTACGCCAGACAAGGCATTTAGCTTTCATAGTTCACAACCGATATTCGATATGTGAAGGGCGAAACGAATTTCGTAGCGGACCCATTATCGCGACCAACAGTTTCAGTTATTGAATATGACGCAGCGATAAACTATAAAGAGCTGAGCAAGGACCAGGCTTCTGACAAGGAACTCATACGTTTGAGACATTCAACAATGTCTAATATGAAATTTCGCTTGTTAAAGACATTCGATATGTATTGGTCTGGTGCGACATTTCGACAGGAAGTAAAAGACCATACATAACCGAAAAGTTTAGAAGAAAAGTTTTTAATTCCCTTCACGGTTTAGGGCACCCTTCTCATAGAGCCACGAAACCTCTCATTAATTCTCGTTTTGTATGGCAAAAGATGAACACTGACATAGCAAATTGGTGCAGATACTGCACAGGCTGTCAAGCAGCTAAAGTTTCACGTCATAATAAACCAGTTTTCGGAAAGTTCGAGGAACCGACTAAGAGATTCGATCATGTACACGTCGGTCTGGTCGGGCCCTTACCTTATTCCGACGGTTTTAAGTATTTGTTGACATGCCGACGGATTTACACGTTGGCCAGAGGCTATACCGATAAAAGATATTAGAGCAGAGACAGTCGCGGACGCGTTTTTTGGCGGATGGGTAGCTCGTTTCGGGACTCCTGCCACGATTACTACGGATAAAGGGGCCCAGTTCGAATCCAGACTGTGGGCTACCTTGTGTAATCAATTCGGTATAACTAGAAACCGAACGACGAGTTATCACACTCAATCAAACAGCATGGTTGAGCGCTTCCATAGACAACTTAAGGCTGCCATTATGGCGCACGAGACACCGAACCCATGGACAACTACGCTTCCAGCTGTTTTGCTCGGCATACTATCGGCCGTCAAGGAAACGTTAGGCAGGTCGGCAGCTGAGATGGCATACGGAATGACATTGCGTATACCAGGTGACTTTACGGAGAATTATACCGTGGACGCCAATACTGATTTAGAAAATCCTTCAGATAGGTTACGCGTAGCCATGTCGCGTCTCCGGTTAAGCCCCCACGAGAGACAAATCAAAAAGATACGTTCCAATATAAGGACCTCGACACATGTTCACATGTATTTTTGCGACGAATCGCAATTGCACCACCACTGACTGCCCCTCACGACGGAACGTATAAGGTCGTCGCAAGGAGCGGTCGAATATTCAAAGTATTAATCAAAGGCAAGGTTGAAACGGTGACTACAGACCGTGTCAAACCTGCACATATCGAGCGCACGCCTGAAGATGAAGAGACAAGACAATCGACCGCGATGTCTAAAACTACGGCTATACGGCCTATGGCGAAAATTCACGCACCTCAGACGGCCGTGGTAGGAAAAAGAAGTACTGCTATGTCGACGCCTACTGAGGCTGGAGTGTGCACAAAGCAAAGTTTGAACAGACAGTCTACGGTAAAGACAAAGGCAACAGCTCCAGAGGTTAGCCAACGAGGTGAAAAACCTGGGGAACAGTCAAATACGATGGCGACATTATACAAGGCGCAGCATGTTAGAAATGCCACGACTTCTTGCGCTAACAGGAGGTACGATGGTATTTGAACATATTCAAGAATTCCTTTGCATTTGAGAAAAGACGTGCCGATTCAAACACAACAGAATAAACGCATCGGCAATCACAACGAAAGTAATACCAATCACAGCCGTAGAGTGACAATAAATCCGCCGCCCATTCAAACACGTGTGGGACGACAGATCCATACACCAGCGCAATTCGTGCAGCTGGTTCACGCGGTTATAGCTTCTAATGATATATACTGCGGACCCAGCGCACGTACAATTTAACTTTATTATGTATATAAATCGTGCCAGGCCTAGCACAAATAAATCATTGTTAAATAAATAATGAAAGTTTTCACTATTCTCATATATGTTAAGTAACTAAATCAGTTGGATGAGAGTTAAGAGTTTTGGGCATGGCCAGTTAAAAGGACATTTGCTAAGAGGATCGGAAATAAATAAAGATTTGGTCATAGTCGCACTATAGCTCACCAACAACCCATGCTGTATCACAACTTTGGCCTTTTACATGTTTATAGTTATAACGTTAATATTTTGGTAGGCCTACGAATCGGTGGTACTTGGTCGGCGCGTAGCTAACCGTAAATTTACAATATCTGCCGTTGAGGTAACCACAAGCAAAGTTTTGTAGATATACGTTGTCACTTAGCCCGGGGGTAATGTGGCGACCTAACTAGCAGATCATCACGCCGAGTTCGAGCCGGACGGAATCGCTGATTGACGGGTCAGCACTTCCGCCCGGCTCACGCCATGTGCGGCACAGCTGCGCTCGCTCATTCTATCACTGACCTTCTCGGAAGTCAGACGTGTAACCGCGTCACACACATTAAGCCGCGTGGCTGGATAGCCGCCCCATGTCGCACGGGACTAAGTAGCACACACATATTTGACAATGTCTGCACGAATATGGAATGAATAAAGAATGAATTAAGAAAATCTTCTACTTTGACTGAGTTTGTGCAGCGAACCACCGCTTGCTGACCGGACAAGACACCACGATCAAGATCAGGGCCTGAGGCGTTGGTCGCGTCCATTGACTTGTCGAACATTCGGCAACGTCAATGGCAACCCTCGCCCCAGACCACGATAGGTCAACTAACTTTGTCACGAGTTTTTTAGTTGCACATGTCAACCTCTCTCCCGTGGGTAGTTTATGGAAACACACAGACAAAATCCATTGACTGGTATATACGAGTAATCTGACCATTAAGTGAAAATACAATTTAAAATCTAACGATCGCATATTTGCAAGTGTGGACGAGTTTGGGGCTATGGACGAGTAGGCTAAATAACACTTTACTTGTTTTAAGGAGGATACATGTGAATCCAGCTCTGTCCTGATTACACTATCCTAATACATCGTCACATTGGTATTAACATGATTGGATCGATACAACGATAATGGCAGATACGACACATTTAATACCAAGGAGGCGCTATATAAGTTTATCTAAGTTACAATGGCTTGTAGGCCTACATTTTCTATATTGATATATATATTAAGTTTTTTCTTCGTACGTACCACAGGAACAGTGTTATATAATGTGGGCCTGTATTTTTTAAATTTTTGAAAAACAAATCACTTTTTCGACAGTGAAGAGATCTCCAATAATACTGATTTTAATACACATAGGCCCCTATGCAATATAGGCTTATCATTATTTTAATACAATGTCACATAGGTGTCAAACTGCTCAATTAAACTGAATTTAAATGATCATGCTGGTGATACAAATAATGAAAAGGCTCAGCATCCTGATTATAAACAAAATATGCACAAATATGCACTTTATAAGTTGTTATGTACTCAAGCCATAATTTTAATGTACTTTAGGTATAATTGATATGCAAACATCTAAAGAGGCAGCATAGTAACTAAAGGTCATCCCGTTTTCGCGCGACCACGAAGACTAGCGCCAGATAAATCAGTTACCGCAAAGAGAGAGTCCGATGAAATGATCAAATTGGGCGTTATAAATAATGAAAAGGCTCAGCATCCTGATTATAAACAAAATAGGCACAAATATGCACTTTATAAGTTGTTATGTACTGAAGCCATAATTTTTATCTACTTTAGGTATAATTGATATGCAAACATCCAGAGAGGTTAATTTCTCACCGTAGGCCTACTCTATACCGGATCAATATAGATTGATGAATCAGTGCCACTCTTTGAGCCCCATGTGCCGCTGATAGAGACTATTATATGACGTTACCAATGGACTGAGAGTCGCTCACAGCGGTTCTGTGCGTCATAATTTGAGCGCCATATTATTCTTAGTTTTACAAAATCGAAGAAGAAGGCACCACATAACCTTTTTGAGTTTTTTACTGCATAGATAGCCTAATTTCTGGCCTACCACCGTCACTGTATGCGTCATAACGACAATCCCCTTGTGACTTTTGATAAGCTTGAGCGGGCTCAGCCATCAAACGCTTGACATTCAAACAATGTTGGGTCAATGTTGGGCCAGCGTCACAGACTGTGCACCAACAATGATCCAACAATGGATTGATGTCTTGTGTTTGCGAGGAACATAATCTTGTGAACTATAGGCCCATAAACACCGCCAAGAGATCAACTTGAAACGTACATATAGGCCTACGTATTGATATAGAGAGGTTTAGGCCTGCCGTACTAGATCTGCTTTGATAAAATGATAAATTAGTTGTTTTAGGCCTAATATTATTGTGTCTTTACGTTGAGACACAATTTTAACACCGCACTAGGCCTACCATTTAATCAGTGGCGGATCCAGCATAGGGCGTACCCGGCGTACGCCCCCCCCCCCGTTATTGGTAAAAATATTGCATTTTCATGCATTTTTTTTTTTAAGTGAAGCTAACACCCCTTTTTTCAGCCCCCTCCTCTTGCACATTCTGAATCCGCCACTGATAATAATAAAAAATATATATAGGCCCATATAGCGTCGCAGACGGAGGACCGACAATGACCCAACAATGGATTGATGTCAGCATTGCATTGCATTGCATTGCATTGCATTGCATTGCATTGCATTGCATTGCATTGCATTGCATTGCATTGCATTGCATTGCATTGCATTGCATTGCATTGCATTGCATTGCATTGCATTGCATTGCATTGCATTGCATTGCATTGCATTGCATTGCATTGCATTGCATTGCATTGCATTGCATTGCATTGCATTGCATTGCATTGCATTGCATTGCATTGCATTGCATTGCATTGCATTGCATTGCATTGCATTACATTACATTACATTACATTACATTACATTACATTACATTATATTATATTATATTATATTATATTATATTATATTATATTATATTATATTATATTATATTATATTATATTATATTATATTATATTATATTATATTATATTATATTATATTATATGCAAGCTATATGATATCACATGATATCAAATCCCTGTCTAGTGTGATTTTTTAACTATTTATAGCCTAAGTTCAGTAGGCCTACGTATGCCAGCATTCCAGCAGGGTAATATAATAATTCACAGCTCTAGGCCTGTGTGACGGTTCTGACCTGATTTGAAAATAGGCATATTTCCTTGTTTTTTTTAGTACACCGTGTACGTCACTAAATGTATATAATTATGGGAAATACATATATGGGACTTTGAAAAAATCCAAGAGTGTGGATATAAATTAAATGTAGCAACGTCGAACGACTCGTGCACACATTTAATTGGAATATGAATTAATTGGGAAGTTAACAACTTTCCAAAGACCGGGTATATTACTAACTACTTCGAATAACTCGTGCACAAATGTATAGGGTGCGTGTCAAAAACAAACGAGAAGAAACTGTTCACCTTGATTTTTTTTAATCGATACATAATTTTATAGGTAAATATAAATGACAAAAGAAAAAGATTTTAGTGATAACGCAGAAGGGTGTATCCAAACAACATTGTATCAAATTAAATATTGACATTTATAACATAGCTGAGCAATTGTATGATTTATAAGTATCTAATTTACGAGAAAAACTCTGTTCTGTTACAGTATGTGCTCATCAATTTTCAACATTGTGCATGGTTGTGCATATCTTTAATTGTGATTATGACTGCGACCAGATCTATAGTAAATACAGATGATGAGTCAGCTGAGACGACCACCTCCCTCACGTCTGTGGCAATCAGAGATAAACAACAAGTGCATAGAACGATTGTCTATCGTATAGAAGAGATAGAAAGAGAAGTGCCAAACGACGAGCCATCAGAGATGGCCCACATCATCGCTAATGGGGCTGGTGGCATAGAACAGACTAAACCTGGTGAGTACTATGAACCGTGTTCAAGCAGTGTCATCAGATACATAAAAAAGAAAGGGCGTATACCTGAACTCCTGCTAGATTATGACTGCCGTGCCTCCTGTGCGGATTGTCAAGGCGCAATTATCCCACTTCTCTATAGGACAAACATACTGGAACCTGTGGAAGGTCAAGATGCGTCAGCCTCTCCGACCAGCCAAGTTTATAATTATATGATGAATACAAAAATGATTAGCACTGGATGTTTCTGTCGCTATGATCCAACATTGACCACATCATTATGAAATGGCGTAGAATTTAGGCTAATATGTTGAATATTTTTTTCCTATTTATCGTAGGGGCCTACATGCATAATATTCAAATTCTGCACGTATTAAGACAATATCCCACTGAATACGATATGTTGAGCTGTAACAAATGGTTGCTTAATTTTGGTCCACCGTGTGCCAGACTGGCCCAACATTAAGCCAATTTTGAGTCAAATATGTGTGCTCAAATTAAACAAATATTAATAATTTTAAGCCACTTGAAATTCTGGGTCGCGGTAATTTAAATAAATTAACTTAGCAGGATAAGGGTTAATTATGTGTCCAGTGGATTACCCAGGAGTCTCCGCGGTCGCTACGGATATCTTCACAATGATCAAATAAAGCTCAAATCTGGCTGTTTGTGTTATATTGGAAAGGAGATAAAACTATGTATCCTACATGTGAAGAACATTATTGGAACAGAATATATGGGTAATAGTCAAGCATGTATAATTGCATGAATTATGTATATTTATAACATGTAAATTATATCGTTTATGTAAATATAATTTGTAATTTATTATCAGAAACTAGAAGTCCAGGATATCTAGAAGAAGAATATTTCAGTCGAACATGGCAAATTATAATAGTATGGTATAGCAACATGTGCTTAGCCTTGGTCATTGAGAATATTAGTTATTAATTTTTTAGGTTATTAAAGTATTAGAAATTAATTATTCAGTAAATTTCTAATGTGTGTAAAGTTGAATATATATACAAAGGATATTGCATTTTTGTTTTGATAATGATCATCACTCAATATAACTAGTAGGTTTTTGTGTGCTTTATTTGTCAATTTATTTGCATGATTATTAGTTAATAAATATTAATTATAAATTAATTATTAGATAATTAATTTCTTCAGTGAATTAGCAATGTGTTGAATATATACACAAATTATTTTGCTTTTTGTATTGATAATTTTCATTACTCAACATAACTAGTTGCTTTTTGTGCAGATTGGTAGGGTTTAAATACTTAATATCGAGGCGATTTTCACGTGATTTTCTAAAAAATTGGAGTATCGAAACTCATAGCCGTTTTCCTATAGTAATATCGTCATCGTTTTTTTAGATGGTCCCACGGAAATCGCCTCGATTATTATTCAAACCCGTCCAGTCCATACAAAAAGCCGCCCCTATAGTTATCAACAACAACAAAAATACCGTTAATGTTTTACATTATATTCAATTTTAAACATTTTACAAAGCCTCTAAACTCATCACATTTCGATCTATATCACTGGTTATTGAATTTAGTATGCAAGCCCAGTACACATGAAACATGAATCTAATGTTACACGATCATGAATCATGAATTTTATGTGACACATGAATCTGAATCTAATGTTAGTTTAATGCTGGGTCAGCTTAGTAGATGACGGACCAACATTAAGCAGTCAGAAAACCATGTGTCGTGTATTTTTACCTATATGAAATTGCGGGTCGCGGATAACAAATATAACCCCTGCACATGACATAATAAGGGGGCGACCATTAAAATACAAGGGTGGTGTGGAGTTTTTGTTCAGGTTTTTTATTTCAAGCAATATGTATCAACTACATTATTTTTTTCCAGGCTGGCTATGAGCAAAATATTTTTTCCCCTCAAAAGTCTCGATGGATTGACTTTCAAAGAGGATGTTTTCAGAAGTGTGATTAAATAATTTTTTTCCACATAGATGTGAAGGGGAATATTTATTCCCAGGCCGTCCATAGATATTTTTATTGCAGCCTTGCAAAGGACAAAATCATTTATTTCCAAAAAACTACAACCCCCTGCTATTTTAATGGTCGCCCCTAACAGGCTAATGTGGGCCCCGTGTCTAATTATCTGACCCAACGTCGGCCTTGACCATTTAAGCGCTGAGCAATCTTTTTTTTTAATCAGTGTTATTATCCGATTTAATCTGTTATTGGGAAAGAAATGTGTGTTTAAACATCAAAATTTGCAAATGTTTGGTCTTAAATTAAACAAATATGAGTAATTTTCACCCACTTGAAGTTGTGGGTCGCGTAGCGAGACACAACTTCAAGTGGGTGAAAACTTATTTTTTTAATGTAGCGCTTAAAGGATTAATTATAGTCATTTCCCCATGGCCATGTGTATTCAAGTGGTTTAGCTCCATACATGACCTGTGTCACGATATGACCCTTTCAAGATAGAATATTACTAGTATGAGACATGAGGTCTCAAGACGCCACGTTTTTAAGCTCGAATCCTGCATGTATATGTAGGCCATAGAGGACCGTTCCAGCTGGTGATCACCTCACCATCCTCAGAAGGGTTTTTCTACACTCAGTTTCACGGCTGTATAATGCAATGTGGCATATAGCTCCAATCATTCATTCGTGGTTGTGTTTTACAAACATAGTTTGACAGCATACACATTATACATAATAATGTAAGAAAATTTAGCCTTCAAAATGGTAAATTGCTGTAGTTTTTGTCATTGAGAAGTGTTCCATTATTCGTGTACATATAAAATCATTCGTGTACATATAATCACCGTGAGAATTGGCAATAAATCTGTATAGCATGGTATTTACCTGTACTTGTTCACGCCGTCTGCACGCCCTAATATAGTAATTGTAATTGAGACGACGTACCCGACTAACACGATGTTGATTCAACAATGCTGGGCAAGTGTCGCAGACGGTGGACCGATAACTTGTATTTGCTCGGATGTATGGTTATTCGAAAGAATAAGTGCTTCAAGTTCATCTTTAATCTAGAAAATGATGTTTTTTTCGAACATGTAAGTCACCGGCAGCAGTACACACGGTATACGTGCAAGGTGGGCAACTGGTAACTTCGCACAAGTGAAGGTTTATTTGTACACCATCCCAATCTTTTTAATTTCCTAGCGCTTAAACTGTGACGGATAGACACCTACGGGTGTTTACCATAATATCGACCTTGAAAAAATGGTACAATTAGAAAAACTCAGATTCTCAAAAGCTTGGAAATATATCTCTAGAGAAAGATGCGATATCGTGTAATCTCATATCGTGTATTATCCGTTATGGATCTCAATCCCGATCGCCCATTCCGTTCTTCCTGAAAATGTGCGTTCGTTGTGCAAACCCAGCAGACGCAAGACGTTGAATCAATGTTGGTATAACGTTGATCCCCCCTCTCCGACGCTGGACCAACGTTAAACCAACATCAACTCAACGTATTGTGTCTGCTGGGAAGCTACGCTGATCTGTTGAAAACTCAAATATACTATCGCTTACAGAGCGGCGACTCAATTAGGTCAGTGAATGAATTGCGAATGTTATAGATTGAAGAGTGATGCAGATGTTACTAGTCAGGGAAAGTTAAACGATTTTTCAACAAAACCTCAAACAAATTCCTCACCAAAAAATTATATTATTATTGCTTAGTATAGGGCCTTAGCTAACCTCTGATAATTTGTTCACGCTCAACTGTCATAGGAGGTTTTTTTACAGAACAAAATGTATGGCCGAAATCGGTAATGAAAAATATCGAAACCAGATATATTTTGTCATGGCATGCTAATTTACCCTACATTTGATCAGCCGTGGGTAGACAGTTACGTTAAATGTAGTATTATTTATAAACGAAAATAATATCAACAGGAGAAAACCAACATGGCCGCCAAAAACAGCAAAGCACGATAGTGATCAGTAAATGATCACGCTTGACTTTTTGTTTTGAGTGCAACATGCAAATATTAAGTTATCGATATCACTATTGTTAAATGTGAACAGGTATGCTTTTCGTAATTAGGGAAAATATTTTATTTTGTCTCTATTAGATGTATTTGTAGTAAATATAGTATATGTGTAGTGCATGTAAAAACGTAGATTGGAATAAGTTAGGAGCTTTGTTGAGTAAAATACTCCAGACAGTCGAATTTACTACGTGTAGTAACATAGATGTTGATCTGGTCTGGGAATGTTGGCTCTAGCGCTACGATGTTGTAAGAAGATCAAATGTACCCCCAGGAATTTACCACCTTGGTTTGACTATGAAGTGAGACGTCTAAAAAGCAAGCTTGAACAATAGCTCAGAAGTTTGAAAAAATTGAATTTATTTAGAAAAGTGAGAAATTAATTACATAAATTATTGCAGTTCAAGCACAACCAGTTCATTGTTGACTTGCCTGAAACAATAAAGGAAAACCCTAAACGATGCTGGTCGTATTGTAGATCAAAAACCCAAAAATATGCATAGAACAAATTGTCATGAAGGTCTAAGCGCCAACAATCCCAATGATATGGCTTGTATGTTCAATACCTATTTTGAATTAGCTTTTAATACCAACACCGGTGAGTCATTAGCTTTTGTAGTGGCTGAGATAGCTTTTAAAGTGGCTGCGATGACTTCCTCAGTGGCCAAGATCAGTTTTTTTGTGGCTGAGATTACTTTTAAAGTGCCTGTGATCACGTCTTCAGTGGTTAAGATCACTTTGGTAGACCGAGATCACTTTTTAAGTGGCTGACATCAATGTGTTAGTGGCCAATATCACCTCTGTAGTGGTTGAGATAATTTTCAAGGAGGAGCACTTATATAATGGTTGAGATAACTTTTCAAGTTGCTGTGGT
Source organism: Flabesymbios commensalis (assembly GCA_964017125.1). Classification (NCBI taxonomy): domain Eukaryota; kingdom Metazoa; phylum Annelida; class Polychaeta; order Terebellida; family Flabelligeridae; genus Flabesymbios; species Flabesymbios commensalis. Next base: position 106,067,396 of record OZ024902.1, read on the forward strand.
CACTTCTACAGTGACCAAGATCACTTTTGTAGTGAATGAGACAACCTTTAAAGTGGCTCTGATTACTTCTCCAGTGGTAAATATAATCTTTGTAGTGACCGAGATCATTTCTTTGTTGGCTAACATCAGTTTTTTAGTGACCAAGAGCGCCTTTGTGGTGGCTGAGATACGTTTTAAAGAGGCTGTGATTACTTCTTCAGTGGTCAAGATCATTTATGAAGTGGGTGAGATAACTTTCAAAGTGGCTGTGATGACATCTTTGGTGGCCAAGTTCAGTTTGTTTGTGGCCAAAGTCACCTTTGTAGTGGCTCAGATAACTTTTAAAGTGGCTTCAGTGGCTGATGCATCAGTTTGTTTGTAGCCAAGATCACCTTTGTAGTGGATGAGATAATTATTAAGGAGCACGTGATCACTTCTTCGGGGGCTAAGATCCCTTATGTAGTGGCGGCGATATTTTTTAAAGTGGTTGTTGTCACTTATTTAGTTGCCAAGATCACTTTTGTAGTGGATGAGACAAAGTTTTAAGTGGCTGTGATCACATTTTCAGTGGCTAAGATTATTTTTGTAGTGACTGGGATGACGTTTAAAGTGGCTGTGTTTTCTTCGGTGGCCAATAGCATTTTTGAAGTGGCCGAGATCACTTTTAAAGTGGTCTCAGTGGCTGGCATCAGTTTGTAAGTTGCCAAGATCACCTTTCCAGTGTCTGAGATAATTAAGGAGGATGTGATCACTTTATAAAAGATCAGTAAATTATCTGTGATATTGACCGAGCTATTACTCAATATACATTTTTCGGTAATGGCGGCACAAATTTGCATAAAAATGGCACGTGGGACATATTTCAGCTTGTTACCATAGCTTATCGTTTTCTGTGGGTTTTTTCCAAGCTAGTATGATACACCGATTAGAAGTATATTTCCGAGGGTGCACGGGAATCATATAAGCTTATCAAAGCCACATCCAAAGGTTTTGAAAATAATTTCAAATAATAGCAAGAATAATATGAAACATAGAAAATTCGAAAAACACAAAATGGAAAGTGAAATGAAGTTTAATTTGAGACAGACAGGCACAAAAATTGTTCCATCAATGAAAAATTTAGCGGCCATTTTGATTCTTTTATGTCGTTTATTTATTGTAAAACAACTTCCAATCCTTTAATCAGCACATGTGTAAACAAATTGATGATTAATTATCACTCCCTATGTTATTTCTGTGAGATCTTCGGCCATTTTGGATTTTACCCTCCTAAAAATCCTCCTATGAATATCCAGAGTAAACAAATTTTGTGTGGCTAGTCCAGACCTTATGCAAGACCGTGGTACAAAAATATTTTCGGTTCGGCCCCCGATCTATTACGGATGCCAGTACGTTGCCTCCCGGGCCGTCACGGTCTGATGGGGTTCCTCGCGTTTCTCACGTTCTAACCAAGGACTGACACGTCTTTCACGTTCTCTCAAGACTCTCTGCGGATGAAACGTGACCACCGGACAGCTTTGGAGGGCGTTTGAACATATCTTGCCTCTTAATCAATTTAAAAGAAGATTTGTGTGGCTAATCCTACATTTAAGAGGTCAAGGAATCTGCTGAAACTATTTTCATTTGCTAAATTACAATATTTTTGGTGAAATTCTAGATAACCTCCAAAAAAAAGACAGAAAATACATATTTTAACTCCATGCACTTTTGAAGTTAAGATTTGTGATTTAAAATATCCCCAGGACTCTCATTGAGTGGTATCATATTGTTTAGGGACCTATCACGAGTCAGAATCAGGCTGTTAACATTTAATCGATGGAAAATAAATGACAAAGACCGATTTTCAAAATGGCCGCTATCAAAATTACCGAAAAGTCTAGAAACATGCTTCCAGTCCCACTACGGACCGTCTCAAAGTTCCGTTACGGCTTATTACGCACTGTCACGTTCTGTCACGTTTTGTTGGGTTTATCCCGTTTTACTACGGCAAATTTTTTGACAGTTTTAAAATCTGGCACGGCAATCACGGCCTCCCAAGTTTGTCTATCCCGCCGCCCTGCGGTGCCCCACGTCCATCCCGTTTTCTCCACGGTGGCCTGAAACGTGCCGCCGTGGTCGCCGGGAACCTAGTGTAAACCTAGCATTAGAACGTGAGAAGAGAAACGCGAGAAACCCTATCAAACCGTGACGGCCCGGGAGGCAACGTACTGGCATCCTTAATAGATAGGGTGCCGAACGGGCCCGAACCGTACCGCGCCTTTGAGCCTCCGGGAGTCGTCCTTTGCGACCCGTCACGGCCCGTCCCGCATACCGTGAGAGAACGTTAGAGAACGTAGCAAGACCTAACAAAAAATTAAAAAGGGCCAAAATCTCTCTGTGCACTACGTTTCGGGCAAACGTGGCCGCCGGGAACATAATGTAAACCTAGCATAAGCAATATATTTTATTATTTATCATATATTATGGATAAACCCGTATATTTGTTAAGAGTAATCTAAATGCTCTTGGTTTCTCTGAATTGTACACAACACAAAATATTCCCTATAGAATAGAATAGAGTGCAGTTAAGAACAAAAGATCAATTCAGACGGAATTGGGCATCAGAAAATTATCTAACTATTTTAGAAGATAGTCAAAGAATTGTATTTACAATCGAAACTGGGAGTCATAACAATATACCAAGAGAATTAAGAATATGTCAAAAATGTAAAAGTAACTCCAACGGTGATAAGTTTCATTATCTTTTTGTGTGTATTTTTTTACTATGTAATATTGAATTATTAGTAGATTTTATAGACACAAATATAAACGGCAGAATTCTTCGTTCAACCAGTCTAAAGTGCATTTTCCGCCCTAAGCACGTTAAGACAACGTCGTTCAGGCAATCTTTTTTATGTCCTGTGGAATATCCTTCCACGGATAATAAGAAGCAATCAGCCTCTTTAAAGTTTTAGAAGTCGGCTTCAATGTTATTTTAATAACTATTTAATTTTGATGTAAATAATGTGTTCGTGGTCCGTCAAGCAATGTTGCATGTGTATCGGTAATACACAATCGGTGATCATTTACCTGAAAAGGTGCAATTATGCAATTTTTATATTTCATGTTATTATATTTTATTGAATATTTGTAAACATTTTGGACCACCAGGCTTGTATTGATTATACAGTACATGTACTATATAATTTCTGTTTCTGGTGGCCCGGCCATCAATTTTTATTAAAACAATGATTTTGACAGATTTAGCTATAACTATGTGATACATATGAATTGTAATTGTTTTTGTCTTTACGGCAAAAAAATAAAGACATGTAGATGATCCATCATGAACTCGGATGAATAACCACAAAACATAAACTGTATATTATCAAAGCCACATCTAAAGGTTATAGAAATAATAGCAAAATAATAATAGCAAATAATAGCAAAGACAACGTGGAACATAAAGAATTAGCAAAAACCAGAATGAAAAGTGATTCTTCTGTTGCCAAATTGTTTTGTAATTGGCTAGAAGAATACAAACCATTTGATGAAATTAATTTGAATAATAGACCACAGACAGCCGAAAAAATGTTATATCAATGAAAAATGTGGCGGCCATTTTGTTTTTAATGTCGTAAATTTATTGTAAAACTACTTCCAATCCTTTAATCAGTACATTTGTAAACACATTGATGATTAATCTAGCTCCCTATGTTATTCTTATGTGAGAATCGGCCATTTTGGATTTTACCCTGCTAAAAATCCTCCTATAAATATCTAGAGTGAAAAAATTGTGTGTGGCTAGTCCAGACCTTATACAAGACCAAAATCTTTTGGTAAGAAATTTGTTTCAGGTTTTTTTCTAATTTTCCCCTGACTATTTATACAGACTTGGTCTGTTACTCCAATACGCCAACCATAACTGTATTGTGGGACGAGTGATAATTGCACATGTTTCACGGCTCATAAGCGTTAAGTGTTCTAAATCCATGTGTCCCGTTTCACTGACACCTATGTATAACGGCTAATTCTGATTGTTAGAATGAAGATCAGGCTTATTACCAAAATGCACTGATACTGATAAGTGCCCACTGTCTGTAGTTGGAATACATGAAAATCATCAACTATCATTTTGTGCTAACTGCCCAACATCCGATAAGAGAATAATTTGTTAGAAAGTCACACTTTTTATTTTTCCAGGGGAAGCTTCATATTTACGAAAGCCTGGAAACGCCACTATTAAAAAAAATCTAATCCGCCCGGGCAGATTAGTAATATGCCCGGGCAGATTAGTATTCCCCCTGGCAGATTAGTATTCCGCCCGGGCAGATTAGTGATCCGCACAGGCAGATTAGTATTCCGCCCGTGCAGATTAGTATTCTGCACGGGCAGATTAGTATTTAGCGTGGGCAGATTAGTATTCCGCCCGGGGCAGATTCGTATTCCGCCAAGGCAAATTACTGGGCAGATTAGATTAGTAATCTGCCCGGGCGGATTAGATATTTTTTGAATGGTGGCGGCTCCAGGCTTTCGTACATATTATTGGCCTCTTCATCAAAAATTAATATTGTCAAAGCGTAACTTCAGGTACTGAGATTTGAAGAATCATGTTCAAAACTAAAACAGCGAGATCAAAATTATACACACAATTTAAGTGAACATGAAATTTGGCAACGTGAATTGGCCCAATTTGTAGGCTTGATGGATTGATTTAGTGTGTTGGTTAATCTCATTATTGAGTGGAGACCGTCCTCGGGAGACTGTCATGAGATACTATATATGCGCTCGATATAGTTCACTGAACGTGATCCTGTGCGGTGTAGTGCAAGGATTTTTTACTTGTGCTGCGTGTGCATAGACTATATATTTACTCAGATAAAAAGATTTTCCAAGATAAAAGAACCATTCTTAGCCATTTGCTTGCCGATCAAGACTACTAGTATAATAGTCGTTTTTAATCCGTTTTATTTATTAGGAATGAAATAAGTGTTTAAACATCAAGATTTGCAAATGTTTGGTGTAAAATTAAACTAATATCAGTAATTTTCAGCCACTTGAAGTTGCGGTTCGCGGTAGCGAGACACAACTTCAAGTGGCTGAAAATTTAAATTAATTAATTTGGCAGGATCACTGCTTAAGATATTATGCAATTTAATAATATTCGACACGATCTGAATGTTGAATCATCATTACACCATTATGTCTGCTGGGCTGTAAAAGGTATTTATGTCAAAATATACGATATGCTACCGTTTTAAAAGACGCATATTTTCTATAAAAAAAATTACCAGCAAGACAATCATCTGTGTCATGCATCGACAATGACCTATCCATACTATTTTGTACCAGAGCCATATTAGACAAATTCAAAATGGCCGCTATTCAAAAAGCCCACATCATAACTTGCAAACTAATATTATCAATAGAGACACACCTAATAACATTTTTCTACTGTTTTCGTAAGCGATTTTAAATTTATATCAGTGGTTTAAAGGCAGTAAATATTCTAGAAATAGTACTATAAGCAAACAATTTACGTCATACATCGAAATTACAAGCTTATTATTTCATTTGTTTGTAAAAACCAGTCTCTAACAGTTTTTATACATTTTTACCAAAAAACAGTTATTATAATTACTGAAGCTGTAATATTACAGTCACATATGTACCATGTATACACATATTTTCTATATTTTTAAATCTGAGTCAAATCTGATTATATAATAACAAAGTCAACACTGTAATACTTGTAACCTGGAAAGCTGGATAGCTGATATTATTCATAAATTACATCAACAGTATTGCTAGAATAATTTGATAATGCTTACAGATACCAACCCTTAAGGCTAATATTGAATGAAATGTTATGTCAAAAAAATTAGCCTGAAGTTATTATGTAGCCTACAACACAATGCATTTTTTATTACACAAACAAAAGAAATAATCCGACCTAAATGTGATATATGTTGTATGTTAAAATCAATACCAGCTAGCAAATCTTTGAGTAAAGGTCCCATGGCATTCAATTTAACTACGCAATGCATATCTATACTACTGAAGCTTGAACAATATTATTCATGTTAACATACAATAATTATGTAGCACTCAATTAAACATTGAACCGGATCAGCCGCGTATTTGTAACTTAGAATGATAGCTTTATAATAATAATATTCTAGTATAATATTATAATATTATTGTGATTCATGACGCAACAACATAATTAGATTTTCATATTACTGTCTTACATTTTACCCAACACAGCTATAAAACTGCAATTGTTTTATCACTGCTAATTCATCCATCCTCATACTTGTTCAATGGGTTCTATATCCTAGAGTCAAATATTGTTGATTTAGGATGTATTCAATCACCATTGTTATTGTTATTTTAGAATGTATATTATAATAAAGTGGCGTTGAAAATATATCTGGTAAATGAAATTAGAATTATGCTGTTGGACTTGTCGCACGGTAGGCCTATTCGGTCACTATATAGTTTTGGACTAGATCTGGTACAAAATCCTACTGATGTGTTGCTCATAAAAATCACTTAAATCATTTAAGTCACTGGCATATTGAAAATGTCATATGCATATGTCATATGCGTCTTTACGTCCATTAGATTACAAGTTATGACATAACCCTAATTTGAATGACGACCATCTTCGATTTGTCAAATATGGCGTCCACAGCCGAATCTGCTCAGCTTGGCTCCCGCGAAAAAGCAAAAGTATATGATTTTGGCTAAAGTATGGTTAAAATTTGATGCATTTGGAACGATTTGAACAATTATATGATTATAATGATTAGTATGTAAAAACTTGATAGCTATGAGGAATAACGTTTTATCAATGTCTAGCGATAGGTACCCTATAGTTACACTCTTATTACATAAGTGTCTATATTATAGTCACTCAGCTATAACCATATCAATTATAGCACCCTTCATATAAAAAGGAAAGCTATATGGAAGTATAGGGGTGTATACGTACATTAAAATGCTCCACTGAATTGAAAATATTTACAATCGTGAGTAGTTTGCGTAGAATACTTAATAGGACAATACAATAGCTTTAGCTTTACTGCGTGACCCTGGCGTGACACTGTCTTGTAGATTGCGTCTAGAGAGAAATTGACAGATTTTACGTCTAACGTAGGTCTGTGTGCATTTTCCAGCGCTGCCTGACCCAATTTTTAGCTAGCCTAAAGAGATAGACCTAGGCTAGATCTACATTAAACTGCGCGGACATAATATTATCAGAATTTGTTTAGGCCTACCTGTTGATAGACAGAAATTCCGTCTCTAGCGTTGGCTGTCAGTGAAAGAGCCATGAGAGGACTGATGCACAGGATAACCTGTTCACCAAGTAAACTATTAAAAGAGTTTTTATATGTGTGTGAATGTGATTGTTCATATGTTTAATAAACAGAATAAGACATCGTTGTCTGAATATTGGAACTCGTATCGTAACAGTCAGGGCTGTAACGGAACGAGACGAAGCTCTGACCGTTACGATACTCGTTCCAATATTCAGACAACGATGTATTAATAAATAATACTCATTTAATGACTATAGTTGTAACTCAACATAATATTATTGTGTTATTCTCTTTAAGAACTCGTTACAGTTGCAGTCATGCGTGATTGCTGTTTTGTGGTGTCTTTTATAGTAGTGCTCATTTCATGTGACTATAGTTTTAACTTAACATCATATTAATGTATGTGTGTGACAGACCGTTACCATGGCTACAGTAGTAATAATATATAATTACTTTTTGTAGTATGCTATATATCAATACTTATTTGATATGACTGTAGGCCTATATAGTTGTAACTCAACATCATAGAAATGTGTTCTTTAACAACCCGTTTCGGTTGTAATCATACGAAATTCTGCTATTATGAGGTTTGTTATAGGCCTATGAGTATTTCTTTGATATGACTAACGTTATGTTACACCTGTGATTTTAAATCATATTAATGTATTTCTCTTTTTAAAAACCTGTCACAGTGATGCTTAATTACTATTTTGTGGCATGTTATATAACAGATTTTATTGACTATTTTTACTTGAATTGAATCTTATTGATGTATTTTTCGGATTAATATGACGAAAAAAATTACAAATTATATCTTACACATTTGCTGTTATCAGTGGTTATCACAGAAGTGTTATCACGAGCGGCCCTCGTGATAACATTTCTGGGCCGCCGCTGTCATAGGGTTATATTAGTATACCGGCGGGCGCGGGCGTTGGTCTGATGTTTGGTTTAGTGCTGGTCCAGCCTTGTAGACGCTGGACCACCATTGAGCCAAAATTAGGTGGACGTTTCGCTTCGCCGAGATGACTCTCTACATAGTGGTGTCAGGCTCCAGGTCTACTTACCCAGTAGACACAAGGCATTTGCATAGCATGTACGCAGCGTTGAACCAACGTCGAAGACGTTGGACCGACTTTGTAGTATGTACAGATGTTGTATGGATGTTTTGTGTTTGTCGGGTATTATATATCACAACCAAACGGACGAGTCGAGAGCCGATGTTGTTTTAGTGCTGGACCAATGTTGGACCAGCTTTGGTTTGAGCTCTCGTGCTTGTTGGGGTTGGTCCTGTTTTCTTTATGGTATTTGTATTTTAAATATTGTAGATACAGTTTCCTCTTATTTCGTATCTACAATATTAAAAATACAAATACCGGGATTTTTTTAAATTTAATAAATTTCGACACAGATGTAACTAAAACTGGAAGCAATATATTATTAGGGCATATGCAGAATTAAAGCAGGAATATAAAATAGAATATTAGTTAAAGGGACATGCCCAGGTCTAAAATCATCAAAAAATCTGTGATTTTATTTTAGCTTAATAATATGACCATATGATGTTAATATGTCCATAGACTAGAACTGCAAAAGTTTTTTAATTTTTCTGCTGCGCACTTATTAGTTAGGTTAGATATAGAGCCGAAATTCCCGTATTTCTTATTTTTAACATGGTTGTCAATAATTAGAAATCAGGAATTAGACGTCCATAGACGTCAGATACTGACGTATAAAGTCTGTCCCGCGTTGAACGGGTGAATGAAACAAATTAAATGTCATTGAAGTATATAAAAAGTTTTTGGTAGATGCCTAGTTAATCAAATTAATAAATATGGGAGATGTCTATTTTTTCAAAATTATAACTATTTTTCGTCATTTGTAGCTGCTAATCGCGTTAGCAATTCCAGCTTTAAGTGAATGAGAAATAGAAACGAACAATTTATCAGCACAAGGCATTAATTTAATCATGACGTAAATGATGTAAATGACGTTTTAATGTAGGCCTACAGCTGCTGCTGGTCATACTCTGGTGTAGTGGTGACTCCGAATGCCTGTCACGTCGGAGCGTGGAGGTTCGTCCCCGCTTCGGTATTCAAAATGTTTCTCTGGGGGTGTGATCAAATTACGTGATAGGCAGTGTGACACAATTTGATTAATATGATCAGTAGGTATGAATGAGATGACACGTACTGCCCTCCAAACACAGGATTCGAAATTCAAGTCCTGGCTGTCTGAGGTCGAGCACGATACCTCTCAAATGTGCCTTTGGCTAAAATACCCAAATACACAAACCTGTCTTCAAGTCAAGATAAATATTAGGCCTATATACATGATATAGTTTATTACTGTAGCTGAAGATTATTACAACGGCAACAGTTAGCGTAACTGGGCGATCTTCCATATATTTCTGCCCTGGTGCTGTGGTTAAAGCTGTCTGCTTGGAATGTCGGAGATCGCGAGTTCGAGCCCCGCTCTGGCCTTCAAGTTCCAAAGAAACAAAATGTTTCTTCCCAGCTCACTCATGAAGATTCAATTTTGTTGGAAGCCCCCGTAACCTAAAACCCCATTCTTTCATTTTTTTCTATATATTTCTACGCCACGCTTTGTGAACACAACGTTTCACGACGCAGCAGTTCACAAACAGGATGTGTGAATAACAGTGCTGGGTTAATGTTGGGCCAGCGTCGAAGACGTTCGACCAATATTAATAAAGCATGGGTTTGATGTACATTGTATTGTGTTTTCTGGGTAGGTTTCCCAGAAACAGGATGTCTCTGTTCATTAACAGTAGGTAATGGTGCAACTTATACTTTTATCTAGGAGTACTGTATAGAGGTCATATGCAAATAAGGTTGAAAAAACTGAATAATCAGCGTTAAATAATGAATTACCCGTCACTGGTCATCGTCTTCACACGCTTTCCTGGCATCATTGGTCACGTTGTACAATTGATTTTCAACAGCGCGCTGACTGGTTTGAATAACTATGCCAAACTCAATGCTGGTTGAATGTTAATTTCCCAGACATGCATTGAGTAAAGAAGGTTTTTATTCAGAGCAAATAAACTGACAAATGTGCCATAAGCAGAGGCGGATCGATCTAGAAAATGGGGCGCATATCTCTGAGATTTTTGGGCATATTTAGGCCAAATTAAAGGTTTTTTGGGGGGCAAAAAATTAGGGACCACTGATAACATATCTGTCCGGTACATGAGTAAGTAAGTAAGTAATTTATTAGCCAATAGGCCTGTGGATCCTTGTGTAAACACAAAACAGTACAATACTTGTCACAAAACACATTTAAAACTCAACAGAACAGTTCAAGTTGAGATAACCGTATGAGACTTCAGAATTTTAAAAAGCTTTAAAAACAAAATTTGCGAGGCTACATACAGTTTTGGTATCGTCACTCGACAGCTCTATAAATGTATGCGTATTAGGTCTTTTAAAGTAATATTCAGGTATGTATCTCCTTCTCAGTTGTTTATTATAATTGCCAGATACAAATAAAGTGATTTTCATCCTCAATATCATCACATATCATAGGCCTACACTTCCTTTCATCAACAGGAGTCGGGTGTGGTTTATGCTATCGATCACTTTCAATAGCTAGCCTATGATTACTTGAGCGTAGTCTACCTAGGGCAATTCTATGTGATACTGTTTTTACAATTTCCAAGTATTTTGAAGCAACGAAATGTTTATGAAATAAAATAAAATACCCCCCCCCCCCCCACTTGACATATTCTGCAGTTCAGAATGCAGTCTTTGACCATAATTATCTCGAAGACGCTGATTTAAAATTCTGAAAATATAGCTTGTCGTTTTCAACACTTTGATAGAGCCATACATGCCCAAAACCTAACGTTTCCAATAAGTTTTTTTAGCCTGGCTACCCAGTTAACTTTTCCATTTTGTGCGTCACATAATAAAACATTATATACAATTTTGGTAAATCGAGTGTCTTTACATTTTGTAATCTTCAGCCAGTATTTAACAATTCGTACGTATCTTACACATTGCATATCTGGACGGCTTTATGTACAGCTGGACCAACCCCAAAAAGTTCGTTTTGCGATAATTGCAGTTGAGGTTTATGGTCTAGGGCCTACTGTAAATTCAAGAAAGCGAATGAGCAAAATATTGAGGTAAACTAGCACCCGACATCCACTTTCTCAATTCATGGAACATACCCACATCTTCAGATACCTCCGGATTCGAGCCTCACTGCTTTAAATAAGCTGTGGTCCAGTGAATTGTGCATAAATCACAATGACCATTTTGATTATGCACAACTTGACCAACCCATAGTTCTTGTAAATTGAACAAATACAAATACATGTAGACAATTTACAATAATAAGCACATTACAGACTCTCTACATCTTCTGTGGATCTATTCTGAAGTTTCTATAATCAGTGATAAGAAAAATATATAGTTTGGGTGAGATCACGGGGACTGCGAGGATGATGGGAAAAACGAAGGTGTGGGTTGGTCCAATTGTGCATAAAGCAATTTTGAGATTTTGATTTATGCACGAGTGGACCAAGCCACAATTATTGTCAATTTAACAAATATGTATAAAAAGACATCAATAAGCACATTACAGATTATCTACATCTTCTGCAGATCTAGCTGTGGAATATATTTAATAAAATACGTGCAACTTTTATAGCTTTGGTGAAATCCCAGGGACTGTGAGGCTGATGGAAGAAATGGATGTGTGGATTGATCCAGTTGTGCATAAATTAATCTGAAATTTTAACATGTGCTGTTTTTTTATCGCCACCAGGTGGCGTGGCCCATATTGATACCTTCAAATTTGTTGGTTCTGAGAGTATTTTCGATATCATTCAAATACATAGCAAATAAAAAAGGTGACAGACATTCTTCTTGTCGCACTCCAAATAAACATTCAAATTCGTCGGTTTTTTCTCCTCCTACTTGAACACGTGATTTAACAACACTATTCATACTTTGAATGACATCAAATAGTCGACCTCTGATACCAAGTGTATTTTTTGTCTATATAATCAAAGGCTTTCCGAAAGGCAAGAAACGCACAGCATAAATTTTTACCATTGTTTAATAAATTGGGGGGGGGGGGTGTACGCTATTTGGGGCAGCAATTACCGTGTGTGACGATATGAACACGCCTGACCTGACACGGCCTAAAACACATAGGACGCGAGCTTCACGCGAGCGACACGCGTCACGACGCGTAAGCAATCGCTTTAGCTCATTTCACATTGCATAAATACATAGCTCGCGAGCGTCACGCGGCACGCGTCACCGATCACTTCTGGAGCGCATTACACATTTAACGCGTGACGCGAGCTTTACGCGAGGTGAATCCACAGTATGACGTCAACATGTGATGATTTATTAGGGAATCCCCATCATCAACGTGGTGATACAGCAAGTGTGTGTGACGTGTTTTCAGGCAAGCAAGCTTTATTTCAATTAAGCATACATTTATAGTCCCGAAATGCAAAAGTGCAGAAAATAGGCTCTTCAATTGAGTTGACAACTCAATATATTTAGTTGTTAACTCGATATATTCAGCTACCAACTCGATATAAGGAGTTGTGAACCCAATATTGTGAGTTGTCAACTCAATATATCGAGTTATGGCAATTCAATATATTGAGTTGACAGCTCGATAAAATGAGTTATCAACTCAATATATTGAATTGTCAACTCAATAGATCGGATTGACAACTCAATATAATAATAATAATAATGGTGAGTTCATCAATTGCGCATATACAATGCTCTGTGCGCTTCACACACATTACCCCTGGTCACTGGACATTCATGTACAGCACTGCTGCCATTCGGCGCTAGGAACTAATCGCACACATTGCCACCTCTTTCATGTGAGGGGGAAGTGCCTTGCCCAAGGACACAACATCGAAACAATATCCCAATATTGAGAGGGGAGAAACATGCTATTTCTCTGAAAATCCTGCACCAAGCGGGATTCGAAACCGCACGCAGGCAGCGAAATTGTCGAAGTGCCACGCTCTAACCATTGCGCCACGTCCATATCTAATATATTGAGTAGACAAGTCCATTAGAATAAAGTGTCAACTCAACTCAACATCTATTGAGTTTCTACAACTCAATATATTAAGTTCACAACTCAATCGATCGAGTTCTAAACTCAATATATCGTGTTCTGCAGTCAATATATCGAGCTATGAAATTAATATATCGAGTTATTAACTCAATATATCGAATTATCAACTGAGTTTAAGCAGTAATAATGCGAATTTAAATGTCGCTTCTTTGGCTTCGTAGATTTATGATAAAATATGTTCCTTATATATGTTTTTATTCAAAAAACAATCTTAACAAACCAAAAATTGCTGTTCTGTAATTATCACAAGAAATCACAATTTGAAATGATAAATTTAGAAAATCCTTCGATGTTGATTGCTCAGATCTACTATTTAACGCTTAACGCTCGCGAGCTAACGCGTCATATGCGTTTGATCTGTCGCGCGACGCTCGCGGAGCTATCGCGTACCGCGTGTCGTTCGCGTCCTGTGTTTTCGGCATGACACTGTTAGTGTGGACGCCACAGATCGATGTTCGATTATCGAACGACGTTTACTTACATGATATTATTCAGCGTTAATGAGTGTTTTGTGTTTTAAATGTATTCATGTTTCTAACCAGTAACAAAATATTTTTTTATTGCATTTGTTTGTTTTAAATGACTACATTTCATGTACTATTTTTGTTTAATGTTCCCGTCTGTTGCCATGATTTTTGCCATAATTGCATACGGTGGACCAACAATAAACCAGCATTGAATCAAAGTGTCATGTTCATGTTTGTCTTACCCAGACACTCGCTAACAGACGAGTGGCCTCTGAGGCGTGCCCTGCTGAGTTAGATAGATGTTTTCTTCAGTATTTAGACCAACAGTGCATAGCGTTATCTACGGAAGCGTATTAGGGTCAGAACACAAAAAAAATATTTTAAGATCATGTACGTACACGATACTACCATGTACGTACGCGATACTACCATGTACGTACAAGATGCTACCATGTACGTACACGATATTACCATGTACGTACACGATGCTACCATGTACGTACAGGATACGTGATACTACCATGTACGTACACGATACTACCATGTACGGACACGATACTACCATGTACGTTCACGATGCTACCATGTACGTAGGCTACACGATGCTACCATGTACGTACACGGTACTACCATGTACGTACACGATACGTGGAACACGATACCACCATGTACGTACACGATGCTACCATGTACGTACACGATACTACCATGTACGTACACGATACAACCATGTACGTACACGATGTTACTACTATGGACGTACAAGATACTATCATGTACGTACACGATACTACCATGTACGTAGGGTAAGGTGGGGCAAGATGCCCCACCTAAGGACAAAGTCAAACAATGGACTTGTATAGAGTAATAATTGGAATATCATGTATGAGAGACATGGCCATTCACACTAGCCAGGTATATATTGCACTTATGAGGTTTTAAACCAAATTAATTAGTTGTGAGTCATAATATAGTTTTATCACGCAAAAGTGCGTCTTGTCCCATGGGTGGGGCAAGACGCCCACAGTGGGCATCTTGCCCCACACCATCGAATATATTTATATATAGGCCTAAATCATTCATAACACACGAGCTTTTATTTTTAAACAATTTTAAAGTTATTAAGTCAAGCTTGCTAAATAAGGCTAGAAATAAAAACAAGGAGTTCAGCATAAACTACATCACACGGGTGTCAATAATCTTGTAAAAACCTATTAAATACAGGCTGTTATATATATATGTGTGTTCAGACCCATATGTTGCCAAAGAAAACCCCAACAATTACGTAACGCCTAAAGGGGAAGGGGGTGAAGTGGTGTGTTATGGACCGTGGTCAACATAGCGTTAAAAAGCGTTCCGTAGGATGGGGGGGGGGGGAGAATCAATATGCCTGAAATCTGGCAGCGTTTCATTTCCGAATCAGATACCATGGGGGTATTTATTTCATATTGCGCACACATATCCCTTAGGGGGTGTAGATGTGCCTTTTGGAATTAATGAACTTTGACCTACTTAAATGGCCCATCATCGGCCATAATTAACTTTAATATGCCTGATATCTGGCAGCGTTTCGATCGTTTCCGAAGCAGACCTCGGAAACCATTGGGGTGATTCATTTCATATTGCACACACACACACATCCCTCATGGGGTGTAGATGGACCTTTTTGGGGTTTAGGAACTTCGACCTACTTAAATGGCCGACCATCGGCCATAATTGACTTTATATGACAAACCGTGCCAGATAGCTATTTCCTTACTATACAACAAATTGTGCGGTTTCAGGTAGGGAAATGCCCTGCAAAATTTCAACTAGATCAAATAAACAATGGCCATAATTGCCTGATAATATGCCTGATATCTGGTAAACCTAATACTACTAAACAAAATGTGCAGTTTGAGGGAGGGATATGGCCTGATTTTTTTTTAATTGAATCAAATTCAAAATGCCTAAATTCACACTCTCCATACTAGCACGGCTGTGACAGGCCTGTGTAATCTTCTTATTATGCCTATGTCAGGCTTATGGTGTTTTAATAGCATTATTCCGTCTCTGCCATGGACGCATGAGGATTTTAGCTCTCACTAAGAAGCTGGCTGATGAATTCTGTTTATTTTTTACAGACATGACCTATGTGCCTGGGCAATAAGCTTGTGGGCACGATATCTTATTATTATTAAGCGTTGAATGGATTCCATTCAAATTTTATAGAGTGATTTTCAGGATATTTCTGAAGATGTGATTACCTTTTGGGAAAAATACATTAAAAACAAGATGGCTGACGGAGGACATTTTGAATAAATGGCCGCCCAAAAATATTGTGGGCGCGATATCTGATGAACCTTTGGTTGGATCGCATTCAAGTTTAAAGTTGTGATTTCCGGGTATTTCTGATGATCTTTTTAACTTTTGGGAAGAATCCATTGAAAACAAAATGGCCATCCGAATAGCTTGTGGGTTCGACATCTTATAAACCATTTGTTGGATCACATTCAAATTGGATGTGGTGGCTCTGTTGGTATTTATGATGATCTGAATACCTTTTGGGAAAAAATATTAAAAACAAGATGGCTGACGGAGGACATTTTGAAAAAATGGCTGCTAAAAAGCGATATCTTATGAATCGTTGGCTGGATCGCATTAAAGTCTGGTTCTCCGGGTATTTCTGATGATCTGATTATTTTTTTGGAAGAATCCATTGAAAACAACAACAGAGGACATTTTGAAAAAAATTGCCATCCAAAAAGCTTGTGAGCGCGATATCTTATGAACCGTTGGTTGGATCGCATTCAAATTTATGCAGTGGCTCTCTAGGCATTTCTAATGATTTGATTAACTTTTGATAATTCAGAAAAAACAAGATGGCTGACGGATGTTATTTTTAAAATAATAGCATCCCAAAAAGTTTGTGGTTGCGATATCTTATGAACCGTTGGTTTTGTCGCATTTAAATTTGATGCAGTGGTTTTTTAGGCAAACCTAATGATCTGATTAATTTTTTCACTAAAAACAAGATGGCTGATGGAGGACATGTTGAAAAAAAACCTGGTTAGGGTAATTTTCTACTTAGATTTCTTTATTGTGGCAATATATCCAAGTTTGTTGTCATGTAACGGTGATGCTTTTAAAGTTTTCGTGCCGAAAACAGTCACATCTAGTTTTAATTTGGACCAATCATATATATACGAGATTTGTGCATGTAGTATTATGCTTATTACAATAATATGGTTGACGTTACCCTCTGTTGATTCAATGTTGATACAATATAAGTATATATATATGTCAGCGTCGCAGATCGTTTCCCAACATTGGGTCGACGTTTATATTAGACCATATTGATGAAATTCAACTGCGATTTAGCATATCAATAACTCTATGCACACAATGTGCATTATGCACACAAAACTATGGAGTCATGGGTTGAATTAACTTCAGTACATCATACTCAATATAGGGCGTACAGTGATACAGTACAGATTGGTATATCAGTAGGCCCTACTACATAATTGAAGTGTGACGTTCCTGTAACTTACTCAATAGAGCACAACAGAAATAAATAATACATTGGGGCAAGATGCCCACCATGAAATGGGGCAAGACGCCCACTGGGCACCTTGCCCCATATCATGGGTGGGCGTCTTGCCCCAAGACGCCATTTTGAGTTCGTCGCCATGCCAGCCACACAGTTGTTTAATTACGCTTAAGACAAAAGCCAAAGCACATTGCTAACAGATGTATCAATGAAAATAACACTGGTTTGTACTAAGTGGGCTATTTTGTGAAGAGTGAAATATAAAGTTGTGAGGTGCGATTCTTACAAGTTTTTTGGTAAAAAGCGAAAAGACGTCATAAATACTCAGTTGTTCACCGCCTGACGTCCCAATTTGGGCTAAATCTCTCCCCAGGTGTCGAGATCATCTTAAAAACCCACGTGAGACAATAATATGCACTGAACATTGTGATAGCCAGGGTAGGCGTATTACCCCGCCTGGGCGTCTTGCCCCACCCTACCCTACATGATACTACCATGTACATGTGTCTCCCCTCTCAATATTGGGACATTATTTCGATGTTGTGTCCTTGGGTAAGGCACTTTACTGTCACATGCTTCACTTGACTCAGGTGTAAATGAGTAGGCCCTACTTGGTGGGACAGAGATGGCAATGTGTGCAATTAGCTCCTAGTGCCGGAATGGCTGCAAGTGCTGTATGCTCCAAAAAAGGAGTTGAAATGGTACATGAATGAACAGGTCCAGTGACCAGGGGTAATATGTGTGAAGCGCGCAGAGCATTGTATGTGCGCTATATAAGAACACACCATTCTTATTTTATTTATGCACGTACACGATACTACCATGTACGGGGCTTTTCAGAGTGATTTAAGGAAGTTGGACCAGCATTTGGTCGACGTCGTGTTTGCTGGGTGTGTAGACAAGCACCAAAACGGAATAATAAATTCCGCTTAATACATAGTCTCTACTGTCCACAGGAGCCATTTAATAACATTTTAAATTTAGCCACGGTGCCCAAAATCTAATCAAGTCAACCCCCCATGTAGGTGATTGTAGTAGTAGTAGTAAATCTTTGCTTTACGTCACTTTTCGGCACAAAAGGTCTTTTAAGTGACATTGTAATACGATAAAAACGTTGTAGTCAATTGATGAGATGAATGATGTACAGATGATGATGTGAGGGTGGGGGTGATAGGGCATGGTGGGTTATTGAGAGCGTTTTCCTTCGCTCGCCCGATAAGGGGTTCTGGGCATGTCTAGGGGATATACCCCCAGGCATGCCCAGACGGCCGGAGACTTGAGTTTTCCCTGTGCAATTTAATGCCGAAACTCTGTGGCATTTTGCGCAGCTCCGCTATCCTCGGGTCGGATAGTCCCCAGAGTAACAATAGGAAGGAGAACTCCCTCTGGGTAACTCCATTCATCCCACGTGAGAGACCTAATGTCAAACACGCTATTGCCGGTTATTTAAGGCTGCCACAGCCTACATCAGCGCCAGCACTGATGCGGGTGCTGCATTGGCTCCGCTGTTGAGCGGAGGAACCAGGGTACGCCACTGGCAATCCGCCCGAAGATTATGACCAGATACGAGGAGGCTGCAGCTGCCCTTGGATGATTGCTGTAGACTAGTGCTTCCGTACAATGCCGTACACATCATCCAAAAGACGAAACAGATCCCTAATGACCCTCCCCGGATGGGGGCGAAAAGTACTAATACTAGCAATCAACCCAGTACCCCGTAGGTGATTGTGCCCACCGGGTTTGAAAATGATCCAAAAAGTCGTTCAGAAGTGATCGTGTACACAAGCATAACTAGAAGGGTCTAGTTTTTTTAGGACAAAAAACTGGAGAGGTCTCCCCTCCAGCAGCATAGCCATAAAGGTTGATAGCTAATAGATGTAGTGTCAATGGCTTTTTTGTAATTAATGTTATTAAATGCAATATCAATAATAGGCCTGTCCCATAATTTTTTTCACCACTCATATATATATCTATGTGAGCCGACCTGACAAAATGTCGTAAGTCGCATATGTAAATATTGGAGTTATTAAGATATCCCGTACCTACACAAAATTACCTTCATAATTGTATATCACACAACTCTGTGGCGTGTTTAACTCCGAAAATATGAGTCGACACTTAAAACTCATTTTGCCAGATCTGGTCACATATATCAACATGAAGTAATATATAATGTAATCAATTATTTATTTAATAAATTTCATGTAATTAATTAGAGCTTACAATGAAAGTACTTTTCAAAGTACTGGTACTTGTACTCAAGTACTTTTGAAATCCAGTACTTGTACTTGTACTTGTACTCGTCATTTTTTCAAGTACTTGTACTTGTACTCGAGTACTTTTGTCTAGTACTCGCCCCAAGCCTGAAATGTCTAATTTCAGTCCTAATGAGTATTTCGTTTGTGACCATTTGCAATCATTTGCGACCATTTGCGATCGTTTGCGACGGCTTGCAACCATTTGCGATTGTTTGCGACCATTTGCGGTCGTTTGCGACGGTTTGCGACCATTTGCGATCGTTTGCGATTGTTTGCGACCGTTTGCGATTGTTTGCGACCATTTGCGATCGTTTGCGACCGTTTGCGACCATTTGCGATCGTTTGCGACCGCTTGCGACCATTTGCGATCGTTTGCGACGGTTTGCGACCATTTGCGATCGTTTGCGACCGTTCGAGATCGTTTGCGACGGTTTGCCATGGTTTATGACTTTTTGCGACTTTGTACTTATACTAACCATTCTCTCTTTCTCTCTTGCACCTGCTGTGACCTTAACCTTAGACCTCAGGTACCAAAGGTCATGTGAATTATTTTTACCAAGGATACAGACTAGGGACCCCAAGTCTGATGATATGAAATCAGTCTAAGGATGCAGGTGTAGTGGTCATTTAAAGAAAACGGCCCAGACAGACGACGCAGGGTACGACAATATACCCCCAGAGTCCATGGACCGATAGTCCAAGAGTAGATCTAGGCCTATTAGGTTTCGTACCTGAACAAATTCATCACAAGCTGAAAATTTCAGGAAATGTTCAGAAAACGATCCTCTACAACATAGGCCTAGATCTACTCTTGGTTATGCGACATTAAAAAAAAAATACATTTTAATATGCAATAAAATTCGTCGGGAAACCCCTATTAAAAGACAATATTATGTGTCACGTGTATAGTGTTCATCAATCGCCATCTTGAGGTGATAGTTCGCATTTATTTGTTATGCTATATTAGAACGTTTGACAGCTATATTATATGTGTTCAAATTAAATATCAAGTTTTTTGTTTGATAATATCTTGGGAGTCATACATGGAAACATTACAAAAGTAAAAAAACTATTTCCTCCATCACGTTCCGAGTGTGATAGGAACGTATTCTGTGAAACGCAGTGACGTCACTCAAGGTCATATAAGACCCCCTCACCCATACTTCACTCTGTGAAACGCAGTGACGTCACTCGGTGAAAACAAGGTTATATAATACCCCTCCCCCATACTTCATTGTATTAGCCAGCTCGGTGAAAACAAAGGAGGTTTGAATTTGTTGAGGGTGATCATTGGCAATGGCAACCGGGAAATTATCAGCCGTGATTAACCATATGTAACTTACAGTCAGTTGTTATGAAATTTGATATAAATAAAAAATAAAACTTCTTTGCGTAAAGGGCGGGGGCCCTAGGGTAGTGGTTAGCACCGCTGCCTTTCACGCCAAAGTCCGGGGTTCGGTTCCCGGTCTCGGCGGTTTGAAAGAAACAAAAATGTTTCTTCCCCATCCACGTGGGAAAGTCAGTATTGTGGGGAGCCTCCGTGACCGAGAGGTAGCGTGCTCGGCCTCAGACCGCCAGGGCTCGAATTTCGAATCCTGTGTCTGGAGGACAGTGTCATCTCAATCATCTCACCAGCCTCAGGAGGTTCTCCTGGCCCAGTTTAGCCTATATGTGCACAAAGGTGGCCTAAAGCCCGATTCATTTCATTTCATTTCTTTGCGTAAAAAGATGCTTGATTTTTATTTGTTTTAAATGTGCGTATCTGAAACCGGACATGATGACATTGTTTTGCTTATGCTTTGTTTAATTAGATGATTTTGGATACCCATCTGTAAGACATGCTAAGATAAAGCGAATGATTGCAATCTGCGCTGACGACAATTGTTAAATATTGGAATACCAATTAGTCCATGGGCCAGATAGGGTTACCGTGCACCCCCCCCAGGACAGTCTGAGACCAAGTTTTTATTGTTCATTGGACCTCCCCGGATATCAAAAGTCGATGCCATCAAAAAAAAGTTGGGATGGACTACCTGTTTTGGGCCATTTTCAAAATGGCCGCCATCGAAATCTGGAAATCACCTTTTGTGCCATAACTTGAGTTCTAAGGCAGTTAGACTCACAAAATTGGTGTCTATGTATATGTTTTTGGGGGTGAGGAATCCAATTTTGCCAATAAAAAATGTTTCTGTCTTGTGGAAAATTAATAAACAGCTATTCCAACGTAATTTTCGTGCATTATGGGTCATTTTTTGTGTTAGTCCATGGGACAGAGAGGGTTACTGTGCACCCTCCACCTATGAAAGTCTGAAACCAATTTTTTTTTGCTCATTAGACCTTCCCCAATATCAAAAGTTGATGCCATCAAATAAAAGTCGTATGGACTACCTATTTAAGCCATTTCAAAATGGCCGCCATTGAAATTTGGAAATCACGTTTTGTGCCATAACTTGAGTTCTAAGGCAGTTAGGGTCACAAAATTAGAGTCTATACATATGTTTTTGGGGGCGAGGAATTCAATTATGCCAATAAAAAATGTTTCTGTCTTGTGGAAAATTAAAAAACAGCTATTCAAACGTATTTTTCGTGCTTTTCGGTCATTTTTTTGTGTTAGTCCATGGGCCAGAAAGGGTTACTGTGCACCCTCCACCCATGAAAGTCTAAGACCAAGTTTGTTTTGCTCATTAGACCTCCCCCAATATTAAAAGTCGATGCCATCAAATAAAAGTCGGATGGACTACCTATTTTAGGCCATTTCAAAATGGCCGCCATTGAAATTTTGAAATCACGTTTTGTGCCATAACTTGAGTTCTAAGGCAGTTAGAGTCACAAAATTGGTGCCTATACATATGTTTTTGGGGGCGAGGAATCCAATTATGGCAATAAAAAATATTTCTGTCTTGTAATAATTTATAAACATTTAGATAAACGTATTTTTCATGTATTTTTGGTCATTTTTGTGTATTTTAGTGCGAACTCAGAAAAAAACTAACCTTAGAATAAAACTTGTTACTAGTGTTATTTTATTCCGTGAATAATGAGCATAACAGTGTTGAAAATTGTAGATAAAAATTAAACTTTGCTTATGACTAGCATGATAAATGAAAAAAAACTTAGTGTAGAAAATATTAAAATAACAAAGTGGTGACTGTTCCATGAACCTATTAGAAGTACATGTAATCTTCATCCATATTATATCTGACCAGCAGCTGAGTAGAATATGTCCTTCCAATACTTTCACACAAGATCATATCGCCACTTTAAAATTTAAAACGGTAGATACACCCTTTCAATTCCAAGGGGAAGATTTTGTTATTGACAGTCATTCTTATGTATTGCACACTCATTTCACCAGTTTATCTAACACCCATTTAAAACATAATGTTTCTAACATAATAGTTGCCATGTCATCAAAATCTTATAGTGGTGACAGCAGAAATGGTGGTAAAGCGGTGGTAAAGACCTTGTTCCACCAGAATATGAAATAAGTTTGCACTACCATAGAACATAAAATAAACATATCGTAAGCTACTGATTAGCTAAACCTAATCCTCATCACTGTCACTTTCAGCTACTGCACTGTCATCAGACATCACTTCTTCCTCTGATGAACCTGCTACATCGTCATCACTTTCTAATGTATCATCTTCCTCTGCTATGTCTATTGGGATAATTGGACCTTGACACAAGATGGGCACAAGTTTCCCATTGTTTTCAGTCTATTCGTGACCATTAATTGCCAGAGGAATATTTGCCTTAGGAATATGGGCTAATTTCCAAATTCCAGTCTGATTTACTCGTCTAATATGCTGAGACAATGTCTTTCTACATGGTGTAAATTGTCTGAGGTCAATATTGCGCTCGAGATGAATGCACTTCTACTTCAAAATAGAGTAGCGAAGATCATGTACACTCTTATGACGACTTTTCCCATAGATGGCACATGTAAACTCTTTTAGGTCGATCACCATGTCATCAGAGATATGCCAAACATCAAGTTAATTTACATCTTGAAATCTCACTGTCTCCTGACTCAGTTTTATTGGTTTAATTTTCCCCACGCGTGAATGCGCAAAGAGACAGAAATGCAATGCAGAGCTTCCATCATTGTTGGCTATGTGAATTACAATCAGAAGCCTTCTTGTGTTGTCTGAGCCAGTATCAAACGAAATAGTGATGTCTTGAAAGCATGGTGCAGCAATATAAAAAACACATCACTGTCAGAACTGCGAATGCGAACTGTATGAAAGCCTTGCTCTTGTGCATAGAGACAGTATCAGTTTCTTTTTTATTTGAGAACAATGATGTAATCTCAGTTTTATTAACTGTTGTTCCATCTTCAGACGCAAGAAGGTAGCATTTACCATGAGGGACAGTTATTATTTTTTTCTATGCAAATTTTGGAGCAAATTTATGAGAGCACCAAACATCATTCATAACATCAACTAACTGTGATTTGTTCTCACTGTTCATCAGAAATGTCTTCCAATCAGCTGGCTTTTTTGCAATGGCCCACTTATGATCAATGTATCACTGGTACCAAGCATCTGTCTCTCCATTTGCTTAATCGAGCCTTCTGTGCTAAAGATAATGTCGCCACTCCTTGGTATGCTGTCAAATATTGCACGTGCAATGAGATAAAGAGTTGCTGGTGTTGTTAGACATAACATGGAAGAAAGCATTGTCATCTTGTATGACCAGAGTACTGCCCAAATCACTTGGGACTGGTGCATCACTCACATCCTGGCCAAGATACAACCAGCACATTCAAAGGCGTAGGAAAACTTAAACCATAAAACTGATTCAGAAGATTATGCGATCTCAAGATGTACTCTGTAAATGAGGAGATGTTTGGCATATCTCCGATGACTTGGTGACCGACCTAGAGGAGTTCGCATGTGACATGTATCGCTACTCTATCTTGAAGCAGAAGTGAGCAATATTGACTTCAACCAATTTCCACTATGTAGAAATACATTGTCTCAGCATATTAGACGAGTAAATTATCAGACTAGAATTTGGAAATTAGCCCATATTCCTCAGCCATATATTCATTTAGCAATTAATGGTCACGGATGGACTGAGAACAATGAGAAACTTGTGCCCGTCTGGTGTCAAGGTCCAATTATCTCAATAGATATAGCAAATGAAGATGATACATTAGAAAGTGATGACGATGTAGCAAGTTCATCAGAGGGAGAAGTGTTGTCTGATGACAGTGCAGTAGCTGAAAGTGACAGTGATGAGGATTAGGTTTAAATAATCAGTAGCTGATTATATGTTTATTTTATGTTCTATGGTAGTGCAAATGTGTTTCATATTCTGGTGGAACAAGGACTTTACCACCATTTCTGCTGTCACCACCATAAGAATTTGATAACACGGCAACTATTATGTTAGAAATTATGTTTTTAAATGTTTGTTAGATAAACTGGTGAAATGAGTGTGCAATACATAAGAATGATTGTCAATAACTAAATTTTCCCTTGGAATTGAAAGGGCGTATCTGCCGTTTTAAATTTTAAAGTGGCGATATGATCTTGTGTAGAAGTACTGTTTTTTTGCAATGAAAGAAATATTCTACTCAGCTGCTGGTCAGATCTAATATGGATGAAGATTACATGTAATTCTAATTGGTTTATAGAACAGTCACCAAGTTATATTTTAAGGTTAGTTTTTTCTGTGTTCGCACTAAAATACACAAAAATGACCGGAAATACACGAAAAATACGTTTATTTACCTGTTTATAATTTATCTACAAGACAGAAATATTTTTTATTGGGATAATTGGATTCTTCATCCCCAAAAACATACGTATAGACACCAAGTTTGTGACTCTAACTGCATTAGAACTCAAGTTATGGCACAAAACGTGATTTTCAAATTTCAATGGCGGCCATTTTGAAATGGCCTAAAATAGGTAGTCCATCCGATTTGTATTTGATGGCATCGACTTTTAATATTAGGGGAGGTCTGATGAGCAAAAAAAACTTGGTCTCAGACTTTCATGGGTGGGGGGTGCACAGTAACCCTATCTGGCCCATGGACTAACACATAAAATGACTGAAAATGCACGAAAAATACGTTTGAATAGCTGTTTATTAATTTTACACAAGACAGAAATATTTTTTATTTGCATAATTGAATTCCTCGCCCCCAAAAACATAAGTATAGACTCTAATTTTGTGACCCTAACTGCCTTAGAACTCAAGTTATGGCACAAAACGTGATTTCCAAATTTCAATGGCGGCCATTTTGAAATGGCTTAAATAGGTAGTCCATACGACTTTTATTTGATGGCATCGACTTTTAATATTGGGGAAGGTCTAATGAGCAAAAAAAACTTGGTTTCAGACTTTCATAGGTGGAGGGTGCACAGTAACCCTCTCTGTCCCATGGACTAACACAAAAAATGACCAAAAATGCACGAAAAATACGTTGGAATAGCTGTTTATAAATTTTCCACAAGACAGAAACATTTTTTATTGGCAAAATTGGACTCCTCACCCCCAAAAACATATACATAGACACCAATTGTGTGACTCTAACTGCCTTAGAACTCAAGTTATGGCACAAAAGGTGATTTCCAGATTTCGATGGCGGCCATTTTGAAAATGGCCCAAAACAGGTAGTTCATCCCAACTTTTTTTTGATGGCATCGACTTTTGATATCCGGGGAGGTCCAATGAACAATAAAAACTTGGTCTCAGACTGTCCTGGGGGGGTGCACGGTAACCCTATCTGGCCCATGGACTAAATTGTGTAACTTATCTCATCAGCACTGACATCTTACGAGATCTAGATATTAGTGGATTCAGTAAGCGCTGGCCCCTTAGGTGGATCTAACCAACGCTGACCCCCTTAATGTATACTGTTGGTCCCCTTGGTGGATCAAACCATCGATAGTCCCCTTGGTAAATTAAGCCAGCGCTGGTCCTTTCAGCGTATTCAATCTGCACAAATCCCCTTATAATTATTGTCCAGTTCAAGTCAGGACTGGTCCCCTTAGTGGATCCTACAAGTGCTGGTCCCCTTAGTGAATCCTGCTGGTGATGCCCCCCTTAGTGGACCCAGCCAGCGCTGGTCCCCTCAGGCGATTCACCCAGTGCTGGTCTTCTTTGTGGATTCAGCCAGTGTTAGTCACCTTTGTGGATCCAGCCAGCGAGTGTCCTATTTGATGTGGATACAGCCAGTGCTGGTCCCCTTTGTGGATCAAGCCAGTGCTGGTCCTCTTAGCAGATCCAGCCACCAGTTATGGTTCCCTTTGTGGAATGATCCAGCCAGTGCAATTCCCTTAGTGCATACAGCCAATGCTGGTACCCTTAGTGGATCGAGCCAGCGATTGTCCCCTTTGTAGATCAGCCAGTGTAGTTTTCTTAGTGCATCCAGCCAGTGCTGGTCCGCTCATTGTATGCAGCCGGTGCTGGTCCCCTCACTCAGTGTATGCAGCCAGTGCTGGTTTCCTGGTGGATCCAGCCAGCGATTGTCCCTTTTGTGGATCCAGCCAGTGCAGTTTGATGTTATATTAAATTATTTTAATTTTATGGCCAATAATCGGCCATTTTGAATTTGTTCGAGTTGAACATTTCCAGAACATATCCTTACACGAAACCGCACATTTTGTTTTATAGTAATGGTCTTGCTATCTGACACGTCTCGCCAGATATCAGGCATAGTAAAATAACTTATGGCCAATGGTTGGCCACTTATACTATGTTTATTGATTTTGGTGACATGCACAGTAAAATGCCCAGCCAAAAATGGCTTACAAGTCATACAAAATTATATGTACCCGTGATGGTGACAGAGCGGTCCGACAAATACAAGGTGTCCAGCCAGTGCCGGCTCAATGCTGGCCCATCGTCTGCGACGTTGGCCCAGCCCCGACCAAACACCCCTGACTGACGGGATGAGCGTCTCAGCTTTACAAAATCATCCACACTGAGGTGGGCCTATTATTGAAAGCCCACCAGCTCAGTGTGGATGTTTTAGTAAATCTGTTCACATATTACCCTGATTATGTCAGTTACAGTATTGACAATATTGCCCTAAATGCGATACAGACAACATGCTATCTGAAAACAACACGAATTATTAGGCCCGTCCGGAAGCCAGGAGCCCATTAAGCTTATTGTAATAATGTTTGTGTCCTAATTTGCCGAAAGGGGGGTGCTGTGTGTGGGAAACGGTAGACATTTTTGAAAAACAGTCCTTATAAATAAGTAAAATATAACGTTTGAGGTCGCTAGGTCAAAAAGTTGCTTGTTTAAAAAGTGTTCAGGAAAAAAAAATCACAATTATATTCGTGATTAAGGGCTTAAAGGGTTTTGGTTGGAATAAAGTTGGCCCAGCGTCACAGACGGTGGCCCAGCATGACATCAGCATCGGGCCAATGTATCGTGTTATCTGGGTAGTGGCTTTTCTGGCGACGGGGGTGGAAAAGCGTCACCCGCATAGAAATGCCCCAAACAATCTCCCAATGCTGTTTCAATGTTGGGCCAGCGTCAGAGACTGTTGGTCAACATTGAAACAGCATCGGGTGAATGCCATGTGTTTGCTGATGTACTGGCGCAAAGTATACAGCAGACCCAGTGTTGGATTACTGTTGTGGAACGTAGTAGACAATTGACCGGCATTGAACCAGTAATGGGCTGCGACGCTGGACAAACATTGAACCGGAATTGGGTGTGTAGGCCTACATCCTCTGTACGAGGTACTTCGTAGCGACGCGCTGAATGGATGTTGGCCAGCACCAGCGATGCTGGTGGAAGGAATACACGTTGAAGTTATTTTTTAACATGTCTCCTTAGTTCTTTCCCTAATTATATCCTGGACATTTGGGATTCTGGCCTATGATGAAGACCAACACAGTTATGTTTACAAAATATTTAGTTGATTTTTGTCTATGGCACTCAAAGAGACTAAAGCCGGGCCTCGGACTTCGGGAACTCCTGTTCTAGTTTGCAATCGGAATAATTTAGATTTTCTTTCCAAGCTGCCTCCACAAATTTTGCCAGAGCTTTCCAAGAATGCATAACTAAAAATGAAAATGTGTCAGCATTATTAATATTCAAAAAATAAGATTGTTTTCACCACAATCACAGATTGAAAAAGCGTTGTTCTAAAATTGTCACATGGGGAACATATAAATACAAAATTTCGTTTTTGGTTTCAGGAATGTCACACAAAATACACAAACGTTCTTCAACTCGTAAACTTCTAATTATTTTTATTACAGGATATCGTATTCTTTTATATCGTCCAGTTTATATAGCTATTGGTAAAATACCTGTGATCAATTGAATTGTATATGTTTAATGCATTGATATGTTTATGACTTGACAAGAACTTTTAATATTTTATTAGTCAATAAGTCTGTTACACTATTTTATTCAATTCAATTCAATTCGGTAACTTCTATAGCGCCTAAATCCTCGGAGATACGAGCTCAGAGGTGCAGAATCCAAATCAAAACCAGCTCAATGTCGAGAGTCAAAGCGTAAGTCGTCAACTGGGCACCGAATCTCCGAGGAATTGGGGGGGGGGGAAGACTAATCGAAAAGAAAAATCTTCAGCATTTTTTTAAATGTAGTGAATTCCAGTTGGAGGGAGCTGCAACTGCAAAAGCCCTTGAGCCCCATTTTGTTTGAAAACGTGAAACAGTTAACATATTTGTGTTGGAGGATCTAAGCAGTCTTGAATTTTGAAGTGGTACTAAATAGTTAAAGAGATATGTAGGTTGGTGAAAAAGGAAGGCTTTAAAAGTGATGGTACAGAGTTTAAAGCGTATGCGGTATTTTACTGGTAGCCAATGAAGAAAATTTAAGAGAGGCTTAGATTTTATTAACCAATTATTTTATTAATCCATTATGTTGTTAAATTTTTTTACAAATCTCAAAGTAAAGGTTTTTCACAATTTCTCTAAAGCGCAAGCTGTGGTCCCAACACGAACTTCGCACCTTTCCCATTGCATAACAATGTTACGTCACCTTGCCGCCCCCTGTTTAACCCTTAGTGCACCACATGCGATTTTTTTTAAATTCTGAAAACAAATTGATTCCGGTTTCGACAGGTGAAATACAATATGCATGTGGGGGAAATAATAAGTCTGGTATTCGGAGTAGACAAGTTCCGGTTTGGAGAGGGTTAATTAGTATTGTTTTGAGTGTAATTCATTCGGGATCAAATAATAAGCACAGAGCACAAAAAATAAAAAGTTTTTGCAGTTCTAGTCTATGGACATGTTCACATCAAATGGTCATATTATTAAGCCAAAATAAAATCACTGATTTTTTGATGATTTTAGCCTGAGCCTGTCCCTTTAACATGGTTATAAACATGTAGTATGGTTTTAAATGTGATATATCTACGTAATTTGGGTTATTTCCATTAGCCTAAATAATTTTGACTTTATCTCATTCTAATCATAACAATTAGTTTTCCATAAATTGTCATCATAAAGATGTAATCGTACTAGCAATTGTTTAAAGTTACTGCACCAGTTGTTTGTAGGCCTATTTGTTATTAATAGATCAATATATCAATACATGTCTGGTTGTACTAGTATTAGGTAGTTTCATTATTCCATTCCAAAATCTAAAAGTATTTAAAAATTGTCGATATTTGACAGCAATCCAGCACATTTCTCCGTATAAGGCAAGCAAATGTGTAAATTAATTTTCATGCACTTTATTACACATTTCCGTATTTTCAAAGCCCCAATTTGTTTATGCATAATCTTGCACTGGTTCCACAAGTGAATTGTATAATTGACAATATGTGTTTTTAGTTCGTCAAATTTCAAAAACTCCAAAAGGCACATCTACACCCTAAGGTTGTGTGTGTGCATAATTGAAGAAATCCAGCTATGGGTTCCCTAGTCTCCTTCGGAAACGAAATGCGGACAGACGGACGGCTGGCCGGACGGCTGGACATCCGAGGCGACGCCATTACCCTCCCCCCACCCCAACTTTGTCGGGCGGAGTATAACAAAAGGAGACATACGGTAAACGAGACAAGCCCCACTCTCCCCAGAACTCCCCCCCCCCCCCCCCCAGGACATTCAGTGTAATTACCATGTATGAAACAGAATAAATTTTATTTGAGTGATGCAATATGAGTGATGTGATGTGCGTGTGCAATATGAATGTAACATCACCATAGGTTTCCGAGATATCCTCCGGAAACAAAATTGTTAGTGTCCAAGCTATTTCGGCTCAGAGATATAGGCCAAACGTAGGTCAAAGGTCATAGAGACTAATGTGAACATCCACATCAACTTAGTGATGTGCGTGTGGAATTTGAATATAATCTCGTATGGGTTAGTGCGATATAATCCGTATCATTAGTATCTATGCCATTTTTCCTTAGAGATGTAGGTCAAAAAGTAGGTCAAAGGTCATGACCTTCAAAAGGCACATGTCACACGCCCCCTAAGTTGTGTGTGTGTGCAACCTGAAAATGATTCCCTCAAAGGTTGCCTTTTAAAACCTGAAACATACTTGCTTTTATTTCACATAGTTAATTGACATATATATGCTCTTACTAATATAACAAATATTTGTTATTGAAAATGGCTCTATTGCAGAGAAAATGACGATTTCGATACATTTTTGTATATTTTCCCTTTACAAAACCATCGCTGTAGTATCAGAAAGAAAGAAATTTGCGTTTTAGTTGCATTAATATATCCACATCAGCCAAAACTATATAATACTATATTAAAGTTTTTTCCAAAAAAATATCCTTGATTGACCTTGATTAACCTTGAATGACATTAAATGACCTTAAAATATTAAATATCTATACATTTCACACACATATAAAATTCTGAACATTTTAAGATATGTAGCCGCTCAAAGTAATAAATAATGTGTATTCTGTTGAAAAATGCCTCATATTTCGATAATATAACCAATATTTAAGCATGTGTTGCCATGACAACGGTTATGACAGAAATAGAGATTTTTCGACAAATGAAATATAACTCACCTCCACTACATGAACTAAAAGGAAATGATAAAATCTGTGGCCCTGCTTATTGTGGAAATTTTTTTTTGTAAGTTTCAAAGTCAATTTTTATTTTGTCACATGTCTTGTTCTATAGTTATATTACGACAGGCATGAACTTTGACCTCCTGTGACCCTAAAATATATATTTTAGAATTTAAAATTATATTTTAAGTACGCTTAAACGTTTTTATCACGTATGCAAATTATTGTTGATTTTGACCAATTGGTATTTTTTTGAGGGCCCTAAAAATTGAATGTGCATTCCCAGTCATTCACCATAAGCCGCCACATTTTGTTCACAGTTAGTTAATATAGGACTGATTCAAGGCCCGTTGCCATGGTGACGCCCCGGCCTGCCAACTATACATCCGCCAGAAATGAACCCCCCAGGGTCTTAACTTTACAATATATCAAATTCAGCCTAAAGTATATCTCGGTAAACGAAACGAAAAAATACGGCCTTTTTTGCCCATTGGCCGCCAGACTACTCATGCATGAATAGATTATGAGCCATCAAGTTGGCCAGAAATGACATAACACGTAGCTATTACGCCATTAGTAAAACACTTTTTTTTTCACTCTGGCCGCTTATCGTTTTCTTTCACCTTGATGTGGTGTTTGAAGGTCACAGAAGCCTAGAATTGTAATTTTAAGCCCATAAATGAGTTCTGCATCACAAAATTAGTCAAAAAAGACATATTACACCTGATTATCGGATTATTAAAATAAAAATGGCCACTGGCGGCCATCTTGGATTTTTGCTGCTTTTTACCTCTGCCCGAAAAAAATGTGCCCCATCCTAACACCACCCCCTGTGCAGAGTGACGCGACGTGGAGGTTCGCATCGCCCTAACAAGTGTGAAATAACAGGGGTGTGCGTCGCTCACTCATAATTGTGGGCCCCCACTATCTGTACTGTAACTCTGTGCTATAGTTGGCACGAAAAGCAGCTTGAGCTTCAATATACACACCATAAGCATCGACCCAAAAGAAAGCCTGTTATTTAATATTCGAGTAAAACGTTTTCCAAACGTACTTAATAAGGTTTTCCCCCTGTAATTTTCAACACAGTTTACATCACCCTTTTTGTGCAAAGGTATTATTAGTCCCACTGTCCATTCAGCAGGAAAAAAAACAGCTTTAAAATTGAATTAAAAATGGAGCACATAATGAGCTAGCGAGAATCTAGCGAGCATCCATAGATATAAAATTCGTTAAGCAATAAATCGGAACCAGCTGACTTACCACACTTCAGTTGGGTAATAGCCTTGGTTACTTCGTCTACTGTTATCAATGTATTTAGTTCATCTTACAATATGTCTAATTCACCAGCTTCATGCAATGGTACATTATCAAAAAAATCATCTGCTACAATATATTTATATTTACTATTACTGGATTAGATATTTTTACGATATAATCGTAAAATCTGATATATTGAATGTGTTTTTGTGGTTTTGATTTACCTTTTAATGATTTCCAATAGTTATTATCCAATTTAGCTTTTTTTAATTTTTCAGTTGGATTTGCGTCACATGCCCGTCTACATTTCGTGCCAGATTTGTAAAACCCGATCGAGCATCCACCATTGTTTGACTGTTGGTATCACTTGAATCTCGTCTAAAAAACATTTAAAGCGCCTGGAATGTTCTTGCGCCGAAATTCACATTCATCTATTAGTGCAGCGGCCAAGAGGGTGAAAAAAAGTGAACCTCTCCCCACGGTAGAACAAAGCAAAACCATATTTTGACACCATTTTGCGCACATATTTTCCAAGGCTATGAATGAAGCTGACGTGATAAAAAACATGTTAGTGGCATCAGCGATTTGGGACGAGCAAAATATGTAGCACTTATGATCATTAATACATTTCTGCATACATTTTTTTTTTCCTAAGCATGATTGTAATTTATTGCACTCTTATTTCACACAATGTTTGGAATATACAGTCTGTTTTCGCTGAAAAATTATATCTAAAACTGGTGGGAATTCAAGAATATACTGACCAATATTTAGAATATAGGTTAAATAATACTGAGTTAAATATCACAATGTACACTGCAGTATATCACTTGATTAAATACCTCACAAAAGGTAGTTAAATGTAATTTTAATTTTCAAGGTCGTCCAAGGTTAAAGAAAAAAATGACTGCATCCGGAATCAGTGAAATAGCATAAATTTCTGCGTTTTGAAATCGTACGACCATATTGTTATGTAGTATATCTTTCTGATTAGTTCAATTTGGACCTTATCTTCAATAGGACTATTTCTGATGTCGTACACATATCACGGAAAACGTCCTCCCATTTCAGAAATTAATTGGGTTATTCAAGGTCATCTTCAATGTCAAAAGGTCATTTTTAGGGTCAAGTGAGTGAAAATATCATTTTTGAACAAATAAAGCTAGGAACATGTGTAATACCTCTTTTTCGTGGGATTTCGAGTGGAAAAATCCATTTATAGTATTATTTTTGTGATTCAAGGTCATCTTCAAGGTCATCTGCAGGGCAATTTCAATTCAAGGTTATGAAAATGTCAATTCCGAGGTCAAAAATGAAAAAAAATACGATTTTTAACAAAAACAAATAATAAAAGACGTGTAGTACGTCTTTTTGATATCATCTTGACTGAATAATCTATTTCTGCTACTATTTTGCTGATTAATGAGGCTATTTTCAAGAGGCGAATGTGTCAATTTCAAGGTCGGGTATTTGAAAATATGATTTTTAACAAATGAATATAAGTACAAGTAATACATTTTGATCCTCTACGTCAAATGGCAAATTTCAAGGCCAAATATGATTTTAACGGACAATACAGAGCATAATAAACTTCCTCTTCGAAATTTCGTAAAGAATTAAAGATAATTGTTTCCTTTTTCGAAATAAAACGAAATTGCTTTATCTTCTTTTTTCTGTAAAAAGAAAAAAATCGTTTTCGCTTTGAAGAAAATAAATTTCGTTTTTGATAACGAGAAGTAAAATAATTCTTCAATATTCTTTTCTGGGAAAAGAATTTTCGTTGCTGGTAACATAAAGTAGAAAAAATGAGAACACAACCGGAAGATACAAATATGCAGCGACCGCAAACGACTGCCAACAGTCACTTAGTCACACATATCCACCTCATCTTATCCTTCGTGCAACTAAGAATTCTCGAAAACGAAGATTGTAGAATTTTTTTAAAAGATTTCTTACGAATTTTCTTTTCACGAAAAAAACGACAATTCTTCACTAATTTTGGGGAAGGCTATTATGCACTGTAATGTGTTTGCTACAAATTGGCACACACATAATACATTGTTTTGCTGTGATTTTGACTGTATAGTCAAATTTTGGTAGAGTTTTATTGATTTAACATCAGCGAAGTGAAATTGTCAGGCAACGGAAAAGCATTACAGGTCGATGGAGAGGCGTTAAAAGGTGAAACTAAGGCATTAAGGGACAATGGGGATGCGTTAAAGCGCGGTGTCGAAGTGTTAAGGGGTAAAGAAGAGGCGTTGAAGTGCGACCAGATGCATTAAAAGGTGGTGGGGAGGCATTAAAGGACATATGGAACAGAGTTAAACGGCGACCAGGAAGCGTTAAATAACAATGGAGGTGTGGTAACGGTTGATGGGGAGGCGTTAAAGGGTGATGCGTGGAGGTTTAAGAGCGAGGAGAAAGCGTTAAAGACGAAGGAGTGTTGCTAAAGGGCAACAGAGAAGTGCTAAATGTCGCCGGAAAGACAGAAAATAAGGAAACGGAAAGGCATTAAAGGTCGATGGAGATGCATATAAGAATGACTGAGAGGCGATACAAGGCACTACAGATGCATTAAATGGCGATGAAAAGGCGTTAAATGGTCATGGGGAGGCTTCAAATGGCGATGGCAAGTTGGTAAAGGGCAATTAGGTGTCATTACATGGCGACCATGAAGCATTTAATGACGATGGAAAAGCGTAAATGGCAGGAGTTAAAGGGTGATGTGGAGGCGTTTAGGAGCAGGGACAAGACAAGGGTGACGGAGAGGCATCAAATGGCGACAGAGAGGCATTAAAGGGCGACGGAAAGGCTTTAAATGGTGACTTAGAGGCACTAAGGAGCGACGGGAAGGTGTTGAAGGGCGAATAAAATATGATAAACGGTCGATGGGGAGGCGTTAAAGGGTGATGCGTGGAGGTTTAAGGGCGAGGAGAAAGCGTTAATGATGATGGAGTGTCGCTAAAGGGCAACAGAGAAGTGCTAAATGTTGCCAGAGAGACAGAAAATAAGAAAACGGAAAGGCATTAAAGGTCGATAGAGATGCATATAAGAATGACTGAGAGGCGTTAAAGGCCCTACAGATGCATTAAATGGCGATGAAAAGGCATTAAATGGTCATGGGGAGGCTTTAAATGGCGATGGCAAGGTGGTAAAGGGCAATTAGGTGTCATTACAGGGCGACCATGAAGCATTAAATGACTATTGAAAAGCGTAAATGGGTAAAGGGTGATGTGTAGGCGTTTAGAAGCGGGGAGAAGGCAAGGGTGACGGAGAGGCATCAAATGGCGACGGAGAGGCATTAAAGGGCGACGGAAAGGCTTTAAATGGTGACTGAGAGGCACTAAGGAGCGACGGAAGGTGTTAAAGGGCGAAGAAAATATGATAAATGTCGACACAAAAGCATTGAAGGACAATGTTAAAGGTGCCGCTTTGGCGTTGAATAGCGATGGGCAGGCATTCAAGGGAGATGTGCAGGTGTGGAAGATCAATGGAGAGGCGTTAAAAGGGCGACAGAGAGGCGTTAAAATACAATGGAGAGTCGTTTAGGGCAAAGAACAGGCGTTAAATAGAGACGGAGAGGCCTTCAGGGCCACCAAGGGGCAATGGCAGGAAAACCTGATCAAATAGGTGAGATTTAAGTAATTTACGGAATGGTAAAATTGTTTGGGCATTATGTATCTGCACAGGCAGAGCATTCCACAAGGCTGGGCCGGCTATGGAGAAAGATTTTGACCTAGTCTTAGTTTTAAGGGGAACAAAAAATGTATTGAATTTGTGGAGCATAAATATTTTGAGTATTTCGGCCAAACAAGTAAATCTGTAAGATATGCAGGCTGGTTTTCTCCTGGAGTTTAGGAAATTATGGTGTAAATTTTAAAATGAATGCGAAATATGACAGGACGCCAGTGTAATTGTTTTAGTATAGGAAGAGAAAGATTAAAACGTAAGGCTTTGGCTACAACTCTAGCAAGGCAGTTCTGAACACATTATAATCTAGCGATATCCTTTTCTGAAATGTTGTGAAAGAGGGATTTTCGAATAATCTAATTTTCTACTAACCAGTGCTCTCTGGCTGATGCAGATAAATTTGTGCCTTGACCTAGACTTCTCTTAGAGAATCCTTAGATGATGGGGACATGTAAATTTGGATATCACCGACATCAAGATGGTGGTTTATATCGAGACTGGAGATTAGAGTGCTGAGTGGTGTAAAAAGTGGTCCCAGTACAGAGCCCTGTGAAACTCTATATAACTATATCTGTCAGAGTGTCTGTAATTGTTATACCCCGCCCAACGAAGTTGGTGCGGTGTAATAACATCACCTCGGATGTCTGTCGTCATGCCTGTCTGCATTTCGCTTCCAGAGCAGATCTCTGAAAATCATAGGGGTGTTTTTTTCATATTGCACACACATATATATTATAGCGTATACAAGCGCCTTGTGGAGTATATGAACTTTGACCTACTTAAATGGCCGACTATCAGCCCTAATTAACTGCAATATGCCTGATATCTGACAGCTATTCATTTCCGGAGCAACTCTGGGAAACCTTTGGGGGACTTGTTTCATATTGCACACACACATCCCTTACCCTAAGGGGGTGTAGATGTGCTATTTGGGCTTTATAAACTTCGACCTACTTACATACCATGAACTAAAATTACCTTTCATATGCCTGATGTCTTGAAAACCGTGCCAGATAGTCAGACAATTACTACAAAACCAAATAGGTTTCAGATAGGGATATGCACTGAAAAAGTTCAACTCGATCAAATTCAGATGACCGACCATCGGTCATAATATTAGTTTTAATATGTTTGATATCTTTCAAACCATGTCAGATAGCTAAATCATTACTATAAAACAAAATGTGTGGTTTCAGGTGGGGATATGCCCTGACAATTTTTAATTCTATCAAACTCAAAATGACATACTATCGGCCATAATTAACTTTAATATGCCTTATATGTGGCAAACCCAGCCAGTAAGTAAAAACAAAATGATTGTGCGGTTTCAGGTAGAGATATGCCCTGAAAAATCTCGATCAAGCTCAAAATGATCAACTTGAGGCCGTCATTGACATTAATATGGGTAATATCGGGAAAACTGTGCCAGATAGCTAGACCATTACTGTAAAACCAAAATGTGTGGTTTCATGGAGTAAAAAGCCCTGAAAAATGTCAACTTGATCTAATTAAAAAATGGCCGACATGTGACCATCATTGACTTTAACGTCTGTAGTGTGCATGGCATTTTGTGCTAAATAGATAGACCATTATTGTAAAACAGAATGTGAGAGTTCAGGGAAGGATGTACCCTTAGAAATGTCTAACACGCGGGCGGGTGGGGTGGAAGATCATGGTGGCCGGCTGGCCTCTTGTTACCGATTGTTATGTTGCCTATTTTTCAAATAAGAAGAAAACCAAATTTGAGTCTGCGCAGATATTCCATACCAATCTGAGAGTCGATTTGTTAATGTAGTATGGTGAACGTTGTCGAAAGCAGCGCGGATTCTGTGGAATGGTGTTTTGTGTAGGCTGATTGTAATGGATTAGATATAATGGTTATTTTTTATATAAGGTTGTAAACGAATGGCTACTAACTTTATCTAAGATTCTGGAACTAAACTCGCGTTGGATACATGTCTGTATTTTTTTAGCTAGTTTTTAGAAAGATATGTTTTTAACTGAAGGTCCTATATATACGCATCTTCCCACCGGAAGGCTCCACTTCTACCGATGCCTTGGAAGATGTATATACTCAGTCATTAGTATGTCAAGACAATTGTCAGCACGCTTGTAGGACTGGGGTCCAGATCACACGATGTTGACGATGAACCCAAGAAAGCTTTTCAATTTCATCTTCTGTCGCACGTTTAAAAACTTTCATTTTTGATTTAATTTTATTTTTTTTGCACTGATGGAATATACTGTACTTCATCTGAACATTTGGAACGAGTAGTTTCAATTTTATCTACAAAGTATTTCAAGAAATTGTCACAAAGTGATTTTACTGCTGTGAATTCTGGCAGAGCAGGTGGTGGAATTCTACGCAGTATGTTATTTATTATAGTTCCATAGGCGACGCGCATTGTCCGAATTGTCTGAAATGTCATCAACTAAAAATTCAATTTTGCTTTAGTCATTATTCTTTACATTATTCTTCACACAGGTGGCACTGATTGCACTATAACACTTCTTCTTCTCCCTTTAACGCTTCCTCATTGTCCTTCAATATGCTTCCTCGTTGCCGTTTAATGCCTCTTCATTGTCCTTTAACACCCTCTCATTGCCCTTTAACAACTACTCATTGATCATTAAAGCTTTTCCTTCGCTCTTCAACACCTCTCCGTTGCCCTTTAACGGCTTCCCGTCGCCTGATCTTTTCACCTTGAGCATGTTTAATCATTTAAAACTAACATAATTAGAGTATCCAGTAAAAAGCATACTCTAAACGAGGTATTATACTGCGTGCTCCAATGTGTAGCATATATGTTACAAATCATATTTAGAAAGAAAGTGATTTTACAATCAAAATTTTCTAACTTTATGTGTTAAAAATCTTTTTTTTTTTACTTGAAATTGAGCTTTTGACCTTGAAGATGCCCTTTAATCATCAAAACAGTACCAGAATGGATTATCCAGTCAAAACTACACGCAAAAGACCTCGGAATTGACCTTTCTACCTTGAATATGACCATGAATGACCATAATAATACGAAAAATGTCAAGTTAAAATTCTATGAGAAAGAGGTATTAGGCATGGACTGATATCAATTATTACGATATCTCGCTATAATTATAACGTAAACAAAACTTAATGGTGTGTGAACACACTATCATTTAACAAAACCTATATAAACGTAATACGATGTTTAAACGTTTCTGCGCAAAAAATCTTCCTACTACAGCAAATTATAAAAATAACATGAAAATACATCTTCAAGATAACTTCATTACATATTTGGCGCTTCCCAAATCGATTGTACAATGTATTTGTTTTATTAAATGCGTATCGTTAGCGTCAACACATCGATTAACTTGTAGGAACTGCACACACAAAATGCATATTTAGTGCATTTTCAGGAAAAGCGGTTGTACGGTTATAATGCCGTTACCATGGCAACGTCCCCGATTTTTTTTTCACAACTATCCATTTCTTAGTCCAGACATATCAAGCAATCCAAAAAATATGGTTGTGCTTTGTTCTACCGTGGGGAGGGGTTACTCCTATTTCTAGGCCTCTTTTAGAGAATGGCCGCAGCACTATATGTAGTAAGGTGGAGTCGGCGTATTATGCTCTACATTTGTTTTAAACGCTCTACCGAATAGTGGATCAGCTACACCCTTCATTAGCTTTGTAATCTTTATTATTGTATCATCTACTTGCTTTTCATTTAAATAAGTTGACAATTATTGTGTAATAGTTTCAATATCAGGCCTTATATTTAAGGCTTCTAATTAATTCTTCCTTTTTATCAGAATTCCATTTAAGCTTTGCATAAAACTCGTGTTGGTGCTGGTACTTGAGTACAGAATATTATCAGCTATTTTTACCCCCAAGATTTTTGGGCGTTTTAGGGGCAATCTGCGTATTTTAAGGGCAAAAAATCGGGGCATTACATCATCCCCCCCCCCCCTGGATCCGCCACTAATAATATAATATCGGGAAGCATTTCAGCTACATTACCACAGAATATTACCAGCTATACATAACTAGAACTATAGGCCTATGCTTAAACATCAGGTATACTTTAGGATCTACCCCGGGGTAGATTCTGGGATGTCCACAATCTATGCGGGTATAATCTGGGAGAGGGTATATTTCCAGACTTTACACCGGGCCTCTGGGTACAAATTGAAAGTAGTCTAACTTGTTCAAATTCAAAATGGCCAATTGAGCCGTTATTTCTGTTAATATGCGTATTATCTGACCAGATAGCTAGAATATTAATATGAGGTATAATATACATTGTATAATTTAATTATTGTTTGGTTAAAAATAAACGTTTTTAGCACAACTTTTAAGATTTGGGGTGACATATGTCAAATTGTAAAATCTATCCCTGGCGGTAGGATAATCTGTTGACCTGCCTCTCTGAAAATAGTTCTCGTTTTCAGAACAGATCTCAGAAGCCCCTTCCATATTGCATACGCGTCACTCGCGGTTGTAGAGGTCTCTTTTTGCGTTATGATCTTTGATATATTTTGATACATATGTCCCTCGAAGTCATTCGAAAAGAGTAGGGCATAGTCCCGACTTTGGGCCTCCTTCTGTCGCGATATTGTCATGATTGTGCAGAAAGCGACATAAAACAATATTTACCCACTCACCTACATTATGTAGCCAGCTAGGTGTGTGTATGAAAGACTGGAGTGATTACTACTTTCGCCATTGAGTTGACTCTTTGGCTCGATTGGTAGCGCTCGGGCATCACGATGTCAGGGTTGGTGGTTTGATCTCCGGGCTGGGTAGTTTGAACACTGCTACACATCTCTCAGTAAAAATAGCTTTAAGATTGAGTAGGCCTATATTTCGGGAATATCTTGGAGATTCCTTCAATATTTTAAACTCGCACCACACAGAGGGTGTGGACCTAGGTCTAGATGTGCGTTTTGTGTGTTTCTACGAGTAATTCTGCTTCAATATTCTGTCGAAAATGATAATAATAATACTTGTTTAAAACAACAACACCAGGGTAAAGGGGGTAAAAGAGGCTTTATTACTAAACAATACTAACTACGTACAAAGCCCAACTAAAGGCAAGCGCGCGCAATGCGACCAGAGTGAAGTAATAACATAACAAGCACCAAAACCCCTAAGGGGAGTAGACAGTAAAAAGTAGAGGTAGTAAAAAACCACAAAGAGGTTATCAAGTTGATAAATAACCTCCTTGGTAAAAAAAAAATACTTTATAAATCACACAAAACAAAGTGAGAACAATGTAAATTTTTAATGAAGCACAACATGATATATGGATAGTCTGTCGGGTCATTGACCCGAAAATGAACAATTCAAACAAGTTAGGAACATCCAGCAGGTAGACTCTTTAGCAGACTGTTACTGTCAATTGATGATAAGCGCATAGCCTGGAACAGGGCAGACACAGGGCACAGCACACTCCCGGGAAGTGGGGGAGGGGGACATCATTTGAATTTAATAGTTTTACTCCAATTAATCCTAAAGCTGATTCCCGAGGGGTGAAACGTGATATCACCCCGATGGAGAAGACGGCCGGAGTCACAAACTGCAGTAGATGAGATGGTAACACATTTGATCGACGTAATATAGCATAAAACAGTACAAGACAAGCTTCCCATACTAATATATCCAAAGGGCGAGACAAATCAAGTTGTGACGGAGTAAACAAGGCGTCATAAGTAACTTACGACACACAAAATAACCTACATCACGATGAATACTTTGCATAACACATGTATCCAACCAGGATTAGGCAAATCCCACTCTAGATGTAAGATACGTATGATATTCAAGTATTGCATCACACTATTATAATTGAGAGATCGAGCCAACATGGCTGCATATTTGCACAAAATATCCGTTGTCGCTGGAACCAGTGTACATCCTATGGCGCGGCAAAAAGCCCCATCAGGTATACGTATCCCTGTGAGTCCGATATGCCTTCTATGTTTTGTTGAAGTATCTAGAAGCATCACGGGGCAGGGTAGATTGCAATACGCGGCGCCTGTCTCTTGATAAAACAATGCAGGCCGTGAACACAAAACAGGATTCGTATGGGTGCCAGCCAGAAGAGTCAGTAATCTAGCGACCCCCTGTGGTTCGTGAAGTCGCGAAGCGGCGTCCGCTAAAGTGTTTCTCACACCTGGGTAATAATAAGCACGAAGACGGAAATTATATATAGCATGCAGACAGCCAGAAAACACGGCGAAGAGAAGCCATGACAATAGGGTGCTTGCACCATCCTTTATTAATTAAAATAGCTGCAGCTTGGTTGTCAGTGTGAATGTTATTTTTTTTATTTTCCCAGTCCTGGCACCATTTAAGTGCTGCAGGTTCAAGCGCCAGAACCTCTTTATAGCTGATAGTGATATTATCGCGGGTGTCCGGTGACCTGGGGGCGTGCAACCAATCTCCACAATAATACGCACCTGCTGCTATTTTACAGGGATTTATACAGACAGGAGTGGCTGGTCTGGTCTCGACCATTTGCGTACAGCCGTTAAACACGGACATTTATAAGACAAACCATTCCATATCTAAGCGCATGTCACGTGTCAGCTGAGTGTGGTGCCAGGGATGACGTAACTTGCCAATAACGTCAATTAAGCGTCGCATGTGGAATCTGGCTCCATAAACACACTGTGATATCAAGTTTACTGTTTAAGCGGCCCACCAACTTCTGGATTTCAAGTTTTGTAATTTTCCTTTTGTTCATGTGATATGATATCTGGTCCAGCACTTCGACTATTTTATTTTGTGGAATTTCTAATGTCATTTTTGCAGTGTCAAGAGTTATTCCGAGAAAGACCAAGCGTTGGCCCGGACCTTCCAGTTTAGAATAGTTGATATAATAATATAATATAATGACTTCTATAGCGCCAGTATCTCTCAACAATATTGAGACTCAATGGCGCTGATATGAAAGCCAAGAGCCCGCAGTAGAGTGAGTAAAGTATTTAAGCCAGTCAAACATTTTCCCCGTGTATCAGAAACTATGAGAAAATCATCCAGGTATGCCACAATGTCATAGCCCCTCGCGGCCATCATCGCTTTCACTGCTTGGCTTAACCGGTTAAATATCACGGGTGACCTCTTGCTTCCAAAGGGTAGACGAGTGGCCACCAGGTATGCAACCCTTTGAACACCCGAGAGGCGCCATTTAAGCCCAGTAGCCTTGTAGTTTGAAGGATTTATTTTGACAGATCTATAAGCATTTGCCAGGTCCACCTTGGCTAGAAAGGAACCCGGTTTAATAATGTCTAACAGTTACAGTATCCTTAATAGATTGATAGCTGAATTTCTCTGCAGAACAATAATCATTCAGCGCCCTCTGACCTGCAGGCCGGCTAGCGTAATGGATAAGGCGTACATACAATTAAAGGCTTTTCATTCACTAACACATAACGTCCGTTGTCAATTTCTGTTCTAATTTGATCTTCCACCCGGGCCACCATGTCCTCACCAGTGGCTGATGTGTAATTTGCTATATCCACGGGTGTGTTAATCT
Organism: Flabesymbios commensalis; assembly: GCA_964017125.1. Lineage (NCBI taxonomy): Eukaryota > Metazoa > Annelida > Polychaeta > Terebellida > Flabelligeridae > Flabesymbios > Flabesymbios commensalis. The sequence goes on from OZ024902.1 coordinate 106,111,548, forward strand.
TCTCACTGTCAACAATGTCAAAACCGTTTTGAATGCCATATAATACAAATTCTCTGTCTGGATAGTCAAAGGGAATTTGTGACTGCCAAACGTGGAAATTTAGCGCCGCCTCTTTGAAGCCAGTCTTGCAAGCCAAAGGTCGCTGACCTAGGCGTTTTTTGACGCGTCACCGGAGAGGTTTGCGGGCGGTTGTACAGCTCTCACGTGGCGATAGCGGCATTTTTCACCAAAATTACAGTATCCCCGTGACGTAAACATTCTGCAAATTTCACCAGTTTTCTGCTGGCTATTGTTGATCTCTCTTTTTGAGCTGTCATTTGCTCCTGGTGTCAAAGGGTTATGGTCCGTATGGCGACTCTTAGGCACCAGCGGCTGCAACTGCATGGTGGGTGATATCACTCCCCATAGCAAATTATGTGCGGCTTGCATCTCACGGTACATATGGTCGAAGCTCAAAATGCTACTCCAGGTATACAAATCCGCGAAATCCTAGATCGTAACAGTATAGGATAAGTAATGGTCCGTTCGGTCGTCGGGCAAGCGACCAATCTGACGTAGGTGAGCCATAAGTCTCATATTGGCACTTGCCCATTCTGATAAGAAAATGCCAGCGTAAGGGTAGTCATCGTCTAATTTGACTAGCGATAACTGGTCCGAATCAGTAGCAGACGACAGCACCAGTTCTTTTTGCTTACTGATCCGACGCTTACGGGACCGCTCACTCAAAATTTGTGTTATGTGGACACCTTTGTTATTTTTAGATTTTACTGTCAGGTTCACGCGGGGATCAAAACCTGAGAACGAGGTGGTCTCAATATTTGGCCTACTGTTCTGGCTGGTCTTTTCTGGCGACGTAACATCTTTTAGTAGATTGTCCAGCAACTCACCGGAGGCCGAGATGTTTTCTGCCTGCTGCCTCAGGTTGTTTAGGGTTAAACCATTCATCCCTGTGGCGGCGTATCCTGTACTTAGACGTAGTCCAACTGGTGCACCTACATCCTCGGCATCATTAGCTGCCTCCACTGGAGTCGTAATCTTATCCATTGCATAAGGCTCATTTACCGCGGCCTCCAACAACTTAGTTTGTCCTAGTTGTAGGTTCAGCGACCGTACATCACAAGGTTTCAGTAAAACCAATGTCCTCATCGTTGTGATGTCTTCCTGTCTGAGCAAAGCCGTGGCTTTGCGAGACAAACCCGCATTATGTGCTCATTCATCGAAATTGAACTGGACTAACTCAGTCTCCACATCAGGCTCGCTGTGATTGTCAGTCATACTCAAACGTAGCACATTAACAAAAAATAACAAAAAAAATTAAGTAGAATAAAATATAAGCACTGTGAACAACAAGTAAGAGCGTGCGCTGGTCGGTGCGGCATACAGACCAGAAGTGTCTGTCTGAGACTAAGGTAACGTGTAACCTGATGCCAACAGGACACAAACGTACCAGGGAGTAACAGACCCCTAAAGTGCGTGTTGACAGATAAAAACCAGCCTCTGTACCCAGATCACCCCGACGCCGCAGGTTGAGTGGGTTGCCATTCTAAATGAAAGTTAGCCGGGGCTAACTTTACACTTAAACTTGGAATAACGGCGGCATCTTGGATTCTACCCACAATGCCAAGTCTATAGTGCTTTCTTGTCCCACCACTATGTCGGGCGTAGCATATCGGCCATCATGGGTTTGACTCACAATGCAATGTCTACGATTTTTTCTGGCCAGACTACTATGTCAGGCGTGCCTTAAAACCCTAATCACGAGTCTGCTACCTTTCAATCGAAAATTATATCATTTTAATGTTTGACCTTGGCCAAATGGCGGCCATCTTAGAAAATAACGGCCACCACTCTTTAGGTCTCACCACCCTAAATGAGCCAAAAACCAAGGGGGGGTTGGCTACTGACTGAAGAGTCCGTCATAAATTACTGCATTACTCGGTTGTTTCCGCTTCTGGTGAATTAAAAAAAGTACAGAAATGTTGCAATTGGGTGGATAATTTGCAAGCCCACATTGTTCTCCCCATGCGTGACATCAGGTATACTGTGTGAGATCTTCGGATGGATACAGAGGGTGAGAAGGATTTGTGTCTTTTCTGGGAGTGGGCGTGACAGTATTTCGGAAGATCTGGGCAAAACCTACCATTTTACCAACAAGGGAGCGTAGCTCGAAACGCAGGAAGTTAGCATACCATTTTCGGACCTGTTTTTTAAAAAGGACAATTCAGGCTTTATTATGGTGTGTCACATTAGGGGGGTTAGGGACGGAAGTGGTGATTTCGGCCCTTAGAATGTTGGCATTATACATGCGTTTCAATGGGACTGGCATTTGGGGTGGTGAGACCTTAAGCTACTACTTTGAGTCTCCTATCATGATTTGCTGCAATGTCTATGAATATACCTTTAAAAAGATACCACATACGTTTGGCCACCTTGAATGGTACCGACCAACCCCTGTCGCTGACGAACTACCGGTTCAACTTTATAACCATATTAAACAGTACCGGGAAGGCGGGTACTAATATATAACCAGTATTGCTTGGTAAGTAATGGCTCCAATAATCTTGCCAATACTATTCTCCGACGTTTCCCTGACTGACCCCAGCTTTTCCCTCATTTCCAGGTAGAGTGCATCGTCATGATTCGCCGAGTAAACATTGTGAGCCCACCCGCATCCACAGCATGGTCAACGTCCACAGGATTGAAGTCCGCCGGAATGTAAATAGTTCAGTAAAGAAAAACGACCCAGCTGCTTTAAATTTGAATAAGAATGCACTCAAAATGTATGCTTAGACGTTTTATGCTTTTCAATCTTGAGGTGAATAATAAGAATACGTGGGAATCGTATATGCCTATTCCAGAATCGCAGCCTCTCCATGCTTTTGTTAAAACTACTCATTTATGTGTTCTATATATTAAGTAGGCTTAAACAGCAACGACTATTGCCCCTCACACAAGCACGGAGCAATCGCGGTTCATGCACGTAGGTCTATATGTGTTTGGGAACATCCGCAGGTATCCTAGTCACATTCTGAAATGAATATCCCTGTGGGGCCCCGGAACTGCAAATTTAGATTTGAGAAAAATTTTGGAATGTTAAAAAGTCACGCTCGAACTGAGGGCGGTAAAAAACACATGTGTCACATCCCAGTCAGCACCTCAGCGGTCATAAGTGGTTCACCTTATGCGTACGGGAAGCACCAAGGAAAGCAATGCAGGAGGCACGTAGGAGGCGCATTTTTTGTGGGGACCTTGACGAGTTCTTTAGTTATCAGGGTTATGTGCTGTGTTGGGTGAAACGCAGTGACGTCACTCGGTGAAAGCAAGGTTATATAACACCCCCTCCCCCATACTTCATTCTGTGAAACGCAGTGACGTCACTCGGTGAAAACAAGATTAAAATATAAGAACCCTCCCCCATACATCATTGTATTAGCCAGCTCGGTGAGAACAAAGGAGGTCGAGGTCATTGAGTTTCACAGAGGGAGACTCCTGTGTCACGTCTGGCAGCGAGCGCATTTACTCCGGTTGATCTGTATGGAAGGGTATATCGGGGGGTATATATTGGTCAATATTTCTCGACTGGAAGCATTGCGTTACTGGCCCGGGTTACTGCTCAACTATTACTCTTGTTCGATAGGCCTACTGTTATCATAACTACTCGAAATATTTTTTAATACTGTTCAGCTATTTGTGATTTAATTCAATGCGTTTTTCAAAATCGCTTGATTATTGTTCAATACGTGCTGTACCATTGGTCACTACTTCGCCGTTTATTCGTGCTGTAGCATTGGTCACTACTTCGCCGTTTATTCGTGTTGTAGCATTGGTCACTACTTTGCCGTTTATTTCGGGTCACGACTCGACTTTCATGTCTGCTCAATACCGAAGTTTTAAGTCGACTCGACGTCTCGACTCCATCGAGCGAGCTAATGCTGAACTGAATGGACTGTCACGCAGGAGGGGCGAGGGCTGTGGTGGTTGACGCTGTCTGCCTGTCACGCAGGAGTGGCGTTGGCTCTAGTGGTTAATGCTGTCCGCCTGTCACACAGGAAGGGCGTGGGTTCAGTGGCCCGCCTTTTATGCTTAGGGTTCTTTCTTCGCTTTCGGTATTCAGGTTTCAAAAAGGTAGAGGAACACGCAGCGCGTGGCCCTGGGCAAATTATCGTAGATACACTGGTTTCATACTTAACTCGACGAGACTATCAGTAACGTGATCACCTTGTCAGAATGACAGGGGAGAAACAATGAATTTCTCTGAATCACCGAAGTAGGATCTGCGCCTGCATGACTGACGAGGCAGTCAGGCGCTCTGTCAATGCGCCACGTCCATGGTATTTTGGTCTGACTTGCTCGACTTCTGGTTCCAATGTCGAATCGAGACGATTTTTAAATGAATTATGAGTAATTTTTTAACCGCTTGAAGTTGTGGGTCGCGGTAGCGAGACCCAACTTCAAGTGGGCCTAAGTGGAAATTGACATTTTATAATGTGGCGCTTTAAGGATTAACATGTTAACCCTAATCATATCAGAGGGGTCGTTTCCAACCTCGGCGGTATTCAAAATACAAAGTTTATTCAGTTTTAAAAAAGGCATAAAAAAAAGTTTGTTCCATTTTATTCCATCTTTCTAGGGGTATAAGTGAAACTGTAAATACTTATTTCACCTTGTTCGAAACTATAGGCGCTTGTTGAAATATAATAAAATACCTTTCCGACCCCAGTTGTAAATCATGCCTGTGTGAGTATACGGTTAAGTTTATCACACTGGTTACTTCCGCTTAGATATGGATTAGCTGTTTTCAAACCAATGATGTCACAGTAAACTTAGTGAAGTAGTAGTAATCGGGACAGCCCCTCCTGTGTGACAGGCGGGCAGTGGTAACCACTAGGGCCCACGCCCCTTCTGCGTGACAGGCTGGCAGTGTTAACCACCACAGCCCACGCTCCTCCTGTGTGACAGCTCATTCAGTTCGGCAGAAATTGCTCGCTATAGTTGGAGTCGAAAAGTCGAGTCCGACATGAAAACTTCGGTATTGCGCAGACATGAAAGTCCAATATATTATATCTAAAACAGGCCGAAAAATTATTATTTTTAATTAGATTTTAAAATAATTCCAATCTAAAACCAAAAATAAAATGGTCGTATTTATGTTCAATGATAGAAGACTATACCAGTTCTCGTTTTGTTGGAATTTAAAAGTAGCCTACATCAACGCGGTTACGTAAACTCTCTCAGAAAACTATATAAAGTTAGTAGCTGGAGGAAATACAGCAACTAAACGTGTTATTCATCAGTTACCCAGCAAACACGACACATCTACCTATTGTTTGACAATGCTGGCCCACCGTCTACGACGTTGGGCCAACATTGGTCAAACATTGGGCAGATGTTTCGTGTTTGCTGGGATACGTCACAGGTTTGTCCCTAATTACATTTTCGGGTTTCCCTAATCACTCCATCCTTCTCCACGACATCACTTCCGGCTGAGTGTTACTATTAAAACTTGTCTCTGACGTGCCGTAGTCAGTATAGCGTGACATTCACGTCACGAGGCTAAAATAGTGGAGATCTGACACGACAAGCAACAACTGATTCAGCACTATAATCATGTCTATTAGCATGATAACGGCATATTACTTTGAGGTGAATTTTTATTTAACTTTACTTATTTCAACGGTTGAAAAAATGAATTTTAATAGAATTTATTCAATCTAATGTAGGCCTAAACATAATTATATATATTAATATCTAAAAGAAAATGTCAATTGTCACTTTAAAATATATTTATTTGATCAGTTGGAAATACTATTAAAGAATGTTACAATTTATAGGTGCTGTTCTGTACTTCTGCACTTATGGGATTAAAAGATGTGGCTGGTCGACCAAATAAATTCACGAAGTATTTATACGATGGAAAAGAATCAAGTGAAGCCTCGTGGATAGACAGCATTGAACAAAAAGATGTCTTATCATCATCTAACAGAAACAGCTCTGAAACATATACACCTAGAATAATTCATACATTATATAAAATAAAGACAATACATAAAATAGTGACACAAGAAGAAGTTGAGAGCAGAATGTCTGAAATGACTCATCGCCAACTCTTGGAGGATAATAAATTTGTTCGTGGTTATTCGCTATGCAGAAGGCTGAAAACCAGGAGACGAAAAGTAGAGAGAGGAAACAAAATTATCAGTCCACTTTTGGAAGCTAATTGTAAAAAATCATGTAAAAAATGTGTTGAAGATGGCGGAGAATATCATCCTGTGTTGTACAATGTTCCCGTTTATGTGCGTTATGGTGGGCGAGATGAGCGGATGTACAAGGCGGACACGCAGCTTGTAGCCGTGGATTGTGTATGTATCCCATAACCAAATAACGTTCCGATGCTTAACTCAGGTCAAAACATACCAAATAATACCAAATGGTTGATTTCCCTGTCATTACGTTGTCAATGCAGCGGATAATTGAGCAAACAAACTGCTGATGAGTCATTTTCAAATGGGATGTACCATAAGGAGTCGAGAATGTGCAGGCCAGCGATTCTCGTTCAGATTACTTGCCGTAATGTACGAGTAAGAATAATTAGATACATGTCAAGTGTGGTATATATAGCCTATATTTTATCATCCTGTCCTAGAACACTGTTGAAAGCAAGGTGGGTCCACCTCATCACTGCCTGAGATAGGATGGATTTGATAGGATCCCACAGAATTAGTGTAGGCCTATCTGCAAAAATGATGCTCTATGCTTATCGTTCCCATTTTTCTTACGGATATCTCGAAACCCCCCTCGAACTTCTGAACCATAGACTCAAGTTTCTCGAAATGCCGCAAAAAAATCACAGTTTGTACTTTGTGGCCTTGAAAACATTGGATTTTATCTACAGGTAAATTCTAGATAAAATGGCCTAAAACCCAATTACATACCATAGTTTCGCGGAGAAATTGCACATTTTGGACAGTTATTCAGTTATGGCAACCCGACAGCTTTCCAGAGTACACCAATCTACGGGTAGGACTACATGTACATGCCAGTGGTGGTTCAATGTAGGGGCTAATGTTGCATAGGCCAAGGTTGAACTAGCAAAGGCTGAATATTCTGTGTTTACTGGTAGCATAGTGGCAGATCGACGACAGTCCAAAACGGGACATCACGTCAAGCTACTGTGTGATGGTTGGCGAACGTCGGCGGCTTTATGTCGTGTGTAATATAATATACACTCGAAAAAATCGTTTCAGTGACACCCGAGTTGCTAGTTGTCGTTTTTACACAGTTTACTGTGTACTTAAAATGGTGGTCAGTGTGACAGGGTCTGTGGCGAAGCGAGTTGGGCAGACTGGTCACGCCGGGTACCTATAACGCACCGTGGATCAATTTGTCATCACATGTTGTTATGTTATTAAAAAAACTAAGAAACAGAAAAACGGCCTATATATCTGATTTAGTTAATCAAGACTTTTGATATATTTCTGAGTAAGCGTTTTTATGTTCTTAAAATACAAAGACAAAAACAGGCCGGGATAACCAGATGACCCCGTGTACAACTCATCCGCAAAAAAGTACAAAATCTGATTTGGCTCGATAAACTATTTTTTTCACAAGTGGCTGCATATGGCCGCTAGAGCTCAAAATTCAGGATGGCTGTCTGTATCCATATTCATCAGGTGAATATCAAAATATTTGCCCGAGAAACATGTAAACATATAACTATGTAAGTTATATGTTTTATTTAAATTTTGTCCCTGGAGTCCATTTCTAACATTATGTCTGCGATTTAATGTTATAATAAGATGTCAAGGTCACGATCAAAGTCAAATTTAACCCAAAATAAGCACCATTTTCTTCTAATGAGGGCTAAGAGTAATTGTGTCGTGGAAAGAAAAAGACGTGTTTAAGGCCTGGAAGAAAATGATTCACCAAAGATCATGTATACAATTGAAGGCAAATTGATTGAAATACTCGCTAAAGAGCTGCATTAAACGTAATATAAGGAGTCAAACTAAGTTTACTTACTTTTTAGAATATACATGATTCATATTGCACCCTACTGTATAAAGCGAGTAATAGGCCTACATTGCGAATGTAATGCAAAAATAAGAATAAAAAATACACTATTACCTTCTACATAACAATTATTTATTGGTCATTTACAGGTATAAATCATAGGTATTTTCATTGTTTTAGTCAAATACTAACCTTATGTAAATACAACTTCTTGATACTGCCAGAAAAATTACAAAATATTTTGACCGTAACTTTTCAATAACCAGTACAGTTGTGTGATTTTTTTCGTACGATTTGAGTTTTAGATTTGACAGATTGATTGTTTTTCTGGTGGCCATTTTGACTTTTAATGGTAATTTCAGATTGTACCACACTTGCAAGCATGATCATGAAATGCTGCTCTTTTGAATAGATATATATATTTGTTTGTGAAATAGACACGTGGATCAGAGGGCCCAGTAAACACACTGACTTGACTCACTGATGGTTTAATGGTGTATCACCGCCTATGACGCTGGTCCAACATTAAAGCAACAATGAGTAGACGTTTTGTGTTTGATGGAATTGCAACTGTTATTTTAATTGTCAAATGTAGCCTTTAAAATATTAACACTGGCTATAGAAAACACCAAGCGCTGGTTCAATGTTGTGCCACCATCTGCGATACTGGCCCAGCATCGGAAAAGCCGTAGAATAATAACTAGAAACGACTGTGCCTCACGTAACAGTAAAGTTTGGTCGTACATTTTACACTTTCTAAGAGGCCATTTGGGATTTTGCAACCAAATTGAAGATTCTGTTTCTCTCTCTTTTTCTGTTTCCCTTTGTCTCTTGTTTTTACTTTGTTATTCGTTCTATTGTATTTTGTACTATTGTACACTGTACTTTTGCACTTTGTACTATTGTACTCTGTACTATTGTCCTATTGTACTTTGTATTATTTTACTTGGCAGCACTGACATTGTACTTCTGATGCTATTGTACTTTGTATTATTGAATTCTGTGCTATTGTACTTTGTATTATTGTACATTGTACAATTGTACTTTACTTTATTGTACTTTGTACTACAAGCACTTGCACATGCGCTTTTGTCCACTTGCGCACATCAGCACGTGCACACTTTTGTGCACTCTTGCGCACTTGCGAAAATACTTGTGCACTAGCACACTTGCGCACATAACTTGTGCACCTACGCACTTGCGCGAGTACTGGCGCATTTACGCACATGCAGACTTGGAAGTACAATTCTGGAAGTAGGAAGTACAAATTCGGAAGTAGGAAGTTCAATTTCGGAAGTAGTATGAAGAGATATATTTGTTTGTCAAAAGGGAAGGACATTCAGAGGGCCAAGTGTGAACAGAATGACTTGACTCTCTGTTGGTTTAATGTTCCATCACTATCGGAGATGCTGGCCTAACAATAAAGCAACATTGGGTCTACGTTTTATGTTTAATGGAATTACAACTGATTTTTTAATTGTCAAATGTAGCACCTAAAATGTTACTAGTATCCATAGTAAACACCCAAGGTTGGTTCAATGGTGGGCAAACGTCTGCAAGACTGGTCCAGCATTGAAACAGCTTTGGGCAAATGCAATTTAATTATGAAATCTAGCATTTCAAGGATTAATAAGGCGACCCAGCCTGGACACACTGTCCGCAAATGAATGGATATCAGCCGACATGTAATGCTTTCACCCGTCATTCAAATCGCATGAAAATTACTCCCCCCTCGCCTTCAAATGCAATAATTAGTAGGGCCTATAATCTGTTTCTGTGTGTGATTATGGTACAACAAACATAATTTAAAAATATTGAAAACTCGGGGAGTGATCAGCCTCTGAAAACGGATAAAAGAAACATGTTAAATGGCAATCCCTTAAAATGCTAATTTGATCCAGATTAACTATCCCCATCGACTATAAAAGGCATAGCAGACCTTCTCGATATTTAAAGGTTATTGTGTAAATCTTTGAAGTATTTCTGATGAAAAAAAAAGTAGCAGGCCAAATTTGTTCCCACAGAATAATAAAAAGTAGTAGGATCCTTTACCCAATCAATAAGATTGGCCAAATTATTTGTCTAAAATTAGCTAGAGGGCGATTGTGACTTTTTATGTAACAGTACATTTTGGACTGAGTTCTATGCGTTCTTGGCGGCCATTTTAAATTTTGTGGCCAATTTGAATTGATGCAATTTTTCTACTTCCGACTTCGAACTTCTTCAGATTTCGGACTTCAGATTTCCAGCTTTGGACTTGCGAGTTTAGACTTCAGACTTTCGACTTCCTAGTTCAGAGTTTAGACTTTCGACTTCTGACTTTCGACTTCCGACTTCCATCTTCGAACTTATATTTTAAGACTTCAGTCTTCGGACTTGCGAGTTCGGACTTCTGATTTCCGACGTCGGGACTTCAGACTAGGGCCTTCAGGCTTTTAATTCCGTTCTCGGACTTCTGATTTCGGTTTCCGAGTGCAGACGAAAGTTAGTCTGAAGTCGAAAGTCTGAAGGCCGACTTTCGAATTCCGTCTTTTGACTTAGGACTTGAGACGTCTGACTTAGAACTCTTTGGTTAGTGAACCGTGTTGATTGTGCTGGACAATAAAAATGCGACCCATACAGACTTTTAGAAAGCCGTTGTGAAAAAACTACAAAAGATAAAAACATATCATACAAATGTTCGAATAATCAGTTTGTATGAGCGCACATGTTACAAGAACCAGACTTGTAAAATATTGAAAATTCGGGGAGGTAAAAGGGTTAAATAATAATTGGGAAGCGCCTTAAAATCTTTGATTGTCTAAATTTATACAAATCGTCAATCCCGATTGCTATAAGATTTGGTACATTGTTTCACAGTTATAAGATGCCACACGTTGTCATTTTTGGAGAAACCGGAATAAATATGAGTTACGGCGATTAATTTTTACGATTATGAAAAATGCGACCCCTCCGACCTTCACAAAGCCGTCGTCAACAAACTACAAAATTTAAAAACTACAACACAAATGTCCCAATAACCAGTTTGTACAAATGCTACAAAAACTTGATTGTAGCAGTAATGTTTGCACTAAGTTGTATACACCCAACATTGGTTAAAAGCTGGGCTACCGTCTGCAACAACGGCCCGACATCGACACAGCAGTAGATAAATGTATTTCAATTATTAAATGTTGCGCTTAAAAGGAGCATAGCATGCAGTTTGCTCAGACAGCTACCAGCTTGATTCCATTCAATCAATGAATGGGCCGTGACCCGACATAAAAAATGCACAGTGATTCAAAACATAATAAGTCGCCAACATGTACAATGGAAAACACATTTTTAGCAGAGTTGTGCACAGCACCAGGATCTTCCAGCCATGTGTTCTGTTTCTAGGACGCACACGCAGAATGTCAAACAATTATAATCCAAGTGCAGCAAGTTGAGCAATGACCGCATTCTTAGTGCAAACTGACAATAGTACCGTGAGTCTTCAGGCATCTTGAAACTATATTTTCACGTGAAATATTTGGAATAAATATTACACCTGAAGCTATAGTGAGGCATAGCATAAGGTTGTGATAAACAATAAATTTACTAAGCTTTACACCTAAAAATAGGCAAACATAAATAATAATTTGAATACATTCCTTTCACGAATTAGTTTTATATGCTAGCCTAGCTGATTTTCTTACCGTCATGATTGCATCATTTACCATGAAATAAAAAAATCAGTATATTCTAGATCAGCACCGAATAAATCTGGCCTATTGCATGTAAATCCATAAAAAAACATCGCTAGCTGGAGAACGATAATAGGTGAATAAAATGACAACTAAAAATCAAATCAGTAAAATCAGACAGCTAGAAATATCGCCATCTTAAAATGGGACATGTCATTTTAATATAGGATGTTTAATAGCCCTACACCTTTTTCATTCATATTGTATAAATTACAGGTGACGAAAGTGTTTTTATCTAGCTCCCAAAATTATGATATTATTGCTTCAGGTGTAATATTGAATCCAAATATTTTACGTGAAAATATAGCTTTAACTTCACCTGCCCATAGAATCATTATTATATATAAACATCATCGTCAAAGGGCCGTGGGTCGAGGGTGCACATGGAGGGTTGAGGGGTTTCATGGGGTTTTCGATATATCTTATCCCTCTCTAATTCTTACACACTTTAAATATTGGCTAGTGAATAAACTTGGAAGAGCGGTACTCATCACTCGTCACTTCCCCGTGTCATGGCATGTCATCAATCATCATCATAGTTGCATTGTCTGCCATGTCGCTCAGACGCGTACGTGATTGAGATTGGGCTTAAATATTTTCGCTCCATCCTTTGTCCGCATGCCTAACGCTGGACCGACATTGAATTAGGTGTATCTGATTGCCTTTTCAGTTGGGTAGGCCTACAAGTCCACTAGTCTACTTCTAACGTTAGTCAGTTGACAGGCAGCTTATTTTCCACCGTTTAGTTTCGTCACAGCCTCGTACCGAATATATGTTATTACACGCTGATTTTATATATAGCCTACATTTTAATAGATATAAACAGTTCTTAGTTGAATAAAACATGTACGCATATCTTATGGTTGAGTGTTGTATGATTTTTAGACGTCTGAACATCTATAGACTTAAAATAGTAAGTTATTACGCACAGTGACAAAATTTGGTAGTCTACACGTTAATGTAAAATAAACCAGATTCACAAACATCAAAAAGAGTGTGTGCTGCCATAAACAAATCTTTATCGGCGAGGCCTATTAAGTCTAATAACTATAATTACACGGTACATCTACTTGATATATATGTCATGGTTTAGAACACACCAGAAACACCATCTCGACTCAAAAAGAAATGTTATTCTCCATGATAAACTCAGGCACCAATACCACCCTGTATACTGCCGAGCAAAGCCTATAGGCAGTATCCGATTGCTTCACAAGTAAGCTGATATTGTTTTATTGGTTTTGTGGAGCGGTAGGCTATATTTATCTAGTTCTAGATCTATTAGGACGTCTGACCTAATTACTACGTTTACTTCTCGCGTTACACCTCTCAAGTAAAGTTATAATTATGTACCACACTTCTAGCATAATATATATTTCAAAGAATAGAATATTATCACAATGCTATAGAATTACAACATAAAATATTGTTGTGATATCAGGTTTAACAGGTGTAGCCTTTATGTAGGCCTATTCATCACAATTCAATAACGCCTATTTTCAATATGGTTTAGGTATATAGTCTGATATCAAGTTTGAAGACCTATTAACCGACTACAAATTTTACCCCTGTTCATTTGTGTGCCATTTCAACTCTACGGAAAACATACAGTCCTGCAGCCATTTCGGCGCATTAAACTTATCGTACACATTGCCATCTTTGTCCTGGCAGTTACTTATTTTCACCCGAGTCAAGTCAGGCATTTGAGGTTGAAGTGCCTTGCCAAAGGACACAACATCGAAATAATGTCCCAAAATTGACGGGTGAACAATTCAAATTAATCGGATCAGCAGATGAACCAATGGATGGGGTTTTAGGCAACCTTTGTGCACATAGGCTAAACTGGGCCAGGACAACCTCCTGAGGATGGTGAGATGAATGCCCTCCATACACAATTCGAAATTTGAGCCTTGCCGGTTTGAGAGCGAGCACGCTACCTCTCGGTCACGGAGGCTCCCAACAATATTGAATCTTTACGAGTGAGCGGGGAAGAAACATATTGTTTTACCACGGCACCAGGGCCCCCGCCCTATCGGATCAACAAGGATTATTATCGGAAAGTTAGGCTATGTTTAATATTTTATACAACGGATATTTGAATTCTGATTTCTGAGTAACGTGTATAATTATAATGTGACATAAACACATGTCGGTTTTTAAATACTGCATTAAAACGATAACAGAATAATTATCTTCTAATCTATTATGATATTAATTACAGGCTCTAGAAAAGAGCAAATGATCTATATACTTCTTCGAACCAGTAAACGATAGACCTTGGCCCACTGTTGGTTTAATGATGTACCGCTGTCTGCGTCAATGGCCCATTGTTATCAAACCAACATTGTGTTGACGTCTCGTGGATCGCGCTTTCAACCAGATTATTCAATGCTGTGTACACAAATTGTATGCATTTTGTATGTAGGTAACCATCATTTGTATGCATGAACGTCTGATCAAATTGTAAAACCAGCCGGTTTAAACAGTATTCTGAAGTTTTCTTACACTGGAGTAGAACTGCTTCTGTGAATACGGGTTAAAAATAATTTACGCAGCCGTTTAGTTACACTTGTCTAAACGCTAAGCTCGGGTTTTGGTAAACCTCTTTTGTGAATACGGCCGTTGGAGAGCATCGGATATATCGAACGCGATAGGATGCCAAAATGAGTATGAACTGTGTTCTGCTGAGTGCATCGTGAAAATAAATCATTAAACTCTTGATATATGTACAAGTTCTCGGTTCCGTGAAGGTAGGCCTAATGGTATTTTGATTACTCACGTTGAATGTATATCATTCCCCCGACAACTGTCGCCAGAGTGAAATACATTTTTTTTTATTGAACATAATTAAACAACAGGAAGATAATGTAGCCTACAAGTAATATTAAGCACTAGAATACAAATACTAGAATTGTAAGATTGTACTATTGTGATAATTAAACCACTAAAATTATACTTATGATGTAGTATTCATATGTCAATGTCGCTACTCTGCTAGGACAATACTAGTAGCGTGACCCCTTCACCTTGTCAATTGGGCGTGTAAATCAACATCAATTTCAAGACACTAATCAGCTAATAACGTAGGCCCACCGCCCTTAGGTCTTTAACTAGCTCAGAATATGTCAACAGATAAATGCCACTTTGCTCCCCTGCCATCGCATAATTATGACCCTTGTTTGACGAAGAGAAATGTCGTCTGTGGTTACATAATTTATTATAATAAATTTAGTGGTGGAAATGCTTCAATTTAAAAAACTGTCAATACAATTTCTAAAAAGGGAACAACAATGTTATAACAAAGAATGGGGCCTACAATTTGGACTAACACCATTTGGCACAGTAGAATGCCAATTCACCAGTAGAGCGTTAACAGGTTGTATATTATTTTTCTATAGGCTATACAACGTGGATAGACCTTTGGAATCTTGCGACTGTAGAGTGATGTAATATTTTTGCCATGATGGCAAATGAATGCGCTCAATTATCTATGTAAGCCTATTAATGTCCGATTTTTTTATTAATTGTATATTTACATTTCGTGTGTATTATTAGGCACTCTACGTCAGGTAAACGCGCACTTACTTCGGGGTGCTTATGGTTGAAGGTCATTAGACATATAAAGTTTTATAAACGCATGGTTGCTCTACTTGATCGTGAATATACTTGCCAGGTCAGGGCACCAAACATTTGGAATACATTTCTTCGTCATATTGGTAACCGATAAGGACATGTTGGACAAGGGAGATGACACGATTTTTTAATATACGTTGATAAACATATTTTAGCTGTAAAGCTATTACATACACAGGCCTACATTTCTTCCGTAGTGCATGACGCGAAATATTTTACATCTGGAACTTTGAATAAATATATTAAAAATGATATAGATGCGCTCTTTTAATAGACCTACTCTCACTCATTATGTAATTACTCTGGTTCTACGCTTTCCAGAGGGTTTTTTGCTATAGGCCTATGCAGTAGCTATTTAATTATCTCTGGTTTTGGTGCGGGAAACTTTACAATGCTGTTTAACTGTAGGTTATTTTAAATAGTTCGGATGCAGATTTTATTTAACCTGTGCTTGTTTTAGTGTACAATGTTGTTTGATTTTAAGTTAACTTAGCATGCCTATATACATTTTCATGTGATTTTACGGGAACTAATCCTGTTGTATATAGTCATGTACATGTTCATTTTAATGACGCATAAGTCTGCATAGATTTACCGTCGACATATAATATCTATATATCTATATATCTATCTAAACAATAACTATAGAGTAATGTTACATTGCAGTCAAAGATGAAAATACATGTCTACAACTATACGAAGTTCAGAATGACCAATACAAGTCAGAAGTAGTGATAGATATAGTCAGGTTCACATTAAATTCATCAACCAGGGTGCATGAATTTCGCGGATTCCTCAGTAAATTCTAAAGCAATGTTCATGACATTTTGCACAGACAATTGTCTAGCCATGCATGGGGCGACTACTGGCGAAGTTTTTAAAGATATTTCAGAAATTACACCATTTGACATGGTTGAAAATTGGCTGAGAAATCAGCGAAATGCATTCACCACGGTTGATGTGAATCCGACTTTAGTCATCATAATTTGTTAAAATGATGTAAATTAATTGACGGTTTCATTGTAGGCCTGTTTAATATATCGGCGGGGAACTGCATGTTTCAGTATTTAAAACAAATGTAGACCTATACATAATTTAATTCTCGATGCTGGTCGTAGCATCCGGACAATAACTGATGTCAATATAACGTCCGCTTCGCCCTGCGCTCGGTCCTCATTTTGGTCTCTATCCTCATTTTGGAAAATATACAGGCTATATTATAGTCTGTGAGATTAACCACTTTTAATTACGTGTCTGAGCCCAGAAGATTTGAAGATTATTTCTAACTCAGAATTGCATGATGGTTCTGAAAATCCATTTCTTAAATGCCGCTGACGCTGCGTTTTCGCAGAAAAAACATTTTCTGACGTTTTTTGCGTGTTTTTTTTTATACAGATATGGTAAAATCGCTATTTTAACCAGTGACAATTTAACCAGTGACACTTCATCTCACAGTCCACTGATCTAATGACGCCAATAAGCCTTAAATAACAAATCTGATACAATGTTCGATTAAAAAAAATTCAAGTATAAACTTTCTTATGGGAAATAGGCCTACATCACACATTTGTTTTTTAATTCTTTTTACTTCTTTGGCACGTACTCAGCATGTATGTTAACAACACAACATTCGGGATAACATTAGAGATAATGTTTTTATGTTTTTTTTCATTGTGGAACTTTTCAAGATAAATGTTTTGTTTTTTCAAAGCTTTCACCTTCTGTTATCCGAAGAGTAAAATGTAGGCTCGATATAACTCTGGAATGTTTGTTGTAGGCCTACTATGTTCAGTAAATCGCTAATAGTTGCGGGAGTGAGCTGATTTCGACGTGGGCTTAGGCAATTCAATTTGTTTACCCTCTTATCCCAGCACCACGGGGCGTTGACCCAATGTTGCTTCAATGTTGGGCCGACGTCGAAGACGGCGGGCGAACATTGAAGCAACATTGGGTCCTCGTGTTTGCCAGGATCACACAGCTGTCATAATACTGTAGATATGTGGTAACTTTCGCAAGTTTCAATTTTTTATTTTTATGCTTTTCACGGAGTTAAGAATTCGCGAGTTTTCTTTTTTTCTTAATTAGCGCTATTACATTAATAATTTTCACGAGATTCTTGATTCGTATTTGTATTCCTCGCGAAATTTGCGAAAATTAAACCCTCGCAAATATTAGCAGATCTACAGTAGCTTATGTTACGTGTATGGCAGAACTCATCAACGGGACTGGAAGGAAAACGAGAGCGACGAGCACAGCCGGGTGCATGTCAATGATAATTGAGAATGAAGTGAACCACTGGGTTTGGACATAACAATACAACCCGCCAAATTGCAATAGCATGCAGCAGTCCCATATAATTATGCTAAATCAGCTACGTTGTCCTCGCTAGATATACATGTCTGGCTGTGAAGAAATCTTCTTGGAGAATAAAGAAACCTATATACATAAAGAAGGTCAATAATAATATCAGCGATAAGCAACGACATGGATCTTTTTTCATAATAATCATATTCCATATAGGAAATAAAGTATGAATTCAAATGACCAGCTCCGTCACACAAAAGATGAGAAATATTGAGTATAAAATGCAGCAATGATTTTATTATATTATCTGTGACATTTGCAGATCATAATATAAGTATGCATACAATTATTATTTTAAAAAAATATTATAGACTACAGCTAGATATTTTAAGTAGATATCAGTTTATTACATAATTACATAGAGATAAAATATTAAGAATTCAATTTACTATTGTGACATGTATCGTGTTTGACTACTATGATACTTTAAATTGCCAAAGGTTAACAATAAATAAATAAATACAAATATATCCAAATCAATTTTTAATGCAACTGAATAATAACATGCAATTTGATTTTCTGCTTGAACGTATCTGTGGAATTAGATCTGTCAATGCTATCGAAGTAGTATAGCCAATTTGTGTATATATGTGGGAAAATCTACCTAACAGTTGTTAGACACGTTCTCAATACGATGAGAAACAGGTGACATTTTGGCGTATGGCCATATATAAAACTCTAATATTCAGATGACAGCACGGGGTAGGCCCTTATATTATATTATAAAATAGAGGAAAATGGTAGAATATCATAGTTTACCCGGACAGCTGAAATTGACAACTTTCACATTTTGACTATATCTTTTCAGCAATATTTAAGTGATAGATTATATATAATAAAAATGCAGCGTTGGATTAAATAGTGAGGGCTACTCAAACCCGAGGTGCTATTTGAAGTATTTTCGATGTATACATATATTAACGGATTTGCATACAAAAATAATGTATTGCTAAAATAATGTACTTCATTGAGTTTTTTAAAAGCAAGATTCCTTTCTTTGTTGGAAATTCGTTCCAATTTTTTAACTAGTAAAACTACAATTTAGACAGCTTAATATAATAATATATATATTATACAATATAAATATAAATAATAATATTATGGATTTTTTTCAATAATGTCAGATTGGGAAGCTATTAAATGGTACATGCTAGAGAATATCTTCTAAAAGATACTACATATTTAGGATAATTAAAACTAGTTCGTGGGTTTTCTCCCGCCAATTTAAAACATACAGACGATTATTGTAATAGATGTGACAGAAGCACTGATGCGTGCCTCCTTTATATTATAACGACAGTCGTGTGTGCAAAATTATCCGGTGCCCAACTAATACGCATGTGCTTACGAGCTCCACGAAGCATTACACAGTGAAGATTCATTCACACAAGCGGACTGTTCAGTCAAGAGGTGTGCACTGTATGGTTGTGTGGATTTTCACAAAACCAGTTTTTAAGAAATATGGAGTTATTATATATTAGCATATTTCATACGTTCTAAAAATGGAATCAAAATACTTTTTTGTTGGATATCCAGGTTTATTTGTGCATATTTTCAGTCAGAAAAAGAAACTGAGTTTTAACAATATCTGAGTATCACAAAGATGTCGTTTGACATTACAATTAGAAGCAGATGTGATCCTCATTTGATAACTGACCCAACTTTGGAATCTGTATTTTACGTGCGTCACCAAAGTGTCCAACTGAAAGTTTTCGCTATATGCCCACGCTCTCTGAACAGGACTATCAGAGGTGCACATCCGCCTCCTACACGATTTTGATCAAAGGCGTGCACGACTTTTAATGATCCTGTCATTTTATTACTGTATATATCAAGTATATGATATATATGATTCTCTACGGAACATAGCTTGCAGATCTATTTCCTGACAGTCGTCACGTATACATGTGATATGTCGATACACGTGAAGGTCAGTGGATTTCAATACCTAGTATGCATGTTTTTGGTTATATTGTTTCTTTTTATTATATTCATATCAGTAATATTGCCAAATTCATCGTCCTATTTGTATTAAACGGTTGTAAGTGTCAAATTGCAAAATGAAAATTACCATTTTTTAATTAACAGGGTGAAATGTATTTGACACAAAGGGCCTCTAGAGACCCAGCCTATTTTGACTTCATTAAAACCGTGGATGGTGGTATTTGAATGTAAATTGAAGAGAACTATGAATTTGTCATTATGGGTGCTCAAATATAGAAGACCTGAAATGCAAATAGTAATCTTGCTGTTAGTCATCTTGTAGAAAGGCCTACTGTATATTTTTTTTATATTTCCCAGTAACACGTTAACCTCGTATTGATTCATATCCCAGCAGACACAAGCTGTTAAATGTTCGTTTAACGATGGAACAGGCTATGTAATACTATTTGGTTACGAAATTAGGTTATACGCCTAAGATGAAGATTTCAAAAACTAAAATATTTGAAAAGATCAGATAAAATGAACACCTATAGCAAACTACCCGTTCTTTTATATTTCTCTGCATTGAAATAAAAAATTAAAGGGGCTGTCCCAAGTGACCCAAACTTAAAAAACTTTCAATGTTTAAACTTATGTTAGTTAGGCTTATATCATCGTAAATCTATATTATCGTTCTCCACCCTCCATTTGAAAGAGATATGTACCTGATAAGTGTGTATCTTCTATTTGTACACTGGATTAGATTTGGCCGCAATAATACCACAAAAAGGAACACGTGTACTATTTCTGTGTCAGTCACACATCATTAATCAGACGCCCCAGGGGTCGGGTGCATAAAGCGTTATCGCTGTCGCAACGGGCTGATTTTCGTCGCTGATCGCTAGTTTACAAAAAAGTCGTGTGCATAAAGATTTGCGGCCAGTTTTCATCGCTGAATATGCGACCGAAACGGTCTAATTCTGCGGCGAGGGCAAGGCTGCCACAGACGCAAAAAATATTAACTTTAGCATGTTTAGAGCTCCACGCATTTTGTTTGTGTCATGTACGCTCGCGACAAACGACCAAAATGGCTGTGTATCTCGCGGTGGACATTCTGCAATCCGGCAGTAAGTGAGATATTCAAGATTTTGTATACAAAAATAAAATGGAAAACCCTGCCTAAAATTAACGATCTTATGCCTTCAAAATGGCATATCAGCACTGAAAAGCCCTCAAAATGACGAGTGTAGACCATGTGACCGGATGATGGCAAACCAATATGATTGAATAAAGTTGAAGGTCACCAGAGGTCAAGATGTGGAATAATATGACCCTTGCCCAAAATTAAGCGCCCCCAATAATTAAAACGTCTCCAATTGTTAAAGGAATTGCAATTTACTTAATTTAGTGAACGTTTTCTTCTAATGAAGTTTTTTATATATACAAAAGTTTTTTTTAGAAATATCAGGGGTGATCAAATAGTTTATTGGTACAATCAGAGCCACATTCGATACTAGTAATTAGTAAACTTACAAAGAAAACCGACATAATTTTATTTTTTTCAGGATTTTTGGAATATTTCACATTTAATGATACATGTAATGACAACATCATTTAGACGCTCAAAGTAGCAAAAATCAATTACATTGGATAAAGTTCAAGGTCACAAGAGGTCAGTATGTGGCATAACATGTTCCCTGATCAAATTTCAGCAACCCTAAGAATTAAAACGTCTCATATTTTCAGAGGAATTACAATTTACTCATTAAGTGTTGCATTCTATTAAAGTTTATCTTATTAGCGTTTTTTAGAAACAATATTTCATTTGTATCACCAGTCTAAATAAATATATTTAGAATATTAGTAGACTTTAAACATAGTTTCTAGAAAACCGTCATAATTTCACATTTATACGGAATTTTGAAAATCTGATAGTTAAAGATAATGTTTTATACCCCTATAAACAGTAACGTGGTAGTTCCAAAATTCCACATAACGCTAGCAAATTACCTTGAATGTCTGTCCTTCAACACCTCCTCCACAAGTACACAGGCTGCAGCCTCTGAGCCAAAATGCATGGCGTGGCTGAGGAAATCTGCTCATCACGATTGCCACAATTAGCCTCCCAGCAAAAAATGCAACATTAATGCTTACCTAAAGTTTGTCCGCAATCCACAACGCTGTCCCAACATCAAAACAATTTTGTGTCAACGTGCTAACGCTTCGCGTTTGCTACCCGTTGGTTGCATTGAAGCTCAGCTCATTAAGTATTGTTGCCTGCTCTGGGTAAGCTTGAATATTTTTTATTGCCGATTAAATGATTTTTTTTCTAAAATTACTGGCCAGTAACATTGATTATCACACAAATAAATGCGTAGTAAGGCCGCTACAAGACATTAAACATGTTAAAGGGCGGGGGCCTATGGTAGTGGTTCGGGGCTCGTTTCCCGGTCTCGGCGGTTTGAAAGAAACAAAAATGTTTTCCTCCCCATCCACTTGTGAAGCTCAGTATTGTGGGGAGCCTCCGTGACCGTAACGTAGCGTGCTCGGCTTCAGACCTCCAGGGTTTGAATTTCGAATCCTGTGTCTGGAGAGCAGTGTCATCTCACCATCCTCAGGAGTTTATCCTGGCCCAATTTAGCCTGTATGTGCACAAAAGTGACCTAATGCCCGATTGATTGCATTTCATTATCAGACATTAAAAGCACAAAAAGCTGTATCCCCAAATTATCTGCCATTGAAGGCATTCACGACACCATCTCTACACCAATGCTGGACAACTCAATTAGGATATCAGGGAATAGTAAACCAAATATGTCCAATAGTCACGTTGGTCACAGAGGAAGGTAATAGGTTGTCAAATTATGCTAAATTGTATTAAACTGCAGAGAAATTAAACCAACTTTCAGCACATTGTATGAGGTAACAATACATTTGCATGTAATGAATGCGTCTCCATTGAATTTGATCAGGGCAAAATATAGTACATGGCTAGTGAGTTTTGGGACATTTTAGCCATAGATCAACTCAAGGGGTGTCCAAAAAAATTGCGTAGCAAAAGTGAAGTAGCCAATAGCAAAATATATCACCGACAATTGCCTCAGGTTCAACTGAAGGATCTAATGAGGGTGACAACATTTTCGCACTTTTTGTTACAAGTAAGACCTGAAAGGTAATACTGTATCCTTAGTGTGAGGCTGCTTTGTTGTTTTAGCATTTATTTTTTGCGACAATTAATCTATGTTACCGACCAGTAATTTTCTGTATAAAAAAAGATAATTCAATCTGCACTACGCTCCAACTAAGCATGCACCAGACAAAAGTCACTAAAAAATAATAAAAAATGGGGAGTGGGGGAAGGGGGAGGGGCTGGATGGGGGGGGGGGGTTAAAGGACATGTCTTCAATGTTATTGGCTCGCGTTATTTTGACTTTTTAATTACCACACTGCTGTTTATAGTGGTATATAACATTATAATTTATTATCAAATATTCAAAATCCCGTAAAAATATCATCATCATATGATCATTCCTATTTTTTCTAAAACAATTTTTTTAAGATATACTTTAATAGAATGGGATACTTGATGAGTAAATTATAATTCTCCTGAAAATTGGAGACGTTTTAATTCTCAGGGGTGCTGAAATTTTATCGGGGATCATAATGCCACATCTTGACCTCTTATGACCTTCAACCTTATCCAATCTATTTTTTTCACCTTATCACAGGGTCTACACTCGTCATTTTGAGGGTTTAAATGATTTATGTGAGCAGAAAAGGGGAAAAGGAGGGGGGGCATCGCTGTCGCTCATTTTTGCACGCTCGCGATGAGGTTTATGCACCGCACGCAATCGCTGAGTGTGCGACGACGCTGAGTCATCGCAGATCGCAAATCTGCGATACGTCCGCACAATTTTTATGCACCCGACCCCTGACCAGCTAGGTCACGCTATGTCCACAACAAAATTGGACACAATTGGAGAAGCATTACGCCTAAGGACTTTACAACGCCGTAGGAAAGCATTAGAAACCACTAGAACGTGATAAATTATAGTCTCCATGGACTAGAGCGGATGTGGTTGAACATTGGAAATATTAAAACATTACGTAGTGAGGTGGGCGTGATCAAAACAGGACGTAGTAAGTAAGAGCTCAAAAAATACATAGTAGCCTCATTATCAGGGTAGGAAGCATCCACGCATAAAAGGCGGGTTTTCATACGAGCCCGGCGGGCGGGGGCCCTAGGGTAGTGGTTGGCACCGCTGCCTTTCACGCCAGAGTTCGGGGCTCGGTTCCCGGTCTCGGCGGTTTCAAAGAAACAAAAATGTTTCTTCCCCATCCACGTGTGAAAGTTAGTATTGTGGGGAGCCTCCGTGACCGAGAGGTAGCGTGCTCGGCCTCAGACCGCCAGGGCTCGAATTTCGAATCCTGTGTCTGGAGGACAGTGTCATCTCAATCATCTCACCATCCTCAGGAGGTTCTCCTGGCCCAGTTTAGCCTATATGTGCACAAAAGTGGCCTAAAGCCCGATTCATTTCATTTTTTTTTCATACGGGCCCGGCCGTTCAAAAAGGGCTGGTGCCGTGTTTTAATTCGTGGTCGTCTTTAATTTAATGGACGGCAGCATGAAGTGATGTTTAATGAATAAATAAAATCATATAAATTATTCTATCACAGTTATGGCTATAAAAACTGAATAATTAATTGCTGAGAGTGAATTACAATATATACTATATTTTCTAGTGATCGCATTTATTTTCACTTCATCAAAATGTGATGTGATAATATATTGTAGCTATGACCACCACATTAAAGGTGTAGTCAACTGTCAAAATTCGCGGGACAAGGGTCCCCCAGAAGGCAATAGTACCCGTGGGTAAGCCAAGGCCCTATTCCATAATAATACTACATATGCGTTTCATACCCAAAGCCTCATCAAGAGCAAGTTCTCAAATCACAGCAAGTTCATATATACTTGAGCGACATCTATGAGGTAATAATTCAAAGCCCTTGTCTTTTTCCCCTACTTGGTCGCCTACTTGCAAACAAACTGACTGTATTACTGCGGGGATTTGGAAACTGCTTGACCCCCAAGTTTGTATTGTCACCCAGTAAACACAAAACATTTGTATGACTTTACGCAATGTTGGACCAACGTTGAAGACGTTGGGCCGACATTGCATAAATGTCATACAAATGTCTTGCGTTTGCTGGGCAGGAGGACTTTTTCTCAAACATTGTACATTTATCTAATGTTGGTTCAATGTTGGGCCAGCGTCGCAGACGTTGGCCTAACATTAAAACAGCATTGGATCAATGTCTCGTTTGAGTAGTATCTTGTAGTCAGTTCAGTGGCTATATTAATGCCGTCAATCTGTACTCAATAGGCTACTGTTGGCCTACACTCGACCGTCCCAGGCATGCGCGTTTTGAAGCTGAATGATTCTTTAACTGCTCGTCATGCGTAAAAAATGACACGGTAGAAAAAATATTTAAATATGTTCAATGGAGCTCGACAAATATATCTATAACTTAGCCGCATCATTAAGACATCGGTCGTAGCATTCATATCTAAAATGACAAAAATATGAAAAAATATCGTGTTTTTTTGTAAATATATCCCTTTTGACCCTCTTAATTCGGTTGGTCAAATAAAAAATTCAATACGCCATAGTTGAATATCTTATTATTGAATTAAATCACATAAAAACAAATCTTCTTTATGAAAAACATGTTTTTCTGAGCACAATGACGATGGTGTGCAAATCATTTTTGCTACACACATGGCTGAAAGTATTAAACCATGGCATTCGTCAATGTCGGTATTCCTCTGTGATCAAAACAATACAATTGCATTTTAGTTACTATAGGGTAATAATTGAATATGTATGATAAGTCAAATATTAAACAATATAAATTCAGAACCAGATGCAATGGTGATTTAAAAGTAGAACGTGTTTCCAGATGTTTTTTGCTAAAACAGGTCAACGTTATTGGGTTGCATAATTTTAATAATGAGTGTACGGAAGCAGACGCTTTTTCTGACCATCACCACAGCTGTCATTTTTCTGTCTATTATATCTAATTTATCGATTATGTCACCGGCCGTAGTATGTATTTTTGCTTTATTGTACGTATATATTACTAACAATGAATATTCAAACCCAAGCGTGACTTTATAAAATTGTATTTAAATAAAACAGACATATTTCTGTTAGAATCACTCATGCATGACGTGATTCAGACAGGTGTTTTTAAAAGGACGTCCGCCAATAAGCTCATGGCCACACCGACCCTTTAAAAGCGGCCAGACCCGTATAAAAAGCCGCCCTTTATTCGAGTATGCTTCCTACCCTGATTTATCTCCTTCAGCTATCACGTTTAGACCTGCGGTTTGCAGCTGTCAGGCCTCACCGGACAAGCTGCCACAGCATTAGCATGCTAATAACTAAAGGGTTCCACAGACAGAACGCGAGCGTTTTCTTCGCGCGATATCTCACGCCATTTAGTAGCGTTTTTTAAAACACACATAACGCGATTTGGACGCGCTAAAAAGCCAAAGGGGACTTGAAAACACTTGGTGTATGCCACACTCATGCCTGCATACACATGCGTGTACGTTGATCATATTTTACATTAAAAAAAATTAATGTTTGAGACATATGATCATCTAGCCTTTAGAGAGTTAATGAATGATGCATGTGGTGGGCCTACTCTAGACCCCAAGAGGGTTAATAAATAAAGCATAGGGCCTATACTACTTTAGTTACATTAAGCTAACTAGTCCTAATATAAGACACATGATCGTCTACCTCTCAGAGGGTTATGGAATAATATATATGTGGTACTCTAGTCTAGCCCAAAGATGGTTAATAGACAACATGAAACATAATCGGCCTACTCCAGATATAGCCATAAGAAGGTTTATGCATGAGACATATGGCAGTATCGATCTCATATAGGCCTAATAAATTAGACCTATGATATTATAGGCCCCAAAGGATGCATACATGAAACATATGATACTCTGGTTACTAGAAGGTTGATATATGAGACATATGATCGTCCAGCCCCCAGAAGGTTAGTCAAGGATAGGCCTACATGTGGTACTCTTGTCCCCTAGAGGGTTAATAAATTAATGAAGCATGTGGTGCTCTACGCTCCAGAGGGTTAATAAAGAAACATATTATACTCTAGCCATCAAAAAGGTTGGTATATCAGAAATAATATGATGAACGTCAGAATCTGACGTCTAAAATCGATCCTAGCACTGAAAGGGTTGAAATATTATCGGCTCCGTGACTTTTGGTGATATAGTGGTGTGGTCTCAGCAAAGACCCTGTACAACAAGACAGTCAACTCTCCCCAAAACGTGAAATCGCTCTCAGTGCTGTTCCCCGGTATTGGGAGTTGGAACTAATGCTTTTGCCATCTATCAAGTATGATTTTACCATATTACGACGAGTAATTATGACATTGATCCTATTAAAAACAATACATACTTTACATCATAAAAATCGTAAAAATAAGTATTACCGAAGGTTTACTTCTATTTTTTATCCAATAATTTGTTGGCTAGTTATCAATACTTTTTAATTGTCTTCTTCCCATTGGTACCCCAGGGGTTGATGCGCCCGTATAAACAAGTATGCATATTCATTGTTTACAAACAACAAGTGACGCCCAGCTAACTCGAGACGTTGACTCAATTATAGAGTAATGCTGGTCCAAGGTTTGCAGTGCTGGACCAGCATTACCCCATCATTGGTTCATCTTGTCGTATCTGCTGGCAGGTGACATGGGTGCAAGGGTAGATACGGGCAAAAACAGCCAAGATAAGGGCAATGGAAATAATATATATACTATAAAAATAATATTACTATATATTATAGTCTAATGTTTATCATTCGGAATATACCTGAACAGAAATATTTATATTGATATAAAGCATGTTACTGTTACTCCTGATTCCGTCACAGAATTAGCTCATTCAATGCTGAAATCATTCACGCCACAAACGGGTATTACCATTGAGGAAGATAATTTTCTTGCATAATATTATATATCAGTGGATATCTTTGTCGCAAAGTGTCGCGATCTGCATGTGATCAATGTAAAGTAATTTTAATGCCACTAATAAATTGCATACATTTCTGTCTAAGAAGCAATATTTTAATATTCAAGGTGTGGGGCTTTTGTTTCACGTCAAAACTTAATACAATTAATTGGTTCAAATGAACGAATTTTCGGAAATATATCTGAACACAATCTACATAGGAGTCACAACAGAGATCAAATTATTACCATCATTAAAGACACTAAATCACGTGCAAGTTGTGAATGTTTCACGTTAGTATTACATATTTATGTCCCCATTCGGCTACACCATGTACTGCGGGTAAACAATGAACACCTTAAAACCAGTAACGGCAGGATAAATAGAAAATTATTAAAATTCAACTATAAATAAATCGTGTCATAAAAATGAACGTGTCTTGTTTTCAAGATATCAGTATATACTGCTAACGCTCCAGTCCTCAGTGACATTGATGGCAGTGGTCCGAGAGAGAAGGCTCGCATATTATAATATTGCTTTTGTGCCCTTATCTTGGTTATCTTGGTTTGTGTTTTTAAATAATAAAAGTTTGAATCAAAATACACGTCTGCCAAGTTATGGTTGTTACCAACGTTTTGCCCCGTTCTCCTTTGTGGTCGCTATGCTTGACGACATATCGTCACCCCCCTCCCGTTCTGTGCCCACATATTTGTGTACTTTCTGTACACAGCTCTTCTGTTATTTAAATGAAGACATTTTAATTTCTAAAATTGTCTGATAATATAACATGACTTTTCTGCTATATTAGCAGTTATTTTCGTTCCAAAAATAAATATTGCAGAGATATTGTCATAACTGTCAAACTAATTTTTTTGTTTTTTTTTTGGAGGCCAAAGTGGTGAAATTATCATTTGTTTTATATGATGATACACTTGCTAAAACGTAGTTCCAACTCCCGTTAAAAGGGGACAGCACTGCACAACGTATTACACGCATTTGTATGGTGAAATCCGTAAGTTGATCATCTTGTTGTACAGGGTCTTTGGTCTCAGATCAATTTTAAAGCATATACATACTTTTCCATAAGCCCTTGAATGTTTGTAGCCTCTATTTTTTGTGTCATTTATTATATTTGCGCATTTTTGTCCGGTTCTTTAAACTTATTATTCTGTGCAGGTTTTTTGGGAAGCTATTTTCCCCTGAGTTTTTATCCAATCAACATTTGGACATGATGTTCCCAAAGTAGTCAGTAGGTGTGCTATGACATTTCATATCGTGCTATGACATCCATCGTGTTCTTCTGGATTTATCCAGGATCTTCTGGAGCACTATACTTTAGAATGGCAAAAGGCAGTTTCTGCTTACTTGTTAAGTGAGCAGATACTGCACTATGCTGCTCTTCAAATACAAAAGGCAGATACTGCCTTTTTGCTTGCACGGCAGTAGGACTATAATAGGGTCCAATGCTTATTCATTGCCAGGAGGGTGAACAGGGTGCCACACCCTTTAGTCTCTAGATTTGATAATAAAAATACATTTATCCAATGTTTCAATTCCGGGCCAGCGTCGCAGACAGTGGCACATTATTAAACCAATATTGTGTATTTGGTACACTTGAAACCTTTTAAATGCTACAATTGAAATAACAGTTGCAATTCTATTCAAACACAAAATGTTGAATCAATGTTGTTTTAACGGACGCGGATAGTGATACAACCTTAAGTCAACAGAGAAACAAGTCAATATGTGTACCGGCACTCTAAATGCGATTTCATTTGACAAAGAAATATATATCTATTTAAAAATGCAAAAGCTCAGTGGGAACTTCTGAAATTTGAAGTCTGAAGTCTAAAATTCCAGTTTAGAATGGCTGACAAAAAACTCATACGCGAAATACCAATCAATGTGTCATAATAAAAATAACCCAACAAAATTCAAAATGGCCACCACAAAAACTCATAAAACCTAGCCCAAATATTATTGTTACTTGAAAAGTCACAATTCCCCTCTTGTTCAGATTACTTTAAAAATCGGAGATATAATACACGTATTTTACAAGAAAACCTCACATACACACCTCGATCCATCCTACCATCCTTAAATTTCATACAGGTTTGGCTTGTCCTCATTGTAGTAGAAATGTTAGACTATTTTTTACAGTTGAAAATAACTCAATTTCGGAGAAATTTAGAAAATAGCAGCATTTTTACGGATTGTAGGGATCGTCACGGACTTGGGAATTACCTTACGTCATACTCACAGGATTTCCATGCGATTCTCACGCGACACGCAATAAAATCACTCTTGATTTGATTTTGTCGCGTGTCGTTTGACAATCGCACAAGAAACGCGTGACTTACGCTTGACGCACGCTTCCTGTGTGTTATGGCACACTGATTTACTATAAAACAGATTTTTTTTCAATCGCGTGAAAATATCGCTCGCGTGACGCACGCGTTCTGTCTGTGGGACCCTTTAGACCTTGTGGCAATTTGTTGGGCTTAGTACGTCAAGCATATCGTGGATGACAATATTTAAATCAGGAAACGGTTTTGACGAACATCTTTCATAGCTAGATCTATTGTTGAAATGTTCATTTGATGCCATTGGTTATTCTATATCACCAACAGATGAGCATACCTGACTATTAAGCGGAACCAGAGGCACGGAACTAAAATGACTGAAAATGCGGCGATGTTTTTTTTAATATTATGCCTTTAATTTTGTCGATCATATTTCTGTAGGCCTACATGTTTCTCCCGCCTTCACATCCCATCCTCTCGTGTATAGGCACATGTGGATGTATCCGTAGTACGGACACATCTAGACCTGTCTATACTGGCTATGCATGATAGGATGTCACCTTCAGACCACCTTGACGAAAGCCAAACAATAACTACGTGACTAATCCAGAATCCAGAAGCGTATCCTAATCTCTATATGTTTATATGTTTATACTGTCAATATACATGTTAAAAACATGAAACCATGGATTAACCATTCGAATCGTAATACTAGAATAATATTATTATTTATTATTATTACTACCAAACGCATTTATATACATGTGAACATAACACCATAGATTAACCATTCGATGCGTAATATCAGAATATCATTATTATTACCAAACGTATTTATATTAGATTTATGTTAATATCTTTGTTTTCTATTTTTAATAAATATTGTTATATATATTCATAATCTAAATCATATCCCCAACTGTAATCGACCCCCAACTCTGTCGCGGACTCTAGGCATCGTTGGATCACGAGGAGATTAATTTATCATTCCAGAGTGTTCTTCTTTCCAGCAGATTGTATATAACACTGAAAATTGAACATGTATTTTGCACGATCCACAATAGCTAGACCTCAGACTATTAGAGCCCCTAAATCCGGATCATTGCCAATTTATTATGTGTTTTTGGCATACACAGAACACCAAGGACTTTCAAACCTAATGCCTGGATATAATGTCGACTGCCAGTTCACCAAATGACCCTGCCCTAAAATATCTAAATATTTCTGGATACTAGTAGCAGTACGACTTTAAGACTAGTTAGTACACGACCTGAGCCACCGTAATCCAGCGCCCCGCCCGCGTGATATATTTTTTCAGGATGCATCCTTCCCTCAACGCTCAAATTTTGTTAAACATTAATGGTCTATAGGCCTACGCAGTATGTAATGTATATTACAGATATTGAAATCAATGATGGCCGCAAGTCGGCCATTTTAAATTTGATCGAGTTGATTTTTTTCAGGGCATAGCCTATATTCCTCTCTGAAAACGCACATTCTGTTTTATGGTAATGGTCTAGCTATTTGACACGGCTTTACAGATATTACGCATATTAAAGGCATTGCTGAACGCAAATCGGTGATTTTGAATTTGATCGAGTTGAAATTTCTCAAGGTATATTCCTACGTGAAACCGCATATTTTGTTAATAGTGATGGCTTTTATAGCTATCTGGCACAGTTTTCCAGATAATACGCATATTAAAGTAGGGTGAATTAGCTAATACCCTCAAAAGGCACATCTACACCCCCCTAAGGGATGTGTGTTTGCAATAGGAAAGAGATCCCCCCATGAGTTTCTGAGATCTGCTCTGGAAACGAAATTGCGGGCAGACGGACGAACATCCGGGACGACGCCATAACTCGTGGATATTGCCATAATATACAATACATACTGCGTAGGCCTATAGGCTTCGTTGATTAATAAGAATGCAGTCGAGACCAGCAGCATATGCGACTGCTGACACAGGACACAAGTCACAAGATAGTGTGGGGTCATAGGTCAGTAAATGTGGTTCCGTGGGAATTATATTCTTGACACCTATTCTATTTGAAGAAAAATTAATACTGAACAAAATAAAATAGGGTGTCATTTTTTTCTGGAGCTTTAAAGGTCATTTCCGGGGTCTTAAAGGTCATAACCCTAAACACACATATATAGCCCATAGGCCAGAATTGGTCACTGTGCACCCCCCCCCCCCCCCCCACACACACACACTACTCACCCACACCAACTTTGTTTTAAGCTTTGATATGTACAAAACATGAAATGAGATGTTACTAGTAAAAATAGGGACGATATATATTTTGACCGCTTATGTGGGGGTACCCCTAAACCTAAAATTAGGGGTTGGAGTTACGCAAACGTATGTCGTTGCAGTTCTAGATTACCAATCTACACATGCAATATACCATATAAAAGATAACTAAATTTCCGGTCTACGGATGCAGTGGATTAAACAGTTATCTCTACACATACATTTAAACAATTTCTTTATTACAAATAATCAAAATCGACAACAAAATAAACTAGTAAACATGGTCAATGGAAACGACTCAATAAAACATAATTATTGGCCTTATATGTGTTTGACCAATGTTTTCTAAACCCAGATGTTTTTATCCTTAAAACTAGGTGGTATTTAGATTTGTATATTGCACATTTCATAATTATATATTTTTAAAGGAAATAATATTGATTTTGAAAATGTGTGTATTTATCCTGGGTCGAAATATGAAACATTGAACTTTGCTCTGCAATTAAGTCTATATTTTTTCTCCCGCTTGTTTTTACATAATTTGTGTGTGCTGTATTCGAATCTGTCGGATAAAATTCTATATTTGATTTCCTTCACCTTTAAACAAGCAAAACGGAAAATGGCCGCCAAAACCACATCTTTTCTATATTTGTGTTACAAATAATTATTGCACGATTTCCGGTTTCTGCTGTCATAAAACACCCCTATTTCATATATACAATTGAATATAAAGCAAGAACTATTGATCCGATCTGGACAAAATTAAAATTACTGACATCAGTGGCACAAGACAATTGGCAACTTGATCACACAACTTTGAAAATGTTGTTAGCCACCCTGCTTTAGGTTAATCGTTACTACTTTTACATTTGTTACACGATTGTCAATGCTGCAAATTAACAAAATGCTATTAAATAATAATAGTATTGATTTTGTTACAGGTAGCGTTTGGTGTGATGGTGTTCATCGTGTGGATTAAAAAAGGTGAACTACGCATGGTCCCTAGCAATCGTGTATTTGATGTTGAAGGAACTATCCACACACCAAGAAGTCGGGAAGAACGTGGTTTTTTACACAGTGATGTTGGGGACGTAGTCGTTCCGACAAGAAGGAATAAACTTGTGAACAAAACAGCCTCACACAATGAAGAACATCTTACACCACATCATAAACTACGTCATAAAGAACTATCAAAGAGCTCTAGCAGAGAGAGTAGTGAGGCACCAGTTATCACATATCGTAAGAAAGCTCTATATAACGTGGAAACTGTGCTTGTTGATGGAAATCCACCCGAGGCAGATATCGAACGTAAGCTGCAAAAGCAGATGTTAAAGCAACAATTGAAACTTGCTCATACCCACGTTTGCAGTGATGTGCGAATTCGTACTAGAAAAGCTAAGTCGGAAAAACGAATGCCATTTGTGTGGGTGGAAGCAGACTGTGAAAGTAAAAACACTTGTAGTGGATGTCGGCGTGCAGGCGGTCAGATACATCCGCTTTATTATAACATGCTTGTGTTGAGGAGAGTCAAATCAGAAATCAAAGTTTCCGGTTATCTCTATAGACAGGATATGCAAAAGCTAGCGGTTAGTTGTGTATGTAAGTTGCCTCCCAGATGAGAACACTCATACAGTTGGTTGATCTAACATTCCCATATTTGCTAAGAAGGAAGTTACCAGCCTTTAATAGGCATTGAAGTTTGCTGACTGGTGATAAATCAATTTTCATTAAAACAGTAAAGCCCTGCAGAAGAAACCTGCCAAACGTCCAGACACCAGACAGTCTTGGTGATGGACGTGAACAGTGCATTGAGAGATGTTCATTTACTGACCTGCTTCAGTGGATACAAAGTAGGATGATACATATATAGTATGACAGTCGTTATGGTAAACCAATATGGTTAGGCCTACGATTGATAAAATATCAGATCGGAAAAGCTGTATTTTAAATACAGAAAATATAATAGGCTACTTTTGTGGCTTTCACAGCATCACTTTAGTTATTTATTCTATCGCGAAGATGCGACCGTGATGTAGATATATTGTTGTTTCGTGGGATATTCTACTAATGCCTTAATTAATTGAGCTTTATATTTTAATTGTTAATCAGATTTACTTTCAGTCTGACTTTTATGTATACATTCAATAAGAACCAAATAAAATGAAGAGTGGTTGAATTAGCGTTCTGCAAGTAATGAATGACCTGTTTACCCTGTTAAAAGTTATATATAACCTGATAACGTTACAGTCACACATTTTACAATGAAATTAACAGCTCATAAACGGACTTGTATTGTTATGTCCCGGTGTCAAGCCAAATCTAATGATCACGTGCAATCTAATGATCTTCCGGTCTCGGAGCAGGTCTCGCGGGATTTCGTCAGAGGTTATAAGTACTGTGTCACATATAGAATGCATAAGCTGTAAATAATATTCATTTAATGAATGGAGACAGCCAGCTAATTATACATGTATTCTGGCGAAATTAGATGAACGCTGACCAGCGCTATACATAGTTAGCTGACTGGCGAAATTAGATGACCACTGGCCAGCGCTATGCACAGCTAGCTGACTG
Source organism: Flabesymbios commensalis (assembly GCA_964017125.1). Lineage (NCBI taxonomy): Eukaryota > Metazoa > Annelida > Polychaeta > Terebellida > Flabelligeridae > Flabesymbios > Flabesymbios commensalis. The sequence continues at coordinate 106,146,393 of OZ024902.1, forward strand.
GCAAAATTAGATGACCACTGACCAGCGCTATGCATATAGTTACCTGGCTGGCAAAATCAGATGACCACTGACCAGCGTCATGGATATGGTTAGCTGACTGGCGAAATTAAATGACCACTGGCCAGCGCCATGCATATGGTTAGCTGACTGGTGAAATTTGATGACCACTGGCCAGCGCTATACATATCTAACTGACTGGCAAAATTAGATGATCACTGACCAGCACCATGCATATAGTTAGATGACTGCCGAAATTAGATGAACACTGCCCATTGCTATACATATCTACCTGATTGGCAAAATTTGACGAATTATGAAATATAGTTGTGTGCTGTTCTTTGGAATTAGCCTATGTTGCAATCATATAATTCTCGTAGTTATGTTGATTATATAAATATACATTTAATCCTAAGCAATAATAATATGAGTAACATATTACAATCATGATGCGAGATGTACAACTTGGGATTCAAAGGGTTATTACATATATTAATGAACCTCGTATTTAAATAAAAATGTATTCTCGTTTCACATAACATCTTCTTGTAAGATAAATAGTGTTTAATCCTTGGTATCGACTAGTCATATACTACGGTGTCCAAAAACCCAAATTCTACATTTCCATACAAATGATAATAATAATCATGAATTTAAAACATTTTACATAATACATAGTATAAAGCCTACTGTTTGAGCCAGAAGCATAAGAGGAAACGTAAACTTGTATTTAAATATATTGTGTATATTCATAATATCTTCATATCTCCACTATTAAATTCACCGCAAGTCGCATATATAAATGACATGCGTAGTGGGCGACATGCAAATGGAACCCATTTGGTAGAAATTATTTGAACTGTTTTTACTATGTATTTTGTTGAGGACAGACATTTTAAGGATTGGATAATTGCATATGGCGTAATTAAAAGGTCGTTGAGCATAATTACTCCTAGCCGTATATTACCTTCAAAACACATCGGTGACTTGCCCTTTAAGTCAATCCCAGCAGGCATATAAAAAAACGATGACCCATCGGGTAGTAATCAAATAAAAATATCAATTATTGAAATGAATAGTATACGTTACACACTTCACCTCATGTCAAAGTATATATCATACAGGGTATTATTTATCATATACAGTGATGTATGCTGCAACATATCCTGCTTGAATTTCACGAGTGTGTTATTTTCAATTAGCGCTTCTATGCATGCAGTTAATATGAACAAAAAACATTGTTCCCAATCTATACAGATATAGTTTCATTTCTGATAGCAAGTGTATGTTAAATATATATTTCATTGACTTCCAATAATTACCATCGCAACCAATACATGCTAACTTAAGAAAACATTGTTTGACAGCGTTAAAACGACTGATAAAATTATATATTAATCCATGCACAAAGTTGTGATATTGCTTTCTAGTTAATGAGCTATATATTATATATTTATCTCCAATCAGATAGACTAGGCACTCTCTCAAGCTTAATTTGTATACTTGTTAGCGCCAGTGGCAGGCGGATAAAATTAAGTCATGAGGAATTAGCAAACACATAGACAGGTATATACAAGAAATATAAAGGGGAGATTATCATTATGTAACAATGGTCGACCGTAGACAGTAATTATACAACCCTATGGTTGCTACATCTCTTGTATGTTTATAATATTAAACTAGGGATGAGCTGAGCTCATTCGTTAGCATGAATGAATGAATGCATTGTAAATATATTAAAAAAATTCAGGAAATTCTGTTGTTTAATTTTGTGAAAATAATTAATATGTCATTATAAACAAAAAAACTGAAAAAAACAAGTACTCAAACATGTTGGTGGTGAAAGGGTTAATTGCCCAATTGGTGTGTCGCTTCAGTGCATTCGATGTCACTGGGCCGTGTTACTAATTAGCAGATTAGCAGGTGTGATAAGATACTGAGGTCACTCTTATTAACCCTTTCAGTGACAAGAGCTGATATACTCTCCATTATAGAAGCGTCAACGGGAATTAAAATTTCTTTTGAATTGATAAATAAACGGTTAAAATTAAGGAATTTAATTTGGGTGATAACAATTGTCTAGCATTTATATGCGGAAAGTTGAATTCCAGTTTGATAATACGAAAGAATATTTCAACGCTCAATGTGCGTTTTTTACGTCTGGATAATGTGGATACAAACTACAAAAAATCCCTAGTATGTCGTATTCAGTGTTTAACTTACTATTAGAACAAAGAACGGTTGATCATTGAGCTATTAACCCTTGTGACCGTTTATATACGTTTTCAAGCAAATAAATAAAATACCACTAAAATATGTAGCATATCTTGTGGTGGATGCTGAGGTAATGAAACAATTTAATTTGGGAAAAGTCTATTTTTCATAAATAATTTTTTTTTTTTTATTCATTTGAAGCTGGAAATTGCACCAGCAATTCCAGCTTGAAACGAATGAAAAATGCTCATACACAATTCAGCAACATACTGGTTTAACTTTTAAAAGCTAATCATGTTACTATCACAAACATATTTCTGAGCGCTGATCATCCACATGAAGATGAAAATTAAAAGAAGCATACCAGAATTTAATAAGTTGTTTTATTAGATTAATCAGTGAACAAAAATATACCAGATATAGTGTGACAAAAACAATACTATTAAACTCAGGTGATATAGTCTCATTTATTTTGTTGTGCATATAATTATTACATATCGATAATTACGAAAATGTACTTGGTACTTGGTAATTGTATCTAAGTACATGTCAAATGTACTTGTAATGTACAACAGTATATTTGAAGAAAGCCTGTACTTGCACTTGATCATTTTCAGTGTACTTGTACGAAAGACCCATATAAATGTACTTGCGCCCATTAACCCAGCTATACACCAAAATGGGATTATTTTGTCCCTGGATTTGGTACTGGAAACAGGCATCATGTATATTATCTTTTACACCTAAACTTTAATAATTTGTAATTATCCGTATGCAAAAAACATCTGCAGTCATTCATACAGGTTGAGACACCTTACACTTCCTCTAATCACCCCTCCACGCGTAGTCATGGCATGCCCAGTACACCCCCTGCCTGTCCCCACCCCGCCGCCATATTGTTGTCAATAGATTTAGCTGATCATTAAATTTGGCTCGATACCTGTCACATGAACATTCACTACAGTAACTTACTCCTTTAAATATAAATATGTGTCTTGTATGTTGTAAATAAACTATTTTCCCACTGTGTTATTTTTTTGATTTGTATTCAATCTAGTGTTTAGTGTTTCGCAAGACAATTATGGTAGTTGGCTTATATATTTTTTACTGTTAATTGTTTGCACAAAGCGTATTATGACTTCTGATTCAGACAATATCTTAATCTAAACAATTGATGGGCTTCCCAGCATGTTACTTCTGGATCATAGCGGAAATCATAGTATGTAGGCCCGGGCCTACTCGATGAGTCACAAAATTATCAGAAATAACTGGACTTGATGCTCCACCTAAACTTGTTCAATGGATATGTGGGGTTAGCGTCTCATCGTTCGGGACTGCTCGGCTTCTCTGACCACTAACGAGTGGCTAGGGCCCGGCAAGCCTCGTTCTGATCAGCCTACGCCGCGAATCGAGCGCGCCCTCAGCCAAGCGCGCCACCATTCATCTCGCTGCCACTGAAGCAGACAGACTTCCCGTCGTGAGCTCAGGAGCTTAACCGCATGGTGTCGATCGTCGCACTCCGCTTGGGGACTGTGTGCACTGTGTCAATGTCTAGACTACAATAAAGTGAGAAATACCTGAAGAATGATTTAATAGGAGTTGTTTAATCCCGTTGTCCCGACGGAAGAGTTGATGGAAGGAGGGGGAACGTAACACTTCAACATAGGGGAGGACGGGGCATGTTCGAACCCCTAAGACATAATGCATACTTGTTCACTAGCTATTTACCTGAATCACTCATTATTGCATACATATAGTGCTTCCACAAGTATGATGCCCCACTAAAATGTATAGTTAGTTGTCTTGTATAATTTAAAAAATATAGCGCAAAATGTGATACAACCAGACTGGTCGGACATGCCCCGCCTCTGGGGCATGTCCGACCAGTACCGTTCGAACATTAAAGTGCAATACAACGATGACAATAATTGGCAATCCTTTGTATTTTAATATTGCATTTTGCATAAATAGCAACAGTGTGATATTGCCCTTCACAAGGTAGCAGCACATTGTCAGTCTCCCAAAACGTTGCCAGCAGTGGGCAATGGCAGTTTGTCCATCAGGCCACCGGCGCACCACTGGCGGCATTTATCACGGTTATCCACCAACCGCCAGGTTACCGGACAAAACAGCATGTGCTGTATGAAAAAGTGTGATAATGTGTGGCTGAGTGAGTGCCAGTATGTATGGGTGAGTGTGGACATGTGTGAATAAAATAAACTATGTTGCAATTATGACCATTGGTTGTGAGGCTAGTCCGGGGCATGTTCACACCCTTTCCGGGGCATATCCGACCGCGTTTGAACGTGCCCCGTAATGCCATTTCGGCTTCAACCCCAATTATTGCCCGTACCCCTTGTGATGGTTCAAAAATACATTCCCTGTATGTTGTATACTTCTGTGTTCTATTTATAGAACAACAAATGGTTACTTAGCTACTAAAACTGTAGTTCACACAGTATTTAGAAAAATTAACCTAAATAACATAAAATGAGACGAAAATCACGTATTTGAATCGGGAGCAAAACAAAAAAACTGCAGCTGATGAATTTTGGGGGAAACAGTGACTTAGGGGAGAGGTACATCATGAATTATATTTTTAATTCACCAGGTGGCCCTCAATTCTGAGTTACCAGCAGGGTGCGAACGTGCCCCGGTGTTCGAACATGCCCCGTCCTCCCCTATTCATGTCAGCGACACGATCGATCCTCCATCCAACCATATTGGTGACCCGATGTTGCAACGTAATCGCAGCTTCAGTCAAGCATATTGTTTTCACAAAGCAACCAAACGACAGTGAAAAACCATTGGTTTTGAGCCAGAAAGGATAGTTTTAAAATTAGGGGATTTTTTAAAAAAATTAAAAATCATTTTTTGCAAGTTACGTGATGATTGTGGGTCAAAAATAATAATATGCCAGTGAGGCTAGTTAGAAAGGTTATCTGAAGAGAGGTATATGCGTTTTTGTTAAAAACAGCGAAAATTTTACTAAATTTTGAGGACCACCACGTGCGATCAATCTTTTTCAAGATGGCGGCACGATGGTATAAGCAGTAAAAATTGGACTGATTGCGTCATCCTTAAAATAGTGAGAATTTTGAGATATTTTCTTTCTAACAATGCCGTTTTTGGCGGTTGGAAAGGAACTATTTTTTAATTCATATTAATCGCTTAACACCATAATTAGGTGATTCGATTTTTCTCGGCCAATTCAAGAAAATATCAATAATATTTTTTCTTGTCTAAGTTAAACAAAAAAATTAAATCTAAACCAAAATATCGCCTCGACTCAGACAGCTTTTTAAATAGGATTTGAGCCACTTAAAACTGTTCGCCTGAAATATATGTGAATAAAAGGTTTTATTTGGTCTATAAATACATCATTGTTAGGACTGCAGGTCGACATTTTATGACTGTAATCATAATTTTTATTTCAGTGGCAGCAGAATTATTTCTATGTGAATTGGTAAGAGGCCGCCATCTTGGCAGCCTGTCCCGCTAACTTTAGCTCAATTGGCTGTCGTATAGCCTCACGTGTTCCCTCCTACCCGTAATGCACTGCGGCATCACCCCATCAGCTCAGATCGGCATAATTAGCATAAATTAGGCCGCCATCTTGAATCAGCAGCGTGCACAGCAAATGGCGCTCACATGTCAAGGCCACATAGGCCTGCACAGGGTCTGGAAATAAAGTTTAGACAATAATAAATTTTTCCAAAATATCTTTCTCAGTCAGGAAAGAGAGACTGATTTTATTTTAATATGTGTTACTAAATATTGCAAATCAGGTCACACATTGTGTGATATTTTGTGAATAAAAATTTGGTAGTCTACTTTTCCCAGACTGTCTCGTCTGACACGACACGTCGGCGACACACTTAGCTGCTAAATATGTTAATGAGTCATGAGCTGATGCGGCACGCCAAACGATCATACGCACACTACAAACACAGTGCCCGGTAGCCGAGGCACACACCACCCGAATAGAAGCACAGCAGTGTGCCGCAATGCATACAACCCGCACATCACACAACCGTACTGTCTACATCAATGGGCACTAGTCTACACGCACCGATACAAATCGAAGCGAGAGACCGATTTGGACGTAGATAAGAATAATTCTCATGGTGAACATTAAAAAAAAGGGTGTTCATTATGGGAAATATTCATCAATAGATTTATATAAGCAGTTTTTTATAGACATCTGTCTGTCAAAAAATTCAACAAATGATTCTATAAATTAGGTCGAACTGTACATGCATAATACAGTCGCACTCAGCCTATTTTTATGAGAACGAAATTTTCTCATGATGGGCAGGATTTAATTATTTCTTATTAAATCTAAACTTAAGACTTGACATTTGAGCTACGGCGACTATTTTGATACATTGTGTGTTTTTCGACTTGTGTTGAAATTATTTTTTTTCCACACGGCTCGAATTACCAATTATTATTACCATATAGCTGAGAATAGCAATTTAGCATTTATTCTGGCACTTTTGTATGCATTTCACGACCTACAATCATCACAATTCATATGTTTAATGAAATACTATAACCCCTTCCACGCGCACATTTATGCATAGAGAATTTTCAGTTATTTCAGCAACCCCTGCACTCTACTTTCTGCGAATATAAATGGACAATCTTCATAAATAGAATTATCACACATCTAGACTTTTCTCAAGCTGGACAACTATGCACACAGTTCCTCACGCGGAGTACGACGATCAAACTAGTTGGTATGTTTTAAATGCATACCATTTCAATAACCGTCTGAGAATTGTACAGTAGCCAATATGCCAGCAACTCAGACGTTTCACTTTTTAAACTAATTTCAATAAACCAACATTTCAAAATGGCTGCGAAAAGAGACAGTGAAGGTTTCGTGTCATTACCCCTCGACGGACAAGGGGCTCGTCATAAAGATTCGTACTATCCTATGAGTGATGTCACGGAGTGAATCCTCAAGAAGCCCTTCGCCGGTCAGACGTCAGCCTCAACGACGTTCAACCAATCTGCCGAAATTCGAAATAGCCACCTTTTACTCAACAGACGTGGAGTTGTGGTTTAATCAAATCGAAACACAATTTGATTTACACCAAATAACAGATGATGACGAACGTTACAGATTGACATGTGCTGCACTCTCTGGCGAAGTAGCGTCTGATGTTAGAGACGTATTATTACAGCCGTTTCTCACTCATAAGTACGAAAATTTGAAAGCGATCTTAATCTAACGACGAGGTTTCACGACACCAGAGAAAGTCAACAAGGTGATTTCAGGTGAAAAACTGGGATCCGACATACCGTATAGATTTCTCAGGCGGTTGCAGAAGACAGCTGGTTTTGGAACCAAAGCGGTTGTAGGCAAGGCAGTAATCCGCCAGGCCTTCATTCGACAAATGCCGCCATCAGTACATGCTCATTTAGCTACACAGCCAGATAGTGCATCGCCAGAAAATTTGGCCGAGATTTGCTGTGATAAACGTCAGTGAGAGCGGAAAGCTCGTAGGACTGTTAGAAGACCTGTCTCGCAGGCTCAAAAAACTAGAGACAGCCACAGCCAAAGCAACACAGAAGAAGACATACGGACGCTACCAAGCAAACGAGAACCGTGATAAGACACAGTTCGTTCCGAATGTGCAAGCCAAACCGTTTGTACCCAATAATTAGACTGTTACTAGGCAAGATGTTTCAAATAATAACAAAAAAGATAGTCGTCCTAACGCACCGCCGCCGCAAACACAGCAAAATAACGTTGCTCAACCGACCAGCACAGTCACTGCACAGGTTTGCTACTACCACCAAACTTTTGGTGAAAAGGCACGTTTGTGCAGTGAACCCTGTGCGTACTATAAAACGATAGGTCAGCGCAAAGTAGCGAATATTCCGTCATATCCGTCTAAGTTATTATACGTCGCAGACAAACACAACAAATTTAACTATTTAATCGACACGGGCGCAGCAGTCAGCGTGTTACCCAAATCTTGCGCTGCCTGTCTTCCCCTAGTTGCAGCTAATAATACTACTATAAACACCTACGATAATTGTAGACGCGTCGTCGACCTGGTCTTAAACAAGATTACGCTTGGACATTCATAGTAGCGGACGTCAAACAATCAATCATAGGAGCTGATTTTCTCATACATTAAAGCTTACTAGTAGACTTAAAAAGTCATTGTCTGAGAGACATGTGAACCGGTTTAGCTATACCAGCTACTTTATCGTCTATTAAACCGTTATCACTGAATAGAGTCGACACCATTCAAAACGACTACACGAAATTATTAGGTCAGTTTCCGGAACTGACTCGTCCTACAACGAAGGGCGAACCAGTTAAACACGGTATTACACACAAAATAGTGACCAAAGGTCACCCAGTATTTGCGCGCCCACGACGTTTAGCACCTGATAAACTAGTCACTGCGAAACGCGAGTTCGATGACATGATAAAGTTAGGCGTTATCGAACCCAGCAACAGTGAGTGGTCGTCAGCGCTTCATATGGTGCCTAAGAAAAATAGGGACTGGAGACCGTGCGAGGATTATAGAAGTTTGAACGCTCAAACAGTACCGGATCAATATCCGATTCCCCATATTCAAAACTTCACTCAACGTTTAGCAGGGCTGAAAGTTTTTTCCAAAATAGACCCGTCCGACGTACTTAAAACAGCGGTTACAACACCTTTTGGCTTGTTCAATTTCACTAAGACACCGTTTGGTTTAAGAAATTCTGGCTAAACCTTCCAACGTTCTATTTATCACGTTACGCGCGGACTAGATTTCGTGTTTGTATACTTGCACAATTTGTTAGTCACAAGCCCGATCATCGTACGCATAAGAAACATTTGAGAATTATTTTTACGCGTTTAGCAGAGTATGGAATCATCATAGGACCAGAGAAATGTCAGTTAGATTCTACCTTAATTAAGTTTTCAAGGACATAATATTAGTGCAGCAGGCATTACACCGCTCCCCAGTGCTGTAGACGCGATAGTCAATTTCGCTAGGCAAAGAGCTTCACATCGATATTTGGGAATGATAAACTATTACCATAGATTTATACCACATTGTGCGGATAAGTCGACACCGTTAAATCAATTACTCGCTGCCGCTAATGAAGGTCATACAAGATTGTCACCTAAGTCAAATTTCGACTTGAAGTGGAACGAAAGTGCAGATTCGGTGTTTATCAAGTCTAAACAAATACTTGCTAATGCTACCCTTTCGGTACACCCAGACCACTCTGCACCAATGATATCACATGCGACGCCAGTGATTTCGCCAAAGGTGGCGTTTTGCAACAGTACATCGATAATGTCTGGCAGCCACTTTCATTTTTTAGTAAAAAACTAACTCCCGCAGAGACACGTTACAGTGCGTTCGATCGCCAGCTTTTAGAAGTGTACGCTACTATTAGACATTTCAGGCATTTCAGACAATTCAGGCTGTTTTTTTTCGTGAACACCGATCATAAACCTTTAACTTTCGTAATGTCATCAGTCACTGAACGCCCGTCACTGCGACAAACAAGGCAGTTGGCTTTTATCGCCGAGTTCACAACAGACATAAGATATGTGAAAGGAGAGACAAATTTCGTCGCCGACGCTTTGTCACGACCGACCGTGTCCTTCATAGACCATAGATTATAAAGATTTAAGCGCAGATCAAGCTTAGGACACAGAATTTACGCGGTTGCGACATTCAAAGCCATCTACCATGAATTTTAAATTACTCAAATCATTTGATAACAATTTGATTTGGTGCGATGTATCAACAGGACACATTAGGCCGTACGTTACACAAAATTTGAAAACAAGTTTTCTCAAACTTACACGGATTAGGTCATCCATCGCATAGGTCTACAAAGCCATTGATCAATACAAGATTTGTCTGGCACGGAATGAATATAGATATCGCTAAATGGTGCCGTTCTTGCAAGGTTGCAAGACCGCTAAAATATCTCACCACAATAAACCAGTTTTCGGCAAATTCGACGAACCTACCGAGAGATTTGACCACATACATATCGATATAGTTCGACCCCTACCGTATGCCGACGGTTTCAGATATCTACTGACTTGTGTAGATCGTTTCACACGTTGGCCATACCGCTAGAGGATATCAGAGCTGAAACGGTCGCCGATGCCTTTTTTAGCGGGTGGATAGCACGGTTTGGGACAACCGCCACTATCACCACGGATAATCGCCCAGTTCGAATCAAAATTATGGGATGGTTTATGTAACCAGTTCGGAATAGTACGAATCCGCACAACGAGCTACCACCCCCAATTGAATGGCATGGTCGAACGTTTCCACCGTCAGCTTAAAGCAGCCATTATGGCACACGAATCACCAAATCCATGGACCACAACACTAAATGCTGTATTACTAGGCGCACGTTCCACCGTCAAAGAGTTATTGGGTAGGTCAGCCGCCGAAATCGTTTACGGAACGACACTCAGAATACCGGGCGAATTTTCACATTAGTACATTGTTGACGCACATACATACTTACATAACTATTCTGATAAGCTCCGCGTAGCCATGTCGCGTCACCGTCTTTGCCCACCGCGTGACTCACCTCAGAACAGCATTTTCTAATATAGGGAAATCGACACATGCTCACATGTATTTCTGCGACGAATCACAATTGCACCGCCTCTGACCGTCCCTTACGACCATATAAGGTCATCGTAAGGAGCGGCATGAAAATCCTAATTGATCGAGTTAAACCTGCACACTTAGACAGCAAACCCGAAACAAGAACAGAGAAACAGTGTAAAACGCAAAATAATACAAAGAATTAGAAAAATACTACGACAGTTAGAAAGGCAGAATTACGAAAGGAAGAGAGCTGAACCGAAAGCGAAAACACAGACAGGGTCTGTGGCGGTTCAAAATGGTACGAATTTGGCCACTACTTCACAGCATAATGCTAATAGAGTAAATTTGCTCAAACAATTCACCCCTTATGTAGCGCCGCATTTGCGAACCCCCGCCGTTTCCCGCACTAACGGGAGCGGCGACGGTTTGCAAACGTATTCATGTGTACCTTTACACTTACGGGATAAAACCCCTAATTCAAACAAAAAGACCAAAACATCAAATATTAAAAACAATTCAAATCTTGCCGACGGCGACCAAATTGTACCAGACGCAACCGCAAAACAAACCAGAGTTGGACGAAAAATCCGCACTCCCGCACTTTTGGTACAGATGGTCCACGCTTTAGTAGCGCCTAACGACATCTACTGCGGGATCAACTGCACGAGCCGTAACAATCATAATTTGTAAATATAAATTTTACCAGGCCTGGCATAATTAAAATAATAATGTGAAATGTTACCTAATTAAGTTACTTATAGAAGTAATTTTCTTACTAAGTACAGAATGTATTAATTAGATTTATATAGGTTGACCGTTATCCGTAGCGCAGCAGCATAATTTGTAAGCAAGGAACAATGGTGTTAAGAGGATTGGAACAATGGTGTTAAGAGGATTGGAACAATGGTGTTAAAAGGATGGGAACTTAGATATAATTATTACATATTAATTCGTTATGCTGCGCCTGCGATGTTACCAACCACCAACGCTGTATTTTCACAACTGACTGTTTTACTGTTTGATTACTGTATTTTGGTTTTGTGCATTTGCCAAACGGAGCGGCGAACTGACGCTATCACCACAAGTTGGCTTGGTTCATACGTTTACACTTAACCCGGGGGTAATGTGGGGTTAGCGTCTCACTGTTCGGGACTGCTCGGCTTCTCTGACCACTGACGAGTGGCCAGGGCGATGCCTCGTTCTGATTAGCCTACGCCGCGAATCGAGCGCGCCCTCAGCCAAGCGCGCCACCATTCATCTCGTTGCCACTGAAGCAGACGGACGTCCCGTCGTGAGCTCAGGGGCTTAACCGCATGGCGTCGATCGTCGCGCTCCGCTTGGGGACTGTGTGCACTGTGTGAATGTCTAGACTACAATAAAGTGAGAAATAATTGAAGAATGATTTAATAGGAGTTGTTTAATCCCGTCGTCCCGACTGAAGAGTTGATGGAAGGAGGGGGAACGTAACATTTCAACATATTCATGTCAGCGACACGATCGATCCTCCATCCAACCATAGATATACTTCTAACAGTACAGGGATTCGATCACTGTGTCACAAGAGGCTGAAGAGCAATGACATGCTATGACATTTTCTTGAGTAATAACCAGGTGGAGGAAAATACCTTTTTTTTAGAGGAGTGAAATAAATCAATCACTAGGGTGAAAAAATACTCAAAAACTGTCACGCATGAATATTTTCGCATGGTCTAACGACTAAAAACCATTATCATACCATGCCTTGCAAAGCCAAAAGGCAGTATCTGCTTACTTTACAAGTTTACAAGCAGATACTGCCTTATGTTTTAAAGAGTATAAGTGGTTTAAATATAAGTGTTTTCCATCAAAACTAAAGCCTCCCTTTAATATGCTGATTTTATACAAGATCATATAATTATATTTCAAGTTTATTTACCCCATGATAGAAATCAATAATCCTACATGGTAAATTTCGGCATACATTATATGCCTACTATCGTTTGGCATTGGTTTAATCTGACGCAGAAGAAATTCACATGCAAGGAGCTTAATAAAAACAAGGGGGGGGGTCAGATGTCAAGAACGTGTTTTTTTCTGTTTTTCAACTTTAATATTTTTTCTGGGACTGGTGTTGCTCCTCTGTGTTATGTAATCGTGGAGGGATTGATCAGCTTCTGATTTTGGTAATTTAAATCTTACGTATGCCTAATATTGTGACAGGCAGCCGAGCAGTAGGTTACGTTTTCTCAATTTTAAAGCTTACAATAAAACATCATCTTTTGTCTATTACGCTATTCTAGCAAACACAAAACATTCCTATATCTTCTATACAACGTCGGCACAGCGTCTTCGACGTTGGTCCAACCTTGTACAAATGTTATACAATGCTATACAAATGTTTTGCGTTTACCGGGATGGCTTAAATTGTAGACAATTTTGTAACGGCAAAAAAATAACGGTGAAGGATAATTAATACGTTTTTGTAACCGTAAAGGAAGTTTTGAGACAGTAAAAAAAAATCTGTTAAATAATTATTTTAAATAGATGTTTTAAGCTTTGGTATACTTTTCTGTAATATAATTGCCGAATTTCACACATCATGACCAGCGGGACTTTGAAAAAACATTGTATACCAGTACTTATATTATTAAGTCACAAACACTATTTTATTTTGCACCCAACGTTTTTGGACACACGGTAAATACATTTTCTTTTTGTGACATTTGCTTATTTTATACTTTTATTGAAGTAATCTTCAATAAACGTATGTCCATAACAAAATCTCCTTCACTTTAAAAACAACATAGGTGACTGTGTCCGGGAATTTTTGGCTACAGCCCTCGGGTGGATGATTGGAGAAATAACAGGCCTTGTATTAACATAGGCCTAATTATTGGACACTAACAATTTTGGACATCTAACGATGAAGACAAATCAGGCATATTATATCAAGCAAAAACTAAATTTTTGATGAGGAAGGCTTGTTAAAAAATCTGGGTCTCAAATACATGTCTTTGTTTATACACAATTCAACGATAACATTCATTAAAAAATGCAAACTTGTTGTGAAAATGAGGCAAGTCATCTTTATCTATCAAGTTGACTGCTACCGGCAGACTACTTGATATCACACGTACATATGTGCTATGCATACACGACCACCCTTCTCCCCGGCCAGCTCAGACAACCCAGACAAGTTGACATGAGTGTGACTTTCCACACTGCAGTCAGTAAACCGGTGACGTCATAATGAATATTCATGTTGCTCGCACCCCTCCTGTTCGTATAGCTCCAACGCACACCTGTTGTCAAGGTCAGACCAGTGGTCTGACTGTCAGACGTGATGCGGCAAGATGGAAGCATGTCTTCACCATTATTGCTCAAAAAATTGAAAATGTTCAATTATCGTCCTCGATGGCTTCCTGTGTCTCATTTTAGCATTTGTGTATAAGGTAGTAGGTATACTGATATTAAATGCAGGATAGAGCAAAATGCAATTTCAACATTGCCTGATTGGTTTAAGAGACCACAGTATCCCACCTATAAAATATTTTGGCAATCTCCGGCAAAACTGGGCAGATTCCGCACATGTATCTAGCGTTGTGTCACATCCTTGTCAAATCCAGCTTCGAGCATTCACCCAGCAAACATGAGATATTGGCCCAACAGTAAACCAAAGTTGGGCCAACGTCCCATGTTTAATGGGCAGGCTGTGTCGACTACGTGTTGAATACTCACATATCGTTGTCATTTGAGCGACTGTGTCATCTCCACATTGAATGGTAGCGATCCCGGATGAACTGGAAATGGTCCAGCCTTCAATCAGGTCTTGAACCACTGTCATGAGAGCATGTATTAAAGAGCTCTTTAAACAATGAACAACCTCAACTTGAATAATCATAATAACTATTACAAAGCACCGTTAATAAAGAGCCATCTGGGGAAAAAAGGGGGAATGTTTTGGTATGTTTTATATTATTTAATTCACGAATGTTAAAAAAACTAGTGATATTTTCTAATAATCGCACCTAAACCACTAAGAGCTACCGTATTCTCAAGATGGCCGACAACAACAACACCACTGTCAAAGGTAAGCTTTTATTTGTGTCAAATTCCATTGTTTTAGACTACTTCCAAGAAGGATGTGCAGTATGTGATAAACATCGTGGTTTCTGTGATCTACAGAGTCTATGAATGGGTTATATAGATGTCTAGTTTATATTTAAATAGTGTCTAATGTCTAACGGTAACTCCAAATATCATTTTGTGTCTGCGTACGTTATAACTCCTTGGTGAGGATACGGTAACTCGATACTGCTATGATAAACTTTTGCCCTGTTTGGTTCAAAATGACACAGAAATATGCCAGAATTAATTGTTGTAGTATTCATGATTGAGAAAAATACTATTAGCTTGGTCAAACGCATGTGTACATAAAGGAGTACGGTAACTCATCATAATGACGATAACTCCTAGTCTCGGAAGACGGTAACTCCCACCTCTTGATTTTTTCGTCTAAAATATCAATGTAACCAAAGAAAGAATGCTATTAAAATAGACCTAATATAACAGCCATGTTCGTTATCTTATATTACATACACCTTATGGATAGTTGAATAATAAACGTTTTATGGCTCACAAAACATTGCTAAGTATGTAGTTCTGATGTAGGCCCAGCTATTCTTGTATGTCTCTTTTACTCAGGGCCTACAGGCCTACCCTATCCTCGCATACACAAATTGACCCAAGGTTGATATAATGTTAGGCCAGCGTCGCAGGTAGTGGGCTGTGGACAGGCGTTAAGCCAGCATTGGATTTATATCTCATGTTTGTTCGGATTGAGTCGGGTTTATGTTACCAAATTCTTTCTTTTTCAATTCAGAATAAAACCTCATTGGTTTTGCCATAAATTTAAAAAAATAAGATTTAGAAAAAAATCAAATACATAATATTTTAAAATCTAAAACTTCCAGTCGATAGAACACATTTTAAGTGCTAGAAACAGATTCATTATGCATGCAAATGTAGGGGTAGACACTATTTTTTTAGGAAGATACCTGTCCTAGAAGTAGAGATATAGGTGAAATATGTTAAATTTGGCGGCCATTCTGAAAACCAAGACGGCGGTCATTTCCAATTTAAAACAAGAAATTTAAGACAAGAAACTGTTATCAAAACAAATATATATTTTTCGCCAAAACGTGTAACTACTTTAGATTGCAAAATATATACACACACTTAAGAACAATCATGACAATAGCAATATTGTATTATTTAATACACTGTCAATTACGTTGATATGAATAGTTATGTGCGCTTGATGAGCCTAATATATGTAGGTCTATGTAGGCCTATAATGGTAAGCGCCCTGCTTTATTTGAAATGACATTTTCATCACTATCAAAGTTCAATTTTTGCTTAAAACACAAAATTTGCATGAGCTTACTATTATATGCAATATACCTTTTAATGGGAGTGTTTAAGTGGAAGTATATAATAATTATACGTAGTTATATACAGCATGCGCCCAGATCACACATCGCCCAGATCACCAAGTGAAAATACCATACACCCTACTCTGGTTCCCAGAGCCACACTACGCGGCGTGGCCGAGCTTCATGTAGACTCTGGTATGCCCCAGTGGCGAATGTTTGTGACTTGTTGCTATTTTTAGATGAAAATAGGGTAATCCCCGAATTCAGACATTAATGAAAGGTCACTTCCCCGGATGAAGAGTTGTTCACAGTATTGTATTTCCCTTCTGACGCATTTCCTATGACTTGACCCAGAAAATTATTCACCGGCCTCAATAGCACAGGCATGCTGGTCACGTGAATAAGAACCTTGGCCAATACCCGGCCATAAATGAAATTGGCCGGGCTCGCCAGGCAACATACACCCCGATGCCCCTCTTCTACACTGAGCTATCCGTGAGCGTCACAGTCACCCACTGAGATTTTTGTGTGGCATCTACACATATCCAACACCAGGGGTCTCTGTCGTCTGTTACGTCACCGTCTGCCAGTCAGCAGCCAGCAATTCATAAATCAGGCACCAGCGGTGAGGTAGACCGTGATTGGCCAGTTGTGTCTAGATGCACACCTGCCCATCCGCTGCCAACACATGGGAATTTGTGCACGCAGTGCTCGTCATACAAACCTGAGGGTATCCATGAGTGTTCCACTTTCAATTTTATATTTATTGATATTTAATTTAATGGAGTTTTTAAAAGTATGAGCTAAGCACATTTTTTACTACATACGATATATATCAGTGTATATTCAGCCTAGATATTTTTTTCTCATTTTCAGAAGCGTCAATGGTAATAACATGAATCGAGTTATTTTGCACTCTGTGAGGCCATCGTTCTGAAAGAAGCGGGATTTTTCCCACGCACCTAGATGCGGCAGTACAGAGAGTGGCTGTGAAATCTCTGTCCCTGGTGGTTAATATTAGCTGATCGGGGGAAGATGACCAGTGTCTGAAGTAGAGATAGAGACACTGGTGACACGAGTGAACCCCTCGCCCAGATGGGAATGAATCAAACTATGCAGTAACACCAGCAGTGTAATCTAGTGTTATATATTCTAGTGTTCCGTGGATGGGGTCCTAATGCTGAATAATGGAAATGTATACCTATTTACATTTTTTGAGAGATGTCAGTGTTTTAAATTGACATTTTTGGGCGAGAAGCCTCAAACGTTCATCCTTCGCCAAGAAGCGTTAACTTTGCTCCAAATTTGCGTGTTTTTTTAATATGCCGGCCCGTGTGATTAGGGTGCTTAACCCGACCCTCCCAGTCCCACAGGCATCTCAATATCATCATATATCCATCCTTTATGTGACGTTGAAAATCCCTTTTCATCGTGATATTTTGATAATGTTCATTATTATTTACTTGGACGTTTAATTCTACTTAAATATAGTTAGTTAATTTCAATGATATTTTTTCATCTCTATGATATTTATTCACCTCGGGATGGGGATGTCTAGACAGCCAAGCTGATAATACCTGGATGTAGGCCTATACACTGATACACCACACAGCGACCACGGCACAATGACCCAATGCAGGTTCAATGCTGGACCGCCGTCAACAACGCTGGTACAACATTGATCCATACCATATAACAACATACAGTGATTGATTTGTGCTTGCTGGGAAATAAATCGTCATTTCCTCAATTTTTCCTAGAGGATTATATAATGTATCATTCTCGGATAGTTTTAGCTGAAAAGAACAAATATGTCATTTTTATTCCTTAGATATTTAGAAATAAAATAGATTTAATCCACAGTCAGTAGCTTAGTCATGTCACAGTGTAACATATT
Source organism: Flabesymbios commensalis (assembly GCA_964017125.1). Lineage (NCBI taxonomy): Eukaryota > Metazoa > Annelida > Polychaeta > Terebellida > Flabelligeridae > Flabesymbios > Flabesymbios commensalis. The sequence goes on from OZ024902.1 coordinate 106,164,524, forward strand.
ACATAATCACAGGTGGGTAGGACTACAGCGTGACACAGTGTGTATAGGCCCACTTACCACAGACCTGCACTTGCAGATCAGTGGCGTATACGTCTCAGAATGAGCGTCCCCCTCCGTTGTACTACGTTATCCCCTCTGCAAAGTCTTATCAGTATGTGCTCACCTGTAAAGTGAGCAGATACTCCATTTTGGCTTTGCATGGCAGTTGTACGAGAACTCCTATACAACATGTGCAATGAGGCTACGCGCTATCACTTGGTCGCTGAAAGGCAATCAGCAGATGTGCTCGTAAATAGGACCATTCCGAAAGGTTGGCCCAGCATTGAAACAACACTGAGCAATGTCACATGTGTACTGGTATACCGTGCATATATACTGAAATGTCCAGGAAAGTGACGACCCAGATTCTGTGTGTGTTGATTGGTCAGGGGAGTCTATCTCGTCCTATGATCTGCTCAAGATGTAGGTCAGCCTATCTCAGAATGTTCTTCACTACAATTATTATTAATAATAATAATAATAATAATAATAATAAAATCTTTACTTAAAGAGGGTAAACCCAATGAGCACTTGCCCATATTCCTTGGGGCCCTCAAACATTCAAAAATACAAAATACATAATACATAAGTAATAATGAATAAAGTAATAATATATATACAGCTCAATCAGAAAAGAGTCTTTAAAACATGTATCTGTACTGCCGTGGAAAGGCAGCATCTGCTTACTATACAAGTAAGCAGATACTGCCTCTTGTCTCTGCAGAGCAGTGTAAGCTATGTACAAGCAATAATGACAATATAAATACAAAATTGAATAACATAGTTGTTGAACATTATATGCTACATTGTATCGGCGAATTACTTAATATTATCTATATTTATTTTCTTCTAAAGTTTTTTTAATGTACAAGTTCTTGAATTTGGTAAATGTTTCTGAAAATTTTATGTTTTCTGGTAAGGCATTCCATATAATTACGCCTGTGTATGATAAGGATTTATGATGTGTTCTAGAAACGAATAATTTTTTATTGGCTGAAGATCTAAGTGAATAATTCGAGTGGTCTTTAATATTAGTAAACATAGTCTGTATATATTGAGGCGCATTACCATTAACTGCATTATAGACAAGACTAACCTGCTTAAATTTTACTATTTAATTAAACGGTAACCATTTTGTTTACTTGGGGTTAGGGGAGGTGCTTCTAGTATTAATCTTGCTGCTTTCTTTTGGATTTTAATGATTTTAGTCTGATTTTCTTTCGAGCAGATACCCCAAACTGAGCTTCAATATTCAATGAGTGGTTTAACATAATAATCATAATATTAAATCCTGGTTTCTAATGGCAAGTATTTTCTAATCTTTCTGAAGAGGAATAAACGGTAGGAGGTACACTTTTTGACCTGAGCGTCCTGCATAGTCCAGGAGAGAGTATTGTCTACATTAACCCCTGGTAGTTTTGTACTGTTTACTTCAGTACAACACTACTAGGGGTTAATGTAGATATGGTGTCAGAGGCATTTAAACCAAGGGTTAGATTTTCAAAGGCAATATATATTATTGCAAAATATTGTATCGATATCATGATAGATTTGGTCTCAAGAGCAAAACATCTGTTAGCTTTCCCCAGTTTCAAACTCTCCTTGCGGTGGTTTCTTAAGATTATATTGGCCTAGTTTGATCCCAAGGTAGGCATTGTTCTCAGTAAAATCTACTGGCTATCTACAGGGTATAAATCAATAGCCCAACACTCAGCTCAAAATTTCTGAACCCCTAACTGTCGTAAAATTGACGACGGAAATCCTAATTACTCGGCAAATACAGATATTTATGCTTATTCAGAAACAACGTTTGTTGAGACTACTGTAGGCTATGGAATGACAGAAAACTGAACCTATGCGTTTGTGGTATTTGAGAAGATGTGAGTGATAGTCATTTGGGACACATTATATGGACACAAAAAAACAGTGCCCAGAATCCGTTTTGTGAACCATATTAAAACATTATTGGAATGAGTTTCAATATTGTAAAAATAGAAACATCCTGTTTTTAACACACGATACATGAAAGTGAAGAAAAAAACAGCGACTTCCAACGAAATTATATAGTGAACCTGACTATGCATCACAGTTAACAGCTTTTGTTAATATCAACACATCTATGTAGGCAAATCTTTACTCCTTTTGAATAGCATGGATTTTCATCCTTCCTCATGTTAATGAAAGCATTGTCGTTGTCTGACAATTTGGGAGACAAAAACCCGTGTAACCCTATTGTTAACTAGAGCACGTAAATATAAACATAATAAAGTTTTTTCCAACCTACTACTATTAGCAGTTTGCATAATATTATCGACAAATGCAAGACAAACAGTACGTTACACCGCATTTTAAAACATATTCAATAATGATTATATGGATTTTCGCTAGATGTACTTACTGTATTAAATATTATTCTGTTATGCCTCACCGTGTTTAGGCTAGGATAAACCTCCATGAATAAGACACACTGTCCGAATGGCGTTTCGACGTTGGCCAACCATTATAGACAGTGAACTAACGTTATAGCACATTTGGTTAACCTGTCGTGTTTACTGTTCGTTGTCGCTATGGAAATGTGTTGTAATACTAGTAAACCACCTACGCCTAAATCAACACTTACCATTAAGGAGGAGATAATGGCATTTCAAATATCTGATAATGACTTATGATATCATTCGTATCAGATGCTTTGCAACAAAAATAGTAGACCTACATGTATATATATTTTGGAACTGCGAAATAAAATGTAATCTCATTAATTTATATACACTGAAATTCTAGAAAGTAATTGCTGTCTCAAAAAGAAAGTTACCGTCATCTTAAAATAGAAGTTACCGTCTTCACCACTCAACAATATTACAATAGTTACTTTTCTACATAGATTAACCGTTTCCCACTATGGAAGATACCATCTCTCGCGTCAATATTTTACACTGCATTTACTGTGAAATCTAATACTGTAACGTTACACTGAAAGTGCGGGTTATGTACCAAAATAAACTTCAGTTGCCGATGATTAACACTGCTCAACATTTTTTAACATTTGTAGATATTTAATCAAATAAAATGAACAGTAAACATACAGATTATTCTCCACGCTTTTCTTTATCCACCATGTTGGGTCTACGGTACTGGTAACAAAAGTTACCGTCATCAGGGGTTCAGGGGTGAATTATTATAAGGAATAAATTAATGAGGTTAAAAATTTTAAGCCAGATATTAGAGTTAATTATGGCTGTTAGTGAATAATCGGTCATTTGGAGTTTGAGTCTGTATGGGGGATGAGGTCTGCATATGGCGTAATGCTGGAGTTTTGACCAAACGATGTCACTTTCCATGTTCAATAATCAATCTTCCCATACCCTTGGTCTATCAGCAGCTCATGTGGAATTTTTTTGCCCATTACTGGGAGCGCGTCAGCATTCATGAGTTTGATTTCTGTTTTACAGATCACCAGCAGGGGAGTTCCACCACGTTTGCATACTAGACCAGACGGCCGTAGTAATGACGGACATCACAGTCTGAAATACATTACAGATTTATTTTTCAGCCACGAGTGTTCTGGCAGCACCAGTGTCGAGTAGGGCAAGGACCTGCTCTCCAGCAATATCTAATACTATATTCGACACTGCGACAGTGCTGCCATTTGTGGCCACTTGAAGCCGTAGGCCTACGTTGTCTGGCTTGATACGGACAAACAATCACGTAAAGGCATACCGCCTTTGCAACATGCATAGATTGGTTGGCCGGCTGTTCACAACATCCCAACCATTCTTTGTTGGTTCAATGGTTGGGTTTCGGGTTCACCGTCCTTTCCACTTCCGTGTGTGTGGTCCATGATACTGCTCACGTCTTCTCCAAGGTGTCGACTCATCTCTGTGCCAGACTCCTGCTTGTCAAAAAATAGAAATACGGGAATTTCGTCTCTATATCTAGTCTAGCTGGTGAATGCGCAGCACAAAAATTAAAATCATTTGCAGTTTTAGTATATGGACATGTTTACATCATATGGTCATATTAAGAAGCCAAAATAAAATCACCGATTTTTTATGATTTTAGCCTGGTATTAGCAAGCTCTAATGATAATCCAACGGCATGGCACTGATCTCTTCAAGCACAATGAATTCAACCACATAATACATTCGACCACAAAAAAATGTGAATAAATATTGTAGGCTAGTCTATTGATTTTAATTATTTACAATGCGATTTGATCCCTGACAAGACCCATCTCAGACCCCTATCGCATGGTATTTCTCTGTTATCATAGTTTGATACAAGGGCATAATGGACCACTAGACAAAGTAGGGCCCAGACACTTCATATTTCATTCGTCACTGCATAGGCCTCCTAGTCCTATTTAAAAATAATTTGCTGTGTACATACATGAGCAAATATTTAGTGGTCTATATCACAAGGATTTTGAATGCCAAACTAGCACTTAGTTTTTATATATCAGTCTACATGCAGAATCAGTGTTCAATTTCAAAATAACTAACAAAAACTGAAAGTAGTTTTCTATAAAATTGTTCCATTAATATGTGTTTGCCTTAGGATTTTTCACTCACCTATTTTACAATGTCAGATAAAAATGACATTTTACCAGCACAACAAGTGGATACAAATTATTTCTAAAAGCTACCAAAATGTATATAAACTGATAAAGAGGTTTTCTGATTAAAATTTCAAGGGTAGCAATATATACCCCCATACCCCCCAGACTGCGCCAGTCACAAATTGTGCGCCATTATTATTATTTATTATTATTATTATTATTATTATTATTATTATTATTATTATTATTATTATTATTATTATTATTATTATTATTATTATTATTATTATTATTATTATTATTATTATTATTATTATTATTATTATTATTTATTTTTATTGTTATTATTATTATTATTATTATTATTATTATTATTATTATTATTATTATTAATATTATTATTATTATTATTATTATTATTATTATTATTATTATTATTATTATTATTATTATTATTATTATTATTAGTAGTAGTAGTAGTAGTAGTAGTAGTAGTAGTAGTAGTAGTAGTAGTAGTAGTAGTAGTAGTATTAGTAGTATTATTATTAGTAGTATTATTATTATTAGCATTATTATTCTGTCACTTTCACCAGATCCTTGGAGTAGCTTTTTTTCAATTTCCTCAGGCGTTATGCAAAATTTTTGTGTCATTTTTTTCATCTTCCCCCGACATCGCTGAAAATTTTGTGGAATTCGGTTGTGTATTTTGTTGTGTATTTTGTAAGTTAGACCATTTGGCATGTAATACAATTCTTGTTTCACGGTAATGATGAAATGAGAGTTGTAATTTTGAAAATGTATTACATGCCAAATGGTCTAACTTTCATAATATACAGCAATATTACACCAATTTTTTAGGGAAGTTGGGGGAAGATGGAAAAATGATCCGATAAAATTTTTGCTACTCCCAGGATCTGGTGAAACAGAGTGTAGAGTAGACTATAATAACATGTACGCTGGGACAAAATTCATTTTTGTACAAAACTACATGTATACCCAATTGGAATCATTTTCCACCAGCTGCTATTGAATGCAGATCAATAGCAGCTTTGAAGAGCCAACTGAACGATTAGTCTGGTCTGATTCTCAGAACTGCCCTTTACATGATACTCTATTAACGTCTCACCACACATAATACCCCTCACATAGACTTACATGTATTATGACCCATACGTTTGGGCCTCTCAGCATTCTTTAAAATATATGTATAAATCTATATATTCTTTGAATCATCAGGACATACTCTATCAATGTATAAAATAAAAAAGGGTGCTTAAACGTCAGGCTTTTTTTCTATTTTCGCATGGAAAAGTCAAGTCCTAGTATACTCTATGAGAATTGCCAATACACGGGAACTACCGAATGCAGCATATGCCTTGTTACTACCAGCGTATGGACTACATTTTATATCTGTCTCCCCCGATATCGAGGTTTTTGAAGCAAGAATGGTCACCTAATCAAATGAATTGGTATCAAAATGATATAAAAATGTGATATGTAATCAAAAGCCTGCTGTAAATCGCCACATTTTAAAAAAGATCGTGACTCTCACTTTTTAATGATATGCGCGTATGAATTTGTGTGGTGAGACCTTACCATGATTAAGGAGGATTGCAAAGATGTATCATAAAATGATAAAATGGAAAAAAATAAACATTGACTGGGAGTACGAGCCCGATAAGTTTAAGGGTGATGTTAAGCGCTGTGGAATTTTTTCAGTAGCAAAGTCAGAGATGCTCAAGAAACATGTTTCCCACAAAACTATGTCAGAAAAAGCAAGGCAGTATTCGGTTCCCCTGGATAAAAAAATACGGGAGAAAATTAACAAAAAAAATAAACTGTGGGCAAAATTTAAAAACCCAACAACCATAAACAATGAAGAAGTATACATGGAATATCAAAAACTAAGGAATCAAGTAAGACGCTCTACCAGAAAAGCTCACAAACAGTATGAAAAAGAAATAGTTGAACAGATGTAAGGGAACCCCAAACAATTCTGGTCATAGACCCAATCTAAACTGAAAACAAAAACCAACATTCCTAATCTTATTGCTGATGACGGAGACGGTAACAAAATAACTCTTGAAAAAGATAGTGACAAAGCTGAGGCCCTCTCAAATTTCTTCTCATCAGTTTTCACCAGGGAACCAGAAGGAGACATCTCAGCCACTTATAAATGTCCAAAAACTCACTAAGGATACTGTGCAAAAGAAACTATCACAGCTAAAAGTTTCAAAATCTCCTGGGCCGGATAATCTACACCCGCGGATATTATCAGAAATGAAAAACACAATATCCACACCCGTAGCAAAAATCTTCAACACTTCAATAGACACAGGAAAACTGCCACCAGAGTGGAAATGTGCCAAAATAACAGTTATTTATAAAAAAAAAGGTGGGAAGAGATACCAGGAAATTTTTACAGACCAATCAGCCTGACCAGTATTGTAGGTAAAATCACGAAGTCAATTATCAGGGTCGTGGACAAGTGGTATAAGATATTAGACGAAGGGGGATGCATAGATGTGATATACTGTGACTTTATGAAAGCCTTTGACAAAGTCCCGCACAGAAGACTGTTAAAAAGATTAGAAAGGTCTGGGATATTAGTGAACATCTTGGACATCATTTCTAAGCAACAGAAAACAGAGAGTGAACTCAGACCATTCCAAGTGGGTGAATGTTATAAGTGGTATACCCCAAGGCTCAGTACTCGGTCCCCTACTATTTGTGACCTATATAAACGACCTTCCGGAAAAAGCAAAAACTTCCAAAATATTCCTATTTGCCGACGACATGAAAATGTTCAAGGCCATCAATAGCAAATAGTCAGGGTGCCAAAGCTGATATTTTAGCCGAACCCTGCTTGGAATGATAAAGTTTTTTTTATGGTGGATTTTTCATCATTAGGACCTCTGTAATAAATATCAGCCGGATAGCAAGCGAAAATCCTTGAGCTAATTGAGAAATTCAAGATGGCCGCCAAGATGGCCGCCAAGACGGCCACAGCATATGATAAAACCTAACCTTTGAACTATTTGTCGTATAATATCATGTAATACCACTTTTCTCATAGTAATGCACTTCAGCAATCCATTTCTGGCATTTAATTTGTAATCGAAGTGCACAGATTCAAGATGGCCGCCAAAATGGCCGCCATTTCACAGAAAAAGGTAATTTATTATACAAAAAACAGACACATAAAATGGAGAAAATTTGTTTATTAAAAATAAACATCAAATTAAACGACTACAAATAAAAAGGACTTCACTTCAAATGCTGTTAATGTAAACGTGGTTGTAACAGAGTGAAGCCCTAAGACCAAAATAGGTATAAATTTACTTGACAGTCAGTTAACAGGATTAACCAGTGAATATTTATACATGTCTCTAATTGATCTAATCTACTATGAATATTTATACATGTCTCTAATTGATCAAATCTACTATGGCTATTTATACATGTCTCTGATTGATCTAATCTACTATGAATATTTATACATGTCTCTGATTGATCTAATCTACTATTTAAATGTGAACTTTGACTCTTGTATCATTACAAACAAATTACATAATATCAACCAAACTATCAATAACAATTTAGTAATTGTTCACACAAAACCAAACCTATCAATAACAATCTACTAATTGTTCACATTAATATATTAATGAACATTGACTCTTGTATCATTACATACAAATTACATAATACTGACAAAATCTATCAATAACATTATTAAACAAGATTATCTGTTGTTGAGGAGGGTATGAAAACGGCACACAGACACAAAGTGTCTGACCCCCACAACACAAACTTACGAATGCATCGCAAGAGCACATATGAATTCCAACCTCTCATCTGTCTAATCCACCATTACTTGCGGCATCAAAAACAACACTAATTCTAAATGGTGAAGTGCTATATAGTCTGAAATTTAGTTTTTAAATTGAAATAGGATGTCTACAGAAGTGAAACTTGAAATTTACATGTAATGAATAGATAACCAAATAATTAAAATTTCCAAATGTAGATAATAAGGGACACATTATCATAACATCTGTTGTATTTATAATTCATGAAGCAAGTCTGAGTAGTGTTTTGACTGACTGGATTTAAATGTCAGTGGAATTTTATTTTCTGTAAGTGTAAAATCTGACCACAGAAGTATACAGACCTCATTTTGAGCTGACCTAGGTATTGCAGACACACTTTGAAGACATAAGAAGACCACGAAACATAGATTTAGAAGGATTTGAAGCAAATTAGGAACATGAGGAAATGGTCCACATCTTGAGTATTGTTGTATTCACTAAAATTGTTGTTTACATATTTAAGAGCAAGATCTAAAGAATTCAAAATAATAAAAAAATTATAATAATAATTTCTTACTCACTCAGTTATTGACGAAAAAGCAAAATTTTAGCTTTTTCTTCTCTTCTACGGGAGAAGAAAAAGGACATAAATCATTCACATTCAAACTAATTCCACCTGTAAGAATGAGCTTGTGGATATTGTATCAGAAACTGACTGGCCCAAATCGGGTTGGCAAGTCACTCCCCATCATGTTTTCTATAGTTAGAACAGCTGGCGCACGTCCTGCCTACACGTAGTCCTGCCGAACTAACAAATGAATAATCATATGTTGGTTCTTCACAAAGTTTATTGCATCTGGCGCAAGTCCGGATGCATCCTGCCCATCATTACTAGCACTGATTTCAGCAGCTGGCGCAAATCCTGATGCTAGATTAAACTAATTCCACCTGTAAGAATGAGCTTGTGGATATTGTATCAAAAACGAACTGGCCCAAATCCAGTTGGCAAATCACTCCCCATCATGTTTGCTATAGTTAGAACGGCTGGCGCAAGTCCTGCCGACCTAACAAATGAATAATCATATGTTTGGCTCTTCACAAAGTTTATTGCATCTGGCGCAAGTCCGGATGCATCCTGCCCATCATTTACTAGCACTGATTTCAGCAGCTGGCGCAAGTCCTGATGCTAGATTAATCAAGCTAGACATAGAGCATCATGTAGTTGGCGTATAAAGCATGCAATAATTACTGCGGCCTGTAACAACTGGCCAAGTCCTGTTTTTTATGCAAGATTAATAATATGCTCTTGCAGTAGTTTAATTGAAAAATTATATTGCTTCTACCTTACGCTTGGATACTCTCCCGAATTATTTTAATTTACAAATTATTTATTATATATATATATATATATATATATAAGTATGAATGATGAAAGATTTAATTCTTGTGGCCATTTTATTATTATTATTTAATTTCAAAGCAGCTGGATCACTAAGCTTTACAAAACAAACAAACAAAGAAGAAAACTTAGAAAGATAAGGGTGACCCAAAACATAATTTGATAGGATCCACTTGAAACCTAAGGTCACTTTGGCAAAGCCAGAGAATGGCCTCCAGGAAAACCAGCCCCTGTGATTATTCCAGAGTCATCACAAATTGGCATAATTGCATTAATTATATAACATGAAACCAGGAGATTATCAACTATATCTCTTCTCATTAATTTAAATTATTACTAATGAGAACGTTAAATCTTAACTTCCTAACATGAATTATTTTTAAATACCTTTTTGATCACTAATATTGTATATTTTTTGAGATTAAGAGTAGCTGGTATCTATGCTTCATTGACCAAAAGTAACAAAAAAAATAAAACTCCAATCAAAGAGGAAAGGTGCCAAAAACATAGTTTTGACAAAGACCTATCTGAAACCGAAAGCTGTACTGGCGAGGCCAGAAAATAGCCCACAGGAAACAAATCCTGACAGGAATCAGAGGGTCAACCACAAATTGGCATCAGCCAATGTGATTATCGCCTCTGGAGTTTATCAATTCTTGCTAAAGCAAATCCTAGAAACAACAATCGCTCCTCTTATTTAGTTATATTATTTGTAAAAATTTTCCCTACAAATCACACGATAAAATGTACCCAAAAAATTTTAAGTAACAAAGATGAAACTCCCAACAACGAGGAAAAAGGCCAAAAACGTATGTTCCTGACAACAAGACCTATCTGAAACCCCATAAGGCCGCAGTGGCAATGCCAGAGAATGGCCCACAGGAAAAAACAGTTCCTGAAAGGAATCAGTGAGTCAACCACAAACCAGCATAAATGCATAAAAGCAGCCAAAGTGGTTATCGCCTCAAGAGTTAATCAATCTTTGTTAAACAAATTCTCTGACACAATTATCGTTGATTTATAAAATTAATATTGTCTATTGCATTAAAGTAAACGCCATCTCAAATGTTTACTCAACGAATCACAACAAGTTAACATAGTACTTTTTCACCTGAATAAACCCCAAATTTTTATATGACAAAGATGAAACATTTTCCATCCCCCTTGACATATTAAAAGTTATGGAAGCATCATCCAAACCCAAATTTTGAAGCAAAATGCAAATGATTTTTTTTGTTTTATGTCATTCCGCAAATGTTTGATAAATGAGGAACCGACCAGTGTTACTCTGCATTTATGAGAATTATTGTTTTATGCTCAATTCGTTAAATTTAATAATTTATTAACAACAGAAATTTACGATTGAAACGAAGAATGAGTGAACGATAATGTAAGGTTTTGAGACTGACTAGACCACATGAAAAGCCAACAATGTCAATGTGACAAAGATAAGGGTCATAATCCAAATAATTGGTCAGACAGATTCAATAATAACCACGCAAAGCTGTTATCAAATATATACACAAACTATTAAAAATATTTGTAACATAAATTTTCTTTATAGATCTATATAGTCATATAAAAATAAAGTATAAACAGCTACAATTTTTATATGTGCAATTGGTTATCGCCTCAATAAGTTCATCAACTCTTGCTATTTTAAATCAAATTTTAGAAACAACTATCACCACTCTCATTGATTTAAATTGAATCAAAATTATATGGTCATTGTGCTTTTAACTTAATTTAAAGTTAACACCAGTGCTTAAATTCCTAAGATTGTATATTTTTTAGTCTACAATTGATTAAAATCACGAAAGAACAGTCCAAACCAAATTTAATCCAGATGAATTTTGTATTATGAATTTGTTACTCCAAAAATATGTCATTCAACCAGTCTAATGGTAGACTAGTCTACATCGTATATTTTAATTTACATTCCATGAAAATGAGATTAAGCAGTGCAAAATTTTTGATTTCATGAAATGAAACAAAAAGTAATTAGACTAGGCCTATACACGTTTTTGTAGACAGCTACAATTTTTTAATGTGCAATGTCTAGAATTAGACTATTAGATTTAAAATTAATTAGACCAAAGTCTAGTCCTAGCCCTGGCCTAGGCCAGGACCCAGTATACTAACAGTTAGAGTAACAGTTAGAGCCGAGTCTAGAATATATCTAGACTCCAGTAACTTTGACATTTAATTAACAGGGGGTACGGATAATACTATTATTAATAGTTAATAAAAACACGAATTCAGCGTAAGCGATAATATAATAATTTGAGGTGGACCATGTGGTGTCCGGTCTGATGTCGGCGATGATCAATCGAAATTAATCTAAAAAACCACTGACACATGGTTGAACATATTCAAAAACAATGTGAAACTATATCTAACATATGAAAGAACTATTGAAACGTATTGGAAATACAAGATTTTCTTGATAGACATAGAATCTGGTATATAAATTTATATTTCTTTCGGATTAATTTTTGGTTTGGACCAGCCTCGCAGATTTCATTGCTAAAAGAGACTGTTACAAACAAATCGAGATCCGAACAAACCACGAATTACATAGCTTGGGATTCGCCTAAGATTATTAATCTATTTTGTGTTCGATAAACAGAGCTTTCATTTTACGAAAACTCTGTATTTCTTTTCACTGTCTTTCGAATGTGAAGCGCTTTGAACAGCTTCCAGCTGGATACATGCGCTATACAAGATTTCATTCATTCATTCATTTATTCATTCATTCATTCATTCATACAGTACAATTCATTAATTACGACGCTGTTCCAACATTAAACCAACATTGGTGCAAAGTCTGTTTCTGGTGGGGGGCAGACCGCCTTGCCTACCCAGCAAACACGGGACGTTCACCCATGGCTGGCCCAATGCTGTCCCACCGTCTGCAACGCTGGGTCAGCATTCGTCAAACATCGGACGAACGTTCTGCTTGGTGATTATGTTGACCCTATAAGTCCCGCTGGTTATCAAAGATCACGATCGATCGAGCTTAAATTTTTTTATAATGTAATTAATAAGGTAGGGCCCACACGTCTGGATATATGCTACGTAGGAATATAGGGGGAAGTGCCCGAATATGAATATGAAAACAGCCACCAGTAACTTTATTATATTATCTGGACATTTTAAATTGATGTATATAATATCATATGCATACTCTTTAACTGAAACAGTTTTTCTCTCTTGATTCAATGCAAAAATAAAAATATAAAACAAAAGTAATATTTGTGCTAAATGGCTCATAATAGGCACTACCTATCTTAATATGAGCATGTATGTTAACTATTAAGACTATTGATTCAAAATATCACCACATGAAAGTAATCATTAACTTGATTGTAAAAAAAGCTTTCGATTGTGAAACAAGGCATTGCTGAGCGTACATAGGCATATCAAATCAACTCAAAATATGATCATTTAAAATTTTCATAGACAAATAAAATCCTGAAATTTTGCATCTCAGAATGGGTGCGCCTAATATGAGCACCACAATCCGGGTGCCTCTAATATGAGCATACCTGTTTTCATCCTAACATGTCTGGACTATTTTTTTAACCTTTAATACCATTATTGAGTATGCATAAATGTTTTCAAATTTTTTTTATTGAAAATATATCTAATTAACATAACAAATCACATTATTTCCCTAAAATCTCCCATTATGAGCATATGCTCATATTAGAAAAAACGTGGGTGTTCATATTAGGAAATAATGCACTTTTTGTTCGGGATGGCTTCCCATAACTTCAATCATGAATTACCTGATTACCACACGATTTATGACAAGCCGACATGTTTATTGTGCAGAAAAAATCGCCATGACTTGAATACATTGTGTTTTTTCATAATTTTCATCACTTTTAACATGCTACAAAATTTGCTTTTTTAGCATCATTTATTTCATCTGCTCTTTGTGAAATGTTGTTCTATTCAAATTAACATATCATTGCTTTATTTTAATCACGTTTGGGTTACTGTTATTTGATATCAACAGTACTGCCGCCTGGTGATATGTAGTATAAGAAATATGGCCTATGCTCATATTAGGACCATGCTCATATTAGGCGTACTTACCCTACGTAGGAATATTGATGCCCTTAAAAACGAATGGCGGCCCCTTATATAAAATGATGTCAGCTTACCAATTGAAATAATTAATACATTATCGGGAATTGTGATTAAATTTAAGTTGCATTCATGACTGTGCGAAACGTCCTATAAGAACGGGGGCGAAACGTCTTCTCTAGCGTGCGAAACGTCCTATGAGAACGGGGGCGAAACGACTTCCTATAAGAATGGGGCCGATCGTCCCATAAGAATGGGGGCGAAACGTCTCACATAAGGATTTGAAATGTCTTAATTTAGAGAGGGGCGAAACGTCTTCCCCAGGGGGCGAAACGTCTTCCCTAGGGGGCGAAACGTCTCACATAGAGGGCGAAACGTCTCACATAGGGGGCGAAACGTCTTCCGTGGGTGCGAAACGTCTCACAGGGGGGGGGGGCGAAACGTCCTAAACTGGGACAAGTCGTCACGGCGACGGGGGCGAAACATCTTGAAGATGGGGGCGAAACGTCTTGGGGGGAGAAACGTCTATGGTGCGAAATGTCCTGGAGCCGTATCACTTGTCTTATGCATTAACCTATTTGGTTATTTATGCTTTCAGTGTACAGTTTGGTGCGCACCAAATAATTACTTAAATTATTTGGTGCGCACCAAATAATTTGGTGCACACCAATTAATTAGCTATAGTAGCCAGACATGTAAGACATGTGATAGGGCCTACTGTAGCCTCCAGGGGAATAATAGAGACTTCTAGCTATCGAAAGGTTAATATAGGAGACATATGAAAATCTAGCCGTCAGAAGGTTAATCAACAAGAGTAAATAAGTCCAGAACCTCCCGCTCCGAATTAGAATTTGATTTAAGCAATTTTGTGTAGGGTTATTAATGTAGTCCTAGGCTAGGTAAAAAATCAAAGACACAAGACAACTAGGTCTAAGAGGTTCAGTCTTAGAGTAAGATAAGAACTAGACAGAGATTGCAAACCTCCATTAAAATTAATGATCCTAATCAGTATCCCAGTAATGGTCTACCAGATATCAGGCCAATCAAGGTAAATAATGCCGATTGTCGGCCATTTTGAATTCTATAGTTACAAATGTTCAGGGTGCATCCTCCCCCGAAAACTCACATTTTGTTTTATAGTAATGGTCTAGTTATCTAGCACAGTTTACCTAATATCAGGCCTATCGAGGTAAATAATGTCGATTGTCAGCCATTTTGAATTTGATTGAGTTTAACATTTTCAGGGTGCATCCTCCCCCGAAAACTCGCATTTTGCTTTATTGTAATGGTCTAGCCATCTAGCACGTTTTACCCAATATCGGACATGTGAAAATGAATAATGGCCGAAAAGGAGGCCACTATGAATTTGATCGAGTCAAAAAATTTCAAGATGCATCCTCACCTGAAATCTCACATTTAGTTTTCTAGTAATGGCCTAGCCATCTAGCACGGGTTACCAAATATCGGCAATGTGAAAGTGAAAAATGTCCGATGAGCGGTCATTTTGAATTTGATCGAGTCAAATTTTTTCAAGATGCATCCCTCCTGTGTTGAAAGAAATTCACTCTAGTATATTATTGACCAAATGACTTACCTTACTTTATGATAATTACGTACCTTAATAACTTGCCATACTTGACATGGTTCTGTTGTTGCTTCCGGCATGTTCAACTTTTCTAGCGTGGTTATAATAAACATGAATCATGAAATAACTTTATTTTTTATTTATCCAAAATATCAACAGGCTATGGGTCCATCGACGCTACCACTGCGGCGGGCGATATTGTAAGAAGGTGGTGTTTCGTCATTTGACCGTTAGTGAACGGATGGTCCGTGGAGCACCGACGGCGGTGACAACAATCCAGACAAAAATGAATTCACATGTTGTGAGTATTATTCATTTGAAGGGTAAAAATTACCCAACATGGAAGGTGCAATGTCAAATGGCATTGATGAAAGAAAGCTTGTGGGGAATTGTGCAAGGCACTGAAGCCAACCCAGGGGCCGACAATGCTGAACGATTGGCTAAATTCAACTACAGGTGGGAAAAAGCACTCGCAATTATTATACTCGCAATAGACCCGTCATTGTTGTTTTTAATTGGAGACCCTGTGAGTCCAGTTGCCATGTGGAGGAAACTCGGTGACCAGTTTCAAAAGAAAACGTGGGCGAACAAGCTGCATATTCGTAAGCGTTTATATTCTTTACGAATAAAAGAAGGAGGCTCTGTGCAAGAGCATATTAAAACGCTAACAGAAATCTTCAATGAATTGTCAGTGGTTGGAGATGTCATAACAGATGAAGATCGTGTAGTCCATTTACTAGCTAGCCTGCCTGACTCGTATAATGTCCTAGCTACAGCACTAGAGGCTAGTGAAGAAGTACCAAAAATGGAAATCGTAACAGAAAGATTGCTACACGAAGAACGTAAGTCTACTAGTGAAATTCGTAAACCCAGTGAAAGTAAAAAAGCAATGGCCGCGAAACGACATTTTAATAAAAAGAAAGTTGGGCCACAGTGGGGCGGGGGCCCTAGGGTAGTGGTTAGCACCGCTGCCTTTCACGCCAGAGTCCGGGGTTCGGTTTCCGGTCTCGGCGGTTTGAAAGAAACAAAATTGTTTCTTCCCCATCCACGTGTGAGAGTTAGTATTGTGGGGAGCCTCCGTGACCGAGAGATAGCGTGCTCGGCCTCAGACCGCCAGGGCTCGAATTTCGAATCCTGTGTCTGGAGGACAGTGTCATCTCAATCATCTCACCATCCTCAGGAGGTTCTCCTGGCCCAGTTTAGCCTATATGTGCACAAAGGTGGCCTAAAGCCCGATTCATTTCATTTTGGGCCACAGTGCTACGGGTGTAAAAAATTTGGACATATTAAAAAGGACTGCCACCATTCAAAAGAAAAAATCAACGAAAAGAAAATGATAAATCCTAGACATTATAAGGCTCACCATACAAAAGGGGGCGCTAACGCATATGATTCTGACAGTGACTGTGCTGGTTTAATAGTGCATCATGTGTTATGTACGCTTGAAGTTCAGTCGGATCAGTGTATAGTTGACTCTGGAGCCACCTGTCACATGTGCAATGATAAAGGATTATTAGATAATTTTTCTGATTTAATATGTAGGCTCAGGATGTTACTCTGGGTGATGGTCATCATTTGAAAGTTTGAAAGCGGTAGGCAGAGGATCGGTCACTTTAGAACTAGAATTGGCAAAAGACAGAGTTAAAAAATGTAAACTACATGATGTTCTCTATGTACCAAATTTGTCATTCAATCTTTTGAGCGTCGCTAAAGCAAGTGATTTTGTCAGCAGTACAGTGGTTAATGATGAAGGATGTCAATTTCTAAATGCTAACGGTGAAATAGTAGCCACAGGCTTGACAAATCATCATTTGTATTACCTGAACATTAAACAAAATAAACATGCTGCAGCAGCTGTAAAGAAAAATGAGAATATTGACTTATGGCATAGAAGATATGGACATTTGGGCAGACATAATATGAAAAGACTTTCTCATGAAAACATGGTGATTGGCTTTAATGGTGATATGTCAGATTGTTCAAATGAAGATGTGTGTGAACCATGTGCTGATGGTAAACAGCATCGGACAAAATTTCCAAATAACGGCGGAAAAATCAGTGATACTATCTTAGGCCTGGTACACAGTGATGTTTGTGGTAAGATGAGTACCCAGTCACTAGCTGGCGCAAATTATTTTTTGACTTTTATCGACGACAAGTCCCGATATACGTGGGTGTATGTTTTGAAGCGCAAAGATGAAGTCTTTGAGAAATTTAAAGAGTGGAAATCATTTGTCGAGAAATCAACAGGTGAAAAACTCAAGATTTTCAGAACGGATAATGGTGGAGAATATACTTCAGATGTTTTTAGAACAGTATTTACGAAAAGATGGTATTGAGCATCAGCTTACGACACCTAAAAATCCTGAACAAAACGGAGTCGCTGAAAGAATGAACAGGGCAATAGTGGAGATGGCTCGCAGTATGTTTTCAGAATCAAAACTACCCAAGAAATTTTGGGCGGAGACAGTCGATACGGCAGTATATATATACGTAACAGAAGTCCGACCAATGCCGTCATAGGAATGACGCCATATCAGTGTTTATTTGGCGAAAAACCAAGAGTCGATATGATGAAGGTGTTTGGCTGTTTAGCCTATTCTCATATTCCTAAAGACGAGAGAAAGAAAGTTGATGTTAAAACAAGAAAATGTATTTTTCTGGGATATAGCACTAATGTTAAAGCCTATAGACTGTATGATTGTGATCGTCAGAAAATTATTCGTAGCAGAGATGGTATTTTCGACGAATTTAAACTAGGCGTTGAAAATTATTCGGAGACTTTAGTTAAGAAGGAGACAGACACAGAACTAAAGATAATTTCTCAAACTGAAGTTGACGATGTTGAAGTTCGAGAAGAATTACATAAAATGAGGCCGGTTCGTGACAGGCGACCACCGAACCTATATGGTGAATGGGTCAATATCACAAGTGACAGACCTGCACAAAATCCAGCAAGTGAAGCATTGAAAAGTCATAAGAAAAAGGACTGGCGATCAGCCATGGAGGATGAATTTAAGTTTCTAAATGATAATGACGTCTTTGACTTAGTCGATTTACTAGACGGTAAAAAGACGGTCGGTAGCAAATAGGTGTTTAAAAAAAAGTCGCAGGAGATGGATCAACTGAACGACTAAAAGCGCGATTGGTTGCTCAAGGCTATACGCAGGGGTACGGTCAGGATTACGATGAAACGTTTAGTCCTGTAGTTCGAGCTGAATCAATCCGTACCATCATTGCCCATGCTGCAAATAATAAAATGCTGCTTCATCATATGGACATTAAAACTGCATTTCTTAATGGAAACTTAAAAGAAGAAGTTTTTATGAAACAACCTGAAGGTTTTGTGGTGAAGGGTCAAGAACATTTAGTATGTAAGCTTAAAAAGAGCATATATGGACTTAAATAATCGCCGCGATGCTGGAATATGGCACTTCATGACCACATTTGAAAAATTGCATTCAAGCAATCTGCAAGTGATCCATGTATTTACACAGCAGAAGGAGAAACAGTGATTTTGGCTGTGTATGTGGATGATAAATTTTAGCGACAAAGGACGAGCGTAAACTGGTACAGGTGAAGAAGGCCATAGCTAACAAATTCACTGTCAAAGACATGGGTGAACAAAAATACATTCTTGGCGTCAATTTTCATCACAGTGAAAATGGAATTTAGATTGGCCAGAGAAACTACACTGAAAATGTTCTCAAGAAATTCAACATGGATAAATGCATTCTGATCTCAAGGATTATGGTTGACCTGCGCGGAATCTATGTGTAGAGAATGGGATAAATGTAAGCCTGTTTCAACTCCAGTCGATACCACAACAAAGTTGACACAAACTGATGGAAATAAATCAGCTGACGAGCAAATTTACCAATCTGCTGTTGGTATTCTTCTTTACTAATCTCTGTGGACAAGACCTGACATTGCTTTTGCTGTGAGCAGTGTTGCTCGTTTTTGTTCTAAGCCTGAACAACAACATTGGACGGTTGTGAAACGCATTATGAGATACCTAAATGGTACTATAAATTTAGTTTTACTGTACACTATTAAATCCAGTGAAGATTCAGCAAAGTGTGTAGAATATTCAGATGCAGACTGGGCTGGTGACCTGTCTGACAGAAAGTCAACATCTGGATATGTCTTTCAGATGAGTGGAGCTGCAATTACTTGGAGAAGCAAAAAGCAAAGTTGTGTCGCAATTTCGACCGCCGAAGCCGAATACATGGCCTTGGCATGTGCTGCGCAGGAAGCAGTTTGGCTTCAACAACTAATTAGTGACCTCAAAAATAAACCCGCTGGGGCAATAATGATATATGAGGATAATCAATCTGCTATTGCCATGTCCGAAAATCCACAATTTCATGGACGTGCCAAACACGTGGATATCAAATTTCATTTTATTCGCGAATTGCTGGAAAAAGAGAGAGTGACTTTGAAATTCTGTCCAAGTGAGAACATGATAGCAGATATGCTGACAAAAGGACTTGGAAAGGGAAAACTTCAAAATTTTAGAGACATGATTGGTCTGGAAGAATTTGATGGGTGTTGATGATTTTACATTTATTTTGATAATGTGGTTAAGCCATGTGCAGAGGCAGAATAATCCTCCTGGTAACCACTTTGGGCAGGATAGTCTACTCCTGTACCTAGAATGACTTTTATTTTTGTTTTTTAAATTGTAATCGGTATTAAACATTTTTTGCTAAATGTATCAGTTAAGAATACACTATATAATTTACCAATTTATGAACAGTTATTGAACTTTTATGAGTCATTTAGAAGATATCATGAACTTGATGTATGGCATAAACAGCTAATTATCTTGAACAATAATACATGACAGTTCTGCGAGTGAGAAGGAGTGTTGAAAGAAATTCACTCTAGTATATTATTGACCTAATGACTCACCTTACTTTATGATAGTTACGTACCTTAATAACTTGCCATACTTGACATGGTTCTGTTGTTGCTTCCGCCATGTTAAACTTTTCTAGCGTGGTTATAATAGACATAAATCATGAAATAACTTCATTGTTTATTTATCCAAAATATCAACATCCTAAAATCTCACATTTTGTGTTATAGTAATTATCTAGCCATCTAGCACGGTTTACCAAATATCAGTCATGTGAAAGTGAATAATGACCGATCAGTGGCCATTTTGAATTTGATCGAGTCGAAATTTCTCAAGATCCATCCTCAGCAGAAATCTCACATTGCGGTTTATAGTAATGATCTAGCCATCTAGCACGGTTTACCAAATAAAAGCCATGTGAAAATGAATAATGACCGAAAGACGGCAATTTAAAATTTGATCAAGTCGAAATTTTTCAAGATGCATTCTCTCCTGAAATCTCACATTTTGTTTTATTGTATTGGTCTTGCCATCTAGTACGGTTTACCAAATAACAGCCATGTGAAAAAAATAATAGCCGGAAGGCGGCCATTTTGAATTTGATCAAGTCGAAATTTTTCAAGATGCATCCTCTCCTGAAATCTCACATTTTGTTTTATAGTTATGGTCTAGCCATCTAGTACAGTTTACCAAATAACGGCCATGTGAAATTGAATAATGGTCGATAGGCGGCCATTTTGAATTTGATCGAGGTAATTTTTTTAAAGATGCATACTCTCCTAAAATCTCACATTTTGTTTTATAGTAATGGTCTATCTATTTAGCACAGTTTACGGAATATCAGCAATGTGAAAGTAAATAATGGCCGATTTAGGCGGCCATTTTGAATTTGACTGAGTCGAAAGTTTTCAAAATGCATCCACTCCGGAAACGTCACATTTTGTTTTATAGTAATGGTCTAGCAGCTGCTATCTAGCACATTTTACCTAATATCAGGCCTATCGAGGTGAATAATGCCGATTGTCGGTCATTTTGAATTCGATAGAGTTGAAAATCTTCAAGATGCATCCTCACCTGAAATCTCACATTTTGTTTTATAGTAAGGGTCTAGCCATTTAGCACGGTTTACTAAATAACGGCCATGTGAAAGTAAAAAATAGCCGAAAGGCGACCATTTTGAATTTGTTCAAGTCGAATTTTTTCAAGATGCATCCTCTCCTGAAATCTCACATTTTGTTTTATAGTAATGGTTTAGCTATCTAGCACGGCTTACCCAATAGCAGGCCTGTCCAGGTGAATAATGTCCGATAGGTGGCCATTTTGAATTTGATCGAGTTGATTTTTTTCAAAATGCATCCTCTCCTGAAACCTTACAATTTGTTTTATAGTAATCGTGTAGCTATCTTGAGCGGTTTTTATGATATTCCGCAATATCAGGCCTGTCGAGGTGAATAATCGCAGATAGGCGTCCATTTTGAATTTTATCGACTTGACATTTTTCAAGATGTATCCTCTCCTGAAACCTTACAATTTGCTTTATAGTAATGGTGTAGCTATCTTGAGCGGTTTTCATGATATTCCGCAAAATATTTCAGTCGGACTCACCTATGTTATAAATTTGGTCAAAGTGCTGGGTCAACTTCAAGGTCAAGGTCCAAAAACGTGAAAAGGCACAACTAGGGACCTTAGAGATTATGTGCAATATGACTGTAATCGGCCCAGTAGTTTTCGAGATCCGCTCCGGAAACGTCAAAACGTCTAAATAGGTCATAGTTCTGAACCAAATGTAGGTCAAAGTTTATATACCCTAAAAAGGAACAACTAGACCCTCTAGAGGTGTTGTGTGTAAAATTTGAAGACAATCGGACAAGTACTTTCTGAGATATGCTTCGGAAACTAAATGTTCATGAACGGCCTAACGGCCCAGCATCCCAACGGCCCAACATCCGAACGCCGTAACATAATTTCTCCTCTGCGACCTTGCGTATTGAATTTAGATTTGAAATATTTTAACCTGTCCATTATCCACCTAGAAGTAACCCACATACCAACAATTGTTATCCTAGCTTATCTTCTTACAAAGTTATAGGCAAAAGAATAGATAAAAACCAGGACGGAGGCGGAATCCATAGCTCCCTCCGTCTCACCTACGGTGACGGCGGGAGCTAATGAGGCATGTGATGCTCTAGCCACAATAAGGTTAATACATGAGACATGTTATACTCTAGCGATGAGACGGTTAACATAGTGGACATAAGATAGTCTAGTCCTCAGAGGGTTAATAGGTTACATGAGACATGAATTATGCCAGATTACGATCAGATATTATATCGCTAATTAAGTCATATATGATATCTCCCAGAGTATACCCCTATCGCCCAGACTATACCCCACCCTGAATCTAGTGGTCTGGGCTTGTGGGGTATAGTTTGGGAGCTCCCAGACTATACCTAGGGTATAGTCCAGATTATACCCGGGTATAGTCTAGCCAGGGGGGGGGGGGGGGTGTAAACTGGGCGGTTACACCAGTTCGTATTTATACCGGCAACAGTTGGTGCTTTTGTCACTGTAGTCACCTTTTGTACCTCACACGAGCTAGGTGGCCATAACAACCAAACTTCTTCAAATGGATGCTGGGCAATATAATGCAGAATTACCGCAGTGGCTGTCCCTATCTTCTGCGACCTTTTTCATTTTGAAACCAACGAAAAACTGTCATCACTAAACCGTGACACAATAGGAAGCTATCATTTAGAAACAGTGACACCATAGAAAGCTATCAATCCGCCACCGTGACATTCATTTTTTATCTATTCTGTTGTTTATTAATAAATTAGGCTAAATGAAATATTATAAATACATGCAGTGGCAAAAACTAATAAATGTCCTTATCATCGTAACACGTTCAGCATATTTCAAAAGGCAAGGTAATGAAAAATTGCTATATCGTTATAACGACTTATAAGTCGTTAAATCAACTTAGTATACGTCGTTAACGACAAGTCGTTAAATGGACTTAAGCTAAGTCGTTCTAACGACTTATAAGTCGTTAAATCGACTCGGTATAAATCGTTATAACGACTTATAAGTCGTTATATCGGGTTAACAGATGTCGTTATAACAACTGATTAGTCGTTAAATCAATTTAGGCCTACTTATAACGACATATATGTCGTTAAATCGACTTTGTAAGCTATAAGTCGTTATAACGTCTTATAAGTCGTTAAATCGACTTTTTATAAGTCGTATATGTCTTGTAATTCGATATAACGAAGTATACTAAGTAGATTTTACGACTCATACTAGGCCTAATTAATCAGCCATTTTCAGAGTGCCACCGATCCACTGGTCACACGACGTTGTAGCAACGTTGAATCAACGTCAATGACGTTGATTAAACGTCTCAACAACGTCGTGTGCCCAGGCATATGTTTGGGGCTATTGTAGTGTATACAATCCTACACACATATTGTTTTTAATAATAATGCCTAGTTGGGCCTACCGTTTGGACGTGATTGATGTTAAAAGGTTTCAAGGATACACAAAAAAACGTGAAAGTTCATGTAGACTAGGCCTAAGTGGTTTAGCTTCAATGATTCATAATATTTACCTATGCCGGACTTATTTCCTTAGGACGCTGGTTATGATGCGCATGCGGGTGAGTCTACAACATGTGCTCAACGATCCAGTCGGTTTAATTTACACCCCAGTGCTATTAAGTTTAATTAGTATGTATTTTACACAAAACTGATTGCCGCCCCGTGTGCGCATCAGTTGTTGTATTATTATTATACACGTAATGATGATTTACAACCTTTTTCAAATTGTCAATACTTAACCTCAACAGTTATATCGTGATATTGTTGTATTGAGCAGATCGCTTAGAAAGCAGGACATACTTGCTCAATGTATTGTTAGACAGCAGGACAATGATGGTTAGAAAGCAGGACCCTTTATGATAACACTTTGCTGGATATCGTAGATATGGAGGATACTATTTGAGCAGGTGGGATATCGATTTGATGTATTCGACAACAATGTATATTCAGACTATTTTTTGGCGCGGTAGGTTTATCCATGTTGAAATAAAATCAACAAAAGTGTCAATTTTCATGCCGATATCTAGTGAGCAGGCGTCTATTTCACCTTAGAAACACAGCAAATCGAGTCCAATTCGTACATGTGCTTGCAAGGTGGTACAACAGCTATTCATAAAATATCTAATAAAACAATTGAACACTTTTAGCATATGTAAATATGCGAAAACTGTGAATTACTGGTCGTCATATAAGCTTGTTGATGGCTCATTAGAAAGAAGGACACCATGTTAGAGAGAGTATCACGCATTACACCATGTTAGAGAGAGTATCTGCATCACAGGTCTACAGAGGGTGAGTTATGGGAATTCAGAGAGGAAAGACTACATAGTTGGTGATATGTGCAAGACTTCTTTTTGGTTGGAAGGATGGACTACATACTATAAAATTTGATAAGCTTGGCGAGATTTTTACATAAGCAGATGTTGTTATAAATATGGAAATTTGCTACCTAGATTCAATACATTGAATGTATAAGCATTTTCTAATACGATTGATTTCTTGATGTATATATTTACTTTTTTTTGCTATGAGCAGTAGCTATTTTATCTCTGGTTTTGGTGTGGGAAACTTTGATTTTAATTTAACATGGCATACATATGTCAATTTTTATCTGATTCATGTGAACTAGCTCGTTGTATCTAGGCATGTACATTTATACTTTATACTGCTCGTAGTCAGGTTGAACATTAGACACACCTGGAAAAAAATGACCTAGTTGAGATTATTACTTTTTCAAGGTTATATGGTCCCCTAGCTAAAATTTCCAGAGGGTGTGCAAAATTCAGCCGGTGCCTTTTTTTAATTGTATTATTTATGCTAATTAGCATAATCATTAGATGATTTTCGAACTTTTTTTGTCATTCAGCACAAAAAGTCGTGTAATACCTCATTTTCGGCTAATTTGAGGGCGCTGGTGTCATTTTTGGACGTCTTTTGACATTTAGAGGTCATCTAAGTTATTTTTTTCATTCCTTTCAAGGTCAAAAAATTAATCCCAAGTTCAAATGAGGTATTTTAAGAAATAAAGCCAATGACAAGTGTAATACTTCTTTTTCGATTAATTTTTACTGGCAAATTCATTTCTGGTATTATCTTGGTGATTCAAGCTTCAGGGGCAAAGATTAATTCCAAGGTCAAATGCGAAAATATTATTTTTATCAATAATAATAATAATAATAATAATAATAATAATAATAATAATAATAATAATAATAATAATAGTAATAATAATAATAATAATAATAATAATAATAATAATAATAATAATAATAATAATAATAATAATAATAATAATAATAATAATAATAATAATAATAATAATAATAATAATAATAATAATAACTTTATTTATTGAGGGTGGACGCAATGAGCTATATAGCTCATCTGCCTTGGGGCCCTCAAGGCTAACAATATACGAGTACAATATGGAAGATATAATATAATATAACATATAATATATATATATACATATTTATATTCTGATATACTCGACATAAGTAATACATGCTTACAAAAACATACACAGAGATAAATGAAACAAATACATACATTGTATACAAACATGTTAATAAATAGCACATTACTATCCATAGATAAGTATTATTTACACAAATGAATCTGACAATGGATATGATTTATTAATTTTATTAAATTGTAATAGGGTAGAAGCTTTACGGCTATTGGTACGTAATGAATTCCATACTTTTGGTCCTAAAAAACGTAGGCCTAAGCTCTTTCTGTGCGTTCTGGGAATGAATAACTTTTTATGACTAACAGATCTCAAACTGAATGGTGCGGTTTCACTAGATCTGGTAAACATATCGGTCATGTAACTGGGTGTCATATCGTTGAGGGCTTTATATACTAATGTGGCTTGACCAGATTTTTATCGATTGGTAGCCATTTAAAAATTTTGAATAGTTCTATGGATGGGACGGTATTATCTACATCAAGAATTAAACGAACTGCCATTTTCTGAAATTTTACCAGGGAGTTGATATCTTAAATACAGTTCCCCACACTGAACAATAGTAATCAAAGTGGGGTTTAACAAAGTAATTATAAAATGTTAGATGTCCGGAAAGCGGAACAAATGTCTTTATTTTTCGCAATATCGACAATTTATAAAGAACAGTCTGTCTAACCTTTCTAATCTGAGGAATCCATGAGAGATTTGCGTCAACAACATAACCTAATAATTTTTCTTCTGTGACCTGCTTTATATTACTTTTTTCAAGATATACATTTAATTTGTATTTGTTCACGTCAAAATATTGGAGTCTCTTGCTTGTGCCTATTACCAGAATTTTTGCTTTGTCAGAATTAGGTACCATGTGGTTAATACTACACCACCGCATTAGAGATTTCTTGTAGAGATTTCTCCACGTTGTTTACATGTTAAGAAGCCGTGGATTTGGTGGCATCATCAGCAAAGAGTGATGCAAGATCTAGTCCATCCTCGAGAGGTGGATTTTTGATAAATAAAAGAAATAACAATGGTCCCAAAATAGAGCCCTGGAGTACACCATACTTAATTTGTAGTGGTTGTGATACTTTATGATTAATCTTTACACATTGTTGTTTATTAGATAGATAAGACGTGAACCAGCTCATAGAATCCTGAGTAAAGTTATACAATT
This sequence comes from Flabesymbios commensalis, assembly GCA_964017125.1. Classification (NCBI taxonomy): domain Eukaryota; kingdom Metazoa; phylum Annelida; class Polychaeta; order Terebellida; family Flabelligeridae; genus Flabesymbios; species Flabesymbios commensalis. The sequence continues at coordinate 106,191,609 of OZ024902.1, forward strand.
TTAGTTTTTTCAACAAAATATCATTGTCAACCATATCGAAAGCCTTGCAAAAGTCAATGAACAGTACACCTACAATTTCATTGTTATATATGGAAGATAGCTATTCATCAACAAGTAGATGAAGAGCAGTCTCACACGAGTGTTTTGATCTGAACCCGGACTGCCGAGAAATTAACAGGTCATGACAAACAAGAAATTCATAGAGTTGGTTAAACACATGTCTCTCCAATAGTTTAGAAAGAATAGGTAAAATAGATATTGGCCTGTAATTACCGGGATCATCTGTGGAACCTTTCTTGAAAAGTGGTGTAACAACTGCCGTTTTCCAATCATTAGGAAATTGATTTTTAGTAATGCTAAGATTACAAATTTCAGTGATTATATGGATGATGTAAGGAGCGCTTAACTTTAACATATGTGCACTGATGCCATCTACTCCTGCTGATTTCTTAACATCTAATGTCGACAACAACTTAAAGACAGCCTGTTTGGTAATAAGCGGTATTTTAAACATGTTATCAGGCGGCAGCTTAGTCTTAACAAAATGTGGTAATGGTTGGAAATCGTGCTGGGCAGTGTCATTATTATTTGATGGCGGAATAACATCAATGTATTGAAATGTAGGTTAAATGCGTTTGCAATATCCTGTTCATCTGTAAGTTGTATATTTTCTTGTTTATGGAAGATACGTAGTAGTAGTAAATCATTGCTTTAGGTCACTTTTCGGCACAAATGGTCTTTTAAGTGACATTGTAATACGATAAAAACGTTGTAGTCAATTGATGAGATGAATGATGTACAGATGATGATGTGAAGGTAGGGGTGATAGGGCATGGTGGGTTATTGATAGTGGCGGATCCAGAATGTGCAAGAGGAGGAGGCGTAAGCCACATTTTGGCTGAAAAAAGGGGGTGACCTTCACTTTATTCAAAAAAATGCATGAGAATGCAATATTTTCACCAAGAAGGGGGGGCATACAGCGGGTACGCCCTATGCTGGATCCGCCACTGATTGATAGCATTTTTCCTTCGCTCGCCCGATAAGGGGTTCTGGGCATGTCTAGGGGATCTACCCCCAGACGGCTGGAGATTTGGGTTTCGCTGTGCAATTTAATGCTGAAACACCGTGGCATTTCGCGCAGCTCCGCTATCCTCGGGTCAGATAGTCTCCAGAGTAACAATAGGAAGGATAACTCCCTCTGGGTAACTCCATTAACCCCACGTGAGAGACCTAATGTCAAACACGCTATTGCCGGTTATTTAAGGCTACCACGGCCTACATCAGCGCAAGCACGGATGCGGGTGCTGCATTGGCTACGCTGTTGAGTGGAGGAACCAGGGTACGCCACTGGCAATCGGCCCGAAGATTATGGCCAGATACGAGGAGGCTGCAGCTGCCCTTGGATGATTGCTGTAGACTAGTGCTTCCGTACAATGCCGTACACAGCATCCAACAGACGGAACAGATCCCTGATGACCCTCCCCAGATGGGGGCGAAAAGTACTACTACTAGCAATCATCCCAGTACCCCTATGGAAGATACGGTTGGTTTTTTAGACTTATTAGATAATTCATTAAAAATGTTTGCATTTGCTGCGTGGTTGTTCTGACTTTGTTCAATGAAGTCATAGTAAAATTCCTGCTTAGATTTTCTAAGAAGGGCTTAGACTTTCTAAGAAGGTATGTAGAATAGTTCCTCCAGTATTTATAATTTCCATAATCATGCCTAGCTTTAGCAGAGTCTCGAAGACAGAATGATTTTAGTAATTCGGGTGTAATCCAGCCGGGATGTTTATTCTTCTTAACTCTCTTTTGTACTAGTGGTATGTGTTCGAAATGACAATGGAGATATTATCATATATATATACCAAGGTTAACATCGTGATATTTGGCTACCATCAAATCATTACTTAGCTTCACATTGTCAAAGTTCTTATAATTCCTAATAGCTAATTAGTTTATGTTGACCAGACATAGAAGCGCTTAATTGGTGGTGTCATTTTAGTGTTTATAACAGCAAACGGGATATAGTGATCACTGGGACCACTTTTTACAACTGTACAATTTACAACTTTTAAATCGTTAGAAACATAAATATGATCAATCAAACTTGCAGAGTTTCCAGTGACCCTAGTATATTGGTGTGGTGCATGAAAAGTGGTTAAATTGGTTAGCATCTGTATCTAAAAAAATCTGTGATTTGGCCCGAAATCTAGATAAATAAAGCCACTTATGTCAACTGATAGACTGCATTCTTAACTAGAGGCTGACGGCACTGAAGCAGAGCTTGCATCGACCTTCACGGTTATTGTTCTCCGGACAGCTAAAACGGGCTGTCTCACAATAATTGTTAAAGCTGCTTAACTGTTTTGCTTATTTTAATCAAAACACCAAGCTATAAAAAATGGTGTTTAATTTATTATTTAATTGTTTAAAGTATTAAAACCCAGTGGGGGTTTCTGAACTCTGAACTTTAAAGTCTGTATTTTAAGTCCAAAGTATGAACTCTTTAGGTCCGAAGAAATCTGAAGTAATCTATATTGTCCAAAGTCTGAAATTCAAAGACCGAAGTTCAAAATCCAAAGGACGAGGTCTGTCCGAAGTATACCCAAAGGCTAAAATCTAAAGTTCAAAGTTGGAAGTTAGAATTCTGAAGTCTGAAGTTCGAAGTCTTAAATGTGAAATTCAAAGTCAGAAGTTCAAAATCCGAAGTTTGGACGAGGTCCAAAGTCTGAAGTAGGAGTCTGACGTCTTAAGTCTGTCCGAAGTTTGTCTGAAGTGTGTGATAAGTCTGAAAGCTGTCCGCAGTCTGACTGAAGTTGTCTGTAAGATAGCGAACACCATTGATCAGCAGTTCTGCTGATCCTCATAACATATATTATAATGTATTTCTTGAGCTTATTTGGTTACATATGTATGTTTGTTTTTGTTGTGTGACAAATAAATTGTCCGACTCTTTGAGTCCGAAGTTTGACGTCTGTACGATGTCTGACAATGAAGGCTACAATCCGACGTCTGAAGTATGTCCGAAGTCCACAATCCGAAGTCTGGAAACTGATGTCTAAAGTCCACAATCGGAAGTCTGATGTTCGAAGTCTGACGAAATCTGAAGTTTGATGTCCGTATTCTGTCCGAAAACTGTCTGAATTGTGTCCGAAATCTGAAGTAGCCTACTATGTAAGCCTATGTCTGTTCAAAACCTAGAGTCCAAGAACCAAAGTCTGAAGTAGGGCCTATGTCCAAAATCCGAGTCTGAAACCAAAGTCTGAAGTCTGCCAGCTGTTTAAGTCTGAAACCGAAGTCCAGAGTCTAACGCTCGAAATTCGAAGTCGAAAGTCTATCTGAAGTCCGTTCAAAGTTTTTTGCAATTATTATAACTTTGTCATACAATACCGGTATCAGGCCTATAGGCCCTAAAGTGTGTTTGTAGATCAATTATGACAATAGCAGACCAATTGTATTGATAAGCCTACCTATAATTATTATTTTAGGCCTAGTCAAATTTTTATTTCTCCGTTTTTTAATCAGGGTTGGGGTCAATTACAAACATCAATTACAATTACAATTATAATTATAACTATGACTTGTGCAAAAAAATCAATCACAATTATAATTACAATTATTATTTTTTTATAAAAAGGTTAATTACAATTACAATTATAATTATTTTCGTCAATTACAATTACAAATATTTCAATATTTTCACCAATTATCTTGCAATTATGAAATTTATCATCAATTACAATTTCAATTAGATATCCCCAGTAAAATGCGACGTCATACATAGGCCTATAATACTATTTATAGAGCTATGCATGATACTAAAATTTGAAGTCTGATGACGTGATGAACTTCAACGTTGCACTCTCAGAAAACACAATTTACTGATTGTGGGCCAACATCATTAGTATCCCGCAGTCAATTGTTACTGTTTCACTCAGCAAACAATAGGCACTGAGTCAATGTTGTTTTAATGTTGATCGAGCATCGCAGACGGTGGCACAACAATAAATCATCACTGCCTCAGTGTTTTATTTGTTGGGAGGATGGGGCTATCATTTTCTTAGATCTACACGTCCAGAGTTTGCAATAAAAAATGTAAACTGTTAGGCCTATAGTTGATGCATTTTTATCATTATGATGCATCTTAATAATTTAATATCATGTTCAGTGCCCAATAAAAACACCACACCCATAGCTGCACTTGAATTAAATCAGTATTACAGATGTGAATTAGTTGGAGACTAATCGCGTCGTCTAGCGACCCTTGATTGTAAAAGGTGTAACCCCTGACATGCGTGAGTGGCGATGAACCCAAGGGAGGGGGGGGGGGTGCAGTCACTCGCGGTTTGCAATCACAACAGATACCCTACCCTACTATTTTTTATCTTCTTTAAATTGTACCTTTGTGAGCATTGTAGGCTACATGTCATTTGTATATTATATTGGTTATCAGCACTTTTTTATTAGTATACAGAACCTAGATGCATCGTCACATCACCATGTTATGATAATAATTTTGTAATGAGATGAGGCATAGGGGCCTAACTTTGAAATAAATGTATACTGTTTGCGCATTTCATGCACGGAATAAAATGATGCATATAATGATGTTATAATGAAGCATCGGCGCTGAAATGTTTAATGTTGGGAAGCGGGATTGACCTAAATCGTATTCTTTAGGGGCTAAATCGTTACGCAATAGCCAGACGCTCAAAACAATGAGCTAGTGTCAGCGCTGAATGAACGCGATGAACAAAGGCGCTATAAATAGAGGGGACACCTATATAATCAGCAAAAATGAAACATTGACCCGAAGTTGGTTTAATGCTGGGCCATAGACGTGGACGTTGTCTCACCTTAAGCTGTGATTTTGGCGATGACTCGTGCTCAGCGGGTAGGATCTCAATTAGTTGACTGCACCTTTTCAGTCTGACATAGCAAATTGTACCTCATCATGATTACGGCAATTACATTAATTTAAGTTTATAACTAATTTTAAACACATACAATATTGGTATATCTTTTATATTTCATCCAATAATGTATAAATAGGTAGAATTGACAGGTGCAATAAAACTAAACCGGGCCTGGGAGCCATAGTGTCAGCGGTGATTGTAGGGTGGGAGGATCTAACGCCCATCCCACAGGAAAAAAACTGTCAGATGTGGCCTGCCTACCCAGCAAACATGAGACTTTCAGCCAATGCTGGCTTGATGCTTGACCAGTGTCATAGACATTGAAAAACATTGAATCAGTGTGGGGTGAACGTCTCGTGCTTAAGTAAAGTGTGGCATACAATTATATTTCTCAGAGGGGGGGGGGAAGGGGGGGGGGTAGTACTGTTTAATTGTGAGTGGTCATTTATCAGTCAGACGCCTGTGATTGAGAGTGATTGCTGGTCGAACGCTGGTTCAACAATGTACCAGCATCGTCAGAGCCTAAACGGCACTAAGGCAATATTTGGCCAACAGCGACCCTTGCTGAACAGGCTGTGCAACTACATGTAATGTATATAAGTAGATGATAATAAGACTGAAAGCATGTATCCCCACCAATGGTGATCAACACAGGAATATAATGACATACTGAGCGTGACACTTGACTTGCTGATAAACCCTTGTATTTTTCTCTAAATTGGTATATATGTTAAGCATTAGTAAGGTCTGATCATGTCGCCATGTTATGTAATAACTTGATATTCTCAAATAATTTCATAATTATGCATAATTGTATCTCCAGTAAATTATTTAAAAATGTTTGAAGTTGATCAGGTATTAACCATAGAAGTTATTAGTATATATATATGCCACTATTACCATGATTACTGTTAAAGATAAAAAATATGTTCAATAAATTAATCAATTTAGGGATAGTAATTTTAAGACACAAATAAATGTGTAATTGAGCTGTAATTGAAATATAATTGACCAATTACATACATTTTTTTCAATTACAATTATAGTTAGGCCTACAGTTATACATATTTATGAAAAACATTTACAATTATAATTACAATTATAATTGACATATTTCCATCAAGTACAATTACGCCTTCAATTACACTAAAAATGGCTCAATTATAATTAATTACAATTATAATTGACCCCAACCCCGTTTTTAATCGAGCTCTACTATATTACAATCTTATCCGAAGATAATATTATCAAAATATATAAATAGGTGAAATAATATTTCAGAATGAGATTATATAGACTAACATTCAATTAACAAACAATATAAACACACGTGTAGGCCTACATGTATTTAATATACAAACGATTAGACCTACGGTCCGCCTACCTCTAATAAAATTTAGGGGAGACCCTGGCAAAATGGAAAAAGGGCAAAACGGAAATGAAATGAAATGAATCGGGCTTTAGGCCACCTTTGTGCACATATAGGCTAAACTGGGCCAGGAGAACCTCCTGAGGATGGTGAGATGATTGAGATGACACTGTCCTCCAGACACAGGATTCGAAATTCGAGCCCTGGCGGTCTGAGGCCGAGCACGCTACCTCTCGGTCACGGAGGCTCCCCACAATACTAACTAGGGCAAAACGGGCCACTGACGTCTTAAGATGTGATGTCACACTGCAACTGTAGCCTACCGTATTTATTTTTTAGTCCTTAGTTATTAAATGTGAACTTTCGCTGGACAACGGCTGAGGTGTGTACAGGCAAGTGGGAAACAATCAGAGCTAATCTTGATTTTAAACCATATTTTACCTGAAACACCCCTTCTCTAAGTGCATGAGATTTTGTCAAAAGTAGTCGAAACATGTCATATTATATATATGTCATTGGACTCGGCTAATTCTTAGCTTGATGACTTAATGTGTTTTTTTCTGCCTTTTGGTTCATATGAGGCAATGCTAAAGAAATCCTTAAAATTTTATTCTTTGGGCATGATGGGCCAGGTAAAATGGGCCCCTGTTTCGCCTATCATTTATGATTAAGTGGTCCATAATGCCCGCCTATTTTGTCACAAACGGCTCATTTGCAAGATCTGTCTCACAAATTATTATTTAGAAAACTGTGATTAGATTTAACCTGAGCTTTAAGCGTTAAATCATTTCCAAACAGATATAACTGCTCTGAAGTGTTACTATAATCACATATGATACACTGAAATTATTTATTTTGAGTATGAAGCCCCTTTGACCCATATTGCCCAGAGCTGGTGGCCCATTTTGTGGTGACCATGGGCAAAACGGCCATTTCGTGATATTTTCATTTGTGGCTATATTCAAAATATAACTTGGCACCCGAGTATCTTTCACTTGTTATATTAAATATGATAATGAGATATATATTACATATAGTTTAAGCACTCTGGTAGAATAATTTAAAGCTGTACACCATGTAGAAGTTAGGTGGCCCATTATGCCTGGGTCACCCCTATACTATTTATAATTATATTGATCAGAATTTAACCCTATCAAACCTGAATTTACCATTGTCATCTTCATCCACTACAAGCCACGAATTACTGCCGCAATTCTCGACTTGTAGTGGATGAAGATGACTTGATGAGGTTTAAAAATTAAAGAAAATTAGCATGTATTTGTAAACCAGTCTCGTGGGAATTTTCATTCTAAAACTCTTGGTTGTACGAAAATGAAGTATGTTTTCAGGGATTTAATGCACCGTGAGGGCTTTCAGGGGTAATTGGACAGCCCCTAATGCAGCAAAATTTCGTCACCGACACCTCCAGGATAACCGGAGCCGCTGGCTATGTTAGTAGGCCTATGTAGGCTACCCAACAAACACGATGAAAACAAGACTACATAAGTCCAGTAGCTCCCGCTCCGAATTAGAATTTGATTTAAGCAATTTTGTGTAGGGTTATTAATGTAGTCCTAGGCTAGGTCAAAAATCAAGACGCAAGAAAACTAGGTCTGAGAAGCTCAGTCTAAGAGTAAGATAAGAACTAGACAGTCTGTCAGAGATGGCAAACCTCCATTGAAATTAATGATCCTAATCAGTATCCCAGTAATGGTCTACCTATCTGGCACGGTTTACCCGATATCAGGCCAATCGAGGTAACTAATAGCTGATTTACGGTCACTTTGAATTCGATATAAACTAGTTTAAAAATTTAAGGGTGCATCCTCCCCCGAAACCTCAAATATTGTTTTATAGTAATGGACTAGCATCTAACATAGTTTGCAAAATATTGGGCATGTGAAAGTAAATAATGGCCGATAGGGGGCCATTTTGAATTTGATAAGTCAGAATTTTTCAAGATGCATCCTCAGCTGAAATCTCACATTTCATTCCATAGTAATCGTCTAGCCATCTAGCACGGTTTTCCAAATATCGGCCATGTGCACGTGAATAATGGCCAATAGGCGGCCATTTTGAATTTGATAGAGTCTAAATTTTTCAAGATGCATTCTCTCCTGAAATCTCACATTTTGTTTTATAGTAATGATCTAGCCATCTAGCACGGTTTACCAAATAACAGCCATGTGAAAGTGAATAATGGCCTAAAAGCGGCCATTTTGAATGTGATCAAGTTGAAATTTTCCAAGATGCATCCTCATCTGAAATCTCACATTTTGTCTATAGTAATGGTCTAGCCATCTAGCACGGTCTACCAAATATCGGCCATGTGAAAGTGAATAATGGCCTATAGGAGGCCATTTTGAATTTGATCAATTCGAAATTTTTCAAGATGCATCCTCTCCTGCATTCTCACATTTTGTTTTATAGTAATGGTCTAGCCATCTAGTACGGTCATCAAATAACGGCTATGTGAAAGTGAATAATGGCCGATAGTCGGCCATTTTGAATTTGATTGAGTCAATTTTTTTCAAGATGCATCCTCTCCTGAAATCTCATATTTTGTTTTATAGTAATGGTCCAGCTATCTAACACGGTTTACCAAATATCAGCAATGTGAAAGTAAATTGTGGCCGATAGGCGGCTATTTTGAATTCGATTGAGTCGAAAGTTTTTAAAAGGCATCCTCTCCCGAAACGTCACATTTTGTTTTATAGTAATGGTCTAGCTATCTGGCACGGTTTACCTGATATCAGGCCTATTGAGGTAAATAATGCTGATTATCGGCCATTTTGAATTCGTAAGTTAAAAATTTTCAGGGTGCATCTTCCCCCGAAAACTCACACTTTATTTTATAATAATGGTCTAGCCATCTACCACGGTTTACCAAATATCGGTCATAAGAAAATGAATAATGGCCGAAAAGGCGGCCATTTTGAATTTGATCAAGTCAAATTTTTTTAGGATGCATCCTCATCTGAAATCTCACATTTCGTTTTATAGTAATGGTCTAGCCATCTAGCACGGTTTACAAAATATCGGCAATGTGAAAGTGAATAATGGCCGATAAGCGGCCATTTTGAATTTTGTCGAGTCGAATTTTTTCAAGATGCATCCTCTCCTGAAATAACACATTTTGTTTTATAGTAATGGTCTAGCCATCTAGCACAGTTTACCAAATAACGGCCATGTGAAAGTGAATAATGGCCGATTGGTGGCCATTTTAAACTTAGTCGAGTTGATTTTTTTCAAAACGCATCCTCTCCTGAAACCTTACAATTTGTTTTATAATAATGGTGTAAATATCTTGAGCGGTTTTCATGATATTAAGCAATATCAGGCCTGTCGAGGTGAATAATGGCCAATAGGCGGCCATTTTGAATTTTATCAACTTGACATTTTTCAGGATGCATCCTCTCCTGAAACCTTACAATTTGTTTGATAGTAATGGTGTAGCTATCTTGAGCGGTTTTCATGATATTCCGCGATATCAGGCCTGTCGAGGTGAATAATGGCCGATAGGCGGCCATTTTTAATTTTATCGACTTGAAATTTTTCAAGATGCATCCTCTCCTGAAACCTTACAATTTGTTTTATAGTAATGGTGTAGCTATCTTGAGCGGTTTTCATGATATTCCGCGATATCAGGACTGTCGAGGTGAATAATGGCCGATAGGCGGCCATTTTTAATTTTATCGACTTGAAATTTTCCAAGATGCATCCTCTCCTGAAACCTTACAATTTGTTTTTATAGTAATGGTGTAGCTATCTTGAGCGGTTTTCATAATATTCCGCAAAATCTTTCAGTCGGATTTACCGATGTTATAAATTAGGTCAAGGTCCAAAAACCTGAAAAGGCACAACTAGGGACCTTAGAGAACATGTATGTGCAATATGACTGTCATAGGCCCAGTACTTTTCGAGATCTGCTCCGGAAACGAAGTGTGCGTCAAAACGTCTAAATAGGTCATAGTTCTGAACCAAAAGTAGGTCAAAGTTCATATACCGCGAAAGGCACAACTAGACCCCCTTCTAGGTGTTGAAGACAATCGGACAAGTACTTTCAAAGATATGCTCCGGAAACGAATATTTCACGGATGGCCCAACGCCATAACATCATCATTTTCTCCTCTGCGACCTTGCGTATTGAATTCAGATTAAAAATATTTCAACCTGTCCATTATCCACCTGAAAGTAACCCACATACCAAAAATTGTTATCCTAGCTTATTTTCTTACAAAGTTATAGGCAAAAGAAGAGGTAAAAAATACAGAGGCGGAATCCATAGCTCCCTCAGTCTTACTTACGGTGACGGCGGGAGCTAATAAATTGTTGGAGCTGTTAGCTTCTCAATGATGGGCCAACGACGGCGAAGCTGGCCTAACATTGAAACAGCATTGGTTGAATGTCTTGTGTAAGTGTTTGCTTGGCCCTAGCATAAAAAGGATATCCCCCATGAACTGCTTGTCGTGCTTTTCACGGAGACAGAGAATGGAGGCAGGATATTATAAAGACATAATAACATGACTGATCTAGATCCCGGGATACAGATACATGATTATGTACTACCTTGTGTTTTCTGGGCAGGTGGGAAGACTGCATGGTATTTCTACAGATCTGTGAAAATATGATGCAGTCCTCCCAGCAAACACGAGGCATTCACCCAACACTGTTTCAATGTTGGGCCAACAATGGCGACGCTGGCCAACATTGAAACAGCATTGGTAGAATGCCTTGTGTTTGCTGTGCAGTGTTACTGCGGTGAGGCCAATGCACGTGCCGTGCATACAAGCACTCTGCTTGTTGGTGTTCAATGCCAGCTGCAGCTAATGTCGCACAGCCGGGTCACGTGTGACGTCACCGAACTGACCTAATTATTCAACTGGACAGAGGAGGACTTGTTGACCCAGTGAACTGTATATACATGTAGTTCACTGGGTTGACCTGTACGCTGTTTACTGGGCCACGCGTCATCTCTGACATGGTATCACGGGAAAAAAGATTTTCAACTGTGCTTATCTGAGCATTTAAATAGAAATCTCAAAATTGGAGCTCGTAGTGCAATGAAGAAAGTTCTTTCTAACAGACACATGACGTTAGATATGTTCTCAGCTCAACGAATTTAACGTCATTGTCGTGGAATAAATCGAAACTAAAATACATTAAGCCCAGAAAACTGCAACAGTAGAGCAAAGCTCTACTAACAAACTAAACATAATTGAAATCTGATAAGAATTGAGGGAGAAGCATTTCTTATATTGTTGGAAAGAGTGCCCTAATTAGGTCTTAATTAGGTCAAAAGTTAATTAATAATTACCATTTCTGAAATCCGTGAATATGTTTAATGCACAGACACAAGCTCTTTCAAACAAACTGAACATAATTGAAATCGGACAAGAAATGAGGGAGAAGCATTTCTTGTGAATGGTGAACAGAGTTCCCTAATCAGGTCATAAGTTAATTAATAATTACAATTTCTCAAATCCCTGAGGGAGTATAATGCACAGGCACAAGCTCTTTCAAACAAACCAAACAGAATTGAAATCGGATAAGAATTGAGGGAGGAGAAGCATTTATTGTGAATTGTGGACAGAGTGCCCTAATTAGGTCATAAGTTAATCAATAATTAAAATTTCTCAAATCCGTGAGGAGGTTTAATGCACAGGCACAAGCTCTTTCAAACAAACTAAACAGAATTGAAATCGGATAAGAATAAAGGGAGGAGAAGCATTTCTTTCTTGTGAATTGTGGACAGACAGCAGACGATACACGATGGCGTAATCTCATCTTAGGCCTAAAAACCGGATGAGCTAAAAATCACTATTTTTATTTTGGCTTTTTAATACGGCCATAAAAGGGTTTCCACATAGATTTGGAAATGAAATTCCATACTTTTCCATGGCCATTTTTTAACAATTATTCCATGACTTCTTAAACTAATATAAAAATGCCTATTTAAAACTGTACAGCCTCCACCACCACAGCGGTCCGATCAAAAGCAGAACCGGTGTCGCGGAGTTTCTTACTTTTTGCATGTAAAATATTTTACAGAGCTCTATAGCTGGACCATCAATGTCGTTGTGTGTCAAAAGTCAAGATAATCAACATATTTTCTCAAAAAGAAATGCGACAGACAGTAATGATTTATAAAAATTTAAAATGCCATGACTTTTTGCCAAATTTTCATTTTCCATGACTTTTTCAGGTCTGAATTTTATTTTTCCATTTTCCATGCCAGTGGGAGCTTAGTCCCACATGTGCCTGAATGTAAGGGGACGACCACGGCAAGTAGGAACCATGTACGATGTGATTTTGAGCTGCTGTGGCAATGTAGCAAGTGTGACGAAAGCTCCATTTATTCCCGTATTTCTTATTTTGGACATGCATGTCCGAAATTAAATTTAGTCCTTATTTCTCTATTAATTGGCAAATGCGCAACACAAATATAAAAACCATACGCAACTCAATGTCTATGGCCATGTTGACATATTATGGAGCCAAAATAAAAATACTGATATTTTGATAATTATAGCTGATTGTGTTGATTTAACGAATTCCACAATATGGTTGTTGCAAATTCTTACAAAATAGGATTATTTTGACACTACTATGACTGTGGCGAAATATAGTCAAGCGAATTTGTTTCATAGTCCAGGAAAGTTAGCCTGATACCTGGAACAAATTCGTAACAAGCTGAAATTTTCAGCATATATAGCTGAATATATAGCAAACAACATATCAAACGTCCTAATGTATCCAGGGGGTGAAAGGGTCCTAAATTTAGGTCAAATCACTAAAAGTCACATAACTGTAAGTAATTGTTGCAGGTTGATCAAATTGGTATCTAGGTATACATTTTCGACGCCAAGAAATCCATTGAAAAGCCTTAAAACAGGATCCAACAATTTAAAACCCCAACATGCAGTTTGTTGAATAAAAAAAACCACGCAATTGAAAAAAACAAGTAATAATTGCTTGTCGGCCAAGTTTTATTTAAACCAGATACTTTACATATACTATGTTTACATGTTTTTGGACCATTCAAGTAAGGATTCAAGTAAGGCCTACATAGCAGGGGCTATGGTACACAGCAATAATATCTAAACTAATAACTAAACTGTATATACAGCCATCTAGACAACATACGAAGAAACCATTTCTGTCTCGTCTTTTACACTATATATTTCTGCCCACTACACATAACACTACGGTACAATATATTCGTACTTTTCTACAACTACATTTTTTGCATCTTTTTTTGCATCCTCCACAAGGAGCCAATTTCAACGGTCTTTCTGGTGCTCCAGGATTGTCAGTTAATACTGTTTTTGAAAAAACATCATTTGATGTCCACCCCCAGTCTAAAGCTGGAAGAAAATGACCCACGGCCTGTTGCACAGCATGCTATACTCTGTGTGAGTGTTGGCTTAGTGCTGAAGAAGTGAATGGAAGGTATTCCAAGCTGAATGATGTGGACAGTGAGGAGCTACCTATTACTTTATTGCAGCACAAATGACGTAACTTGTTGATGCTCGCAACATTTTTTGCTCCATAGAGCTGCAATGTTAAGACTTTCGCCTGCATAAGCTGAGGTATGCTATACAGCATTGATGGATTAGTCTCTGTCATCATGAAAACATGCCATAGTTAGTACCGGTACTATCTGTTATGCATCTTCCACGTGTCACACCCCCTGATACTTTGAATAGTCTCATTAAATCCTGTTCAATGACTAAATCACTAGAATTGCCACTAAAAAATCATTTCTTCTCACTGTGAAAAGCCACCTTCTGTCTACAGAACATATTCTTTCTCTGGAAGCCATCTGTTGAATATACATCCTTGTGCATTTAGCATAAGCAAAACAGCCTGTAGCTTGAAATATACGAATGAACTGTTCCATACAGTATAAACGTAAGGCAAAATGTCCAGTTCTTTCAGCAAACATGAAGAGTCGCAGCCTTGTGTGTCATGCGCAAATATGATTTCCATAATCTTATAGTTCTGGAATCACTAACATTTTCCGTCATAATAGTAGAAATGATGTTTAAAAGTGACCGAAATATAGATGAATTAGACCCTGGTGGTTTCTCTGCACCAGCTAGTAAATCAGCCAGTACATCTTGGTGATCGTCTAACTTGATGTCGCCATGTTGCAGCAGGATTGAAAGAAGAGTGCAGGCGTCCACGAAATGCAAAGTATAATATGCATGACCCGACATCATGTGTGGGACGGTTTCTGGAGCATAAACTGTTTCAAACATCTCTTCCAAACCACTTCCAGCCATAACGCAACCTATGAAACCCTAAGCTGACATCATCCAATGAAACCCACCTAAAAATACAATGTTTTCTGCCAATTTTGGTTGTACTTTCTATTGGAATGACAGGGTTAGCACGCCCCGTGTAAAATACCTGCATGCAAGAGCAATGATATTTACTCTCAGTTGCAACTAGATCAACACAAATATTATTACGACCATACACGCTATATGCCCATTCATCATCTCTTTGAAAAATCTGCCTTTTTAGTCTACTTAAATAAGTCAAAGTTTTTATCTGTGCGTTTTTCTGCATTTTTGCCTTTTTTGGTCTTGCGCAGTACAAACAATCACGTGGGAAACAAAAAGTTTTTTTTGTTGAACGTAACTTGGCTGGTGAAAAGTGCTCTTCTGGAATTGAATGAGAGGCCATTCTTTTCTGCTGAACAATGCGGTTATGTTCCGTATTATATTTTCTAAATACTTTATGTAACTTTAATGTACAACTTCCACTCTTCTGTATCTCTTCAAGAATGTTTTCAAAAAAATTATGATCTGTGTTGATCCCCGGGGAAGTTTTTTATAACTCTGGCCCCGTATTCTCGTACAAGTTACGATATATCGTAGGCTTCTGATTGGTTGAGACGGCCGTCATTTAATAAATGACCATCTCAATGCTGTCATGTGTTCGTTCAATTATTGCATTGTTTGAATTTTTGAGTTATAGATGTATATTGCCATATTTTTCCGTCAGCGAAAACCTTTTTCTCATTTTCTAAGAGTGATGATACTTGGAATGATACCAGTACAAAAATAGCGTCGAAGTCTTGCCGGAATATCAAACAAGAGGCACAGGGGCCTTGACGTTTGTCAACAGCATTGCAAAAAATCAGCTATAAATGTGTCAGGGAATGTATATACTCCAAGATGCATTATCATGAAAAGATGTAGGCCTATATCCTTTATATCGATCATTGGCATTTATATTATTATGTTTGGTTCCCATAATACATTTTGCTGATTTTACACACGTTCTGAAGCACTGCACCTAATGAAATATGCTTGACAAAGAATCATTTCACAGGACTACAATGTTAATATTACAAAAGTGCAATTATTACTTCTTCTGCGACTTTTATAATGCCCCAGTTAGCCTGGAATTTTCACGAAATCTTTAATTTTAATTCTTCTGTCTAAAATAGGCCTAACAAAGTTGTACATTATCAGCTTTTATTGTTTCTTACTCAGCCATGAAATATACAGTAGCCCTAATCCATCATTATCACATGTGGACGTAATGCACTTTCACTGCACCCTCTTACGTAATGCCAATTATGGAAATCACAATAGGCCTACACAAGTATGCATACTTTTAGGTGCATCCCAGCAAATACGATACGGCGAACAGTGGATCAACACTCAAAGGTTTAGAATTTCAGAAGTTTAGCCAGACCAAATATAGAGTTAACTCTATGGCAAGACACGTGTGATTGTACTCCACCGGTATTGCCTCATTGTAGTAGTCAACGCGATTCGTACAAAGCATAATCTCATAATATATTACACTGGCTATATACGTTATACTTTCCACAGAAGCTACATCGACTTAATGTTAGTTTAATGTTGGGCCAGCAGTGCAGACGGTGGACTAGCATTAAAACAGGGATAACTGGATATTTAGTTTATTGTTGTGCCGCCCTCTACGTCGTTTACCCAGCATTAAAGGAACATCATTTATTAATATAATATTACTATTTGTAAATTCAATTCAAAATAAAGTTATGGCTTTGGTACCACACATTTTAGTAACTTCTAATTAGATCCCTATTAGCGTGATATTTAGGCCTTTATTACAATGTGATGTTGAATAATCAGCTTCCATCGATAGGGTCCATAATACAAGAACATAAATTAGGCCTACTATTTGTGTTTTTAGCATAGACTTAGGTTAAAATCTACGTTCAGTTTAACTTGAATATAGCCCAAACATAGGGACGCAGACGGTTAATATACGGCAATATAAATAGTTAAAATTATATGTATGAGATTGGTACTATTACATATTCAGAGCCCGATTTATAAATTGGAAAAAGGTTCGGAGGGGGGGGGGGCATTGGCTTCAGACGATGGGGTATGTGACCCATTATTATTTCAAAAGGGGGGCATTTTCCCAACAACAAATAAAACACTTAAGGGTCATTCATATCACCCCATATTCCCTATTAAACGTTCATCAGGTGTTCATGCTAATAGAAATATCAAAAGATTCATATTGGCGGTTATGCTATTATTAAAACCGGAAGAAGAAAAAATGGTTTAACATTCAGCGTCACCACGCACTCACATGAGTTAATATCACTAGTGTCAATCAATTGCGTCAACAATATCGAGTGTTCAATATTGGAGTCGATCACATAGCTTGTGTGCTACTCATCGTCTTCCTCGGGTGCTGTCGGATCTCATCCTGGGGCAGTGTCATCAACTTCCTCTGTTGTTGCCGCTAGGCCTACACCTAAATCACCTTAAACCGCTAAGCGCGACTGCAGTCGCTTTAATCCGTTTTATTAGCCATTAAAACATCAAGATTTGTAAATTGCTTAGTCTTAAATTACAAATTAATCAAATACGAGTTGTTTTCTCCCACTTAAAGTTGTGGGTCAAGGTAGTGAAACACAACTCCAAGTGTGTGAAAATTTAAATTATTTAATTCAGCGGTTTAAGGGTTAATATATTATTATTATTAGTCACAATGAACAAATTTTCTACAATATTTGCTGTACAAAATAAATTTGTAGGCCTATTATTATTCGCTATATATTGGTCCATTTTTTTAGGATTTTTTTGCATTTGATTTTAATGGCATATATAGTCTAAGTCTATATTGACATCTACACCACGTTCAAGGTAGAGATTTCCCTTTGAAAATACATTGATAAATGCGGATACAACAGGTGTGGCGAAGTTACTTAGCCCCATGTGGCGAGGTTACCAAAGCTGTGGCGAGGTTACTCAGCCTTCTGTGGGGAGGTTACCAAATCTGTGGCGAGATTACCTGTGGCGAGGTTACCTTGTGGCGAGGTTACAGTCAGGTTACAGGTGATAGTCCAATATTTCGTTGGAATCAGCAACATTTCAACTACATTTTGGTTTCAGTAGCTCGTTTTCTGCCATACTTCATTTAAATTGTATTGGTAAGCATATAGGCCTATGTTTTGGATAATGGGATGCCGAACCTTAACTTTGTTCTAACAACGCTGAATACTAATACTGAAACTAATACAGCGATACACAGCTCAGAATTTGACAGTGTGGGCCGTAATGGGCATTTATTGGCGGCAATACCATGTCAAAAATAAAAAATACGGAAATTTCGTCTCTATATCTAGCCTAACTGGTAAATGCACAGCACAAAAATTAAAAACACTTTTGCAGCTCTATTCTATGGACATGTTTACATTATATGGTCATATTAATAAGCCAAAATAGAATCACTGATTTTTTTTATGATTTTAACCTGAACCAGTCCCTTTAATTCAGCAGGCAGGGCCTTATCTTCAAAAATCCTATGGCCCACTAGAATTAACTTGTTGCGTCAAAAACAAAGATATTGCTCAAAGTGTGGCGCAGCGATAGAATGATGTTGGGCCAGTTTTATTTTTTGTGAAAATCCCACAATTAGGCCTACTCTTTCTAAGTCAGGCACTGGGTATTCTTTACATCAGGCGCCAGAAACACCAGATAACACATACATTGGCCCAATGCTGATGTAATGCTGGGCCACTGTCTGCGACGCTTGGCCAATATTATTCCAATCAAAACCGTTTACGGTCTAATCACTATATTTAATCAAGAACATATATTTTATCTGAACACTTCTTAAAGACGAAAGTAGGCCTACCTAACCTAGGGACCCCAAACGTTATATTGGACATATTCACAAGAGCTGGTGCACAGAAATGTCAACCTACCGTTTCTCACACACAGCACCCCTATCTCCCCTAAATAGGACACAAACTCGGCAAAATAAACTTTATAAATAAAAATGTATAGTTCACCATACTTTGTCCCCTTTTCATGTCAGATGGTCGTAATGAAAAGGTTAACTTACCACATGATCGGGCATTGCAATAAATTACATTATTCGGTCATTTTTCAAACCAGAAGTGTATAAATTATATCAATGTGCAATGCCTTTTACTGCCGAGTCAAAAAATCTAATTTTAATAATACAACATTTGCAATTTTTGGAGATAAATATCTTAGCCAAGACCTAATTGTTATATTGCGTAACATAACAGGGTTGTGTCAAGTGGGGCAGAGAGGGGTGGCATTCATGAACACCTACCCAGCTATCACGAGGCATTGACCAAATGTTGTTTTAATGTTGTGCCGACGTCGAAGACGGCGGGCCAGGATTAGAACAACATTGGGTCAATGCCTCGTGTCTGCTGGGTTGCGGTCACAGCTGATCAGCAAACTCGGAGTCATTGACACAATGTTAGCCTGATAGTGACCCACCGTTTACAACACTGGGCCGGCATTAGCCCAGCATTGGCATACCAGTATATAGGCCTTAACAAGATAAACGTTCACCCAATGCTAGCTTACTGCTGGCCCATCGTCTACGACCACGGCTCAGCTGTAAAACAGCATTGGCTAAAGGTCTCATTTTTGCAGGGAACACCGGCAACTCAATACCCTGACACAATGTTGGTTCAATGTTGGAAGAGTGTCATAGATGATGGCACAACATTTAACCACATTGGGTCAGTGCAAGCCCAAAGGAGGCAGTGACATCAGCGGAAAGGAAGTATATACTTGATTTACAAGTGAACAAATACGGCCTTTTGGTAGCGCTATGGCAGGAAGAGACGGGACGCCAGTTAAAAAGCAGTAAATGCCTAGTATACCAGGGAGCAGATATTGCCTTCTGACATTGCACAGACAAAACAGATAGTAACGGAAGTTAATGACAGACGTTTGTGTGGAAAACCAGCTTAAAAGTTTGTCGAGTCGACAAACTAAAAACATATTTTTAGGTACCACTTGAATGAGCTGTTGAACATATGAAGAAAATTGCAGTTGAAACTATAAAATATTCAACAAAACATCGATAAGACCCAATGAAACTTTTATTATGTATCCATATAAATATGGTCATCTTTTTCTTCGCTCCATCGTCATCAGAAATTTCTGCAAACGAAAAAATCCCTGATTAGTTATAATCATCATTTATATATATATGGTAGACTTCCCATGAAAGTGATGCATTATTTTGAAAAAGTTCATTTTCTCAATATTCAAAATAAACAGCGCTTTTATATTACGCATTCTGAAGCACTGCACCTGCACCTAATCAATAGCCAACACATTGTTTTTGTAAATTTGTATTTTTTTAATTTGTATTTTTTGAAAATGTAAAACTCGTATAACGTATCGGAAAATTATACATTTTATTCCTTCCATTGAACACCACGGGGTGTGGAAATATGTGTAACCCTGCGAATTTTAAATAAAGAAATGGCAGCTGTGGAATTCCATGAAAGCACAACCTTGTCTAACAGAATACAGTGTACGTGACAGTCCGATTTTAGTGGTTAATGTAATTATCTTGAAACGTTAGCAATGTTTGAATATTTAATAATATTCTACAAATTATCACAGTGCTACATTTCACTGTGTAGGCCTGGAGAATACAGGAGTTAATTTAATATCTATGATGCATTGTCATGTCATGACATGGCAATATGTGGACGATATACGGTAGTTTAAAATATTCTTATGTAATAGAAGAGCCACCAGAGACTGATGACATGATCATTCGTAGGGTTACACAAATGTTAGGTATTCGTAGAGTTACTATCCACAAGAGAAAAACGTAAAATGATTAAAAATATATATTGTTCTCATTGCAAAACAGGCCAATAATAAAGCTAACATCATGGCGAGCACTTAAGGTGTAAAAATCAGAAGTTAATGATATTTCTATCCAAAAAATAAAATAAATGTTTTTACAACGTTTGCAAATTATTTTAACTCACCAATGCAAAGGCAAATTTACTGTTAATAATTTACTTTGTTATACATCATATTAAAAAATATATCTAACGTGTGTTCTTTTGTGTATTACAAATAGTGGAAATATTAAATTACCGGTAAGCATATTATCAAGCATCTAAAAGAGTTCACCACAGTGTGTAATCGTAAAGTTACCAATTTCACAAATAGCTTCTATAGTATGTTGTGAAGTTTAATTGGCATTGGAATACCTTTCTCTAAAAACACGATATTTTTCAAAAACAATATATACAAGCAAGCAAAAACAAGTGGTACTTTGAAACGTGTGTGATACAATAGCGCCAAAATCACTGTCTGACTTCACCAGTTGGAAATACATTAAATTATTTGACAAACAAGAATACATAAGTCCAGGAGCTCCCGCTCCGAATTAGAATTTGATTTAAGCAATTTCGTGTAGGGTTATCAATGTAGTCCTAGGCTGGGTAAAAAATCAAGATGCAAGACAACTAGGTCTAAGAGGCTCAGTCTAAGAGTAAGTAAGAACTAGAGTCTGTCAGAAATTGCAAACCTCCATTGAAATTAATGATCCTAATCAGTATGCCAGTACTGGTCTACCTATCTGGCACGGTTTACCCGATATCAGGCCAATCAAGGTAAGTTATTGCTGATTTACGGTCATTTCAAATTCGATAGACTAGTTAAAAAATTTCAGGGTGCATCCTCCCACGAAACCTCACATTTTCTTTTGTAGTAATTATTTGTTTTATAGTAATGGTCTAGCTATCTAGCACAGTTTACCTGATATCAGGCCTATCGAGGTAAATATTGCCATCTTTGGCCATTTTGAATTCGATAAAAGTTAAAAATTTCTAGGGTGCATCCTCCCCCGAAAAATCACAATTTTGTTTTATAGTAATGGTCTAGCCATCTAGCATGGTTTACCAAATAACGGCCATGTGAAAGTGAATAATGGCCCAAAGGCGGCCATTTTGAATTTGATCAAGTCGAAGTTTTTCAAGATGCATCCTCTCCTGAAATCTCACATTTTATTTTATAGTAATGGTCTGGCCATCTAGTACGGCTTACCAAATAACGGCCATGCGAAGTGAATAATGACCGATGGGTGGCCATTTTGAATTTGATAGTCAAATTTTTTCAGGATGCATCCTCTCCTAAAATCTCACATTTTGTTTTATAGTAATGGTCTAGATAACACGGTTTACCAAATATCAACAATGTAAAAGTTAATAGTGGCCGATAGGCGGCCATTTTGAATTCGATTGAGTCAGAAGTTTTTAAAAGGCATCCTCTCCGGAAACGTGACATTTTGTTTTATAGTAATGGTCTAGCTATCTAGCACGGTTTACCCGATATCAGGCCTATCGAGGTAAATAATGCCGATTGTCGGCCTTTTTATTTTGAAAGAGTTAAAAAATTTCAGGGTGCATCCTCCCCCGAGAACTCATAACTTGTTTTATAGAAATGGTCTAGCCATCTAGCACGGTTTACCAAATATCGGCCATGTGAAAGTGAATAATGACAGATAAGCGGTCATTTTGAATTTGATCAAGTCAATTTTTTTCCAGAAGCATCCTCTTCTGAAATCTCACATTTTGTTTTATAGTAATGGTTTAGCTATCTAGCATGGCCTACCCAATATCAGGCCTGTCGAGGTGAATAATGGCTGATAGGCAGCCATTTTAAATTTAATCGAGTTGAAGTTTTTCAAAATGCATCCTCTCCTGAAAACCTTACAATTTGTTTTATAGTAATGGTGTAGCTATCTTAAGCAGTTTTTGTGATATTCCGCAATATCAGGCCTGTTTTATAGTAATGGTCTAGCCATCTAGTACGGTTTACGAAATAACCGCCATTTTGTTTTTCAAGGATTCATCCCAAAAGTTAATCAGATCATCAGAAATACCTAGAGAACAACCATACCAAATTTGAATGCAATCCAACCAACGGTTCATAAGTTATCGAGCCCACAAGCTTTTCAGGCAGCCATTTTTTATTAAATGGCCGCGGCAGCCATTTTGTTTTTAATGAATCATCCCAAAAGTTAATCAGATCATCAGAAATACCTAGAGAACAACCATAACAAATTTAAACGCAATCCAACCAACGGTTCATAAGTTATCGTGCTCACAAGCTTTTTAGGCGGCCATCTTGGAAAATGGCCGCTTATGGCTT
This sequence comes from Flabesymbios commensalis, assembly GCA_964017125.1. Lineage (NCBI taxonomy): Eukaryota > Metazoa > Annelida > Polychaeta > Terebellida > Flabelligeridae > Flabesymbios > Flabesymbios commensalis. The sequence goes on from OZ024902.1 coordinate 106,214,371, forward strand.
ATGGCCAAAAAAAAAAATATGGGATGAATTGCCCAGGCACATAGGTCATGTCTGTAAAAAATAAAACAAAATTCATCAGTTAACTTTTTAGTAACACCCCCTATATCAATGTTTATGTCGGTATCGAATCTGTTCTGAAATGTGCAATGATGCAGGGTATTCGTTTGCACGCGAAAACTGTTAAATTTTCCAACCTTACATACAATGTTACGGTAGTCAGCATGATGATCATACAGTTTTATTGTCCATCAAATGAAATATGACCATGGCTAATCAAGCTAATTTTAATTTGTTGAGTAATGTTTGAGGTATCAACAATAAAAAGAAACGTTTATCAGTATTTCAGTGGTTAAATCAAAAACAAGCAGATATTATATATCTTCAAGAAACCTATTCCCCTCAGGGCTGTGAAAACCAATGGCAAAAGGAATGGGGAGGAAAAAAATATTTTTCACACGGTACAAACCACAGTAGAGGTGTCGCTACTCTGTTTCGAAAAGGCTTTGATTGTGAAGTTAAAAGTTCTGAAAGTGGTGATCAAGGTCGCTAGATCTGTATTGATGTTTTACACAACGAAAAAATATTGTTGCTCATAAATATTTACGCACCAAACACCATTAATGAACAGATATGTTTTTATAAACAGATAAAGCACACAATGTCTCGTAAATTATGTCAAGAATCAGATTTATCAGTATTTTTAGGAGGCGATTTTGATGTGATCTGTAACTCTGAACTTGATAAAAGGGGAGGGTTGAAAGAAACACGCACTGGAGTAATTAATATTATAGAAGATATCAAAACTCAGTATAATTTATGTGACGTATGGAGAATAAAACATCTGCGACAACGTAGATATACTTGGAAGCGCTCTAATCCATCTATTCAATGTCGTTTAGACTACTGGCTAATCACTGAAGAAAATTTGTATCATATTAAATACTGAAATTATCCCTAGTATTAAATCTGATCACTGTGCGGTGACACTAGAGTTTCAGGAAGTAGAGACAAGAGTGAGGGGTAAAGGCTATTGGAAAATTAATTCATCCATCCTTGATGAAGAAGAATACATAAAACAGCTTCAGGCTAATAAAACAAGACTACATAAGTCCAGGAGCTCCCGCTCCGAATTAGAATTTGATTCAAGCAATTTTGTGTAGGGTTATTAATGTAGTCCTAGGCTAGGTCAAAAATCAAGACGCAAGACAACTAGGTCTAAGAAGCTCTGTCTAAGAGTAAGATAAGAACTAGACAGTCTGTCAGAGATTGCAAACCTCCATTGAAATAAATGATCCTAATCAGTATCCCAGTAATGGTCTACCTATCTGGCACGGTTTACCCGAATAGCATCTAACATTTGCAAAATATTGGGCATGTGAAAGTAGATGATTGCCGATAGGGGGGCATTTTGAATTTGATCGAGTCAGAATTTTTCAAGATGCATCCTCAGCTGAAATCTCACATTTCATTTTATAGTAATCGTCTAGCCATATAGCACGGATTTACCAAATATCGGCCATGTGAAAGTGAATAATGGCCAATAGGCGGCCATTTTGAATTTGATCGAGTCTAAATTTTTTAAGATGCATTCTCTCCTGAAATCTCACATTTTGTTTTATAGTAATGATCTAGCCATCTAGCACGGTTTACCAATTTTTTTAATTTTATCGACTTGAAATTTTTCAAGATGCATCCTCTCCTGAAATCTCACAATTTATTTTATAGTAATGGTGTAGCTATCTTGAGTGGTTTTCATGATATTCCGCAAAATATTTCAGTCGGATTTACGATGTTATAAATTAGGTCAAAGTGCTGGGTCAACTTCAAGGTCAAAAAACCTGAAAAGGCACAACTAGGGACCTTAGAGAACATGTATGTGCAATATGACTGTCATCGGCCCAGTACTTTTCAAGATCTGCTCCGGAAACGAAGTGTGCGTAAGGCACAACTAGACTTCCTAGGGGTGTTGTGTGTAAAATTTGAAGACAATCGGACAAGTACTTTCAGAGATATGCTCCGGAAACGAATTGTTTACGGACGGACCAACGTCGTAACATCATCATTTTCTCCTCTGCGACCTTGCGTATTAAATTCAGATTAAAAATATTTTAGCCTGTCCATTAGCCACCTGGAAGTAACCCACATACCTAAAATTGTTATCCTAGCTTAATTTTTTACAAAGTTATAGGCAAAAGAAGAGGTAAAAAAAAAACGGAGGCGGAATCCATAGCTCCCTCCGTCTCACCTACGGTGACGGCGGGAGCTAATAAAATGGTTACAAGAATTTAAAGATATTGAGGATCCTAGAATGATATGGGAACTCTTTAAATACAAAATTAGGCAGTTTTCAATGCTGTAATCCAAAAACAGAGCTAATGTACAGAAAGATAATGAAAATAAATTAGAAAAAGAAAGTCTTAGATTACATAAACAACTAGACCAAAAAACAGATAATCATGTACGGATAGTTATCAAAAGAGAAATATATCAAGTTAATGAGAAACTAAAAGAGGTGGATAAAGTGAAAACAGATGGTGCGATTTTTCGCTCAAAATGCCAGTGGTATGAAAATGGTGAAAAAAATTCAAATTTCTTCCTGTCATTAGGAAAAAACAATCATTCAAAAAAAAAATATGAATAAATAGCAAAAAGATGATGGCACTATAACTACAGATCCCGAAGAAATTTTTAACATGCAAAGTACATTTTATAGTAATTTATATACATCTAAATAAAAAAAATAAAAAAATAAAATAACTCGCTTTCTAGATAAGGTAAATCTACCTAAAGTGGACTCCGACATTTTTGCAGGCTATGGCGATATAATCACTATCAAAGAATGTTATGAGACATTAAAAACTTTTAAAAATAAGAAAAGTCCAGGGAACGACGGACTGACTATAGAATTTTACCGAAAATGCTGGCCCCTTTTTGGCACAATGGTCGTTAACTCATTTAATTGTTCTTATAATTTTGGACAATTGTCCACATCTCAAAGACAAGCAATAATTACACTAATTGACAAAAAGAAAGACCGTATTTTTCTGAAAAACTGGCGTCCTATATCCCTCTTAAACATTGATTATAAATTGCTTTCTAAAACACTTTCAAATAGATTGACACCAATATTATCGACCATTGTACATCCAAATCAAACAGGATTGATGAAGGGAAGAAATATTGCTGAGAATATTCGAATTTTATATGATACTATTTATTGTACAAAGAAAGCCAAGCAACATGGTATTCTATTAGCTTTGGATTTTGAAAAAGCATTTGACTCTTTAAAATGGAATTTATATTTTGTATATTAGAGAAGTTCAATTTTGATAAGTTTATAAAATGGATTAGATTATGATATATCCAGCTGTACTATTAATAATGGAACATCTTCAGGTTATTTCTCTATTACAAGAGGTGTAAGACAAGGAGACCCAATGTCTCCATATCTTTTTATTTTATCACTGGGAGGGTTAGCGCAGATGATAATAGACGAAAGTCAGATAAAGGGATTGGAGTTGCCTTGCCGATTGGAGTTGTGTCACTGCTCCTATACGCAGACGATGTCACAGGACTAGTGGCAGATGTAGAGTCTGTTAAACTATTTTTTACCATTGTTAAAATTTTTGAACAATACTCAGGATTAGTGCTGAATATGAGTAAAACAGAGGCACTTTGGATAGGAGAAAATCCAAGCTGTGAATTAAACTCCATTGGTGTATCATGCCATAAGCAAGCCATTAAAATAATGTTTATATCAAATGACATGGATTTGGCTATTGATTTGAATCTTAAAGAAAGAATTAATACAATTAGATCAGTGATTAACAATTGGAAAAAGAAGGAATTTAACTTGTGGTACTTAAAACATTTATAATTTTGCAGTTTCAATATGTTCTATCAGCAATACATATACCTGAAAAATATATCAAGGAAATTAATGACATTATGTTCTCCTTTTTATGGAATGGGAAAAAAGCTAAAATTAAGAAATCTATACTGTGCCAGCCAAAGTCTAACGGGGGTTTGAGTGCACCTGATTTAAAACTTATAATGCTTGCCTCAAGACTCCGCTGGCTGAAACATTATTGTAATTCAGAGCCCAGTTTTCGGAAAAAACTTTTAAAATTAAATTTAGGTGAGTTAGGTGTTGACTTTGATGTATTACTCCACTGTAATTTTGCAGAAGAAAATGTTGATATCACTAAGCTACAACCTTTCTACCAGAACCTTGTTAAAGCGTGGATAAATGTCAACGGTGCAGATAAAAAGCCACTGAGTGAACAGTGTATTTGGTACAATAAAAATATAACAACTTTAACTATCAATGTTATGAGCCCAGGCTTATTTAAGAGTGGTTTGCGTTTCTGTTCCTATCTTTTTAGGAAAACGGTGACTTGATTCCTTTTAAAATCTGGCAAGAAAGAGGCACTAAGCCAAGAGAGTATATTATATGGCATGCGTTGGTCAATAAAATATCAGTATTAAAAAAAAAATGGAATGGAACCGCAAATCAACTCTGAATGATAATGTATTCACCTGTATAGATTTATGTATAAATGATGGTACTTCTACTATAATGTTTTCAAATTCAACAACAAAACTGTTATATCAATGTTTGGTTTCGTGTATGTATAATCTTGGAGAAGTAACACCGAGAATTTTAAACTCCTTGTCTATAAAATCAATTTCACCAAAGGAAGTGTTTCTATGCCACTTCACTATTTTAAGGGATACCAAATTACAAGAATTTCAATTCAAATTATTATACGATATAATGATTACGAATGGTTGAAGCGTTTTGCGCTTTCAGAGACTGATGCCTGTACATTTTGTGGAATTAAATGTGAATCTTTTTACATCTATTTTGGAGCTGCCGTTGCGCAGCTGATTTTTGGAGTGAAGTTGAGAAGTGGTGGTTCACAATAACGGGGGAGATTATGAGCATAGAAAAAGATTGTATATTTGTTGGTAATTCTAATTTTACGGATCTCAGAATCATATTTTAATATTAGCTAAATACTGTATGTATGCAGCAAGGTGCAACAATTGCATGCAATCTGTTCAACTGTTTGTAGCAAAAGTGTATAATACATTAAACGTTGAAGAAAATATTTCCAGAGAAAATAACACCAGAAACAAATTTATTGATAAATGGAAAAGCCTGATTTAGATTTAAATTTTATTGAATGTTAGTGGTATTGTAAGGTTGTATGTGTCATGATGTCTTTACTTTATAGATTGTGTATGTTGTGCGTTTGATCGGGAAAAAAATTTACAATTGAAAAGAAAAAAAACAGCGGAATTTCCGACTGCCCGCCCGCCTGCCCGACGAGCTGACCGCCCGCCCGACCACCCACCTCTGGTGATCACTATACCCCACAGCCTTAATGGCTGAGGGGTAAAAATGCCTGTTTATGGTCGATGCCCCCTAAAAAATATATAGGAAGAATAGCCCAGTCACATAGGTCATATATAGAAAATATATTAAATGTGTGAAAAAAATCATTAATTAAAAAAAAATATACCCCCTAATGTAAACAAGAGCACACTCGACAATAGCCTGCCGCCATTATTGAACTTGAAGTCCTTATTGCGGCCATAAGGTCAAATTATTGACGTAAAATGACAATAAATCGGTCATTTTGAATTTTTTTCCAGCCATTATTGAACTTGCCCAAGAACTAGGCACTAGTAACATGCATAACAGATTTGAAGATGATACATGAAAATCTTTTCAGGTTATCGCGCCCACAAGGTCAAATTATTGACGTAAATGTGAACAAGAGCACACTCGATAATAGCCCGCCGCCGAATTATGATAAAGAAAGTAAAGACGAATGTCATCACGTAAATAACAACCCAAGATATAAATGGTATGTTAAATAAGATAGATACATGTATAATATGATATACTATATAATACTTGCATAGACTACAAGGTCAAATTATTGACGTAAAATGAGAAAAATCGCAATAAATCGGCCATTTTGAATTTTTTTTCAGCCATTATTGAACTTGTCCAAGAACTACTTATTAGTAACATGCATAACAAATTTGAAGAGGATATGTGAAAAACTTTTCAAGTTATCGCGCCCACAAGGTCAAATTATTGACGTAAAATGAGAAAAATCACAATAAATCGGCCATTTTTTTCTTTTTTTCAGCCATTATTGAACTTGTCCAAGAACTACTTATAAGTAACATACATAACAAATTTGAAGAGAATATGTGAAAAACTTTTCAAGTTATCGCGCCCACAGGGTCAAATTATTGACGTAAAATGAGAAAAATCGCAATAAATCGGCCATTTTTTTTTTTTTTTCTGCCATTATTGAACTTCTCCAAGAACTACTTATTAGTAATATGCATAACCAATATGAAGAGGATATGTGAAAAACTTTTCAAGTTTTCGCGCCCACAAGGTCAAATTATTGACGTAAAATGTGAAAAATCGCAATAAATCGGCCATTTTTTTTTTTTTTTCGGCCATTATTGAACTTGTCCAAGAACTACTTATTAGTAACATGCATAACCAATTTGAAGAGGATATGTGAAAAACTTTTCAACTTATCGCGCCCACAAGGTCAAATTATTGACGTAAAATGTGAAAAATCGCAATAAATCGGCCATTTTTTTTTTTCGGCCATTATTGAACTTGTCCGAGAACTGGTCATTAGTAACATGCATAACAAATTTGAAAAGGATACGTGAAAAACTTTTCAAGTTATCGCGCCCACAAGGTCAAATTATTGACGTAAAAGGTGAAAAATCGCAATAAGTCGGCCATTTTGAATTTTTTTTCAGCCATTATTGAACTTGTCCGAGAAGTGGTCATTAGTAACATGCAAAACAAATTTGGGAAGGAAACATGAAAAACTTTTCAAGTTATCGCGCCCACAAGTAAATGTTAACCCCGACGCCGACGCCGACGACGCCGAACTTCAATTGCAATAGCCCACCTTTTTTTAATAAAATTAAAAGGCGGGCTAAAAATCACGAAAAATCGGCCATTTTGAATTTTTTCAGCTATTATTGAACTTGTCCAAGTACTAATTATTAGTAACATGCATAACAAATTTGAAGAGGATACGTGAAAAACTTTTCAAGTTATCGCGCCCACAAGGTCAAATTATTGACGTAAAAGGCGAAAAATCGCAATAAGTCAGCCATTTTGAATTTTTTAAGGCCATTATTGAGCTTGTCCGAGAACTGGTCATTAGTAACATGCATAACAAATTTGGGAAGGATACATGAAAAACTTTTCAAGTTATCGCGCCCACAAGTAAATGTTAACGCCGACGCCGCCGGATTTCAATTGCTATAGCCCACCTTTTTTAATTAAAATTAAAAGGCTGGCTAAAAATAAACAAAATTCATCAGTAACCTTTTTAGTAAGAGCTAATACGCCTGAGGCGGCTGGGGCGCTGACGGAATAATGCTAAACACTATAAGCATCTGGCTATTATCGGTAATGCTTAATAATGTTAACTCTTGGGAGAGAGAAATGAGAAATGTAAATCTGTGTGTTATCAGCATACACATGATAGCAGATGTTATGCTTACTAATCACACCACTCATGATGGTTTTACATGACGTAAATAAGTGCGGTCCCAGGACAGAGCCCTGGGGGACACCGTAATCCGTCTTGAACGGTTGTCCAAGCTGATCTAGAAGTTCAACCAACCCTTTGCAATAGACACAATTTAAAGCAGTTACGGGGATACTGTACCAGCCAGACGATAGTTCAATGATAGTACTGTGGTCCCAGCCAGGTGTCAAAGACTGCGGCCAGTTCAAGCAAGACCAATGACGACGCCGAATTTCAATTGCTATAGCCCACCTTTTTAAATTAAAAGGCTGGCTAAAAATAAACAAAATTCATCAGCTACCTTTTTAGTAAGAGCTAAATTTCTGATACGCCCGAGGGGGCTGCGGCGGTGACGGAATAATGCTAAAGACTAAGCATCTCACTATTATCGGGGATGCTTAATAATGTTAACTCTTGGGAGAGAGAAATGAGAAATGTGAATCTGTGTGTTATCAGCATACACATGATAGCAGATATTATGCTTACTAATCACACCACTCAGGATGGTTTTTTATGACGTAAATAAGTGCAGTCCCAGGACAGAGCCCTGGGGGACACCGTAATCCGTCTTGAACGGTTGTCCAAGTTGATCTAGAAGTTCAACCAACCCTTTGCAATGACACAATTTAAAGCAGTTATGGGGATACCGTACCAGCCAGACAATAGCTCAATGATAGTACTGTGGTCCCAGCCAGGTGTCAAAGACTGCGGCCAGTTCAAGCAAGGCCAATGCTGTGGTCTTGTTGCTGTTAATGTTCCTACAGATGTCATTGTGAATTTGAGCAAGGTTTCTGTAGAATAAATAGGTTTATATGCTGATTGATAGGGGTTTGACAGGTTATTTTTGTCTAGATGGGACCACATGATTAGAAATGATTTTTTTCAATTATACTAGAAATGAAACAGAAGGTTTGAAACTAGTTTGTGAATCCTGCCAGTGCTGGTCCTCTTAGTGGATGCAAACAGCACTTCCATGGTCCCATTAATGGATCCAACCAGAGCTGATCCTGCTGCTAGTGGATCCTGGTCTCCTGTGGGTGCAGCTGTCTCCGATATCAGATTGTAAAAATTAATAATAATTTTTTTGTTGCTTTTGGGGCTGGTCCGCTTATATAGAGTTCTGTCAAAACTTGGGATCAGAATTGCAGGTCGATCAGATAACCGAATCTGACAACACATTATAGACAGGTAGGAAATCTCATAATTGTGCTTTCTTAAAATTCTAGAGGCATTTTGTCGGAAAAGTGCAGAAATCCTTTTTTTTACACAATGCGAGTGTGCTGAATCCAAATCTGGTGTATGACAAGCTGTACGGGTACTCTAAGTGATCCTAAATTGCAATAAACAAAATGGCCGCCAAAATGGTAAAATTATTCACACATCTACAAAGCAAACACCTTATGAATGTTGGTATGGGCCAAAATAGTGTTTCTAATACTAACAATTATTTTCAGTTTATGTTAAATTCTTAGAGGGTATTTTATAGCCATTTGTAAGGCTTTAAGTCAAATAAAGTTCATGATTGAAACCACATGAATGGTCTAGCCATGGTAAAACGCAAAAATGTTGAAAACCCTATGTTACTAATTAACTATTGTAATGAACTCTTATATATGTGTAGAATATGTGTAATTTCCGTGTGAACAAACACTAGTCCTATATTCTCCTATTATCACTCAAGCTAAACAGTCCAGCAATACTAATATTAGAGAATATAAGACTGCAGATCCCTAATTTTCTCCTCTTTTTTCGTGTTGCAGTCAAATATCAAAACACCATGTCAGCGACATGTATTTTGTAAATGAATCAAACTATTTAAACTAATAAAATCTATTGTCTTGTGTCGTCTTTATTGAGATGGATGGCGCAGGTACGGATCCAGGAGGGGGGTCACGGGGTCCTGACCCCCCTCCCTTTTAAAAATCTAGAAAGGCCTATACAACGTTATTTGCCACACAAAATTTCAAAATGTTCCCAGGTGGTGCTTTGAACGTAGCTGAGCTCCCCCTTTTCAAATGTTCGTATCCGCCCCTGGATGCATTTGAAAAATAATATTCATTATAAATGTAAGACAAAGTATATAATATCAGACGACATAATTTTACATTAAATTTACTCGCAAAAAACTGTGAAGAATTACTCCAATCACTGCTTGGCCCAAGTGTGTTATTTTACCCCTATTTAAATAACAACGGAACGATGGGCGGTGATTGCTGTGATTCCGTCATGTGATAGATTGTGAGACCGTCAATTCGTCAGGGGTATAATATTATACTTTGGCCCAATGTTGTTATCAACGTAATTTATGTTTAAACCTGAAGAGAGGCAGTACCACTGATCTTGCGCAGTGCATTGTTTGTCAAGAGAAGACTCGAGAGAGAGTGTCATGCGCCAGTGAGAAAGGTTTAGTCAAGTTGAAGGAATCTGCACAAGAGAGACAAAAGCACAGAGATGTTACTAATAGAGCGGCAATTGACAGAATTTCTTCTGCGTTTTGTACTAATCCAGCTCCACTGGTTTGGCACAAATCTTGCTATTCTACTTCACTAGCCCTACTCATATATCACGAGTGCATAAACAAATGAAGCTGCACTATCTGCTGCCAGTAGAACAACTACCGCGCCAGATACAACACCACCATCATTGCCATCCACAATAAGTTCCACGCATCCAATGAACTGGGAAGCTTGCATGTTCTGACAGAATGCCGATGATATGTCCAAGATGACAACACAGAAGATGAGTAGGCACATTCTAGACTCATCACGATTTGACCAGCTTGCAAACATACATCTTTCTGGAGTTATAGACTTAATAGCTTCAGAAGGAAAATACCATGGTACTTGCTACGAACAGTTCATACGAGACACATCCAAAAGAAAGGAGAACTCAAAAACAACTGATGTTGCTATGCTATGGCTTACAGATGAGCTGCGGTGTGCAGCTGATCAAGGTCTGGTGTTAGAACTGGCAGAAGTTTGGAGACATTATTGTGATCTGGCCGAGACTGGGCATATTATTATCCCAACATCCTTCTTTAGCCGAAGATCATCTTTCAGAGAAAAGCTTGAGCCGCATATCATACATTTCTACGAAATTATGCATAACCAAGCAGTGGAAGATAGACAGACACTCCTCATTCCCACCAAATATGCCCATATTCCAACTTCCAAATTAGCTACGAAAGAGCTGAAGTCTCCACTATTACAGTTCCAGCCAAAAGACGATGTTTTTGGAGATGGGCTAATGCTAAGATCAGATATAATGGCCCAACCCAGGTATGAAGGGTTCAACGTTAATGAAGATGAAGCCATATCATGTGTTCCAGAAAATGTTTACATGTTCCTGCGTCTGCTGTTTGGAGGACAGACTCTCCTTCATGATGAGCCAGTTACAGATGAGGACAACATTCCATCGAAGAATGAATGTCAACTGCAAAATATAATTTTGAGCATTGGCCAAGACTTGGTGTACAATGTCAGTGGAGGTAAAAAGTGGACTCCTAAGCATTTAGGGCTTGTATGTACTTTACACCAGGCTACAAGATCTAAAGGATTGGTGCAGCTTTTCCATAATGCTGGACATATTATTAGTTATGATAGTGGTCTACAAGCTGATACAGCGCTGGCAGAAAGTACGGACAAATCCATGAGCATCAATACAGGAGCTGTGATACCACCTAACCTTATAAACAACAGATTTGTCCATTTCACCTATGACAACATTGATATTAGTGATAGCAGTCTGAATGGAAAATATACCTTTCATGCCACACAGGTTGCTGCTTGGCAAGTGATATAGTGTTCAAGGATCTGCATCCATCATCAACAAAAACACTAAAAGTTCCTGACGTGGTGGAGATGGTATTATCATCTAAGTTTAGAATTGGTAGTGTAGAACCGCTACTAAGCCTGAACATGAAAGTGGACTGGTTCAATAAATCAGCTGACACTACAATTGTGCGGAATGCAGAAGCATGTGACATGGCCTTTTTTATTTCTCAGCATTTGGAAGAAGGAATTCGAACAGGATGGACAAACTTCAACAAAGTGAAAAGTATGGTAGATCCACCTTTAACAACAGTGTGGTATATGCCAATAATTCAAGCTCCAGGAAAGAGGAAGATGGGAAGTAACTGCCAGTATTGATGTCTCTGCCCCCAGTTTCCGAAGCCTGTCTTGAACTCATTTCATGTGGGTGCACCACCGCGTGTGCCAACGCACGCTGTAAGTGCAGGAAATAACGCTTACCATGTACAATGCAATGCAAGTGTAAAACTGGCGATCATTTATGTCGCAATAATTATACATTTATGAATATTGGAAATTATTGATTTCTCACACCATACTGTATTCACCAGAAATAGCCAACATTTTATGGATCATTGGTTGACTGACTAGTATAGCTTTGTGTATATAGTTTAATTGTGTTGTTTCACTGGTAATACTTTGTTTTTATCAGCATAGTTTCGAGTATTCGTCGCGTGTTATTTATTGACCGAACATTTCATTATTCTCATCAGTATTACTTCTGATTTTAGTTTGATTATTATAATTTTTATGTTAAAGTTATTGTTTATCACAATATTTATCACAAATGGTTCAGCAATTAAGCAAATATGTTGATTTCCTGTAGCCATATGTTTTTCTATCAGGATTATGATACGTACACCATTGTTATTACTTCAGTATTATAGATTTCCTATGTCAATGTTACTGGTTCTGTCAGTATTACTCTGCTGTCATAATATAAGTTAGTTGTGATATAATTTTACTTATGGTATGGCTTGAATGTTTATGTTAATGGTACTACTGCTACTTCAGTATTGTTAATTTGGTCATGTTTTTGTTTATATTAAGTTTACAAGGGGTATTGCTATTACTTTTCAGTATTATTCATTTATTTAGCAAAGTGACTGTTTATATCAGTATTATTCTTGGTATTATAGAATGGCAACATAACTACTAATATTTAATATGTTATCAGCTGAATGATCACAAAACACTATGCTCTAAACAATGTAGTGTGTTTTATTTGCTGCTAGTGGCACTAGTTATTAGTAATTGAAATAATTTCGTAGGCTAACGTAGAGTTGAAACATGCAGATATATGAATCACATTAAATTATATAGCTGGATCTCTGCATGCAGTGTGAAGTTTGTCAAAACAGGTGAATGTAACAAGTAAAACATTTAAATGGAGAAAAGCAAACTGTACAAGAATCAACCGATTTTCATTCTTTCAGTCTTAAAAATTAACATTGAATTTTCAGTTTAGAATTTGACGCATCATCATAATAATCTTACCTGGCTACAGTAAATACACAGGAAAACGTTTTTTTGTCATTACCAAGTCTTTGTATGTGTTTTAGAACACATTCCGAAGAATCACACTTTGTATTACGATGCTTGAGGTTGTAGTGTTCGGAGAAATAGTAAAAAAACGTATTATTTTGGCGGCCATTTTGTTTTTCCCCAATTTGAAGGTTTTTTAATGCTCTGTCGGCTTGTCATACACCAAAATCGGATTCAGTGCCCCTTAATTATGTTAAAAAAGTGGTATGACAACTTTTCCGCACAAATGCCTCTAGGTTTCTGATTTCCTCAAAACCCGTCCTGTCTATTATGTGAATGATAGGAAATTCAAAACTGGCCAAAAGTGGTCGTATTGCGCGATGGTTCGCTTTCTGAATCAGTCTGATACCGGGTATCCACTGTATACAAATACTTGATGTAAAGGCAATAACAAAACATTTTAATTTTTTCGGTGTATTTAACTAAGAATTACATAAATTTGTAAATTGATACATGTTGTGCAAATTATAGAAGCTCCTTTCAAAAATAGTTTAATTTATTATTAAATGATAAATCAGTCAGGTGCAAACAGCTGTCACACATTTCTTGTTATCAAAACAATTTTATTATCATGGTGTTTTCAAAATATTGTGCATATCCAATTTGAATGAATCACTGGTGACTGGTTGATAAAATATTCTAGTTTTACAAAAGTTCACTATTTTTAATTATTATGAATTGACATGCACTTACTTAGCAATGAGGTTATCCTTCATCGCCAATCTGGTGATGCAGTCATCAGATTCTCCCTGCAACACAAAAGTATAGTAGGTACACTTACATCTCATCCATTAGGTAGATGAACCATAATTTCAAATTCAGTTTTTCAGTAAATGTGACGCCTACAAAAAGATTCTACAACTAATACAGGCATATTCGGGAAAATCACTGGACAGCAACAACAAGCAGGCAAGTGTCTAGGTACTTTAAGCAATCACAACTGAATGAAATCACCACTTCCAGATATCACTTCACAAGAAAAACCCCAGATCAATGATTGAATGGTAACCAATGCAGCGGAATGATAACATAGGCCAATCAGTGCGAGACAGACTATTAGTGCTTAATGTCAAGTTTGCTGAATTATTAATGCTAATAGCAGATATGTTCATTCGCTTGATGACCCGCCTAATAAAGGGAAAAAAATAGTCAATATTTCAAACATCATACTCTTGCCCTGCTGTGTTGTCAGATATAGGCCTGGCCTATTTTTCAATCACTTCAAGCTAAATTTTAAAAACACAATAGAACGTGCATGTACCACATGTGTTTTACCCATTTTAGGCCACAGTTTTTTAATTTCCCGTTTTACGGACCGGCCGACCCTAATTTTCGCAATTTTAGAATAAAATTAAAATTCTAAAATGACCTTTTATTTCCGTCGACCTAACCCATCTTGTATTTAAATAAAAAAAAATAATAACCAAATTTCCAACGAAAACAAATAAAATAAATTTGGGGTGTTCAATACGGGCCGCGGGATTGCGCCATTAGCGCACAATTTGCCTAATTGTCTCACTGTGAGAAATCCCATTGAGCCAGTGGTGGCGCGTAGCTGTAAACATCCTTCTTTTTGGAAGTTTTTGTTAGTGATAGCCAGCCCTGGAAGCAGACAGCCGGGGGTTCTGATCATCGATAGCCAAGTATGAGACCTATGCATAGTCTAGAGTTTGTCGTTGTGTTCACATGGCTGCCCCATGTGACCGACGCGGGCCAATCAGGAACCAGCTTACTTCTAGATGATTCTGGGAGCCAATCACATGCACTGTATTAAGTGTATGTGAATGATCAATCAATTAACCCTTTAAGCCCTCACGATGCATTAAAGCATCATTTTATATCCTTGAAAACAGACCTAATTTTCCTACAACTGACGGTTTTAGAAGGGAAATTTCCATGAAACTCTTTTACCAATACATGGCAATTTTCTTTAATTGGTCACCCACTTCAAATCATTTTCATCCACTACAAGTAGAGAATTGTAACAGCAATTCTCGGCTTGTAGTGAATGAAGATGACAATGGTAAATTCAGGCTTGAGAGGGTTAAATTTAAAGATTGGTTGATGCTCGTTTGGACCATGTTCTGTTATGTTATGATAGTCAGAAGAAGTCATCCAGGGGAGTATCAAGCTGAAGGCGTGCTGCTGCTTGGAAGGATACTTCAGGCAGGCAGACCTGTGTGTTTTTAAGGCAGGCAGGCCTACTGAGCTAATAGGCCTTCACTAATTCCACTGCTGCAACAAACTCTTAACACTTCTGCAACACAAAAACTTCACAGCTTTGGAATTTGAAAACATGAGAGGGGGTACTTGCACCCTCTACCAGCTTCCCCAGGAGTGTCTCAAACTGGGACTACCACAATTTCAATACTGGTAGGCACTGGAAGGCACTATTTTTTTCAATCATTTGACAAGCCCATAATTTTTGGCCCCATTTTTTTAATACTGTATGGGCCACATGGCTCCCTCATTTTTCATTCTCTAAAATTTTCTATCTATGACCTTTCTTTTCCTGCATGCTGTATGCATGATGGCGTCTGATTGGCTAAGCCTAATCCCTCATTAGTGGGGATTTCTAATTGGTCTACATTGTTGAAGAAAATTACGCCGTAACCGAAATTGATATTTTTTTTATATTATTCTGTCCTCCTACCCTATTTTTTTTATGAAAAAATGAACAAGAGCACACTCGACAATAGCCCGCCGCCATTATCGAACTTGAAGTCGTTATTGTGGCCACAAGGTCAAATTATTGACGTAAAATGCGAAAAATGACAATAAATCGGCCATTTTAAATTTTTTTCCAGCCATTATTGAACTTGTCCGAGAACTGGTTATCAGTAACATGCATAACAGATTTGAAGATGATACATGAAAAACTTTCCAAGTTATCTGCCACAAAGTCTAATTATTGATGTAAAATGCGAAAAATAGCAATAAATCGGCCATTTTGAATTTTCTTTCAGCCATTATTGAACTTGTCCAAGAACTACTTATCAGTAACATGCATAAAAAAATTTGAAGAGGATACGTGAAAAACTTTTCAAGCTATCGCGCCCACAAGGTCAAATTATTGACGTAAAATGAGAAAAATCACAATAAATCGGCCATTTTTTTTTTTTTCGGCTATTATTGAACTTCTCCAAGAACTACTTATTAGTAATATGCATAAACAATATGAAGAGGATATGTGAAAAACTTTTCAAGTTTTCGCGCCCACAAGGTCAAATTATTGACGTAAAATGTGAAAAATCGCAATAAATCGGCCTTTTTTTTTTTTTCGGCCATTATTGAACTTGTCCAAGAACTACTTATTAGTAACATGCATAACCAATTTGAAGAGGATATGTGAAAAACTTTTCAACTTATCGCGCCCACAAGGTCAAATTATTGACGTAAAATGTGAAAAATCGCAATAAATCGGCCATTTTTTTTTTTTCGGCCATTATTGAACTTGTCCGAGGACTGGTCATTAGTAACATGCATAACAAATTTGAAAAGGATATGTGAAAAACTTTTCAAGTTATCGCGCCCACAAGGTCAAATTATTGACGTAAAATGTGAAAAATCGCAATAAATCGGCCTTTTTTTTTTTTTCAGCCATTATTGAACTTGTCCGAGAACTGGTCATTAGTAACATGCATAACAAATTTGAAAAGGATACGTGAAAAACTTTTCAAGTTATCGAGCCCACAAGGTCAAATTATTGACGTAAAAGGTGAAAAATCGCAATAAGTCGGCCATTTTGAATTTTTTTTCAGCCATTATTGAACTTGTCCGAGAAGTGGTCATTAGTAACATGCAAAACAAATTTGGGAAGGAAACATGAAAAACTTTTCAAGTTATCGCGCCCACAAGTAAATGTTAACGCCGACGCCGCCGAGCTTCAATTGCAATAGCCCACCTTTTTTAATTAAAATTAAAAGGCGGGCTAAAAAGTACACAACTCCTAGCTTTATTTTTATTTCGTCCTCCGACAGTCCAATCTGGACAAAAAAATCTGTAAAACAGGAAATTAAAAAACTGTGGCCTTACAGTCATGTTGTATTTTTTTTATTAAAAACGTGTTAGAAATAGCAGTACAATTTAAAGTCTGAAACAAAATTTTAGTTGTAAATAGTACTGCTCAATCATTTGAACATTTGTCAGAAATTTTCAGGCAATTGAGGGGGGGGGGGGGGAATTCCCCTAGGCAATTATTTTTAAAATTTGACAATTAGAATCACACCATATGCTTGACATCAATTATATTGCGTTATTTCTAACTAAGAAATTTCACCCGGAAAATTACCTTGGGAAATTTCCCCCAATCCAAGGGAAATTTTTAAGGGCCATTACCGGTAAATATGAGCAGTACTGTACTTAAAAGAGTCTCTTAGATGATAATTTATACTATGATACACATATGGAAATTAGTTTTTCCAGTTTGTTGAACACTAATTACATGTCAAAAAAGTCGTAGTTTCTCCCTAGAAGAAAGCTAGTACTATATACAGGTATACCTTACACAAAGTTATGAATCAATATTGATTATCACATACCATTCTTCTTATAGCCCCACAGATGGCATATGTTTTATATTGACTTGTCATACGTCCTGTAGTGGGATCAACCTGAAATGTAAATAATACCAGATACTAATTAAAAAAACAAGTCTTAACAGTAACAGTATGATCGGGAAATTTTATGAAAACCACTGAACTGTGAACAAAACCTTTTTACTTTGTGGTAATGCAGGTAATTGCCCATATACAAAAATAAGAGTGATTCAAACTAGCAGCTCCTGTGATAATGCGTTCACAAAGTATAGAAAAATTAGAAAAATGGTCTCCATTTTCTTGGAACTCACTGCATTGTGACGAAAATCTTTGGGCGATTCAACGGTGTCTGACTGTACATTCAGGACACTTATTCCATGCCAGTTGCACTAACTGGAAAAAAGAAATACTGTAAAATCCTTATTTCAAGTGGGATAAATATTCCAGCATTTTGCCCAGGGTCGTGAATGCAAAATTATGTTACTTCAAAATATTGTTCACCACATCTGTTTTCTTGGCAGGGCTTTACACCAACCGACTTGTAGCCTATTACATAATCGCAGGGGATACAGCGTGATGTGGCGAGGTGACAGAAGGCATGGTGGGTATACCCCTACGGCTCGGCCTCCCCACCTCGCCCGAACAACAGGCTGTAGTACGTCATCCACTGTGCAAAAAAAGTATCTGCTCACTTGTGAAGTGAGCGGATACTGCGGATACATTAGCCTCCAAAAAAAAATACTGTTTTTCTGGGTTTGACAGTTATGACAATACAGTGGTACCCCTGTTATGCGACCCCAGTTACTGCCACATAAAAACGGTCATATGAGAGGGGTGGTCGTTTGTCAGGGGCATGAATTATTTTGAACACCAGAAAAAAATGAGCAAAACACATTCTCTGTGTAAAAAAACGTTTTTATTTAGTAAGTGACTTTTCATTGACTTAGCTCAAATTATTTATTGCACTTAGGTTTAGAGGCAAAATGTCTTTTTGTTTACTTCTGGAGAATGAATGGTGGCCCCCTTACAAACGCATCCCTACTTTGGGTACAACAGGCAGCCGTAATTCTTCCCGGTAACTCCCGCAGTTTAGCCAGACAGCTTAGCTCTAGAGCGGTATTTCATCATTATCGCAGTCAACGCCATGCGGCATTAGTACAGTCAGCGTGTTTCTCACGGGAGACTCAATATATGCCGGGGCATCGTTGTGGATGGTGTGCCAGCATTAAGAAAGTGTTGGCTTAATGTTGGGCCATAGGTGCAGTCGGGTGATACAACATTGCTGTGAGCAGGCGACATATTCCCGCCAAACCTGATTACACAGCAAAAAACGATAGGATGATCCTGTGTCAGATTAATGTTAGGCCAGCGTCGTTGCAGCAGACAAACAAGCACTGGGTCGATGTGTCGTGTTTGATGGGCACTTCCTGGCAAATACACGAGACGTCAGCTTCCTGTTATTTGAATGTTGGTCCAGCGTCGCAAACGGTGGACCAACATTAAACCAGTATTGGCGAAATGCTGTTGGCCTGATTGTTAAATCGCTGCAAGTCCCTTTGTTCTTCTCGTGACGGTAATTAGGCTGACACTTTTAGTTCTACAGGGGATCAAAATATCGTCATATATATTATTCCCGTGACATCGAAAATCTGTTTTAAACGTTATAATTCAACACTCAATTAGCATGATTAATAAATGTATTAGTATATTTGAGTTTGGCTTTAATGCATCTGGTTTAGATGCGCATAAACAAGGTTAGCCCAAAGCTATAAATCTAACATCAAATCAATACCGGCCGGCTGTGTCTACCGAGAGGACAACACCTGGTAGAAAACTGTAATATAACGTCTTACAAAGCCAAGAGGCAGTAACTACAAGTGATTACAAGTGAACAGTTAATGCCTATTAGCTTTCCACGGCACCATTACCGCCCTCCGCTCTGAACTCCTACTGCTCTAGTTAAGACTGTTATGACGACAATCTCAGCCCTACAGACAATAACAATACGGTGATATACAGTGATGTTTGAAATCATCTACCATCGCGAAATTTCATCAACATAACTAATTCTTTCTGCTTTCAGCCGACAAAGGTGTTGCAATTCACTGAGCTTTAATTTAGCTCACATTATTATTCACATTGGGACGCAGATGGTTAATTGACTTCATAATCGGGCGACAAAGCTCACACTAACGCAGGTGACGATACCGGTCTGTCAGTTGGTTGCCAGTCCCGGCAAACACTCCTATTTCAACCAGAAATCGTCATGGCTCACTCAGAATGCCTGGTTATAAACCGCCTCTTAAAAGTATCAATTTTTTTTAGATATTTTACCAAACATATTTCAAGTTATAAACCGCGGTCACTAACCGGCAATATAGGGTGATACCATTTTTGAAATAATGCAAGTGCTGTCATTATAGCACCCGCTGGCTCACAAGGGTGTCAATTTTGCGATAATCATTCTATCAACACCCTCGTTCCCCCAGCAGTTCGAGTGCATCTCGGCGTGACTTCTCAGCGAATTCCAGACGCTGATCCAACGTTGTTTTAGTGCAGGTTGATCGTCTCGTGTTTGCTGTGTTGTAATAGCAAAATGTAGGCTTTTACAGCCAACACTGGTCCTGGATCATTGCCGAACCAACATCGCATACACAATGGCCAGATATATGGGAGCTCATTTATACACACACAGCCGAAAACGGATCGTCTCACAATAATATTGTATCAAGTGTCTAAGATCGCACGTCATTGTTTATATAACACAGCCTACTTGCCAGTTGAGTGACGTCTCACATGCTAATTTTTCAGTCTTTTTTTTATAGTAATAACACCCAACGGTCGTTTCTGGGGAGGTAAGTGACGGCCGTCAGCCAAATTTTTGCCATTTTCAGACATTAAAATGTCTTCATGTAAATAACAGAAAGTACACAAATATATGGGTACAGAACGGGAGGGGGAGTGACGGTATGTCGTCGCTATGCTTGACGACAAGGGAGATCCGGGCAGAACAGAATAACAACCATAACTTGACAGACGTATCTTTTGATTCAAACTTTTGTTATGTTTTAAAATCTATTAAGAACACATGAGTAACATTATGAAATTATAAAATGTAAGCCTCTTCTCTCGGACCACTGCCATAAAATGTCACTGAAGACTGGAGCGTTAACAGTATACCGATATCTTGAAAACAAGACACGTTCATTTTTTATGACACAATTAATTATTTATTCATGGTTTAATTTTTATAATTTTTTATTTCTCCTCCTATTACTGGTAATAATGTGTTCATTGTTTTCCCGCAGTACATCTTGTAACAGAATGGGGACATAAATATGTAATGTTAAAGTGAAACATTCACAACTTGCATGTGATTTAGTAAGTATGTTGTTGATGAAGGTGATAATTTGATCTCTTTTATGACTCCTATGTGTCAGGTATATTTCCGGAAATTCATATTTAATTGAACCAATTAATTGTATTCAGTTTTGACATGGAACAAAAGCCGACACCCTGAATATTCAACTATTGCTAATTTGACACAAATGTATACCTAATTAGGCTGCCCCCGCCAAGGTGGTCTGCTTACTGTAATCCACACGGTCCACCGCTGCAGTTATTTGTTTACAAGATATTTACTAATCTAACAACTTCTGCTTCCTCATACTTCACATAGCCATCACATACCACTGGGGAATTGTTTTGGTGACATTTATGTTTAATATGTTAAAGCTATGTTAGCCAAAAATCTGATTAACTTTTGGAGGAAACAATTTCAAAATGGCCATTTGAATTTGAGTAATTTTGTGATATTTACTTAACTGAAAAAAACACAAAAAATAACCCATGACAAATTTTGCACTAATAAAATCCAAAGTGGCCGCCAGTCGGCCATTTTAATTTTTTCTCCTAATTATCTTGGAAAACTTGCATGATAGCTGATCTATGAACGTATGCTTCCTCATACTTCACATAGCCATCACATACCACAAGGGAATTTTTGGTGACATTTTGATTCCCATATAATCAACCCGTTTATTACTGGGGCCACAACAAATACATGTACTCGTTAGCGCATTTCAGGTAAAAGTTTCCAGCAGATCTTTTTATTTGGCAAATGTGCACATCAATGTCAGCCAATGATCTGATTAACCTTTGGGAGCAAACTATTTAAAAATGGCCGTGCAGCGGCCATTTTGAACTTGAATAATTTTGTGATATTTACAAGGCAAAATAGCTGGACCATGCTTATACAACAACATGTGGGGACTGACACGAGGATTAACCCATGACAAATTTCGCAGAAATAAAATGTAAATTGGCCAACTGACGGTCATTTTTTATGTTTTTTTTTCTCATTATCTTGTAAATCAAAATGTAGCATATTAATTAAAACGGTAATAAAATAACCTTGTGAAAGTTTGCTGATCTATTTCAAAATTAAAATGCCTGACTTGAATGATTTCATTATTAAGTTAATTATGTGCCAGAATCGCTTCGATCAAATGAATCAGAAGTAACAGTAACATGCTTTATATCAGCAAAAGATTTCTGTTCAGGTATATTTCGAATGATAAACATGACAAATGATCCGTGTCATTAGACTCTGTATGTAATATTATTTTTTTCTTTGCCCGTATCTTGGCTGTCCATGCCCGTATCTACCCTTGGAAACATCGTCACATGCCAGCAAATACGACACGATGAATCAATGCTGGAGTACTGCTGGTCCAGCATTACAAACGTTGTACCAACATTACACTATAATTGGGTCAACATCTCGTGATAGATGGGCATCATCTATTGTTTGTAAACAACAAATATGCATATTTGCTTATACGGGTGCATCAACCCCTGAAGTACCAAAGGGCAGAAGACAATTAAAAAGTATTGATAACTAACTACCAAATTATTAGATAAATGGAAGTAAACAACCGTCAATACTCATTTTTCTGATTTTTCTGATGTAACATATATGCAGTGCACAATTTTAGACCAAATTTCCAGTGTGGCAGAAGGACTCTCTCCTTTAGAAACCAGAGAGTCCCGACCAATTCCAAAGAGACCTTTTTTCAGGCAAGGCGCAAATTTTTTCGGCTAATTTGCGACTCAAATTCAACACGTGTGTGTTTGCGACTATTTGGTGCACCAGTTGTATATTTGCGCTGTACATGTAGTTGGTGCACACGACGTTTGCTTTACGATCCATTTACGAGCAACGTTTCGTTTGCGACTGTTTGGTGCACGCGGCCCCTTATCAACTCACACCATCATGGCGGATTTACGCCAGGGGGGTCCAGCACAATTAGTGGGCAGAGTTTCCACTCCTTCCATGGTCAACCAAACACGAGGCAATGACATAGTGTTGTGTTAATTGAGCAGCATTTAAATGAACAGCCAGCCCAACTAATCTAAAAGTCTGTAACGGTGGGCCTATGCTAAACCAGCATTGCATTAATGTCGGCAGACCAGCGTATTTCTAGCGGACACAATAGATTGACCCAGCGTTGCCTTAATGTCGGTCCATCGTCTACGAGGTTGGCCCAACATTAAAAGTATACCGCGACATCGCCTGCTCGCAGGATTGTGTCAATGTCACGCCACTACGATAGCCGACACTGGCCGAGTCATTAGCCTGATAAGGTGAGCGACGTCACAATGTTGAGTAAAAACAGACAGTGCTGGGCCGACGCTGTGTTACCTGCCAGTTTGACTGTGAACCCAGCAAACACAGGACATCTAACTAACGTTGCCTTGATGTCAGCCCATCGTCTACGGCCGGCACTACTACGATACGAGCCCAACATCAAAACAACACTGGGCAAACGTCCCGTGTTTGCTGGGGTAGCGGCGCGCATACAGGGCCTGACCCGGTTTGTGTCCAGGAAATAGGTCTTCATTCCGTCCCTCGTATTCTCTTTCAATATCAGACAACACGTGACCATTCATATAGGGCCTACTGGCGCCGTGGCGGGCAGGCCTGGTGGGAATCTGGGAGCTGCTCAGCAGATTTTACTACTGAAAATATAAAAGCAGCGTAGCCACCGGCCACGCAAGGGTGAAATGCCAGCGTGTCCTGCACTTCTGAAACCACGATCGGCCACGCAGACTCACCTCTAAATTGTGCACTGCACATGTATTGCCTTTAATAGGATCAATGTCATAATTACTCATCGTAATATGGTTAAATCATACTTGATATATGGTGAAAGCACTAGTTTCAACCCCCAACACCGGGGGACAGCACTGAGAGTGATTTCACGTTTTCGGAAGAGTTGACCATCTTATTGTGCATGGTCTTTGGTGTGCCTAAGATGTAGATCAGCAGCAGTAAGATTTTTTTTATCACAGGTGTGGCTATGGCGCTAGATGCTATTAGACCAAGGGTTAGATTTTCAAAGGCAATATATGTAATTGCAAAATATCTATATCAAATATATTTGCTTTGTTAAGTAGAACATCTGCTAGCTTCCCCCAGTTTCAAACTCTCATTGTGGCAATTTCTCAAGATTATATTGGTTTAGTTTGATCCCAAGGTAGGCATTATTCTCTGTAAAATCAATGGGCTATTTATAGGGTATAAACAGATCATAGCTCAACACACAGCTCAAAAACTGTCGACGCTAACTGTTGTAAATTTGACGACAGATCTCCTAATAACTCGGCAAATACAGAATTTATGCTTATTTAGAAAAAATGATTGACCAGTGGGCCTACTATAGGCTATGCGATGACAGAAAACTGGATCTATGGGACAGTGTTGTGGTTTTTGCGAAGATGTGAGTGATAGTCATTTGGGACACACAGGAAATGGACACAGAAAAACAGTTCCCAGAATCCGTTTTGTGAACCATATTAAAACATCATTGGAATGATTTCTAAAAAGGTAACAACACCCATAGATGTATCGACTATGGATCTGGGTCAGATAATTGTAACACCCAATATCCCTCTGTAATAGGCCAGTGTACAATATAAAAGCAACCCCCAATGGGTTTTCGAGAAATGCACTGGAAACATTACATTGCTAGTAATGTCTAAAGCTACCTTGGCCCAGAGATGTAGGTCAAAAACTATTTCAACTTAGGTCCTACCTCCTAAGAGGCACATCAAATGTGTGTGCAAAATGGGGACAAAATGTTCTACAGGCCAAACATCAGGGGTGATCTGCCACCCCCCCCCCCCCTTATTCAGAAGCAAGCTGAACTGGTGATAACATTTGAAGCATGTGAACTCATTCCAATAATGTAAAAATAAACCAAATTTCTTTGTAATTTTTTTAGACAAACCTGAAACAAAGATTCAAGTTAAAAAAAAAAGATTATACAACTACCTTCTTCACAATTTGAAAAAAAATTCGGTGTCACTCCCAATTTTTGCTAATCAATAAATTTTAAACAAAATTTTCACTTTAGTGTGTACTCACCTCTGCGAAATTGATCTGAATGGAAGCGTGGTCCTTTGCTCTTATAATTCGGTTGCTGGCCGAGCTGCAACATAGTTTGAAAAATACCATTAAACTCAGGTCTGCCTTCTTTGAACAACAAACTGCAATCCAATTTTGATGCTAATAAAACTCATGAGTTCCAGTTATGGTAACATTTAACTTAAATCACAAGTTAAATCCGATTTAGTATTCATTATAATTCTTATAAAATACAACGTGATGTGGAGACCAGGGCTAGACACCCAACTGATTTGATCCTCTTGCCCAAACTTTACAGGGCACTTCCCCCCCCTCCAAATTTATTACTTGCCCGACTGGCCACCTCCCCCCCCCCCCCTCCAACCCAATCACTCTCAATCCCCCCCCCCCCACCCAAAATTAGACCCTCCAGAAAACCCTGCCACAACATATTATAGGTACATCCGAAGAAGTCATTCTGGTGGGGTTTTTTCGTGTTTTTTTAACGATTTATGTGAGTTTGTGAGACACTGTAATAAATTAGGCATATTTTTTTTTGTTTCTTTGTTGTTTTTGCTCAGTATGACTGGTAGAAATTGAACCATCATTGTAGAATTTAAAAAGTTATTTGTTTTGAATGACACTTTTATCACCTGTTCTGGAGGTTCCCATCATTAGATTTCTTGCAATTACGAAAAACAATGCCAGCTCTTGCCTTTAATTTCATGATAGCTGCAACAAATGCTTGAACTGAAGAGGTACGTGGAACAGGCATGCTGTGGCCCCTTCTGATAATATTTTTACACATGTGCCATTTTTGTTGTTTTTTGTAAGAAAATGCAGAAAAATGAAAATAGAGGCCACAGTTTTTTAATTTCCTGGTTTACAGATTTTTTTGTCCAGATTGGACTGTCGGAGGACAAAATAAAAATAAAGTTACAAGTTGTGTACTTCTTTATTTTTTCATAAAAAAAATTGGATCAGGAAAAAAAAATCAAATTATGTTACGCCATTTCCTTCAACAATGACAGTAGACCACTTAGAAGTCCCCACTCATAAGGGACTAGGCTTAGCCAATCAGGCGACGTCATGCATACAGCATGCAGGAGAAGAAAGGCCATAAATAGTTAGTTTTAGGGTGCATGTGCTTCTCATCCTTACCAGGCTACCTGCACCCGGGCCCGGGCAGTGTTTAATACAGAATAACAAAAGAGGGAGCCATACATGTATCCCATACAGTGTTGAGAAAAAGGGGCCAACAATTATGGGCCAATATTAAAATACCCCCTCCCCCAGGGCTTGTTAAATGATTAAAAAAGTAGTGCCTGCCGGGCTACCAGTATTGAAATTGTGGTAGCCCCAATTTGAGACACTTAGCCCAAATATGCACTTGGGCATTAGACACTACTGGGGAAGCCAGTTGAGAGTGCCAGTACCCCCTTTAATTTTTTCAAATTCTAAAGTTTTTTGTTGCAGAAGTGTTTGAGTTTAATGCAGAAGTGGAATATCAGAAAAAACTGTTACAGATAAAGGGTTAAGATATGTCTCGAAGATTTACTAAGCGGTAAACCTAGGCCTATAGCACACATTCAACTATTACCAATTTTAAATGCTGGGACATTTTAATGTTGACAGGTAAATAGATCTATCCCCTGCTACATTTCTCATTAAATCAAAGTTATAATAACAGTCTACCAAAAACGTATGGCATGGCCAAGAATAAACAAGACTACATAAGTCCAGGAGCTCCCGCTTCGAATTGGAATTTGATTAAGTAATTTTGTGTAGGGTTATTAATGTAGTCCTAGGCTAGGTCAAAAATCAAGACGCAAGACAACTAGGTCTAAGAAGCTCAGTCTAAGAGTGAGATAAGAGCTAGACAGTCTGTCAGAGATTGCAAACCTCCATTGAAATTAATGATCCCAATCAGTATCCCAGTAATGCTCTACCTATCTGGCACAGTTTACCTGATATAAGGCCAATCGAGGTAACTAATAGCTGATTTAAGGTCATTTTGAATTCGATATAAACTAGTTAAAAAGTTAGGGTGCATCCTCCCCCAAAACCTCAAATTTTGTTTTATAGTAATGGACTAACATCTAACACAGTTTGCAAAATACTGGGCATGTGAAAGTAAATAATGGCCGATAGGGGGCCATTTTGAATTTGATAGAGTCAGAATGTTTTAAGATGCATCCTCAGCTGAAATCTCACATTTCATTCTATAGTAATCGTCTAGCTATCTAACACGGTTTACCAAATATCGGCCATGTGAAAGTGAATAATGGCCTAAAGGCGGCCATTTTGAATTTGATAAAGTCGAAATATTCCAAGATGCATACTCAGCTTAAATCTCACATTTCATTCTATAGTAATGGTCTAGCCATCTAGCACGGTTTACCAAATATCGCCTATGTGAAAGTGAATAATGGCCTATAGGAGGCCATTTTGAATTTGATCAAGTCAAAATTTTTCAAGATGCATCCTCTTTTAAAATCTCACATTTTGTTTTATAGTAATGGTCTAGCCATCTAGTACGGTTACCAAATAACGGCTATGTGAAAGTGAATAATGGCGATAGGCAGACATTTTGAATTTGATCGAGTCAATTTTTTTCAAGACGCATCCTCTCCTGTAATCTCACATTTTTTTTTATAGTAATGGTCCAGCTATCTAACACGGTTTACCAAATATCAGCAATGTGAAAGTAAATAGTGGCCGATAGGCGGCCATTTTGAATTCGATTGAGTCGAAAGTTTTTAAAAGGCATCCTCTCCCGGAAGTCACATTTTGTTTTATAGTAATGGTCTAGCTATCTAGCACGGTTTACCTGATATCAGGCCTATCGAGGTAAATAATGCTGATTGTCGGCCATTTTGAATTCGTAAGTTAAAAATTTTCAGGGTGCATCCTCCCCCGAAAACTCACACTTTGTTTTATAGTAATCAGGTAATGGTCTAGCCATCTAGCACGGTTTACCAAATATCAGCTATGTGAAAGTGAATATTGGCCGAAAAATGCGGCCATTTTGAATTTGATCAAGTCAAATTTTTTAAAGATACATCCTTATCTGAAATCACACATTTCGTTTTATAGTAATGGTCTAGCCACCTAGCACAGTTGACCAAATATCGGCCATGTGAATAATGGCCGATAAGCGGCCATTTTGATTTTTATCAAGTCAATTTTTTTCAAGATGCATCCTCTCCTGAAATCACACATTTTGTTTTATAGTAATGGTCTAGCCATCTAGCACGGTTTACCAAATAACGGCCATGTGAAAATGAATAATGGCCGATTGGCGGCCTTTTTGAACTTATACGAGTTGAATTTTTTTCAAAATGCATCTTCTCCTGAAACCTTACAATTTATTTGATATTAATGGTGTAGCTATCTTGAGCGGTTTTCATGAAATTCCGCAATATCAGGTCTGTCGAGGTGAATAATGGCGGATAGACGGCCATTTTTAATTTTATCGACTTGAAATTTTTCAAGATGCATCCTCTACTGAAACCTCACAATTTGTTTTATAGTAATGGTGTAGCTAACTTGAGCAGTTTTCATAATATTCCGCAAAATCTTTCAGGCGGATTTACCGATGTTATAAATTAGGTCCAAAAACCTGAAAAGGCACAACTAGGGTCCTTAGAGAACATGTATGTGCAATATGACTGTCATAGGCCCAGTACTTTTCGAGATCTGCTCCGGAAACTAAGTGCGAGTCAAAACGTCTAAATAGGTCATAGTTGTAAACCAAAAGTAGGTCAAAGTTCAAATACCCCAAAAGGCACAACTAGACCCCCTAGGGGTGTTGGGTGTAAAATTTGAAGACAATCGGACCTTCAGAGATATGCTCCGGAAACAAATTGTTCACGGACGGCCCAACGTCGTAACATTATCATTTTCTCCTCTGCGACCTTGCATATTGAATTCAGATTAAAAATATTTTAACCTGTCCATTATCCACCTTACGGAAGTCACATTTTGTTTTATAGTAATGGTCTAGCTATCTAGCACGGTTTACCTGATATCAGGCCTATCGAGGTAAATAATGCTGATTGTCGGCCATTTTGAATTCGTAAGTTAAAAATTTTCAGGGTGCATCCTCCCCCGAAAACTCACACTTTGTTTTATAGTAATCAGGTAATGGTCTAGCCATCTAGCACGGCTTACCAAATATCAGCTATGTGAAAGTGAATATTGGCCGAAAAATGCGGCCATTTTGAATTTGATCAAGTCAAATTTTTTAAAGATACATCCTTATCTGAAATCACACATTTCGTTTTATAGTAATGGTCTAGCCACCTAGCACAGTTGACCAAATATCGGCCATGTGAATAATGGCCGATAAGCGGCCATTTTGATTTTTATCAAGTCAATTTTTTTCAAGATGCATCCTCTCCTGAAATCACACATTTTGTTTTATAGTAATGGTCTAGCCATCTAGCACGGTTTACCAAATAACGGCCATGTGAAAATGAATAATGGCCGATTGGCGGCCTTTTTGAACTTATACGAGTTGAATTTTTTTCAAAATGCATCTTCTCCTGAAACCTTACAATTTATTTGATATTAATGGTGTAGCTATCTTGAGCGGTTTTCATGAAATTCCGCAATATCAGGTCTGTCGAGGTGAATAATGGCGGATAGACGGCCATTTTTAATTTTATCGACTTGAAATTTTTCAAGATGCATCCTCTACTGAAACCTCACAATTTGTTTTATAGTAATGGTGTAGCTAACTTGAGCAGTTTTCATAATATTCCGCAAAATCTTTCAGGCGGATTTACCGATGTTATAAATTAGGTCCAAAAACCTGAAAAGGCACAACTAGGGTCCTTAGAGAACATGTATGTGCAATATGACTGTCATAGGCCCAGTACTTTTCGAGATCTGCTCCGGAAACTAAGTGCGAGTCAAAACGTCTAAATAGGTCATAGTTGTAAACCAAAAGTAGGTCAAAGTTCAAATACCCCAAAAGGCACAACTAGACCCCCTAGGGGTGTTGGGTGTAAAATTTGAAGACAATCGGACCTTCAGAGATATGCTCCGGAAACAAATTGTTCACGGACGGCCCAACGTCGTAACATTATCATTTTCTCCTCTGCGACCTTGCATATTGAATTCAGATTAAAAATATTTTAACCTGTCCATTATCCACCTTACAAAGTTATAGGCAAAAGAAGAGGCGAAAAAAAACGGAGGCAGAATCCATAGCTCCCTCAGTCTCACCTACGGTGACGGCGGGAGCTAAAAACATCTGCTATCTGCATGGGCACCAAGAAAAACAGCAATTTATAGTCACATAGTAAAAAGCTGGATGGTTCTACCCGATAAGTATTCTTATTCTTGCTAATTTATACTGCAGATCAGTACAGGTCTGTAATAAACTGTCAGTGAAGGCCTATTTATAGCGCAGTAGGCCTGCCTGCCTTTAAAACACGCAGGTCTGCCTGCCTGAAGTAGCCTTCCGAGCAACAGCATGCCTTCAGCCTGATACTCCACTGGATGACTTCTGACTATTATAAGCTACATAACAGAACATGGTCCGAACGAGCAGCAGGATCAATCCATGTCAAATCAAACAATAGCAAAAAAATTATATCTCAGAACTCCCTTCAATTTTTTATCATTTACTTATTGGGTATATTTAAGCACATATGTGAAAAGAATAGTGATTTAAACAAATATTCCGCCTCCCTCACAAAAGTGATGTGAATGGCTCAGAGATAAAGTGATCCAAGTCCAAAACTAGACTTTTTTCTGTTTATGTCATTTTGGGAAAGTTAAATATATAGGAGATAATATACTAAAATATTTAAGCCATTCGTTTAAAATTGCAAGACTTATTAAACAAACTATAATTTTTCATTTTCAAAATTGATACTTCAGTTATATATAGGGACATTTTGACTTGGATCAGTTCACCTCTGAGACATACGTAAAATGGCTGCTGAAATGTTATAAAACACCCCTTCTATGGATCAATTTGTGCCAATCATTACGAAATCTTTACTGGAGCAAGATGACGAGACACTAGGTAGTTTCTATACTAATTTGTGACTTTTAAAGATAAATTTATATTTCTAAATTTCAAAAGTTTCTTAATAAAATAAAATGAAATAAAAATTGCCAAAAATGGGTTTTACAACATTGATAATTATATACCTGCGAGTAGGAAAGAATAATAAACACCAATGCAAAACTTCCCATATATTTCTAATTATGGACGTAACCATGTTGAATTAAAAATGACATTATTTTTTTTTTAATTGGTCTTAACTTTGAAGCCTTCTATAAGAAAATGAGGACTTGGATCACTTTACCTCTAAGTCATTCATGTGGGGGTGGGCTCGTTGACTTCAAAACTGTCACGCGCTTAGTATCTGGTCTGATATTCAGATGCCCCTAATATCAACAATTTACATGATAAAGACTTGAAATTTTCAGATTCCAGATACATTTTTGTAGTGAGTGTGATGATGTGAGTGTTAACTGTTGTTACTGAAAAGGCTAGGAGTAATAGGAGAAAACATTAGCCAAAATTGTTGAAAATGATCTGCGCACCTCATTTTGGTGGCCTATATTTCAAAAAAGCTTATTAGTAACCACTATATTGCTGAGTTCTTTTCAGCTGAGCTTAGTTTCTCCAAAATTTGTGTTTTACCATCTAATACTTTCACCCCAAAAATGAGGATGTGGATCAGGCGCCAGAATCACCATTTTTATCACAACATATAGCCTGTCGTTGGTTAAATAACATAACAAAAATCAGGATGGTGTTTTGTCTCAAAAGTATTTAATTACAAATTGAGATACCAACATTTTTGTAAATTCGACATTTCGCTACTGCATATTCTAAATGTCAGAATAGTGGTTTTCGGATAAAAAAACAACATATTATGTCCTTGTGTGTGCACAGTTAAATATTATCTCAGGGTAAACAGTTAAAATTTCAACACTACTGCTCCTTAAATTTTTCAAATTTGTAAGTGAAGAATATTAGTGATGTCCTCATGTTCGAGTTTGTATCATCTTCCAAATGATGTTGTGGAAGAAGGTGTTATGTATATGGCACAGAATATGAGCTTGTGATACCCAATACAGATAAAGAATATAATTTCTCCCTTTGTGAACATAAATTATTCAATAAGTGGCACAACAGTCGAAATTGTATTATTCTTTTCTTGGGAGCACTAATAAGTATGTGTTGCCTGCTCATTTATTTGGACTGCCCACTGGTATCCAGCCCTCACTCCCCTCCATCCAATGTTGTACAATGTCTGATGCACGGCTTGCAAAGCAATGACATTTTCATCTCAAGTTATTGATCATTACCATACATGTATACCCAGTAAACATTTTTCCTAAAATATGGTGTACGTTAATTCTGGAGCCATGTTTACAGTATAATACTTCAGCAAATAATGGGCTTCTGGGTCTGAATTTTTTGTACTAGTTGTCAGCAACATAAATTATATGATTGGAATAGACTACAGCAACATGTATGTGCAATATGACTGTCATAGGCCCAGTACTTTTCGAGATCTGCTCCGGAAACTAAGTGCGAGTCAAAACGTCTAAATAGGTCATAGTTGTAAACCAAAAGTAGGTCAAAGTTCAAATACCCCAAAAGGCACAACTAGACCCCCTAGGGGTGTTGGGTGTAAAATTTGAAGACAATCGGACCTTCAGAGATATGCTCCGGAAACAAATTGTTCACGGACGGCCCAACGTCGTAACATTATCATTTTCTCCTCTGCGACCTTGCATATTGAATTCAGATTAAAAATATTTTAACCTGTCCATTATCCACCTTACAAAGTTATAGGCAAAAGAAGAGGCGAAAAAAAACGGAGGCAGAATCCATAGCTCCCTCAGTCTCACCTACGGTGACGGCGGGAGCTAAAAACATCTGCTATCTGCATGGGCACCAAGAAAAACAGCAATTTATAGTCACATAGTAAAAAGCTGGATGGTTCTACCCGATAAGTATTCTTATTCTTGCTAATTTATACTGCAGATCAGTACAGGTCTGTAATAAACTGTCAGTGAAGGCCTATTTATAGCGCAGTAGGCCTGCCTGCCTTTAAAACACGCAGGTCTGCCTGCCTGAAGTAGCCTTCCGAGCAACAGCATGCCTTCAGCCTGATACTCCACTGGATGACTTCTGACTATTATAAGCTACATAACAGAACATGGTCCGAACGAGCAGCAGGATCAATCCATGTCAAATCAAACAATAGCAAAAAAATTATATCTCAGAACTCCCTTCAATTTTTTATCATTTACTTATTGGGTATATTTAAGCACATATGTGAAAAGAATAGTGATTTAAACAAATATTCCGCCTCCCTCACAAAAGTGATGTGAATGGCTCAGAGATAAAGTGATCCAAGTCCAAAACTAGACTTTTTTCTGTTTATGTCATTTTGGGAAAGTTAAATATATAGGAGATAATATACTAAAATATTTAAGCCATTCGTTTAAAATTGCAAGACTTATTAAACAAACTATAATTTTTCATTTTCAAAATTGATACTTCAGTTATATATAGGGACATTTTGACTTGGATCAGTTCACCTCTGAGACATACGTAAAATGGCTGCTGAAATGTTATAAAACACCCCTTCTATGGATCAATTTGTGCCAATCATTACGAAATCTTTACTGGAGCAAGATGACGAGACACTAGGTAGTTTCTATACTAATTTGTGACTTTTAAAGATAAA
Organism: Flabesymbios commensalis; assembly: GCA_964017125.1. NCBI lineage: Eukaryota > Metazoa > Annelida > Polychaeta > Terebellida > Flabelligeridae > Flabesymbios > Flabesymbios commensalis. The sequence goes on from OZ024902.1 coordinate 106,247,995, forward strand.
TTTATATTTCTAAATTTCAAAAGTTTCTTAATAAAATAAAATGAAATAAAAATTGCCAAAAATGGGTTTTACAACATTGATAATTATATACCTGCGAGTAGGAAAGAATAATAAACACCAATGCAAAACTTCCCATATATTTCTAATTATGGACGTAACCATGTTGAATTAAAAATGACATTATTTTTTTTTTAATTGGTCTTAACTTTGAAGCCTTCTATAAGAAAATGAGGACTTGGATCACTTTACCTCTAAGTCATTCATGTGGGGGTGGGCTCGTTGACTTCAAAACTGTCACGCGCTTAGTATCTGGTCTGATATTCAGATGCCCCTAATATCAACAATTTACATGATAAAGACTTGAAATTTTCAGATTCCAGATACATTTTTGTAGTGAGTGTGATGATGTGAGTGTTAACTGTTGTTACTGAAAAGGCTAGGAGTAATAGGAGAAAACATTAGCCAAAATTGTTGAAAATGATCTGCGCACCTCATTTTGGTGGCCTATATTTCAAAAAAGCTTATTAGTAACCACTATATTGCTGAGTTCTTTTCAGCTGAGCTTAGTTTCTCCAAAATTTGTGTTTTACCATCTAATACTTTCACCCCAAAAATGAGGATGTGGATCAGGCGCCAGAATCACCATTTTTATCACAACATATAGCCTGTCGTTGGTTAAATAACATAACAAAAATCAGGATGGTGTTTTGTCTCAAAAGTATTTAATTACAAATTGAGATACCAACATTTTTGTAAATTCGACATTTCGCTACTGCATATTCTAAATGTCAGAATAGTGGTTTTCGGATAAAAAAACAACATATTATGTCCTTGTGTGTGCACAGTTAAATATTATCTCAGGGTAAACAGTTAAAATTTCAACACTACTGCTCCTTAAATTTTTCAAATTTGTAAGTGAAGAATATTAGTGATGTCCTCATGTTCGAGTTTGTATCATCTTCCAAATGATGTTGTGGAAGAAGGTGTTATGTATATGGCACAGAATATGAGCTTGTGATACCCAATACAGATAAAGAATATAATTTCTCCCTTTGTGAACATAAATTATTCAATAAGTGGCACAACAGTCGAAATTGTATTATTCTTTTCTTGGGAGCACTAATAAGTATGTGTTGCCTGCTCATTTATTTGGACTGCCCACTGGTATCCAGCCCTCACTCCCCTCCATCCAATGTTGTACAATGTCTGATGCACGGCTTGCAAAGCAATGACATTTTCATCTCAAGTTATTGATCATTACCATACATGTATACCCAGTAAACATTTTTCCTAAAATATGGTGTACGTTAATTCTGGAGCCATGTTTACAGTATAATACTTCAGCAAATAATGGGCTTCTGGGTCTGAATTTTTTGTACTAGTTGTCAGCAACATAAATTATATGATTGGAATAGACTACAGCAAAATAAAGAACATTTACATAAAACTATGTAGTTCAGGGATGGTCAAATAAAGGGAAATATTAGAATAAACTTAATGAGCAGACATATTATATTTGATACCCTTTTTAAGCATGCCATTACATTGAAAAGAGCCTCCATATTGTTTTATCTCCTACATATCAAACATACAGACTATGAAATGTGAAAATATTTATGGAAACTCTAATAGGGTTCGTACATGCCTTGTAAAGCCTTGAATGGCCTTGAATTAAAAAAAATAGTTTTCAAGGTCTTGAAAACCTTTGCATTTGGAAAAATATTTTGAAAGCCTTGAAAAGTAATTATTGAGCTTGAGTTGTTTATTGTTAAAATGTTTTGAACATTCTCATTTTATCAAAATCTTTAGAAAAATTGATAACATTTTTCTTTTTATTAAATCACTACATGTATTTGCTCACAAGGCAGAATAACTTTGTTTGTGATAGGACCTTGAAAATGGGAATATTTGGCCTTGAAAAGCATTGAATTCCATCAGCTTTTGTTTGCATGAACCATGTCTGAAGTGATTGATTATGATGGGAGATTAAAAAAAAGATTTTGAGGCAAATTTTTATTAATAATAATAATAATACAATGTAATAAACTTTATTTATAGAGGGTAGATCATTAGTACATCGTACTAATTTGCAATGGGCCCTCTTTACACACATGCAATAGTACAATGATTTGAATATGTACAAAACTAATGGTAAAATATAATACCCTACAAGATATAATACAAACTAAATACAATGTTTAAAATTTTATACAAAGACTTAAACTGCAAAAACATCATGGCTATAAAAATGTGTACATCATAAGTTTACTACTTTTTATTCTTATAGATTATTCAGTTATGGGTTTACATATTAATTAAAGGTAATTGCAATGAAAAAGAAACTGATGCCATGTTGTGTAAATATTATTCCCGCACCAAAACCAGAGATAAAATACTATTACATATTCAGTGCCCGATTTATAAATTGGAAAAAGGGGGCCAAAGGGGCCCATAATATTTTTCGGAGGGGGGGGGGGGGCATTGGCCTCAGACAATGGGGCATGTGACCCATTATTATTCCAAAAGGGGGGCATTTTCACAACAACAAATAAAACACTCAAGGATCATTCATATCACCTTATATTCCATATTAAATGTTCATCAGGTGTTCATGCTGATAGAAATATCAAAGATTCATATTGGCGGTTATGCTATTATTAAAACCGGAAGAAAAAATGGTTCAACATTCAGCGATTGCAAGTAAGCCCAATCGACTTCACGTCACCACGCACTCACATGAGTTATTATCACTTGTGTCAATCAATCGCGTCAACAAAATCGAGTGTTATTGGAGTCGATCACATAGCTTGAGTGCTACTCATTGTCTTCCTCGGGTGCTGTCGGATCTCTTCTTGGGGCAGTGTCATCAACTTCCTCTGTTGCAGAGGGGTCAAAGCAAGCCGGCGACTGGCGATCAGCGCCGGCAAAGCGAACTTGCATCGCCGGATACTTTGCCAAAAAAATATTTGAAAAAAATTGAGTTAAAAAAAATATATATTTGCAATAGCTGAATTAATGTTCTTCGATTTAAAACCGACATCATCGACAACAAAATTAAAATAGGCACCGATGAAGATTTAAATAGTGTTTTGTTCTGGACATCGTGGCAGATCATTTGCCTGCTGTAGCCCTAAACAGCCGCATTTCGTAATGGTGTGGGCCGTGGATTGCGAAATTTGTTCTAGCAGCGGGAACCAACGCTTTTTAACACGGCAGTGAGTGAGAGCCATTGCCACTCCAATGTCGGAAAAATGTCTTTGATACATTTTAATTATGCAGGTGAAAACGGGCTACGCGTGCGTAAATGTAGGTGCGATGCTGCTGATTCTAATAATATGAATATTTACTGATTAATGGGAGGCCAAGTCGTTATTCATAAACGTCCAACGGAAAGCACATGTCTTTGTACCGGCGCAGTCTGTGGCTTCATTTTCAGCATACATCATTACATGGCATAGCTGAGGCTTTTTCTAGCGCTACCACTAGAATCGCCAGGCGGCGCCAATTACGCTGGAGGATTTGAACAACATAATGTCGTAAAAAAACGTGCGTGTAGTCTACAGCTCAGAATCAAAGCTCGAAAACACACTCACTCATTGATCTCAAAGAAAGCCTGAGAAGCCTCAGCAGAAAGAGATTGGGATACAAGTAGGGGTGGGTGGCACTGTCTCCGATGAGTCCAGTGGGTCTGTAAGTGATCAAGATATTCAGCACCCAGAAAATGCCATGGCGTTGCCAAATTCGACCACTTGTAAAACTAAAGACTCACCTACTTCCCCAGATCCCGATGAAATATGCCTAATCTTTGAAAATGCTTAATCTTGACACTGACATTAATTTATTTCAAGACAGTATTGATGATTTTGACGACATGATGGATGACTTCTGAGTTTTTGGGCGTTTGACATTGAAATTGTTACTTTCATTCGTTTACAAAAACACTGATGTCTTATAGCTTGGTAAAATAGACCCAATATAAGTTTGACCTTAAAAAATGTTCCTTTCACTTGTTCACAAAAACACTGATGTCTTACAGGCAAAATAGACCCAATATTGCCTTTGTTAAAATAGACCCAATATTGCCTTTGTTAAAAAAAAATTATTATTAAAATTATAATGTTGAATTTGTGTTCAAAGTGTGTTATTTATTTGGCATTAAAACCCACCAGATGCCACCAAATGGTGTCTACTTTTTAAAATTTTCTTGGGGGGGGGGGAAAACCCACAAACCCCCCTTCACAGCTTCGCCGCTTTGCGGCTCGCATATTTGGCGCAGCGCGCAAAACATAAACAAGAGCACACTCGATAATAGCCCGCCGCCGAATTATGATAAAGAAAGTAAAGACGAATGTCATCACGTAAATAACAACCCAAGATATAAATGGTATGTTAAATAAGATAGATACATGTATAATATGATATACTATATAATACTTGCATCTAGACTACAAGCAGATCTATAAGATGCGTCTGACAAAAATGTTTTCTATTGGTGTCATAAAGATCAAAGTCGATATATGAGGATGGGGGTATTACAATAAAAACGTTGTAGTCAATTGATGAGATGAATGATGTACGCCCACAAGGTCAAATTATGGACGTAAAATAAATGTGAAAAATGGCAATAAGTCGACCATTTTGATTTTTTTACCGGCCATTATTGAGCTTGTCCAAGAACTGCTTATTAGTAACATGCATAACAAACTTGAAGAGGATACTTGTGAAAATGTTGAAGTTATCGCGCCTACAAGGTCAAATTATTGACGTAAAATGAGAAAAATCGCAATAAATCGGCCATTTTGAATTTTTTTTCAGCCATTATTGAACTTGTCCAAGAACTACTTATTAGTAACATGCATAACAAATTTGAAGAGGATATGTGAAAAACTTTTCAAGTTATCACGCCCACAAGGTCAAATTATTGACGTAAAATGAGAAAAATCACAATAAATCGGCCATTTTTTTTTTTTTTCAGCCATTATTGAACTTGTCCGAGAAGTGGTCATTAGTAACATGCAAAACAAATTTGGGAAGGAAACATGAAAAACTTTTCAAGTTATCGCGCCCACAAGTAAATGTTAACGCCGACGCCGACGACGCCGAACTTCAATTGCAATAGCCCACCTTTTTTAATTAAAATTAAAAGGCGGGCTAAAAATGATTAGCCGTCTACATTTTTCTTTCAACCTTCTACTTTCAAAAACTTTGACCCCTCTGCTGTTGTTGCCGCTAGGCTTTCAAAGCTGTTGCGAGGTTACTCAGCTTTCTGTGGCGAGGTTACCAAATCTGTGGCGAGATGATCTGTAGCGAGGTTACCTTGTGGCGAGGTTACAGTCAGGTTACAGGTGACAGTCCAATATTTCGTTGGAATCAGCAACATTTCAACTACATTTTGGTTTCAGTAGCTCGTTTTCTGCCATATTTCATTTAAATTGTATCGGTAAGCATATAGGCCTATGTTTTGGATCATGGGATGCCGAACCTTGACTCTGTTCTAACAATGCTGAATACTAATACTGAAACTGATACAGCGATACACAGCTGACAATTTGACAGTGTGCGCCGTAATGGGCATTTATTGGCGGCACTACCATGTCAAAAATAAGAAATACGGGAATTTCATCTCTATATCTAGCCTAACTGGTAAATGCACAGCACAAAAATTAAAAAAACTTTTGCAGTACTATTCTATGGATATATTAATAAGCCAAAATAGAATCACTGATTTTTTTATCATATTAGCCTGAGCCAGTCCCTTTAATTCAGCAGGCAGGGCCTTATCTTCAAAAATCCTTAGTATGGCCCACTAAAACTAACTTGTTGCGTCAAAAAAAACAAAAACAAACTCAGGCAAAATAAACTTAAAGGGACTGGCCCACGCTAAAATCATTAAAAAATCGGTGATTTTATTTTGGCTTCTTAATATGACCATATGATGTAAACATGTCCATAGACTAGAACTGCAAAAGTGTTTTAATTTTTCTGCTCTGCATTCACCAGTTAGGCTAGATATAGAGACGAAATTCCCGTATTTCCTATTTTTGACATGGTTGTCAATAATAAGAAATCAGGAATTTCGTCTCTATATCTAGCCTAACTGATAAATGCGCAGCACAACAATTTTAAAAAATTGCAGTTCTTGTCTATGGACATGTTTACATCATATGGTCATATTAAGAAGCCAAAATAAAATCACCGATTTTTTAATGATTTTAGCGTGGGCCAGTCCCTTTAATAAATAAAAATGTATAGTTCACCATACTTTGTCCCCTTTTTATGTCAGATGGTCGTAATGAAAGGGTTAACTTACCACATGATCGGGCATTGCAATAAATTACATTATTCGGTCATTTTTCACACCAGAAGTGTATAAATTATATCAATGTGCAATGCCTTTTACCGCCGAGTCCAAAAATCTAATTTTAATAATACAAAATTTGCAATTTTAGCCAAGACTTAATTGTTATATTGTGTAACATAACACGGTTGTGTCAAGTGAGGCAGAGAGGGGTGGGGGAAGGTGGCTAGCCCTCCCGCGGCAGACTGCTGGCATTCATGAACACCTACCCAGTTATCACGAGGCATTGACCCAATGTTGTTTTAATGTTGTGACGACGTCATAGATGGCGGGCCAGCATTAGAGCAACATTGGGTCAATGCCTCATGTCTGCTGGGTTGCGGTCACAGCTGATCAGCAAACTCGAGTCATTGACACAATGTTAGCCTGATAGTGGCCCACCGTTTACAACACTGGGCCGGCATCAGCCCAGCATTGGCATACCAGTATATAGGCCTCAACAAGATAAACGTTCACCCAATGCTAGATTACTGCTGGCCCATCGTCTACGACCATGGCTCAGCTGTAAAACAGCATTGGCTAAAGGTCTCATTTTTGCAGGGAACACCGGCAACTCAATACCCTGACACAATGTTGGTTCAATGTTGGAAGAGTGTCATAGATGATGGCACAACATTTAACCAACATTGGGTCAGTGCAAGCCAAAAGGAGGCAGTGACATCAGCGGAAAGGAAGTATATACTTGATTTACAAGTGAACAAATACGTCCTTTTGCCAGTTAAAAAGCAGTAAATGCCTAGTATACCAGGTAGCAGATATTGCCTTCTGACATTGCACAAACAGAACAGATAGTAACGGAAGTAAACGACAGACTTTTGTGTGGAAAACCATTTTTTCAAACTTTGGGAGCCTCTCCCACCATAGTCCATCACCCCAAAGTTGCCATATTCCTATTATTTCATAGCCAGTATGGTTGGTATATAGGAGTCAAAAAATTAAGATACTCCTTCCAATTGAACGGTATGTTGAAGTGTCTCAAATATGTCTATACAGCCTCGCGAGTGCAAAAATCACCAGGAATGAATGTTAAAAATAACCAGGAAGGATTTGCATAGAATGTAAGATTTTTTTAGCAAATATACTACATTTCATAAGCTTTCAAATGCAGCTGGTTTGAAGACTTTTATTCACTGCCCACATTATTATGTTTTTCATTGAAAATTTGTCGTAAACTTTTTTTCAAACTTTGGGGATCCCTCCCATCATAGTCAATCACTTTAAAGTTTCCATATTGTCACACTCCATAGCCAGTAGCCTATGTTTGGTATGTAGGAGACAAAAAAAATTGGGAGGCTCCTGTCAATGAAATGGCATGATTAAGGGGTTCAAACTTGTCTAAGACTTCTCGTTAAGGTCATTTAAATATTTTCCTTAATTTGACCATCCCTGAATTGCAGAATTGTGTGTAAATGTATGTTATTTTATATTACTGTTACTTGTTAGCCTAGCGGCTAGCCTACCCACCATTTTCTTGGGATGTACATATCCACAAATTCACCAGCTTCGTTCTGCATGATTCTATCGGGTGGTGTTTCTGAATATCACAAGAAAACGTTAATTATCACGTAATTGATCAGGTTAAAACGTTATTTGATATTTCAGAGATTATTTAATGACAAATATATATATTTTAAAGCACGTGGAAAAAAAACCTTACCACAAGCAAATTTCAACCGGAAAAGGAAAGGCCATCCCACAATCCACTTCGAGCAGAATTAAGCATCACACTGCATATTCAAGAACACGCCTATTCGTGATTTTGCCTGGCTAGCCCGGCCGATTTTATTTATGGCCGTGTCGAAGCCAAGGTTCTTAGTCACGTCACTTTCATGCCTGTGCTATTGAGGCCTGTGATTAATTTTCTGGGTCAAAGTCATAGGAAATGCATCAGAGGGAAAATACAATACTGTGAACAATTCTTCATCCGGGGAAGTGACCTTTCAAAATGCCTGAATTCGGGGATTACCTATTTTCATCTAAATATAGCAACTAGTCAGAAACATTCGCCACTGGGGCATACCAGAGGCTACATGAAGCTCGGCCACGCCGCGTAGTGTGGCTTTGGGAACCAAAGTAATTGGTGAAGTGCAACGCTTCTCGGCGCCAAATTGTCAACTTTTTCAGAAATCTTTTACAATATCGACTGAAAAAAGGACAAAATGTTTAATTTATGTCGAATAAAGGTGTGCACGGAAGAGTAATATATCTGACGAACCTCCACACATGGAATCTACACAGAAAAGTTTAATACATTTATCAGACTATATATAGTGAAAACAGAATTGGTACCCTACCTCAAAACTGGACACGATTCCATTCATATGTTATTTTTGTGTTTGGGCTTGCCCATACACCTTAATATAAATAGGCACTGCCTAGGGAGAGCTCGCTCCTATGATACAAAATTAATTATATTTATATGCACCGGAATATTTTGTAATATTAGAACACATCCACATGGTATGAAAATATAAAATACCCCTAGCCTGGCATAGGCACTATACAGTGGTACCGTACTGTGATAGTCTAGAATAGTGATAGTATCACATTAATAAAATATGCAGTTCACTAAACCAGATGATAAATTATGACGTCATAGATTGAAGTTATTTCATTCATGAATTACAGTGAAATATAATACAGTTGGAATACTATGACGTCATAGATTCATCCTCAGTTTAATAGCCATGACTGCAACTCCATGAACATGCTGTAGTAAACAATTAAAACTAATTTTGATTGCGTATTTGTGACTCGATCTGGCAAAATGAAACTGAAGTCGCGTTTTGGGGTATTGGGGTTATTACCAGATCCTATATCTCCACACAATTACCTTTAAAATGAGGTGTCACACAAGCATGTAGGTTGAATAGCTCCAAAGATGTAACTCAGGCCAAATCGGAAACTATCAATTTAAAAATCGTGTCATTTTGACAAAAAGGAGCTCAAAGATGGAGAAAGTTTTTTCTTGAAAATTTTTTCTCAACCCTTAGATGCTTAGGCCAACTTATTCAATTTCTTGTATGAGAATATGATTTAAAAAAAATAGACATATTTGGACAAATGACCAGTATAGTAGGTCCACTTCTATTAAAAATGGTCAATTAGCTGATGGATGTAATCCCAAGTAAACACAGCATCACGGCTTAGGGTGGGGATCAGACAGACAGACAGACAGACAGATAGCTTTATTCCACCAATATATAATACAATATGGTGAGGGAGACTCCTTTTAAGACATAAGCACATGTCGCTATCAAAGGAGCCACCCTACAACAATGATAAACAATGAATTACATTATATACAAAATATACATATCGGTCAGTAATGTGAGTAAGAAAGTTGCTTAACGTCACTTATTGGTCGGTCAGTGACTTTGTTATTCATTAAAAACAGTGCAAACTGTAGATACAAATGAATGATGTACAGATGATGAGATGAGGCTGAATATATATTATAGAAATACAATAAAAACGCGTGACATATTTGATACTAACATGTTCGAGAAAAGTGGTTTCATGGGTTAAAGTCATCATATATATTTTATAGGGAGGAAACACATAGCGGTTTCCCAGCAAACACGAGACGACAAACCACTGTTGATCCAATGCCGGCCCTTCGTCTCAGACTCTGTGCCAACACTAAATCAACACCGGCCCAGCGTCCGGTGTTTGCTGGGAATACATCACTATATTTAACATGTTTAGTATATTCATTTAATACAAAAGTATAATAAGATTAAATCATTTATGAGTACAATGAACAAATGGTTTTTAATAAATATACATTATTATTATGCTTACATATTATGGCATACAATATGATAATCATAATGAAATTGTTCATATAAATATAAATCGACGCGAATTAATTCTTCTATATAATAATACATACATGTATGAAAAACAAAAATAATTAATTGCAGAGCAATATAAAAGTTATGACAGTCGACATTTATACAGTGCATACAATTATATTATACATTTGTATTGAATTAGTTTCGAAACATAGACAATATAACTTGTTCCTATATACATATATTGGATGCATCTATAAAAAGATTTATTTAACTAATCACCTATTATGGCAAACGTAACAATTGTTTAGTCTGCACGATGACTCATATTGATCAATAGTTATTTTCTTAAAATAAGTCATAAAACCGTGTAGGCTATATGTGTGTTTACTTTTTCGATAATATGGTTTGAAGTATTTATTGCTGTTTCTATTGCACTGTATCGGATACATTTCCTTGCGAATTCGTGATTTGTACTGGGCAAGCATAATTTATTTTTGTGGCGTGTAGAATATGGGTGAGTATCCAGGCCATGGTCGTTGGTCATGTTGCGGAAATATGACGGCAGCTGGTTATTTTTCAGTTGATGATAAAATTTAAGCTCTTGGAGTGTGTGTATATCTTTAATCTTTAGTAGTTGAAGTTTTTTAAACAATGGTTCTGAATGACAATTAAATTTACCAAGGCAAATTATTCTAACTGCTTTTTTCTGTAGCTTGTAGAGTCTATCAGTTTGATATCCCCAGGCTAAGATACCATAATTTAAATGACTGAGTACAAAAGATATAGGGTATCTTGTGGTAGGCAACGTTTTAATTTGTTTATTATCCCAATAGATCTAGAAATTTTATTGGCAATTTTATTCACATGGTTTTTCCAAGTAAGATGTTCGTTAGTTGAATGCCTAAGTAATTAAATTCTTGAACACGTTCAATTTCTGTCCCATTAATTTGTAGAAGAGGACATTCAACTTTTTTTTGAGGCTTGTGGAAAATCATTAGTTTTGTTCTCGTTGCATTTAGGGAAAGTTTATTGGCTCTTAGCCAGTTATTTATTTTGCTCAATTCTGTATTGATATTTTCGGAGAATTGCTCATTAAACTTAGAAACATCCAGGGTGCTATTAAGGGCCGTATCGTCGGCGTAGATTATGAAATTAAAAAGTTTACTCGCTTCTGAAATATCATTAATGTATATTATAAACAATAGGGGACCTAATATTGAACCTTGTGGTACTCCGGTAATAATTCAGTTTTGTGTGGATGCAACTTTTTAAATTCTACGTATTGTTTTCGATCTGTCAAATAACTTTTCATTATGTTTAGCGCTGGATCATTGAAACCATAGTGATTCAATTTGTGTAGTAGAATTTTATGATCTAACGGTCAAATGCCTTTGATAGGTCAATAAATATATTTAATGGTGTATTACCTTTATCTAGTTCCTGTGAAATTCTATCCACTAATTCTAATGCTGCATGTTCGGTAGATCATATGGGTATTACCCCAAGGTCATGTCAAGGTCATATCAAGGTCAAATCAGCCAAAAAGGTTCAGAATATTTAGTTTTTGCTGCACGACTTTATTCCATTAATTTGAAAATATACCATATTTTTCGGGATATCACCCCTTTTACCCCTTATTTCCCCCCACTGGAGGGGTAAATAAAAATTTTAGCCCATAGTTTCTTAAATAAAGTTTGTTCTACTCATCAATACCTACAAAATGAGCTGCTACACGCCGCTTTTCGATTAAGTTGAAAAAATCATATTTCAGGGGGGAGGGGGTTTTCAAGCGGTCAAAAAGTGACCTCAATCACCCCGACACAATTTAACCCACCTTAATTTTAGCACCCTTAAGATACAAAATCAACAATAAAATCAATTCACACACCAACATCTGGCAAATGGGGTACATATAGACATACACTATATAGGGGGCTATTACCACGCTTATGACGCTAGTGCTGGCGTCATAATTTGTATTGTCTGTAAATTTCTTCATTTTTTGCAGATTGTAAAAAACATCAATTTTATATAATTCATATTTATTTTTATACCTCACAATTTTAGGAACCGAAAGTTAACATTTTAATCTCATACTTTATCTCAAAATCTGAAATTGATCAGATTATGACTATTTTGCCTTTTGGAGGCTCTAGCGCAAAAATTTTAAAACTTTTGCAGTTCTAGTCTATGGACATGTTTACATCATATATATGGACATGTTTACATCATATGGTCATATTAATAAGCCAAAATAAAATCACCGATTTTTTATGATTTTAGCCTGGGCATGTCCCTTTAAGATTTTTGTTTGTAGACTAGTCTGCCGACGGTGGATGATGGTCCAAAATAAAATTTAGCTTTTCGGTATCCATGTGGGGACAGCTACCGGTTCGGCGGGGTTTGGCAAGGTTCGGCATCTGATGAAAAGGCCGCCCCCTGACGGACACCACCGACGCTTACGCACGCGGTCTGTCCCGCTCATTCACACTTGCAATCTACTCAGGGAGCAGGGCGGACTTACCTTCTCCCTGCTCCCCGCAGAGCCAGCCATGAGGCCGGGGCCATCGCGTCCATCTGACATCATCTGTTCCATCTGATTAGTCCACACTGAAGTTAGACTATATTAAAGAAACAAGGAATCAAACAAAGTCAGAAGTTCTAGTTATTTATTCCCCGTCGCCCAGACGGTAGAGCAATTGGAATGATAGTGAACAGAAGTACCTGTATAGCCATATTGATGACCCCAGATGCTCAAAACGAACATGCAACCCTTCTGATTTGGACAGTTGTCACCAAGCATCCACACAATAATGGTGACCCGACGTTGAAACATTCACGTAAAACCACTGGTTTTGAGTGAGCAGAGGATAGTTTTTTAAAATTTTGGGATTTTTTCAAAAAAATGACACATTATTTTTTCTCAGGTATGTGACGACTGTAAATGCCAGTAGGTTTAGTTAGAAAGGTTATCTGAAGAGAGGTGCACGCGTTTTAGCTGAAAACGGCCAAAATTTCAATAATTTTGACCATAAACCACGTGCGTTCTATCTTTTTCAAGATGGCCGACACGACGAGTAACGCAATAAATTGGATTGATTTTTCCACCTCTTACTATTAGGAATTTTAAAAAAATTCCTCCTATTTACGCTAATTTAAGCGATTAGGAGGGAACTATTTTTTTAATTCATGTGCAATCGTTAAACACCATAATCGGGTGTTTCGATTGTCACACCCTCCGGGCAAATTCAAGAAATATTAATAATTTTTCTTGTCTAAACGTTGCAATCATAAATTTATAAAATGAAAAATATCGCCTCGATCCACAGAACTTTTGATAGGATTAGAGCCATTTAAAATTGTTCGCCTGATGTACATGTCAATAAACAGCCTTATTTCACCCATAGATGTATTTTTGCTAGGACTGTAATCAAACATTTTGCAATCATAACCATATTTTCATTCCAGAGGAAGCAGATTTACTTTAATATGTTTGGTAGTTGCCGCCATTTTGGCAGCAGGTGACCCTAATTTAGCTACTGAAAGCCAGCGGGCTGCACGTGATCCCGCCATGTACCGACATGCAAGGCGAAAATCACCTCATCAGCTCAGCCTAACATATATTTACATAAAATAAGACGCCATCTTGTTGCGGTGGAATACACAGCAAAATCCGCTTAAGGGTCATTCCACACGATAGTGGACATTTAGGTAGAAAAGAAATGTTGGCTATTTAACAAAGATTTTGCCTTTATTGTACAGACAATACCCGTAAATAAAAAGAATCACACTGAAAAACAATTGTGAGAGCCTGGAAATATTATTTTTTTTTATTTTAAGATAACAATTTAAAAATCTGTAAAAATAGGATTTTTTATAACTTCAAGCATCAAACAGATATAGATCTGTAGCATTTCATCTCAATAAAATTCAAAAAAATCATCTCAATGAAATTCAAAATGGCCGTGAATCTGCCGTAATTACATTTATTATGCCTGATATCTGGCAAACCATGAAAATGATGCCAGATAGCTAGATTATTACCATTAAGCAAAATGTGCGGCTTCAGGTAGGTGTATGCCCTGAAAAATGTATCTAACTAACTTTAAATCGCCGACTATCGCTTTGATATGCCTTATATCTGGCAAACCATGCGAGATAGCTTGACCATTACTCCAAGACAAAATGTGCCGTTTCAAAATGGCTTGAAAAATTTCAACGTGATAAAATTCAAAATGGCCGACTATTGGCCATAATTAACTATAATATGCTTGATATCTGACAGATTTTTTCTTAAAATAAAATTATGGATCTGTAAACAGGTAAAATAGCTAAATGAATTTGGGTGGCCACTAAAACAGAATTTGAAAAAAATTGGCGTCTTGTATAATTTTTGGCTTTTCTGTACTTCAAAAAAATGTGTGATGTGACTGATCACGTGCAGATGGGTCACATATCATTGAAAATATAATACATTATTTCTACTACATCAAACGGCTGTTTAAGTGGTAAACAAATATTTTATTTGGCTATATCAGGTATTATTCCTAGTATAAATCAATGGATGTAACGTCTGTAACGAAACTGTATAACGTCCGTAACGATCAATAATTGCTTGCGAACATGTAAATAGCGAAATATAATTCAAATTGACAACAAGGGATACAAGATACAAGCTTGAACTACAGCTCATGTTAAATTTAATTTTTTTTTATTTGTACTTTCCAACAAAACCGAAGTTAAACATGTCAAATGAAAAATGATGTCTTTTTTGCGTAACGTCCGTAACGCTGACGAGTATGATCATAAAAATCAAAGATATTGATTTCAAATAAAATTTTCTATCATGCAGTCACAGTAATCAACCCTATCTGGTGTTGAGTAGTATAGATTCATGAGTTTACTTTTTTATTCACAGATTGACAGAGGCTCTCAGGTTGAAAAACGAGTCTAAATGTAACGTCCGTAAGAATGGAATGACCAACTCGGCCGGCCATGCTGTCCGGAAAAGCAGTCAAGACGTTCTGGAATTTTTTTTTTAAATATCCTTTTCAATCGTGAAAGCGAAACTGAATTAATTTTTATGTTTTTTTAGAAATCGCACATTACATCACACACAGTGTAAATAATTGTGTAAAAAAAAAAAATTATTTGATAGTCTATTTTTCCATACATTTACTCTGTCAGGTCAAAGTTCAAATATGACACGCGCCCGCAGCAGGTTGCTAATAAAGGGACGGCAGACAGCGATATATGTTAATGAGTCATGAGCTGATTAGGTCCGCCATACAGTCACATACACACACCGCACAGTCTAATCCGACGGGCACTAGTCCACACGCAGTGATAGAAACCGAAGCGAATGAACGATTTTGACGTCACAACGAGTGATCCCCATAGTAAAGGTTTTTATAAAAAAAAAATGATGTTCATTGCGGGAAACATTTGTCAATAAATGCCCACTATGCAGTCTTTCTAGCCTAACTGTCAGTCACAATTACAACAAGTGATTTTCAAAATTAAGTCGAATTGTAGACGAATCTACATTCGAATTCAGCCTATTGTCACGAGAACGAAATTTTCTCATTATAGGCAGACTCGGTATATATCTACTCGCATACAGGCATGCAGCACATGTGGTCTAAACAGCACACCGCTCAGCACACAGTGAGAGCCGCACAGATCAACAGTCTGGTAGTTACTATAGCAACTGCCGCCACGGCCAACCTGACGGTGGTCAACTAGTATGACCACGGGAAATTCCTAGTTTTTCGATAGACATACACACTGTGATATTGATTTTTCACGACAACCACATTCTGACCTACATAACCAGCGATTTACAGACTTCAATGCAGATTCAGACTACAGCGTTCAGTATTAATGACATTTAAGCTTCAAAGAATCAGCACCAGCCTAATTAATATCATCAGAACTTTCGTCCAGCAGCATAGCATTTTTTTAATAATATTTCAACTGACATTTCT
The DNA here is from genome assembly GCA_964017125.1 of Flabesymbios commensalis. Taxonomy (NCBI): domain Eukaryota; kingdom Metazoa; phylum Annelida; class Polychaeta; order Terebellida; family Flabelligeridae; genus Flabesymbios; species Flabesymbios commensalis. Next base: position 106,264,140 of record OZ024902.1, read on the forward strand.
GAATAAAAGCAGTTATTTTAATAGTTGATCTACCTGCCTGCACAGTACTCAGTAGCCTACTAGGCTTGACGAACTTTAATAACTTATTATTCTGCATGTTTTTTCAATAATAATGGTAACCAACTAGCAGTTCGATATATTGGTGAATTTTTTATAACTGGAATTTCAGGTTTAATTATTTTCCACGATTTAATTTCTACTGACTTTTACAATATATACGCATGGGTCTGCCTGTTCGCCGCATATTCGGCGATCAGGCAGATATATGCGTGTGTAATTTTATAATATAACTGTCTAGCCACCGCAAGAGGGCGTCTCTTGCTACTAGCGCGCCGGTCACGTAGCCGAGCATGTCATTCATGTGACCCTCAGTGGGACGACTCGTTCCACGTTGCACATCACCCCGAAACATGTCTATTGCGACACATCGCAATTACATTTCACTTTTTAAATCCTATAGTAAGGCATGGTTGAACGGTAGATGTACTGCGGACACCGTCAACCAGCGCACCCGAAACATGTAGGCCTACCCCACAAATAGCATATAATGCAACCCGTGCTACGGCTGATTACACAGTATGACGCCAGCTGTGATCGCTCAATGTTAATTAAGCAATCTAGCCATCTTTATTCCTCGCGCTAACGAGGATTATAACGCTACCGATAAACAAAACGACTCACGAACGACGTCCGCTACAGTATTAATAATACTGCCTATTAACTATCACCACTGCAGCTTAAAATCGTTACCATATTTTAGCATGTGTTTTAGCATGTGACGACATATCCACACACCTGCTTGATTCGTGTGGCTGGTTCTCCCTATTATAGCGCCAAACGATAAGACGGCAGGACCAGCCACACGCATCACCCCTGCAAACACTGTACGTAATATAACGTTTGTTAAGGTCCCATTTTCGTCATTCATGGATGAACGTAACGAGGACGTGCTAGGGACGTAGTCATAATAACCCTAACGTTCCCAGAACGTCCCAATAACGCTACATTTATGTTTTACGTTCTAAGGACGTAAATGGGAGTTCACAGAATTACGTCCTAAGTACGAATACTGTTTTACGTCATAACGTCCCCACAACGTACAGCATTTCGTACTTAGGACGTAATTCTGTGAACTCCCATTTACGTCCTTAGAACGTAAATCATGAATGTAACGTTATTGGGACGTTCTGGCGACGTTAGGGTTATTATAACTACGTCCTTAGCACGTCCTCGTTACATTCATCCATGAATGACGAAAATGGGACCTCAACGAACGTTATATTACGTACAGTGTTTGCAGGGACACTACTATCATCACATTGCATCACATGTAATGTACTAAATGTAGGCTACCCTTTTAATATGTAATTTACGTAGTAGTTTTGCAAAGCAATTCACGTAAACAATTTCGATAATAATTAATGCTTATCATCCATTGTATTATTTAACACTAAATACGGTTGGACAACAAACGACGAGCAGAAGCATAATTTCAGAACATTGGTGTCAAGAGGATGGGAAACAAAAGACTTTAAATATTTTTATGCTGCGCACATGATGTTTTCGCCACCCACTCACCCTGTATTTTTTGCACTCAGCTATCTTATAATAATGTTGTTTTTGGTGCATTACTCGGATGGGCCCGACAAAACCTGTGCTTTACTCACAAGTTGGTTTGTGTTCATACGTTGTCACCTAGCCCAGGGGTAATGTGGGGACAGCTACCGGTTTGGCGGGGTTCGGCAAGGTTCGGCATCTGTTGAGAGGCCCCCCCTGACGGAGACCGCCGACGCTAACGCATGCGGTCTTTCCCGCTCTCTCACACTTGCAATCTACTCAGGGAGCAGGGCGGACCTGCCGTCTCCCTGCTCCCCTTGAGCCAGCCATGAGGCCGGGGCCGTTGCGTCCATCTGACATCATCTGTTCCATCTGATTAGTGCACATTGAAGTTAGACTATAATAAAGAAACAAGGAGTCACACAAAGTCAGAAGTATAGTTATTTATTCCCCGTTGCCCAGACGGTAGAGCAAATGGAATGATACATGGTGTTGCTAGACATGGTGCAAGCATATTCATTTTCTAGTTGCTTTTTAGTACGTTACACTTTTTATATTATGTTGTTCATATGACAGCATCATGTCTGGTATCAGGGTCCACAGAGCGCGCCAACATCGGGGTGGTGGATATGCAGGCATACATTTGATTTATTTTCGAGTTGCTCTTGCATGGCTACCACCTCAGTCTGCAGCCTGCTGCAGCACCGGTACGCTAGCCATGATGCTGGTATAATTTCATGTCCGAGCTGCTCCCTAAAAGTTATCATATTTTACGCTGCGCTGTGTATGCCAGCAGCGTGTATTCCAAGTGTTCTTTGATATATACCTTTACCTGATATTTAACATTGTTCATATGACAGCATCTTGTCTACTACCTGCGTATGCAATCTATCGCAATGCTCAGCATTCTCCACACATAGATGTCGCTCAGGTCAACCCCGCTCTCTCTCCGTAACCACACGCCATGTTTCGACAAAAACTGCTCATTTTGAGCAGTTTTGTTGATATAACATTTGTAGGCTTATAAACACGCTTGAGTGTCCTGAATATATATGGCAAATATAAAACACCACTACTCCGCCACATATGAGTTTATATACACATAGCAATAGAAAACATTCAATGGATTACTTTTTCTGCCTACGCGCTGCTGTGAGAAGGTCCATGTTTACGTTTTTCTGACAGAATTTACAATCGGCTTCAAAACACTGGCAAATATAAATTACTGAATGACATGCGAATTGTGCTGGTTCAATTTATCCACTACTAAACAGAATAAATAGCCCTTACCTGTAACAAACTCTAAAATCAAATTAAATATTGAAAAAAGGAATAGTAATGAGTTGAAGTGAACACCAAAATAGTTCCGTGGTTATAGGAATGGTTATAAAATCACGTGGTAACGCTCACTAACGGCTGATAAATTTGGTCAATCGCCATGCGTGCATACGGCGAAATGGGCGTGTGGTATCAGAGATATAATCTCTGAGGTCAGAATGAATGCTCAGTTAATGGACTCGCTGCTGTCATATTTCAGTTCTAAACGCCACATTGTCTTCAGTGAATCAGTTATGACTGTTTCATACTGTCACAGTACATTTTTTCTTGCCCTGACTTCCACTTAAATGGATCTACACAGACTTGAATCACAAGACGGAGCGCTGCGCCCACTCCATCCCCGCACCAACTACAGCAGCCTGCACGAAACCAGTCATCATGTCACCACTCAGCGAACGAAACCTCGTATTACTATTTTGTATCTGTTTCAATTGCTTAATAAAATATGTTTATACAATATGGAATGATACAGAAGAGAAGTTTCTGTGTAGCCATATCCAATCAGTCAATTCTCAAGCGATTTCATGAATTTTTGTAAACCCTTTTTCTAGTCATCTGGCATCGATCCTGATAATTTCGTAAAAAAATATTGTATAGTTCAAAAGTGAGACCATTTGACATGTATTAAATGTCCATTTATGACGCTCCTCTATAACATACATGTATAAGCCCATTAAAGAGAATCAATCAGGCTAAAATCATAAAAAATCGGTGATTTTATTTTGGCTTCTTAATATGACCATTATGATGTAAACATGTCCATAGACTAGAACTGCAAAAGTTTTTAAATTTTTGTGCAGCACATTCACCAGTTAGGCTAGATATAGAGACGAAATTTCTTATTTCGGACATGCGTGTTTAAAATAAGAAATAAGGGAATTTAATTCCGGTTTATTCTCATAATTGCGTTACATGCAAATCTAACTTTTAAAATGCTAAGTGAAATTTTGCGAAATTTTCAGGGTTGTTGCCAGATGACTAGATAATAAAGGTTAAATTTTTGTGACAATCGCCTGAGAATTGTCTGACTGGATACCAAAAAGCTAACTTGCATTTTGGACCATACTCCCCCGTCAGACAGACTAAGCCCCTATTGGCTATGACCTGTAAGGGTATATTTGCTAATAAAATTTCGTAATCTTGTAATGTCCCAGTTTACGACGTTTCGCCCCCCTGTAAGACGTTTGGCACCCTTTGGAAGACCCAACGTTTCGCCCCCTGAACCAGCGTTGCAGACGGTGGTCCAGCATTGGGCCAGCCTTGCCGTGTCGCCTCTCCGAGGCCGTGAATGGATGTATTTGCTTTACCCTGAAAATCCAACATGTCGGTGACTGACAGCGTTCCCGACCCCAAGGTCTGAAAAAATTTTATTATCATTTTAATGACTGGGCGACCTCTGAGCTGAGCATGCGGGCATGCAACTGAAATGTTACTGACTTTAAAAAACCTATTTTTGACCTGATTACTCCACGATAATTTCTGATATGACAGTCCAAAGAAATGTCCCACGATTTTGTACGCGGTCAATCTGTGGCTAAAACCTGTTTCAGCCCCTGTGGCTAAGGACAACCCTGGGTGAACGTCTCGTGTTTGCCGGGTAGGCAAGACAACGTGTCCCCTGCAAACAAGAGACCTAATTTAAACCCATACATTTGCATAAAAATTTGGTATTGAATATTACACCTGAAGATATAATATCATAATATTGGGAGCTAGATAAAACATTCTCATCACCTGTAATTTATAAAATATGATTTAAAAAGTTGTGTTAAACACCTTCCATATTAAAATGACGTCTCAGGTTATATTCCTGGGTTATTTATAGCTGACTGATTTTTTTAATATTCGCTAAAATTACCTATTATCGTCCACCTATTACCAATCTTATTTATGGATTTACTGGCCTATGCATTGCCTGGCGAGCACGGCCAATTTTATTTATGGCCGGGTATTGGCCAAGGTTCTTAGTCACGTGGCCATCATGCCTGTGCTATTAAGGCTGGTGAATCATTTTCTGGGTCAAGTCATAGGAAATGCGTCAGAGGGGAAATACAATACTGTGAACAACTCCTTATCCGGGGAAGTGACCTTTCAAAAATGTCAGAATTCGGGGATTACCCTATTTTCATCTAAATATAGCAAAAAGTCACAAAAATTCGCCACTCGGGCATATCAGAGGCTACATGAAGCTTAGCCACGCCGCGTAGTGTGGCTCTGGGAACCAGAGTAGCCTGTGCGTAGGACAGATTTATTTATTCTAAGTGGTGCTGATCTAGACGATACTGAAAAAATACTTTTAAAATTTTATGGTGAATGATGCTGTATAAGAGTAATTATATTTTAAAATAACATAAATTAAATACAAAATGAAAATAAGTCAACAAAAATACAGTCAGATTAAACTAACTTTTGAACAGAATGTATTCAACTTTTTAGGCCTATTCATGTTTATCTGAAAGTAAAACTTTTTAAATTTAATGTTCTTCACAATCCATCTAGCTCCCAACATTATGATATGTCTCACTATAGCTTTATGTGTATTATTAAATCCAAACATTTTACGTGATAATATACTTTTGAGGCCTTATTAAATTGTTTTGTGAAAGCCGTGGTCTTTATTTGAGTAAGCCCAACTTTCTGTCAAATAATCCACACTTTCTCTCAAATAATCAAAACTGATTGAAATAAACATGATACTGGTAAGCTTAAATGTGGATTATTTGATCATCTGAAAGCAAGCCATTAACACTGTTGGACCAATGTTGGTTTAATGTTGGCACAACGTCGTAGACAATGACTCGATAGCAGATTACCATCCCAGCAAACACGAGACGTTGGCCCAATGTTGGTTCAATTTTTGGTCACCGACCACGACGATGGCCCAACATTAAACCAACATCGGGTCATCATCTTGTGTTTGCTGGGATGTCTGGTGTATGATTTTCAGTGCCATAGGACCAGTAGGATGATGCAGTAGCCTATGCGCCTAATAACTGCCTTAATGACTGTTAATAATATAGCGCACATTTGGTTAGGCTATTGACAGTCTATAGCCTGATTATCAGCATATTATAAATGTTATTCAAATATAAATTAATATATTCTAGCCGTAGGCTACATCACACAGATAGCAGCATGCAGAGGGCTAGTCACGTTTAAACGTGACCAGCCATAATAAAATAGCCGTACATAAAAAAATTATATGTAAATTCTATGTGTAGAGGTCGGTAACAGGTAATATACTCTTGTTACGTGCATACCTTCATTAGGGATCAATTGAACATTTTGACCTTTTCCTATGGAGGGGTAGGGCCTATCCAAGTCAATATTGTTTGAACTTCGTGTTTGTTATGTTCAATGTGGCTCGACAGAACTCATGTCTACTCGATGGGTTTTGAGATGCTGTTTAACTAAATTTCATCATTGCTCAATGTGTCACTTTTTGCTTTGACACCATTCAACTTGACTCGATGTGAAAATTCTCAATACGACTCGACCATTTTCATTTTGGCTCGATGTGAACATTCTCAATACGACTCGACCGTTTTCATGTTGACTCGATGTGAACATTCTCAATACGACTCGACTGTTTTTTAGTTTGACTCGATGTGAATATTATTAATACGACTCGACTGTTTTCATTTTGACTCGAAGTACTGCCGTCTGGCGACGAGGTCAAAATCTATAGCCTATAGTCAGATAGCCTAGGCTTCGTCTTTAGAATCTAGTATAGGCCTATAGGGCCTACTATAGTATAGGGGAGTATAGAGAGGGCTTCACCTCTCAAAAGTTTATAGACTAGGTCTAGGCCTACCCAGAGTCACATTAAAACTGATCAACCCAGAATCACATGTTTTTTCGCTGATTTCACTCAATTCTCAACAGATTTTCATAAAATTTTGCAAACATTATTTTTCAAAAGTATTCCAACAACCCTGAATTTATATAGTCTAGATCTAGGTCCCTAGGGCTAGGCTATGCGTATACATTCAAAAGTTAGACCATTTGACATGTAGTAGATCTAGGGCCTAAATTGAAATTATGATTCCCTTATATTCCGGATTAGACTACCCTAATCAGGTTCCAAAGATCCGGGACCCAAGTTTGAAGTTCCGGGAACTTAATTCCGAAATAAAAAAGTTAAAAAAATAAATTTGTCAAATTTTTATTTATTTACTATTTAAACAATTTTTTAGACTACTAAGATATATCGGGTGCGGGGCTGGAGGGGCTGGCCCGGTTAGCTGATCTCTCCACCCTGCTGCCGATCACTATCACATTTCATCCCTGTATGGGCGACGGCACACAATCAACTTGACTCCATGATGTTCTTGATGCCTTATTAGACTAATTTTATTAATTACAATCCATCTTATCGATCAACGGGGTTCACAATTCGGTCGAGGCGCGACGACTACCGGGCCACAAGGCGTGGCTAGGCGGATCAGACTATGCGACTCTCCTGATCCGCGCTCAAATCAGTAGTGAGGCGTGCGGGATTCCGCGGTGGAAACCAGCATGGTCGAGATCGCCCGGGGGGTTGTGGAAACCCGAGCGGTCCCGACGACGAAAGCGAGTGAGACGCTGTCCCCGCATTACCCCCGCTTTAAGTGACAACGTATGATCACAAACTAATTTGTGGAAAAAGCGTCTAAATCGGTCTGTCTGAATAGTGCATTGAATTCACAACTATTAGAAAACATTTCAACTGACTGTGTGAAGAAATACAGGGTGGGTGGGTGTCTACATCATGCACGCAGCGTAAAAAGTTTTTTAAAGTCCATTATATTCCTATCTTTTTAACACCATTGTTCTGCGTATGCTGCTACTGCATGTGTCGACCGACCCTTTAGAATGTTTATTAATACATCCAATGCTGATTTATTCATTTACTTTAGAAAAAATACTTATTTAATACTACTACACATTACTTAATTATGCCAGGCCAGGCAAAATCATATTTACAAATTCTGAGTGTGACGATACGAGCAGCTGGTCCCACCGTAAATGTCGTTGGGTGCCACTACGGCATGGACCATCTGAACAATTGAGCTGGAGTATGGATTTTTCTTCCTACTCTTGTTGTTTGTCTAGTGGAATAATCCATTATATCTTTATCGCTATCAGCGATTTTATCCCTTAAATGTAAAGGCATGCATGAGTATGTTCTCGAATCACCGCCGCACCCGTTAGCGCGAGTAACGGCGGGGGTTCGAGAATGCGGAGCTATATATGGCTCATATCGTTTAGGAGTTTGTGCTCTAGTCACTGGACACTGTTGAGTGACCGCGGGACTCAAACCAGTGGTTCGTGTCGAAAAACTGTTGTTTGGCACACATGTGCGATTCGAACCCCTGTCGAACTGGCCTCGGAGTAATTTTACTGCTGGTTCCCTTTGGTTCCTTACGTGTTCCACGAATGATCCCAGCCGTTTTAGAATTTGTTGTTTTCTTTAATGTCTTACGTTCCACGTCATAACTTTAATCAGGCACGCACTCGAAGTGTGCGGGTTTAACTCGCTCTATTGAGACCGTGTCGACCTTATCCTTAATGAGGATTTTCATAATTCTGCCCCTCCTGGAGATGATCTTATACGGTCCATCGTAAGGGGCGGTCAGAGGCGGTGCAATTGTGATTCCTCGCAAATATACATGCGAGCATGTGTTAAGTTCCTTGTATTGAAACATATCTTTCTGTACGGTATCACGCGGTGGGCACAATCGGAGATGCGACATGGATACCCGAAGCTTGTCGGAGTAATTATCTAAATCTGTCCGATCGTCGACTGTGTACTGTTTAGTGAATTCTCCTAGTAATCTGAGTGTTGTGCCATAAACCTTCTCGGCAGCTGATCTGCCCAATAGTTCTTTAACAGCTGAGTAGTACGGCAGGTAATGTTGATGTCCACGGGTTCGGTGACTCGTGTGCCATAATGGCCGCTTTAAGTTGATGGTGGTAACGCTCAACCATGCCGTTCGACTGGGGGTGGTAGCTCGTTGTGCGATTTCTGACTATACCACATTGATTACACAAATTATCCCACAATTTAGATTCGAACTGTGCGCCTCTATCAGTGGTTATGGTAGCAGGCGTGCCAAAACGAGCTATCCACCCGCTGAAGAAAGCATCGGCAACCGTTTCTGCTTTTATACGGATTAAAGCGTGAAACAGTCGACGCAATTTAGTAAATATTTTAATCCATCTGAGTACGGTACACGACCGACTATGTCGACATAAACGTGATCGAATCTTTCCTTAGGTTCATTAAACTTGCCAAAGGCTGATTTATTGTGTCGAGCCACCTTTGCCTTCTGGCAACCATTACAACTACGACACCAATTTGTGATATCTATGTTCATGCCATGCCACACAAATCTACCATTAATGAATGGTTTAGTTGCTCTATGCGATGGGTGTCCTAATCCATTTAAACTCGTGAACACTTTCTTTCGAAATTTTTCTGTGATGTATGGTCTAGTGTGTCCGTTAGACACGTCACACCAAATCAAGTTATTATCGAAGGATTTGAGCAAGTGTAAATTCAACGTAGAAGATATCGTATTGCGTAACCGTATGAATTCAGTATCCAAAGGTTGAGCTTCACCCAATTTCTTATAGTCAACTAATGAATCACTGCAAATTACCGATACTGACGGTCGCGACAGAGCTTAGGCTATGACATTTGTTTCGCCTTTAACGTATCTTATATCGGTGGTAAACTCTGCTATATAAGCCAAATGTCTAGTTTGACGTAGTGACGGTCGCTCAATTGTTGAAGTCGCTGTGACGTTAAAATCGGTCACTCGCCTCGATGCGTTGTGGCGTATTAGTCAAGTGCCCATCGTACGGTGGCGCTGTAAGTTGTACGACTGCTGTGTGTGCGGCGGACACCATGCTCATCAGCTCATTAACATAATTACAGGCAGTACTGCACGCGGATGCCTTAGTGCGCATACGTGACCTGACAACTGACCTCGCTGGAGGCTAAGCAAGTCTAGATGCTTTGTACCAATAGCCTAACAAATTTTTTCAATAACTTTGACAGTATGTTATGCGTGCTATCGTCTATTTATTATAAATTTATTTACTGCAAAATAGATTTGTGTCAATTAATTATTCAAGCGAAATGTCTGGTTCTACAATGCTAGAAATTTTCCAGACACTGCCGTGCTTGACATCATCGCGGAATTAACCAAAATTTCTTCTGAAGAAAAAATGGCGTCTTTATTTATGCAAATGTATGCCGTTTTGAGCTGATGGCGCGATGTTTGCTTGCATGCCGGGATATGGCAGGTACACGTGGAGCTGCAGTAGCAAGAGGAGCTAAGTGATAGGGACACCGGCTGCCAAAATGGCAGATCTTACCAAGTCCAAGACATAGTAAAACAGAACTGCTTCCCTGAAATAGAAATATACTTATTATGTGGAGATCTTTGACCTACAGACCTGTCATTATGATATTACAGACCCAAAAGACCATTTTTTCACATATATTTCAGGCGTACAATTTTATTTGGCCCTAATCCTAATAAAAGCCCTTTGAGTCAAAGTTTTATTTTTAGAATCAATATTTAGTATTCGTATCAGGAGAATGGTGAATATTTATTAAATCTGTTGGAGGTTTATTTTAAAAATCGTGTCACCCAAATATGGTATCCAACGATTATATGAATTGCAAAATAATTTCTTCCAAGTCGCCCAAACTGACGTAATTGGAAAAAAAGATTTTTACATTTCTAATTGTCAAGGACTAGACCATTCAGTCAAATTTTATTCGCGAACCACTGTGTCGCCCATCTTAAAAAAAGTGAGAACACATGTTTTTCTTCTAAAATTATGGAATTTTTTCGCTATTTTATGCGAAAACACGTGAACCTCTCCTCAATTAACTTTTCTGACTAATTCTATTGGCATTATTTGTACTGTGACTTGCATTCCTCACGACGTACCTGGTAAAAATGAAGAGTCATTTTTACTTCCCCTACTAATAAAACTATCCTTGAGACTATAGACTAGTCTCCGATGTTTGCAGAAATATATATATATCTCTATCTCGTATAGATCTCTATCGTCGAGATTTACCAATTAATTAGTTGGTGAACCACAAAATGCAGATCTACCTGACTGTAGAAGGTATGTGGTCCATTCACTGTCGGGGGTACCAATCAGGTGGTGAACCAAAATTCCAGATCAGAACGGTGTTCGTCTCAACGTCGGTGGTCTCCAATTATCGTGTGATTGCTTGGTGACAACAATATGCTGGCAGAAGATTGCGTGTTCGTCTCAAACGTCGTGGGTTACCAATTATCGGGTGCGAGGTTGGAGCATTCTGACCTCAGAGATTATATCTCTGATACCACACGCTCATTTCGCCGTATGCACGCATGGCGATTGACCAGATATATCAGCCGTTAGTGAGCGTTACCACGTGATTTTATAACCATTCCTATAACCACGGAACTATTTTGGTGTTCACTTCAACTCATTACCTATCCTTTTTTCAATATTTAATTTGACTTTAGAGTTTGTTACAAGTAAGGGCTATTTATTCTGTTTAGTAGTGGATAAATTGAACCAGCACAATTCGCATGTCATTCAGTAATTTATATTTGCCAGTGTTTTGAAGCCGATTGTAAATTCTGTCAGAAAAACGTAAACATGGACCTTCTCACAGCAGCGCGTAGGCAGAAAAAGTAATCCATTGAATGTTTTCTATTTCTATGTGAATATAAACTCATATGTGGCGGAGTAGTGGTGTTTTATATTTGCCATATATATTCAGGACACTCAAGCGTGTTTATAAGCTTACAGCTGTTATATCAACAAAACTGCTCAAAATGAGCAGTTTTTGTCGAAACATGGCGTGTGGTTACAGAGAGAGAGCGGGGTTGACCTGAGCGACATCTATGTGTGGAGAATGAGGTTGGAGGGGTTGGCCCGGTGGGCTGATCTCTTCTCCACCCTGCCGCCGATCACTATCACATTTCATCCCCGTCTGGGCGACGGTATACAATCAACTTTACTCCATGATGTTCTTGATGCTTTATTAGACTCGAATCAAGAGTGAGGCGGTGCGGGATTTGACGGTAGAAACCAGTGTGGTCGAGATCGCTCGGGAGGGTGGGGTTCCGGAAACCTGAGCGGTCCCGGCGACAGATAGGCATAGACTTCTAGGCCTACTGCCTTTTATTATAATATATTGTAGAAGTGTCTGATTCAGACACTCCAGACTGGTAGTGGTAGGCCTAGGCCATACATTTTAATCTGAGAGTTACAATCCATGGCCTAGGCCATAGATATCCTAACTCTGGAATATCCATGGCCTAGGTCTACTAGCCTAGCTAGTCAGGGGGCCATTATGTGTAGCTAGCATATTTAGGGTTTTCTCTGCCACCTTCTGTTATACTCGTGATGACCCCCAGATATAGCATGCATATTCGGGTATATGAAAATGCTTATCGTCAATTTCGATTTTCTTGCAAAAATATATTTATGGCCCTGTTTCCATGACAACCCATTTTCTTAAATATGCAACAAAATAGGCCAAACAAGTCAGACTATGGAGATGTTTTTCTAAAGAGTGGGAGCCAAGTGCAATATGTTCACCTTTATTTAGTATAAAAGTAATAATAATGCGTTGTTGATAACTAGTTGAGTTACTAGTGTCTATAATCAACGTTTCTGATAGTTTGCCAAGTTATCTCCGTTACCATGGATACCGAAAGCTTTAATTTTGACTTTATGCATTTATCACACTAAAGTTTATATAGAAGAGTTTGAGTTTACCAGTGTCAACCTTCTCTAATTTTTAAATGATGCAAACACGAAAAATGAATAATTTGTTTCTACATCATTTTACATTCAACAAATTATGACGTCATAATTAAAAGCGTTTTAGCAATAATGTAACCTTCCATAACGTCATTTATTCCAACGTTTGGAAGTGCCGCCATTACTATAATTTCGATTTTCTAAAATATCTCAAGAACTACTGGTCGTATCATATAAAGTAATATATGTAATCCAATATTTCCGTGGTGAAGGATTCCGATAAAAACGGTCTCAGAGCTTTAAAAATAGTGAAATACAAGTTTTGAATATAAAATAATATGATTTGTTTCCATCACAGGGCCAGCATCAGTTTGTATGGGTGCTGACCTACATATTAGGGGAGTGTTAACTTATCACTTAAATATTTACTTTTATTGGTGTGTTCCACGACCATCAATGTTTTAAACCTGTTTAAGTCATGTTTTTGCTATGATGTCTTACAAGGCTGACAAAGTACAGTGGTGTAGTAGTTACCAAAATGGTCACAAATTTGACACGACCGCAGCCAATAGATTATGTCAATTGATTCGAAGAACCCCAAAACGTACATGAGTAATACTTTGTTAAATGGTAATTTATATCCAAATCGGTTATTTTAGTCATACGTGGTTCGTTCACATAATCATATTAGTTTATTTGATGTGTGTAACAAGTAGATTACATTCACATACAAAAAGTATATTGTTCTTGTTGTAATAGTACGATTGACCAAGTCAAAGTCACCAATTTACCCTGAAAAGGGTTGTCCCAACTACACCCTTAGTCCCCCCTTAGTCCGTAATAAAAGACCCTGTGTGCGATACAGTAATCATTGCCATTCGTAAAATTCGGCGAATTAAGGCGTCATTGTTTGATCAATGATTTTATTGTATAATGACAGATTAACATCTCATTTGTGTAATGCCTTAATATGTGGATTTCAACGCCAGTCTATATAGGTGAATTTATCATTACAATAGAGTTACCCTCACAAATGTCATGATTTTTTTTATCTCAGTGTACACTGTCTACCAGCATACACAATCACAGCGTTTGCGATGCTGTCCATCTCTGATGCCAACCCATGTGTTTGCGTCAATATGTTGTTTCCAACTAAATTAACCAGGAACAGTGTTTTACTCTCGCAATGGTTTATTTCAGAGGAAATACCTTATCAATAATAATTTTGCAAAAAAACTAATTTTTGTAGTACTAGTAATATGAAAAAAAATGAGGTAAAGTGCTCTCCCAGAGTTTTGTGTCACATGATTTGTTACCAGTGACAAAATATCAGAATTAACGGACTTTTTTGAAACCAATAAAACAAGTTTTCCGACTAAGCATTTCCAGAGGCCCCCGGAGATGCTGAGCTGTATTTGAAAAAAAAGCTATAATTTTTTTGAGGATATAATGAAAGAAAGTCCCAACACTTATGCTACCCTTTGCATTGGGAAAAACCTTAACACTGCGATTTTTTTTAAAGATGTATATGAACTTGTGACAATGCAGCAAGTACATCATGCAAGTCTGTGAACAAAAATACGACAATTTGCAGCAGAACGACGGTGAAAATGACAAAAATTGTCACTTCTGTCACCATCACTTCTGTTACAAAATCAGGTAACAGAAGTTACCTCATTTTCATACATTATATATGTCCCTTCTGTTGCAAAATCTGTCAATTCTCTTACTCTCATTAGTCATCTTTAATTATTTTATGACAAAGGTATTATAGACTAAACTGTTAAATGGTAAAACATACCTATTTGTAGGACATAGCCTACCACTACTAATTTTTAGATCAATAATGTAATCATTTCATTGTTCAGTGTAAAAACTTAATTCCGTCACCGAACATTGTCACGGCCATGTCACTTCTTTTAAACGATTCATTTTTGTCATTTTAAAAAGAATAGGTTCCAGCATATGCTGAAAGCACCTCTAGATGATTTAAGTGGGCTGTGTGATTTAATAAAAAGTGATAATATAAATATTTACACATTGTTAAGCATTGTGGTTATGGCAACAGTCTCAAGCCCATCTGCTACTTTTAAAATTTTAATTTTGTGTGATGGCTCTATAAAATTTAAATTAATTATAAGTAGTTATATTGCTGTTAAATTACAATCGACACTGTCATCGCTGTACCATATGTATGTCTGGCTATAAAAATAAAAAATAATTAGTTATTTGTGGTAATATGTCTAAAAACAATTCATAACTTCAGGCAAAGTTTAGTATTTTTCAGATTGTTTAAATCGCATATCTGTTGACGTATATTTATCACATGTATGCATAAAATCATTTAAGTAATATATATGTAAGTGAGTGACATCTGACCTCACGTATAGGCCTGCTGTAAGTGTCTGCTGAATCTGACGTCCTATGTAGATAAATAACTACAGAACATTTGAAGTCATTTATTCTAAAGGTTTTTTTCAGCTGTACTTAAATATTTGCATATTTTAATATCCATCATAGAGGTAGACATTGACTTGATGTAGTTGTTAATTAGGCTATGTGCCTGTTACACCGGGTTTCGCCCGTTTGCCCCCGGTTGGATATTAGTTGAAGATCTAACATTAATATTAAATCAGGCATAATGGCGTAACTGATAACTGTTGATAAATGTATAGCCGTTAAATATAAACAACAGCACAAAAATATGTAAATATTTACATATTTTTAAAATGTGTATGCTTTGAGAAATATTTGTATTGCTGTCACATAAGTTATTTGTATTTTGTTAAATAAGTGTAGGGCGTATTCAATTGTTCCATTCCAAATTGTTGAACCATGGATTTTTTAGGTACCTTGGTACAACACAAAACTCACTATTACTAGCACAAAATCAGGATGCAAATATGGTGCCTGAAAAACAGATTCCGGGGACGCTTTCAATGTTTTCGTGCTGACAAGAGCAGGTTTTAAAGCTTATAAATCAAACACCATATAGAAAACTATATTTGAAAATGCATATATTTTTTTGAAATAACCTTTATAACTGGGAGAATTTCTTACATGCAGGATTGCGCTAAAAAGGAGTTAAAAAACAAGCATCAGAATAATTCGTGATAGCTTGCGATCACATCTGCAATATAGATTGTGATGATGTTTTATTTGTATATAATAACTGGACCACTCTTTTCAGTCCCGATTTGTGACAGACTCGCCCAAAAATAAAAAATAAATAGCCATCATCTACAGTCTAATGAAAGAGACTGCTGCATCCACTGGCGGTATTCACTGATGGAACCAGTTGTTCTAAGAGGGCCAGCGCTGGCTGGATCTACTTAGAGGACCAACACTATAGCTGGATCCACGAAGCGGATCAGCGCTAGCTGGATCCACTAATGTGACTAACGCTATCGGGATCCACTAAGAAGACCAGCGTTGGTTGGTCCCGGGGGGGGGGGGGGTACTCGCCTTAGAAATGGGTAGGGGTGCTCCTCCGGCATGTTCAAAACCTGACCCTGACGCAATTCGCCTCACGGCTAAAAAGACACCCTGTCCCAATTTTGAAATTAGCACCAAATTTAATTAATTGGCTTATGGTGTAATTACTACCAATATAGTTCATTTTTTATGGTCTTTTTAAGCTCTTTAATATTTGTTTATCAAATTTTGAAACTTTTAGGCTGAAAAATGTGATGGAATTCGGTTGATAATGGCCTGAAAAATCATCAAAATACATGTTAAGCGGGTGCCCAGAGTTGGAAGCTCAAAAAAACACCATGTCCCAATTCTGGAAGCTCAAAAAAAATACCCTGTGCTAAAGCTGGAAGCTCAAAAAGGCACCCTGTCCAGCGACACATCCCCAGTACTCCCAAGTATAGAAGTGCCCCCCGCCCCCGGGTGGTTGGTCCACTAAGAGGATCAGCATTAGCTGCATCCACTAAGGGATCAGCGCTGGCTGAATCCAGTGAAGGGACTGGCTGACTGGATGGCTGGATCGACTAAAAGCACCAGCTCTTGCTGGATCCAATAAGAGGAGTAGTTTTTATGGATGCCCAGATTAGTTAGATCCATAAAGAGGTTAGATCAACTAAGGGGATGGCTCTGTCCACTGTGTAAGAACTAGCGCCAGTTAGATCCACTAAGTGGACCAGCTCAGACTGCATCTCGTAAGGGATCAGCGCTGTTGAGATAAATCACAAAATTGTTATTTCAACATTTCACCAGAGTACAATGTATTTTTATTTCAAATAAACCTATAAAAGCCTACATTTTTATGACAAAAACCTAGATTCTTGCCTAAATAGACTTTGAAGCCTGACACAGTTACATCTAGTTATATGTGAATATGATAATTGATTATTATGCTAATAAATCACATTGATGTAGGTATAACGAATTATGGTACTACAACTTAATATTGCAATTGCACAACAGTATGATCCCCACGCATACATAAACGTGTATGCTCTTACATTTGAAGATATTGTTAGTTTTCGAAAATAAGTCCATGTACTTACATTCGAACACAGAACACGCACCTATATATTCGAACATGATAAACCGTAATTTCAACGAAAATATTTGAACCAAGAAAATACAATTTGTTTTCTAGCCTATATTGCACTTAATTTTCTAAAACTTAAACTCTAGCATAAATAATTTAAACATACGATTTTCACTTATAAGTGCATGCACTTTAGGCGCGGTGATACTGTATGAGCTGCCACCTTGAGGACACAAAACTTGGCATTTAAAAAAAGTAAGTGACTGCCCACAGGAAGTTCATTTATTATAGTCAGGTGTAACACATAGCTTAAAAGTGACTGATAAGAATAGAATAGATAACATTGCTCAGATAAATTTACTTGTACTTCATATCCCTACTTGAATTAATACCATAATAATTATTGTATCAAATTTATGTACTATTTGTCTTCCACTATAATAAGTAAATGATACAATTTCTAGATATGTAACATAGAATCGCAATAATGGTACAGTATGGTATTGCACCGCATTATAATATATATATATATTACGATGATTATATATATATATATATATATATATATATATATATATATATATATATATATATATAATCATCGTAATAGCAAACTTTAGATTGCTATTTGAATATGAAAGATACGAGAGCCAAATTGTATGATAAAAGGCCATAATAAAAATATAATGATGGCAGACTATATGACTATAATGTTGAAACTGTTATAAATACAGGGTTCTAAATTGGCAGTGGTCAGGTGGCCCGAGGCCACCAAATAATCCTTAGGGCCACCAGAACACTGGGTAGCAGTGGTCCGACAGGCCACAAAAAATTCTGGGTCTAAAACTGTTCAAAATATTGAAATAATCGTCCCTCTGTTCAGAATATTGGATAGCAGTGTGTGACAGGCCACTGAATGTCCTTCCCCCATATTGTTTTAACAGGACCACCAAAAATGGCAGAGGACTACCAGATTTTGGGGGCTGGTGGTCCTCTGGGCCAGTGCTCCAAAAAAAATATTTCTAACCCTGAAATAATGACTATGATCCAAAGCCAGGAGAAGGCATTTTAATGATGCATATCCTACACATGGTATGATTTTTAATGCCATTCTACGACATGTTAATGTCAGGAATACAATGGCAATGTCGGGAACATATATTGTAATTCCAATGTCAAGATATGACATTACAATCAGAACATGGATCCCAATGTCAATTAAATTATGTTATATGATCCAAAGATAATTAATTTTAACATGGTAATATCAACATAGGGCATCCCGATGCATCCCGATGCATCACAACGTGTAACTATATGAAAATGATATGCTAATTATGGAATTTACATTATCTGATTATGACAAAATTATAATAATATCATATTTTTTTAAATATAATGCCAATGTCAATGCATGACAAGGAAATGAAAACGAAATGAATGGAGTTTTGGGCCACCTGTGCACATATAGTCTGAATTGGGGCAGGAGAATCTCCTGAGGATGGTGAGATGAATGAGATGACACTGCCCTCCAGGATTTGAAATTCGAACCCTGGCTGTCCGAGGCCAAGCACGCTACCTATCTGTCACGGAGGTCCCCCTAAATATTGAATCATTACGAGTGAGCGTTTGAAACTCGAAGGCCAGAACATGCAATCTCCGACTTTCCAAGCATGCGGCTTCAACAACGGCATCACATGATTTCACGACATTGCATTTTAGTTATGAAAATGTGATATAATGCTATAACGTTGTGCTATAGTTAAATCACATGCACTATAACAAGATCCCACCCAAAATGTTCCTTCTCCGCTCACTCGTAAAGATTCAAAATTGTTGGAAGTCCATGTGACCGACAACGGTAACCATAGTAGCGTGCTGGGCCGAATTTCGAATCCTGTGTCTGGAGAGCAGTGTCATCTCATTCATCTCACGATCCTCAAGAGGTTCTCCTGGCCCAGTTTAGCCTATATGCGCACACGGAGGCTCATAACAATATTGAATCTTTACGAGTGAGGGGGGAAGAAACGTTTTGTTTTCTTAAAGGACAAAGTGGGGTTCGAACCCGCGGTCACCGACTTTCCAAGCAGGCAGCTTTAATCACTGTACCAGGGTCCCCGCCCTCAGTAGCATCAAACTATTAATAAATAATACAATTGTGCATTTCTGCTCAAACCGATATAATATATGACTTGTGAAATATTTATGAATACATCACCGCAAAATTTCAAGAAAACATGAGTTTCTGAATGTTTTAAAGCTCTATGACTGGCTTTATCGTTTTCCTTGTCCACGTAAATGTCGGATTGCATATATTACACGATTTTATACGACAAATACTTTGCTAGTTATGATATAAAGTCTACATTTTATAATGGCGTAATTTTCATGTATTTATATAAATGACGATATATGACGCTACGCAATTACATTGTGCTAATAATTATGACGTCACAAAGTCACGTTATATTACATAAGAGCAAATAACGTTTATCACAATCATGTTGTGTGTACGAGCGTAGATTATGGATGACATACAGCTTATGTAAATCATCCTTTAAATGAAGACATTTTGACATAATCATGGAAACGAAAATGATATAGCGGTAACCATGGTAACGTAAATAATTAGAACAAAATTTTAACTGGAATGAATAAACGGAGGATTATCAAGCATTAGAAACGAGGGTAGTTATTTGGAACTTTTTTTTGTGATAGTATCACTATGATTTTGATAATGACACGAATAGCCTACAGTCTGTTTCACCAGAACCTGGGAGTAGCCTTTTTCTAATTTGCTCGGTCGTTCTTTAAAATTTGTTTACAAATTTTTTCTCGGATCATTTTTTCATGTTCCCCTAACATCCCTGAAAATTTGGTGCAATTTTGTTGTGTATTTTGGAAGTTAGACCATTTGGCATGTAATAGGATTCTTGTTTCACGGCAATGGTGTTAAAGAGAGCTGTCATTTTGAAAAATTATTACATGCCAAATGGTCCAACTTCGCTAATACACAAAAAAAATCTACCGAATTTTCAGGGATGTTGGGGGAAGGTGAAAAAATAATCTGAGATAAATTTTGCTAAAAAATTATAAAGAGTG